>OX451736.1:73499784-74699784 GCA_948472305.1 Vicia faba | reverse complement strand
TGGTTGCCTTCGACGTCGAAGGAGTTTCTCATCGAAGATGTCTCTTGACGAAAGTGTTCGATGGTTCAGAGTGGAGCAGTTTGAAATTCAAGCTTTTGGAGGGAAAACGGTTTCCAGCAGTTACTACGTGCAAACGTGCAAGGATCTGGAGCGTCGAACGTGGAGAACGTGCCAAGTGGATTGATCTCGAAGCAGTGTAATTGCCCGACGGTTACTTGGGATGTTTTAGTATAAATAATAGTAGTCATGTAGTTTCTCGCGTGTGTTCACAGTTCTATACAAAGTCACTCATATAGATTCGAGTACCCAGCGTGTGAGAAAGAATTGTTGAGAAATGTATGTGTGAAACACCAATTTTATTAATCAAAGTCATTTACTTTTTCCAGAAATTTACTTGCTTTCTCCTTTACATTCTTGTCGAACCTTTTACTTTAACGCCTTGTTTATTTTACCAAGTCTTTCCTTCATGCAATTTATTTAAAAGCCTCTTTATTTAAAGTCTTATCCAATTTAATCAAACTTCAAAATCAACCTATGTCATAGGATCAATCTGATCGATCCTGCGAGTAACCAAATAAGTAACCATTTGGAGGATCAGCGGTTGTTTACCAAAACCCAAGGTAAACAGAGAGAGAGTGTTAATAATCAATATTTGTATATAGAATATTTCATAAAATATTTCTTATCCTATCTAAAATAGAATAGAATATATCGTAACATATTTCTTAAGTAATTAATTCAATAAATTATAAATCTACTATATAATACAATCTCAATAGTATTATTCAAACACACAATTTTATTCGAATTTCTCTCAACCTCTTGTTTCAATACAAAATATTAGGGGTGTTCGCGGTTCAGTTTGGATCGGTTTTAAAGCAAAAACTCATCTGATCCAAAGATTAATTCACTTAAGGTTCGGTTCGGTTTTGGATGATATATTTAAAAAAATCCAATCTGATCCGATCTAATTTTATGCGGTTTAATTTGGATCGGTTTTTGGATATCCAAATTACACATTATATTTTTATTAATATTATAAAACTACTCATAAATCATAGATTTGATATAATATATAACATATAGTATATTAAAAGTTAATATTACAAAATGAGAGTGATTGATTATACTTGAAATAATAAAAATAAATAGATTATACCAAACTAATAAATATTATTAAAAAAATTATTATCATCTAATAATAAATTCACATAACATGTCATACTAAAAAAAAGTAAATAAGTATCAAAATATATTTATGCGGTTCGGTTTGGTTTGGATCGGTTTTAAAAAATTCATCCGAAATCCAATCCAAACCGATCGATTTTCATAAAATAACATCCAAACACAACCAATAACTTTCGGTTTTTTATGGTTTTCGATTTTTTAGATCGATTTTCGATTTTTTATTTAGATTGATTTAGATTTGAACACCCCTACAAAATATGCAGTCAAGCTTCTTGAAAACTATGCTATAAGCCTTCATCAAATTATTGTTAATATCCAACTAGAGAAAATATTATAAAACACCGTGACTTTTCATAAATATAATTCAGTCATTGACACATGTAGAAAATTAAATTCGAAAATAAGAACTTTCCCTATTTTTACTCTTCAATTGTGTAACAAAAAGATTCTGAATATATACTTCCATAAAATGGTTCAGAAGAAAATTCTGAATACATACATACTTCAATAAAATGATTCAGAAGAAGGGTTCATAAGGTCATTATTTACTATTTTTTTCCAGTCTCAAAAGTCTAACATGTTTCTATTTGTTCCTCATATGGGGGCACAGGTGTCCTTATAATAATCCTTAAAATAGTATTTATTTTTCATTTTAATTTTTATTCGTTTATGCCTGGGCCTTTGATTTGTCACCAAGCTATATTTAAACAAACCAAAACAATATTCTACAAATAATATTTTACTTTAATAAGAAACTAATAATAATAATTTTCTTTGTTAGAGACGTCACATACATCTAACATGTTATTAAATAAAATGTTATCTCCTTTAGGAATAAACTAAATAGAGGTAATAGAATAGACAAACAATATCATATTAGGTATATATTGTATAATTTATCCAATTTAATAATTGCATCCAATTTTAAAGAAAAGTGTTTTGATAAATTGAAATAAAATAAAATAAATAAATAAATAAAAACTTGATTAAGCAATTCAACCAAAAAAATTCTAATTTAATTTAAGTGGAGTGTTTTAAAATCCAGCCCGATCCGGCCGCTCAAACCGGTCTGACCGAGAACTGGTGGGTTAGGCGGTCTGATTAAGGGATAAGATCGGAATTACATTTAGACCGGATAAAATCGGTGTGAATCGGCTGGATCACCGGTTAAACCAGTGAATCGGCAGTTTTTACTGAACCGGTGGGTTTGACTATTTATTTTATTTTTTAGGGCTTTTGAAAAAAAATTAACATAAACGTTTTGCCTCCTCGTTTCCCAAACCTAGGCATTTGAAAGGTTTTCTTTTTTATTCTGTCTTTTCTTTTTCTAATTGAAGTCATATTCTCAATTTTGTCTACCAACAAAAACTCTCACTTACTACTGTTATTTGATAGAAACTGGATCAAAAGTCATATGGTCTGACCAGTGACCCACTGGTCCGACCAGTAACCCAGTGACCCAATAACTTTACCGAGTCGATCACCGGTCTAGGTTTTAAAACATTACTAAGTGGTGATATCTTCAATTCGTATTTAAATATAATATACGAAATCATTAATTATATAGTATTTTGATGGTAGGAAACTTAGAGTGTCTAAAGCTTTAAAGAAAGAGTTAAAGTTGTTTCTTGGAAGCCACTCCATTACATGTTTGTACATAGCACGTCTCCTATATAAAGTGCTTCCTATGCAAGCTAACACTTTGTGATTCCCCTTTCACTATCTCTTCCAAATTATAATATATAGTTTTTGTCTCTTGAAGAAGAAATCGTTGACTTCTCACACCCCTTCTTCTTAAACACACATCATTAAGAAAAACCAAACCAACTTCACAATGAAAACCAAACACAACAAGGTTGAAAAAGAATTAGGTTGTGGTTTCATGGAGAGGATTTTCAATCTCAAAACTCCTAGACTAAGAAACTCATTAGTCCATTCCCTACCAATGAAAACTAACAACATTGATCATCTAAGAAATGAATCAAACTTGTCTCCAAACAAAGTGAAAAGAATCACTAAAAATCCGAAGCATATTTCAGATACTTCTTCAACAAGCTCGACATCATTATCGTCAGCAGATAATTCAACCCACAAAAGGGTTGAACAAAACTGCAATACGAACCATGATGTCAAGCTTCAAATAGAATCGATCCGAAATTCTCTACAACTTCCTAGAATAAGCACTGTTCGTTCGCACGTCAACGAAAACAAGTCCATAGCCAAAGACTTTGCTCCCTTGAAACTCACAGGAAACTTGCTGGTGAATAACACTCCAAGAAGAAAAAGTGTTGAATGTTTACATAAGCATTCAGAGATGAACTCTATGTCAAGTTTTTATAATAGTAACAATGCTAGAAAAATGGTTATGGGGAATATCATGAGGAGGAATAGTAACGAACTCGCACAGTTTTTAAACCAAAGACACAGTACTAAAGAACCTGAATGGTTGAAATCAAAGGGAAATGAAGCTTACAAAAAGGGTGATTTTGTAGAGGCTTTGTCTCTGTATGATAAAGCAATTTCTCTTGACTCGAAGAAGGCAACTTATCATTGTAACAAAAGTGCTGCTTTGATTGGATTAGGAAGGTTTCAAGAAGCGATTCTCGAGTGCGAGGAATCGGTTCGGTTGGATCCTTCTTATAACAGAGCTCACAATCGTTTGGCTACAATATATTTCAGGTACTTGGTTTTTCTATATTGAAATTTTCTCCCGTGTTCGAATGTGTCGAATGCAACCTCAATCGTGTTTGAATGTTGCTCATTGAATTTCAAATTTTGATGCAGATTGGGAGAAGTTGAAAAGGCGCTGGGCTGCAACCGATCAACCTCGTGTGTCGATTCTGTTCTTGCTTTTCAAGCTCAGGCTCTACAAAATCACATCAACAAATGCATTGAAGCTAGGAAGTTCAATGAATGGAGTGTTGTATTAAAGGAAACACAGTCTGCATTATCCTTAGGCGCTGATTCAGCCCCACGGGTTAGTTCCTCGATCACTCGTTATAGAGTTTCACAATAAACTGTTTTATGTGTGCTAGAATTGATTCTGATTAGAACTGTTTGTTTGTGTCTCAGATTTATGCTTTACAAACTGAAGCCTTGTTGAAGCTCCTAAGATATGAAGATGCAAATGCTGTTTATGACAAAATGCCGAAATTTTCACTTGATTGGTGTAACAAGATATTTGGCATGGCTACTAGTGCTTACATATTGATCATAGGCGCACAGGTTTACTTGGCATCTGGCAGGTTTGTGAAAACAATTCACTTTTATACAATTTATTCAATCATCAGAGCCGTTTAAGTTTTTGGAGACCCTGTGTAGGTTATCAATGTTTTTACCATGACAAAACAATTAGAGACCTTATTTGCAATAAGGATACTTTTTGTGAACCTATTTTGGAACGATACTAAGTCGAATTGAACTTTGTTTGTTGACAGATTTGAGGATGCTGTCACAACAGCTCAGAAAGCAGCTAGGGTTGATCCAAGCAACAGAGAGATTTTTTCAGTGTTAAAGAGAGCGAGAGCAGTAACATCGGCTAGAGTGAGTGGAAACTTACTCTTCAAGGCATCAAAATTCAGTGAAGCATGTGCAGTATACAATGAAGGACTAGATCATGATCCACACAACTCAGTTCTGCTATGCAACAGAGCTGCATGTCGTTCTAAGCTAGGCCAATACGAAAACGCAATAGAAGACTGTGATTCGGCACTTATGCTTCATCCATTTTATAGCAAAGCTAAGCTAAGGAGGGCATATTGTAATGCCAAGGTGCTTTGAAAGCTATATTAATATTAACTGAATACAAAAAACATAAACAGAAAACACGCGATATTTAAGACCTTGGTAACATTTTCGCTATAATTTTTTTGTGCGTGTAGTTGGAAAGATGGGAAGTTGCAATTCAAGACTATGAAATGCTAATAAGAGAAAAGCCAGGGGATGAAGAAGTGGCAAGGGCTTTATTTGAGGCTAAACTCCAAGTCAGAATACTACATGGTGAAGATGTTAAGGATTTGAAATTTGGTTCGAATTTGGTTTATATCTCGAGTAATGATCGTTTCAGACATTACGTAACCTCGCCTGGTAAGGCACATTATGGATTTTTCTCTTATGCAATAAATTACATATGAGAATTACAAATGAACTAACCAGTTGCAAGGGTTATTAAATAGGTATGGCTGTTGTGCTTTTTAGTAACAAGGGAACACACAAGCAAGTGTTGATGGTGCTCGAGCAAATCAGCAAGAGATTTCCATCTGTTAATTTTCTTAAGGTTGGTTTATATTGAAAAGTGATTGGTGTGCATAATAGGGGTTGTCCGTTTTGTCCGAATTTTTTCCCGAGCCAAGTCAATATTGTAGACTTGCATCCTCTACTATGCCTGTCCAGTCTTTAACGGGGCGGACATGATTTTTTTACAATTTATAAGCAAGATTTTAGGCATATATCCTCTATATGTCTGTTCTATTTTTTGTGGCATTTTTTGAGACGGGTTTAAACGGAATGGACGTGCTAGTTTGCCACCTTAACAATCAGTCTGAAAATACTTTAGAATTGCATACCAATCATATTTTTTCCCCAAGTTAAAAATTGTAGAACTTATTTCTTATACTCATATAACTGAACTTCAATTATTCAGGTGGAGATTGAAGATCACCCCTACTTGGCGAAATCAGAAGGCGTGAGCTCATTCCCGACCTTCAAAATATACAAGAATGGATCAAGGGTTGAAGAGATTTCAGGAAGCAATCACGAGTTGTTAGAAAGATCAGTTAAGTTATATAGCAGCTGAGATAAATATTGCGCTCCTTCAAATGGAACATAATGTGCAGAAAATGAAGAAAAAATGTTAGCTTTTCTATAAAATATTTGTTGCTTTGTTTACAAGGAAGAGGAAACATAGTGTTTCATAGTAGTACATATATAAGTCTATAAGAGCATTCATGTATATTTCTTTGAGAAACATAAACAAATTGTATTTGTTATTTAATGTTGTATAATATGTCCTTTACAAGAGTGTTTTTTATACATGGTGATGATTGAAATTTTGTTCTCATTGGACTTATTATGATTATTCTAATAATTGCAAAACATGTTGGCTGGAGCAGTAGTTTAATAATTATCCATTTGCAATCAACGTAGTGGAGTTAGATAGACATAATTCAAAAGGTAATAAAAGTTAACAGTGTGATTTGTCCACAATTTATTCTTCTATTGGAATCATTGTTTTGATATGAAAGAAATCGAGGTAAAGAGTGAATGTGGATTGTTAAAATGAATTCAAAAAGGTATAAAACGACAATAGTGATTCCATCATGTGATTTCTTTATATTATAAATAAGCTCATTGAAAGAAAAATGAAAAATGAAAGAAACAGGCAAAGAGGCATGTACCTAGTCCATCAAAACTAACAAAACATAATAATAAGTTTGATCAAAATCATCTCTAAAATAATTATCTCAAATAGATTATGATAAAGTAGTATACTGCATGTCATGATCCACAAAATCTCTAGCGTGAACCAATCTATGTGCCGAGCCTTTCAACATATTTCAAGAAATCTGAAAATGCTATATACACTCTTTTGAACAATATGACATATTTAACATATAACTCTTTTTAAGAAGAGTTTATTAAGCTTTTAAGATATCAATTATGCATTCCAATATCACATTAGGTTTAATCATTTTTTCCGTCTCTACCCTTAATTTATTTGGTCCTTACCGCAGGTTTAAGTTTGTCTTTCAAATTTTTTGTTATATGATACATACACAGTAAAAACATATGATATAGGAAATACTTTTTTAAGCGAATTCATCAATGAGGTATTGCAAACGCTGACAATCACCCGTGATATATTTTCTTGGTCTTTCAACATAATTCGACACACTTCCAAAGCCCGTGTAAAACTTTCCTCTTTTTCACTTTCAAAAATGCAAACCCAACTGCAAAAGTCATATATGTAGAAGTAACACTAACAATTTCCAAAAGTGGTAGTCTATACTTGTTAGTCTTATATGTTAAATCAATTATGAGAAAAGCGGGAAAAATGTTGAACAACTTAAAGAAATCAGGATGAGTCCAAAATATATCTCGAATAGTTTTTTCATCCTCACAAACTTTGTATCTAGATACATAATAATCATAATCCTAAAGCTTCAAATTTGTTGCTTTCCAGATCTTGGACCTCATTTCGCCTTGTTGTTTCGTGTGCCAACATTGTAGACTTGCCTAATATTTGAGACACGTTCAGATCTTTTTATTTTTAAAGTTAACAATATTTTTTTGGATTGAACCATGTTCAATATTATGTTAGAGACAAGTTTTTTCTCTTCAAAATTCAGAAGACATACAATGGGGTGACCCTCTAACTTGTAACAAAAAACATGACCATAAATCACATTAAATATCCAAGTATTATTCGCCTTGAGGTACCCATGCAACTTAAAAGGACACTTGTATTTCCTTGTTCATATGTCATTATGTTTCAACTTCCGAATAAGTGCTCTATATTTGCAAACAATTTCACATGTCATCGTCACTAATCTCAGTCTTCTTTTAGAAAACTAGAATCCAACATCTCGATTATAATATTGAATCCTAATTTCGTAGCCTCTGTGCAAACCCATTGAAGAATATGGTCACGTATAGAAAACTCATATTTATTTGTAAATTATTTTTCTAGCATCTACCTGGACATCAACCGATTTTACATCCAAATATAAAGTAGTGTAAGTGACAACATTGGGTACAACATCAAGTTGCAACATAACTACAATAAATCATAACATAAGAAAATTCATATTCCATAACAGAATAATCCATATTTCACTTTCCAGAAACAATATGAACATAATATGAATTTTGAAATTCGGACGCAACATTCATTTGTCAACTCACAAAATATGATGATCTAAATCAATGAGCAATGAAATGCATGTACATTACCTAAAATTCCAACTTCTTTTCCTCTCTTTGATGGCAAATATAGAAGAATGATGTTTTAAAGTAAAAATCTTGAAAAACAATGGAAGATTTTGAAATAAAAAGAGGTGCAATGATCATGAAGAGCATGAAGAGAGCATACATGCAAGGTGATAGAAAAATTCATTTTTTCCGCTTGAAATTCTGGAGATTGGAATCTTAATTTCTTCCAGAAAAAAATGTTGAACTAGTTTTTCAAAAATAATGAGGTGCCTCGGTAATAAGGCTATTTTATTGTAGAATGGGAGCATTCGAATTTTAAAATTCAAAGTATAACAAAGACAATTTAGAGTTTTCAAGACAATATAAACACTTTTTTTTCAAGAAAACCACTTCCCATTTTAACTTTATACTTAAAAAAATTATAATTAGAATTTTTTACCCAAATAACCACCTCCCTCAACTTTAATACCATATTATCCATATTTTTCTATATATATATATATATATATATATATATATATATATATATATATATATATATATATATATATATATATATATATATATATATATATATATATCCTATAATACCCATGTTTCAAACAAAATAATTAACAAAAAATCTCTACTTTAACTCTATTGGCGCCTCCACCTAATTTTCTAAAGGACGAGTGAGTCCAATTGACGCCTCCACTTATTCTTTTTTTATTTATAAAAGGATACATTTGAATCAAAAAAACTAAATGGAACAAAAACCATTGGGCATAGAAATTCGTTTATAGATTCGGCCTGTTCCAATTCTCATTATAATTCAAGGAAACCCTAGCTAGGTTGTGAGCTGCCACATTTTGTTCGCGCTGAATATGTTTGATGTTCAGATATTCAAACTTGTCTTTCATCTTCTTCATCGTCTTGCACAACATTTCGACACTAGTTTGAGGTTCCTCAACACTTTGCCTCATAATGTTCACCAGAGTCAAGTTATCAGAAGCAAACCCGACTCTTTTGATGTTTATCATAATCACTTTCTCCATCACAAGCCTTAACACCATCACCTCAAGTGCGAGCACATCATTGTTATCTTTTTTTCTAATCACCTCTTGAATGATGATACCTTTCTCCGGGCTCGTGAAAATCAAATCAATTCCCTAAATCCCTTTCTCTATCATGTTAGTATTTGTATTCACACATATTCAACTCTCATTTTCTAGTATTTTCTGATATGTTCTCCTTTCTCTTGTTTTGCATTGTAGAAAATGTTGTGATTAGCAATATTTGGTTGTCTTTTGATTTCACCTGAGTTCGATTTTTTCCTTTGCATGTAGCTCTATCTTTGGGTATCATCGTGGTTTGTTGTATGCTATATTTTCCTTGCATGTTCACGTCCTTCGATCTCTCAATCTCAGTTATGGTTTAATCTTTTTCCCTTTCGTTTGCTCAATATTTTTAGAGAACATGTGAAGAGTATTGTTGGTTATTTGGTGTTCATTGTTTTCCAAGTTCTCATCAGTGTGTTTTTATCTGTGCATCTGGTTGTCTTTGGAACTCATAATGATTAACCAACTTTTTATTTTTAACTGCGTGTTCAAGCCCCTCATGTAAGAACAATATTTGGTTGTTCATCTGGCCTTACGTTTTGATGATAACATTACATGGGTGAGTAGATAATAATTTAGTACCCTAATGGCTTGTTTAGTGTGTAGCTTTTTCTAACAGGTTCTGACTCTGAAGATTTGACGTGTGACGTCATAAAATTATGGACTTAACTCACTAAGAGATACAAGTATGTATTTCATATCTTAGAATGCTTCTAAAACAACGGTTCTGATGAACGTTAGTTTTAACGCTTCTAACTGTGACTCTGATGGTAGAGCTTCTGAAGGGTTCTCAAGCTCTGAATATTCCAAGCTCTCGTGCTCCAAGGTTCTGAAGACTCTGAATACAAGGTCCTGTTGAACAAGCTCTGAAGATTCTGTAGACCAACGATTATGAAGACTCTGAAGACAAGGTTTTGTTGAACAAGTTCTGAAGACTCTAAAGAAAAGGTTCTGAAGACAAGGTTTTGAAGACCAAGTGCTGAAGACTCTAAAGACAAGGTTCTAGTGAACAAGTTCAAAAGACATTATTTTTTATCCTTTTAAGCATGCTTCAACTCTTATATATTCTGAAGCCTCTGGAGATTAGAAGATAAGTTCAAAAATATTTACGTGAGAAATAGTACAAGATTACCTCATCCCACTACTTTGATTTTGTGGCAAAAGGACTGTACTATTGGTGCGATATTGTATATCAGTCACACTGATTGTTATGCAAAAAGAGAGTTGGAAATATAATATTTCTATTCTACACTTCAACGGATTTCTTTTTGGCTATAAAAGGAAGACTTGAAAGAATTTTAAAACAACAAATTTACACAGATTCATTTTTCCATAACGTTTAATGAAATTACATTGTAAATATTTTGTAAATTTTTGTAAAGCAAGGAACTTTTGTTTTTTAAATTTCTATAAGGGAACTATTGTTTGCTAACTTGCTCTTAATACTGTTGTGTTATTATTTGTACTTCATTTAAGTGTAATACGCTTTCAAGAAGCAATATTGTAAACACACAAACTTGTATTCAATAATGAGTTGATTGTTCCTTGAGAGACTAGGGCTTTAGTTAGGATTCTCAAGAAGACATTGACAATTGGCCTTTGTGGTTGTAAACATTGATAGTTAGTCTTTGTTCGTGTCTGTAATTAGATTGGTTATGGTGGATTAAGTCCTTGTTGAGAAAGGTAAATCAACTTCGTGGATAAACTAGATTAACTTAGTTAACAGTGAACCAAGATAAAATAATTGTGTTCATTTATTTGTGTTCTTGCGTTAACTTCAAGTGTTTGGTTTCGAAAAGATTTTATTTATAGAAACCCAATTCAACCCCCTTCTTTCTTGTGTTTCTCGCGCCTTCAATTGACATCAGAGCTCCGGTTCTAGTATTGATTGTTATCAAACACTTCACTTTGTCAAATAAAGATCCAAAGATTTTAGAAACACTATTATTTTCGATAAAATCTTCCTGACAATGTAAAGTATTGTTTCAAATCCCTAAACATCATGAATATAAGGAAGTTAATCCCTAGTCAACCCTTTTTAGCCTAGAAGTAGGAGTTTCTCTTTGTATAAATAACCCCATCAATCTTAACTAGGGCAGGGTATTTAGTTACTTTGACCATGCATCCAAATTTCCAAAAAAAAGGAACATCCCACTTGAGGATCAACCACATCTTATTCCTCACACGTATCATACAATATCAACAAGGTCAAAAATCATAAATGCATAATGTTTGTCCCTCACCGACAAAGGAACGAGACACTCACAACCCTTGTAAAAAATCAAATGAACAAATGTCATACAATTTGTTCCCAAAAATGATAAATTCAAGAAAAAGAAAAAAGATAGCTCACTAAGTCAACAACTTGATAACAAGTGACCTAGGAAAAAATTAGGACATCCCGGTGGACTGCAAATTAAAAAAAAATCAGTCCAGGCAAAAGTTAGGGAAAAAAAAAGGAGAAAGGAAAAAGTAAAAGAAGCAAAAATATGTAACAAGAAAAATTTGTTTGAACATAAAAACAAAAGGGGTGATTGCTACTCCAAAAATATATCGTTGGTTCCTTAACCATCGCAACTACTCTTCAAAATATTTTTGGAAAAAATAAATGCTTGTGTTGAATTAATTGAACGTATAAATGTAGAACATCAAGGAGAATGAGTGGTTTAAAATAAAAAAACTTTAGCCATAAATCCTTTTATTCTAACACCATGAACAAGGCCCGATCACAACCCAAAAATGACCTAATTGAATCAAGGTTTATTCCGAAAACATACTACAGCTAGATTGCATCAAGCTGACTCCTGAAGATGTTTGCTAAACATTTTTAGTTTACATTAACATTGATTAGTGATCCATTAACTATACGTCACAACATCATTTTAATAATAACTTCAAAATTTGAATAAACATGACGTTAAAAACACAATTTTTCAATGAACAAAGCTTATTTGTAAGCCAACACTTAGCAATCAAGGAAATTCAAACAATGAACAATCAACAATGGATTCAATCATTTGTGAACAACCCAATTTTGGGAAGACCATCTAAACAAAATGTGATCAGAAGCTAATTCCTCCAAAGATCGGCCATACTGGGGCAGACCCTATCAAGATTCAGTCAATCTGGGACAATCACGTCGAGATTCAACAAATCTCTTTAAGATTCAAGCAATCTGGGGCAATCACATCGAGATTCAGCAAATCTCTCCAAGAATCAGTTAATCAGGGGCACTTCTCACAGGTTCAAAGTACCGGGGCAGACCATCTATAGTCATTATGGTACAAATGTTCCAAATTTCCTTTCGAGGAAAATTTCTTTAAATACCCCACAGACTAGGGAAAGGTACATTATACAGGGGCAAGTCCTCTCCATACCTTCAAAGATGCTCAATCAAAATCTGTCATGCATAAGCAATTGAGTTCAAGATGAATGTCGAGAATTCATGTTAAACACATCCCATAAAATTTTGGAAAGAAGCCTTATGTCAAAGAAAAAAACTTACAAATTTCAACCATACATGGCCTACAACAGGGGCACAACATTCAAATCATTGCACAAATCATTATCATGCATCAATCATGCCGCTTCGCTCTAGTATCATGTCATGCATATTATCACATTCATCCAGAATATTCACATAGCATGGAGCCTTGTAAAACATACAAAACCAAAGCCCAATCCTTATTGGCACCTACAAAGAAATCAAAGCCCAATCTTCACTAGCACCTCTGAAAGGACCAAATCCCAATCTTCATTAGCATCTTGAAAATCCAGTCGTCATTGGTAATTCACCAACATGGGCACAACCGTTATTGGTATACAAAATCCTTGCTTAATTTGATCCTTTTGACAAAGAGCAACATGGCCCATATAGCATATTCATAACAAAAGTACGATCATACATCGACACTTTGAATATAGTAAATTCATCATTACATAGCATTGCATCACTAAAATGCGTAGCATATCCATCGAGATGCATATTGATGCATATTCTTATATGATTGTACTTAGGAATTTCTCTAGTTTGTTTTGTTTATTTTACTATTTTATTGTGTTTTCATATTTTAGTTTATTTTTCCCTTTATTTTATTTTCGTATTTTATTTTCAGCATAAGTAATTTTTCTTGGGAAAATCATATCTGGAGCTATGATAATTGGATTGATGCGTTTGATATGCTTTAGAAAGCTGAAAGAAAGAGCTACAAGTTTTATGTTGAAGGAAAAAGCTGATTCGGAATGCAGAAGTCTCAAATAATTCGTTGAAGTTTCAAACTTAAGAAATAATTAGTTTTGGGCCGAGTTTGTTATGTTTTTTGACCTGGTTGGGTTAGAACCTGAATCTCATGTTTCTCATATACCTAGGAAGTTGTGGTACTATAGTAGATTACACTATTCACGAGAAAATATTGCTTTATACGAATTGGTCATGGAGAACTAATGCTTAGGCCTAACCTGCCGAATTCAAATTCCACAAAACTTTGAGGTTATTATTATTTAGATTTAATTCAGTTCCTTTCTAATTTGTTCTATGATGTTTGTTTTCTTAATTCATTTCTTATAGAATAGATTTGACTAAATTCGTTTGTGTATCTTTCTTACTTCAATCACGTTTAACTTAGCTTTTTCGTTAATTCACGTTGTTTGTAACTATTTGCTTAATTCGGTGAACCGTTTTCTTAATTCAGTGATTAGGAACATAACTCGTGTAGTATTGTCGACACTTGTTTCATCAATATTGCAATCCAATAGGAATTGTAACTGCTTAGGAAATTAGAATTATAATAACCAATGATAAGTTGGAAGTCGAACCGGTAGATTAACTTATTTAATAATCACTTATTTTTATAATCACTTTCGCTCTGTTTTTTAAATTGATCCTTAAACCATAAACCCCCCCAAATTGATTCAGTTGGTTAATTGATACTAGAATCCTTGTGATACGACTCGAGATATTATCACTATCTATAATTTTTAAAATTACTCGTTTTGACTCGTGCGTGACAACGAATCAATAAGCCAGAATTCGTGACCTTTTTTTGAAAGCATAGGAAAATCCTCAGATGAGATAATGGTATTTCTCCGAAGAAAACATCATCCCCATGAAACTTCTATTTGGCATCCCCAATAGGTTTCCCGTAAAGCATTTCCTTCTTATTTTCCTTTGGGAAATGCTATTGGCCTTTGGTAAATGTTATTGGCCTTTTCCAGTATTCTATACCTTTTGCATAAGAGACATCTATACCAAGCACTTGCCTTTCATAGGTTCTTGTTGCCTTTTGTAAGAGAAGATCACATCATCATTAGGTTCCCTTACACACTTTCCTTTTTCAAGTCCTATCTGCCTTTTGTATGAGGGAAGTAATTTTCTTGCAATACCCTTTATTCCTTTTACATAAGAAACATCATCATCTCAACTTACCTTTTGTAAGTATTATCTACCTCTTTCATGAGAAATATATTACTTCCTCTCTGTTTATCTTTTGCAAATATCCTCTTCATTTTTCATAGGTAGGTATATTTCACCTTCTACTTTTCCTTTTGCAAGTATCCTTTTCCTTTTGAATAAGAAAAGGTTTCACCTAGGCTTACCTTTTGTAAGTACACTCTATCTTCCGGGTGAGAAGAATGTGATGTCTCCTTTACGTGCCTTTTCCAAGTATCCTCTACCTTTTGCATAGGAAAAGTTATCTTTGTTGTACTTTCCTTTTGTGAGTTTTCTCCGCCTTTCGCACGAGAAAGTCCTTCATTTCCTTTTCTATGATGGATAACGTTTACCTTTCCACCTTCCTTTCGGAAGTCTTCTTGGTCTTCTTCACTTGAAGTTTTCCATTTCCTTTTGCGTGAGAATTGTCATTTACTTTCCACTTACCTTTCGAAATTCTTCTCGACCTTTTGCACGAGAAGTTTCTCATTGACTTTTGCGCCAGTATTGTCATTTAATTTCCACTTGTCTTTCGCAAATCTTCTCGGCCTTTTGCACATAAAGTTTCTCATCTCCTTTTGCATGAGAAAATTATCATTTACTTTCTTTTTTCTTTTCCCAATTCTTCTAGGCCTTTTGCACGGGATGTTTCTCATTGCCTTTTTCATGAAAAAATTTTCATTTTCTTTGTGGGAGAGAAACAACTACCTATACTTTCCAAAACTCATTAGTGAGGGGGGGGGGGGGGGGGACAAAAAAAATCATAAACACTTCTACCTATTTCTTCTCTTAAGAGTGCAAATTTTTGAGTCTTTGTATTTAATCCTCTTCTACCTCGAATGTCTAAATATCGTTTCCATTCATACCTTCAGTTTAAAGATGATTAAATAGGGGAAACTGTCATACCCTAAATTTGTCCTACCTTTTTTATTCATATGGCTTATGGCTTTGTTCATTTGCATACATGGTACTCATATGGATCATTAATTTAGGAATCATTCATATCCTTTATCTGCATCATATCATTATTAGGTCAAAGGTTTCAATAATGTGGATTTAACTGGTTAACTTTGGTTTCTCAATATATGGGCTATTACTTCATGATGAGATTATTCTCTTGGATTAAGGCTTTATTATATGGTTTGTTTTCAACTAGCTCATCAGATGCTTCTTTATATGTTAAGAACACGTTCTATTAGATTACTTATGAAACAAGTTACTTTAGTCCTCTTTTGATATCATGGAAGTATCATTTAAGAAAAAGTAAGAACTTTACAATTGAAAAAAATGAGAGATTTCATTTAAACCTCAAAGGATGCTACAAGTGATTATATTACAAATAATGAAAGTTGACTTTTTGGACAACAAGTCAACCATGGAAGCTTGACTTTGATGACCAATTTGTTGACCATTCCTAAAAGATAATTACAAATGATACCATTCATATTTCTTCCATTACAAGTTGCAAAATCATCACTAAAGCAACTAGGAAAATATCATAAACAATGAAGATGCCGTCGAATGTTATATTCCACATCTAACTATGGTTCACTAACATATGACTCAATTATGAGTTAACCGTCAAGGCAAAATCTACCTAAAAATGTAAACATATTAGTCAAGAAGTTAATTTAAACACTTGCCAAAACCTTGAAAATCATACATGGGAAGCCATCTCCTAACTAAGCAAACAAGTTAACAAATATACATATCTAACTACGGTTCACTAACATATGACTCAATTATGAGTTAACCATCAAGGCAAAATCTACCTAAAAATGTAAACATATTAATCAAGAAGTTAATTTAAACACTTGCCAAAACCTTGAAAATCATACATGGGAAGCCATCTCCTAACTAAGCAAACAAGTTAACAAATATACATTTTTGTGTAACACAAAAGAAAAAATTAAGTAAAGATCTAAAGAGATATAAAATTATGGAATTAATACACAAAACATGTTATAGTGTCTATTATCATATCATGAAAAAATCCTAAGCTATTGCACAAGTACAAGCTTCAAATCAAGCACATAACACACACATATGTTTCCACTTAAGCATGCATCGAGGCATCACAAAAATCAAATATTAAAATGATCAGGACTTCATCAAAATAACACCAAAACATCAAGCTAATCACGAGTGATCAGAGATCTAAACATGATAAAAAAAATTAGTTTAAAATGGACTTGTACAAGCCATCAAATAAATATTACAAACCAAAAACATTTAACAAAACTATGCTTCACAAATTTTGATCAACTACTTATTAAAATAAATGGGAAAAGTAATAAAAAATATAACAAATTACTTTGGACTCCCAAGTATCAAAAATATATTTTTTGGGATTTTTAATGTGAGGAAAAATGAAATTGTTAATTAGAACTGGAAAGTGTCAAAATTGTTTTACCAAACACAAGGGGCGCAAACCGCAATTAACAAAATGAACTATATGCAGTTATAACGCAACCAAGGCCCAACCAGGTGGGGGTGGGAATAAAAATGTTCTAGGCTCAGTCTCCTTTTAATCCAACAATCAAACAAATTCCATTATTATTTTCTAACATTTAAATATTCAGATTTTCATTAATATAAACAAAACAAATAATAAGCAATATAATAATTCAATTCACATGCACCAATGGCCGAATGACACCTCACGTATTAAGATTCAATACACAACAGACAACAGTTGCAAGCCCTAACTCAACCTTTTTGCACTTTAATCTTGATGAAGATGAAGATTCACAAAGTTCTGTTGTTCTAAATTTCTGCACCTCTGAGAGAGTCCTTTGACGCATAATTCAGAGAGTGATCGAGTTCTCTCCGAGTTAGTTGGTCCTTTCCAAATGCATGAATGCACAGGCTTGTATGGCCAAATGAAGAAAAATGATGATGGGCATGCCTACAGTAATGTGAACGTTCCAACCACATACATACTTTCACCTCAAAATGTTAAACATGACCAAGTATCATGCCTTGAACCCGTGTCTATACAGTTATAATCATGACTTCACCGCTCGAGCTATGAAGCTACATTTTCTACAAGCGTGTCATCAATGGAAAGCTTGAAGAACAATCTTCAACTCTCGCATTGAGAAACATCTGCAAAAATGCTTAGAACCCCCTTTAAAATAACCATGAAGTTGAGGTATCAAAACTGTTTCAACCTTTGAAAGTTTCACTAAGTTAAATATCAAACTATTTATCTCATCTTCATCCCTTCTCGGCTCTCTAATTTCTTCAACAGTGAAACACATGAGGTGTTCTTGATGTCATTAAAAAGATAGAAAATCCTAGAACAACTTTCGTGTTGAGAAGATATTAAATTGATGGCTAGAACTCAATGAAAAATCTCAATTCATGCACTTGACCTTTATGAAAACCATCAAAATTTTCTCTAAGTGTCCAATTCAAAACTTAATGAATCACCATCTTTCATCTTTTATATCTTTTGACTCAAAGGTCAAATAAATTTGATTTCTTCTACAACATTATAGCGTGAAGCATGCTCTTTAATTCTATACCTTGTTTGCTCAAATTGGATCACAAATGAATTAGATAGATGACCGCAAAGATGACTATATGATCACAAACTTCCTTAAGACTTCGAAATTTTTTCCCCACAAATGATCACTTTTTGACCAATTCTTTTGACTTTTCTCCACAAATGATCACTTTTTCTCACACTTTGACTTTTGAACTTAATTTTGACCACAATTCCCATTTGGTCAACCTCTGACTTTTGTTGACTTTTGACCATACACACTACAATCTTTTCTTACCCAATCAATCTAGATCATATGATGAAATGTAAAGACCCATAAGCCTCATATGGATATTTTGAGACATATCGAAGACCTTGGAATTATCTTTAACTCAAAAGTCAGTCACAATAGGCTCTTGATCAAAACCCTAATTGGTATCACAAAGATATGAGATGATGATCATAGCTCCAAAATTCTAGTTCATATGAGACAACTTGAGAATCTCTTTACCCACCATGTCTTGTGCATTGAGATGATACTCATGATGATGAGATTTCAAACTTCTAACCTTGTAGGTCAAATCTCTTCTCTTGACTGGCAGACACTCACACAGTCAATCCTTTGATCCCATACCATTGAGTTAATGCAATGCAAATGATATGTAAGATGGCGAAGCATAAGCCTAAAAGGTATGAAATACAAGAGGGAAAATATTGGAGTACAAGAAATTCCCCTATTCAATCATCTCTGACCTGAAGGTGAGAGAAGTAAGGTCTTTCAAACATTCCAAGTGTGAGAGGGTTGAATACCAAAAGAACCGTAAAATTTACGCTCGAGGTGCAACCAACGAGAGATTATGTTGTATATTTTTCTCTTTCTTCTTTTTTTAGAAGAAGACCACCCACGGGTGGAGGTTAAACATAAGAGATCCACTGAAGAGGACTCATAGAGGATTATTGATAGAATTGGAGTCATGAAATTTACGCGGTCGAAGACGGGTACACAAGGAAAACTAGTCGAATATAGATTCTTAAGAAAAGAACATCAGGAGAAGGTGAACTTAACAACGAAAAGAGACCGACGGAGAGGGATCTTACTAACCAATATCGGAAATATACGCGGCCAAAGACGGGTACACAAGGAAAACTAGTCGAAGATAGATTCCTAAGAAAAGAACGTTGGGCGAAGGCGAATTTAACAATGAAAAGAGACCGACCAGAGAGGGCTCTTATAAACCAATATCGGAAATGTACGCGGCCAAAGATGGGTACACAAAAAAACTAGTCGAAGATAGATTCCTTAGAAAAGAGCATTGGGCGAAGGGGAACTTAACAATGAAAAGAGATCGACTGAAGAGGGCTCTTATCAACATATATCAGAAATGTAGGCGGTCGAAGACGGGTACACAAGATAAATTAGTCGAAGATAGAATCCTAAGAAAAGAACGTCGGGTAAAGGCGAACTTAACAATGAAAAGAGACTGACCAAAGAGGACTCTTATCAACCAATATATGAAAAGAGACCGACCGAAAACTTCAAAAAAGGATACAATTAACTTTTGTTCAACAATTGACTTTTGGTCAACTATTGAACATTGACTTTGACCTAACTATGTTAACCTATCTTAAAACCTAATCTCTAAACTTATTTTCTCCAAGCCATTTTTTTATCCTTCTTCTAAATTTTCCAAAAGTTCCTTCATGATCCTTCATAACTTGAATCACTTCCAAACCAAGATTGCAACATTCCACAAACATGCAACATTAAAACCAATGCATTAGTTCAACTCAAAGCATAATGCAAACTTAGTTCAACAAATACAAATTTAGATCATGTAATGCAACAACAAGATGGTTCATTCAACATTTTGGTCCAAAATTCAAAAGAAACACCAAATGGAAAGCAAGCATACAATTATGATTCAGGAAACAATTAATTCATACAATTAAGGTTGTCAGAATCAAGAGTTTACTTTGAATCATAAGAGGATAGTAAGATCGAAAAATCGTAAATCGCAACCAAAATCGATGGATTATACTCAAATTGTTTTGTTGAATCGAAAGGGGAAATCAAGATCGCATAATCAAAAATCGAAACCAAAATCGATGAATTCAACTCATATATATAAAAAATAACCAAGTCTCAAATCTTAAATATAAAAATACTCAAAAGTTTAAAATCATAAAACAAACATAAAATTACCCAAAAAAAGGTTAAAACCGGGTCGCAAAACTAAAACGGTCTTTACCTATTCTAAAATTACCCAAAAAAAGAGCCCAAAATCGGTGGAATCCATATGAGATCGCGAATTTTGCTGCGATTTAGCTATTTTGTGCGATTTTATTGGGATTTTTCTCTGAAATAGGATTCTACTAACAATTCAGATTGTTTAAGGTGAGAAAAATTGAAAAATACATGGATTTCACGATTCTAATCACAATTCTGACAAAAATGCATACAATGCAATTCGGTCAGTTCAGAAAACACATTAAAGCTAGTTTTGTTTAGCTAAATGTCAAAATAAGTGAAAAAGCTAGAATGTAGTCAAGTGAGAGTCAATACAGTGGAAACACAAGTTATGCAGGTCCACATATTCTAACCACAACAATTCACTCTAGCCTTCATTCAAAAAATAGATGCAAGTTCAATTCAATGCATACATACAATCCACCATCAAATTTCACAAATCCAACACACGTCAAACAAGTTTATTGTAACACCCCAAATTCTACCCGATAGTTATAACGAAAAATCAGAGTATTTAAAAATTTCTAACATATTTGGGATATCACAATTCAACGTGTTGCAACACATAAATAGATACATAACACTTTTGTTTCGGAGGATCATATAACAACTTGCATCAACTTTTAAAACAAACCACTTCTTTTATTAATAACGCAACAGAATCGTAATTATAACTTCAAGTAGCATCATATGTTTCATTCAACTAAAACAACTTGAGAGGCAACATATTATTTCATATAATTAAACTTAGGATTCAACAACTAAAACAATTTCAACAAGTAAACAACTATTTGTTCATTTCCCCCCGAGTGCTACGTATCAGAGCGACCAACCGACTTTGAACTAATAAGGCTAAGCGAATCTTCATTCTTTAATACCTGCACGTTATCAACAGAGGGCAACATTCAAACAGTAATTAGTGAGATTCTTAAATCGTATAAGTAAGCGCATGATAAATCATATATTAGAACCATGTCATGCAAAAATCACAACTTCACAACAACAATCGCAACAGGATATCATCAAAATGCAACAATTAATTCATCAATACAACAACTCAATTGTACAACTCAGAATGCGACTCAATGTTATGCAAATGCATGTGGTACCATTGGAGCAGAACTCCCAACTTAGAAAACCTGCCAATAAATAGAGGCATCAACAAGGCATAAGCCTTCAACTTAATATTTTGCCAATTCAGGCCAACGTGGTGCCAATCCAGGCCAACTTAATAATGAAAATGTATGTGACTTAATGAATGCAATAATCACATACAACACAACAATGTATTCGACAATGTTGGTATAAGCCTACAACTCAATCAACTTATCAATCACAACATATTCAACATCAACAATGTATTCAACAACGTTGGCATAAACCTACAACTTAATCAACTTACCAATCACAACATGTTCAACAACAACAATATCATATCAATAATTAGTAATGTGACAACCACACAATTTATTCGATAATAACTTATTCACAACAATAACCAATAACACAATCCCATATACCGGAACCATTCAACTGAATTCGACTTCACCTGCAAATCAACTTGATTCTACATAATTCTAACTAAACAAATAAACTAAAAATACCCACATGTATATATGACTTATTCGGACAATTTCAACTAATTCCGGTTAACCAATTTTACCGCCCAAATCTACAAATTCGGCTAATCGATATTGCTTAATATACTATTATTACTACTTTTTATTTATACTGCTACTAATCAATTTATTCTACTAAATTATGCTACCTCTGCTATTTATCTCACTGCCATTATTGGTCTCTGCCAAAACTACTTGTTCGCTATCCACAACTTCCACCGATAACTCTCTACTAAATTATTACATCTGCCACTAATATACTACTCTGTTAAATTATTTATTACCAACTCTGCAACTAAAACCATCACTGCTATTTTAATTTCTACATCTACTATTGACATAATTCTACTAATTATTAACTCTGCTACTTTATTCTACTGTTCCTCTAAATTTACCACTTATTATTATTTCTGCTATTATCCTCTATCACATAAAACAACTCTACAAAAATACACTACTTCTATTAACGTTCCTTCTGCTATAACATGCTACTGATAAGAATAATTAATTTATTCCCAAACTGCTTTTCTATTAATAAAACTCTATACTGATACCATATAAAAAATTATATAGAAGTGCCACAGAAACAGAGACAAGCGCCCCTGCCTAACACTCAGTGCCAAACGACACTTCCTTCACCCTAGTGCCGAACGACACACTTCCTTTCTCTCTCAAGGCTTTCGAACGGCAGCCCCCTCCCTCCCCCCCCCCCCCACTCACAACAAGTGCCGAACGACACTTCCACCCCCAAAACAATTTTTATTTCTTCTTCTTCTTTTTGATACTGTTTCAATGGATTTTATGCTACTGTCTACTATTCCAAATCCAATCCAGACAAGCATTTAACACAACAACCCACATACTTCTTTGACAGTTCTATAACTAAACAATATTAATCATGCTTATCACAACAACACAAATCAATGAAACATTAAAAATTCCACATACAAATTCCCACATACAAAATATCATACACCCCATTGTAGGATAAGAAACCCCACCCTTACCTGGTTTGGTTTGATGACTACTCTATGTGTCTCCGATTTGAATCTCCTATTGGCCTCTTGGTTCAACTTCACGTAGCTCTCTTCTTCTCCAAAAACCCTATTTTCCTTTTTCTCTTCTTTTCCTGATACACTATCCTCTCTTCTTCTCTTATTTTCTAATAATAATATATATTATTCTATTAATCCAAATAATAGTGTTTCTCTTAGTGGGCCTTCATACACACCCCACTATTACTACTATCACAACATAAGCCCAATTAAATAAATAATCACATAACCTAATCTAATATTATTTCCAATAATATTCTTCAACTATGATCGATCCACACTTTAAATAAAAATAACTCACAAATAATATTCTAATAATAGTTCTCCGACTAAACCGTCTAATTTATCCGACTATCAACTTACTGCTCAACTCAACATATTTATCCAATTATGCTTCTTAGAATAATACTGATAATTCTCAAATTAATTCCGCTAAATTAAATCTGATTATTTAATATTCCAACTCAATAAAATAATTCCGACTTGACGATAAAATTCAATTAATGTAAAGTATTCAAAACAATATTCAATTAAATAAATAATTAAATATCAGGGCGTTACAACTCTCCCCCACTTAGAATATCTTCATCCTCGAAAATCTACTCGATACAACCATCCTCAACTTTGTTTCCAACCTTTCGGTAACACTCTGATATAACAACTCCCACAGTAGAAATGTAACAACCATAACTCACTTATACTTGGATATACCACGTCACCTCTTAACAATTTTCCCAACACCAAAGCGCGTATACAACTTTATTCTCATACATATATGTATGTCAACTATCAACAAAATATCAACAACTCTATTCACCATTATAGTGACATCAACATAGTCAACAAAATTAACTTCGTCATATTATAGGATATTATTCATCACTTACGGTAACCAACAATAACATCTCAATAATGATAGAAAAATCATTACAACATCAACTTAACTGTATAACTCAGCAAGCATATCCATAGCTCACCATCAACCAACAATCCACAACAATCTTCTTATAAAATCCGCAAATATTTACTAGCAAACATAGTGCCCTGGCACAACATCTCTATATCAACCATCCACCAAAATCAAGCATGTAAATTAAGACACACTATTCCCATAGGCTTCTGATGTTTTATTGCTTCACATCTAACGAGTCGTACACGCATAGCAATTGCGCCACATCCCGCTTCACTTGTGCAACCCTGATCATCCATCTTAAGTCATTGTGCTCATCAATTTTTTTAATCAATTATATGGTTTACAAGTTTCAATCTAATTTCAGACTTTCCTCAACATCCACTATAAAACCATTGTCCACTTGATATTCTCAATCTTTCACATTTGCAACGTTGGCTCGCATATAAATCACTACTCTGACTTGTTCTACGATATAGCATCAACCATTTTACACAACATTAAGATAGCACAACAAATCTATATCATCCAACATGGTCTCGTCTACTATCAACAATGGATTGAGGGTGATCAGTTCCTCAATTTGTCAATTAGTATTCGATAATCATAAGGGAGTATAAATCATCGTACCAAACTATAATAGCGTTTCCTTAAAACGTGTATTCAAGTTTTCTAAAACACAACATGTCTGATCCTCATTCACCCACCATCCCATGATGATCAATCATTTTCTAACTCACGATCTGTTGGCATATCAATACATTACAAATCCTTCCACTCTAGTCTGAGTCTTTATCTACATAAAGGATTCTAACAACATTCTTAAGCTCTTAATCCTCTTTCAAATTGTACAACATCAAAAATACATGTATCTCCACCTCTCAAACTCATTCTAATCACACTCTCAACATTATCATCTTATCTAACAACATTTCATATATATTTACACCTCAAACAACTATGATAGTAATCATCTAAGCTCAACAAGCTACTAACCTCTATAACAGACTTCTTCGTTCTCCAACTTAGAACTGCATCCACCTTGAATTTATCTACATACAATTTCACTTGGAAATAAAATTACTCAAGAGAACTCTTCTCCCAAAACTATAACATACATCCTGACAACTTAGCATAAATCTTCTTCCTTTTCGACACCGTAATTTCCATACAACTTCGCACTATCATCTTTCGTTCTAATTAATAACACCAAAGCTTTCCAAATGATACCTTTGATTTCACAAAT
The DNA here is from genome assembly GCA_948472305.1 of Vicia faba. Classification (NCBI taxonomy): domain Eukaryota; kingdom Viridiplantae; phylum Streptophyta; class Magnoliopsida; order Fabales; family Fabaceae; genus Vicia; species Vicia faba. The sequence continues at coordinate 74,674,573 of OX451736.1, read as the reverse complement.
TACTTTAAATAAATCTTCCTATTGATCCTTTAATTCACCCAACTCGGACACTGATGTCCCGTACAACACTGAAGAACAAGTCTAGTTCCAAAGACAAGCTTAACAACAAACTGCACTTACTTCCAATATCATCACGTGATAAATGAATCTATTACAGTTACTGGAACCATTTTAAAAATGAATCCCATTTTGTTAGCTTTCCAATGCTTCAAACGGAACTCAAATCGGATGCCCGGAACTCTAGTTATGAATTTTTGAAGTCCCACAACAATTCTACAGTTTCCTGCGATTCGCTTACGGAAATTCCACTCCGAAACTCATTTGTCTTCAACTTAGACATATTCCAAACAAATCTTAACATATCTCGTGCTCCCAAACTTCTTATAACTCGAGAGATGCATTCCTTCGCCAAAGTTCAGGTTCCAAAACACCAGGGCAACAATTCTTGCATTGTCATCATCAGCAGCACACCGAACCAACACCTTTTAATTGAACATATCCGAGAAGTAAAGCTTCTCCCCCACTTATCTTCAACCAACTTCCTGCATACAACTCGATTATAAAAACAACAAGCACCGACAGTGTTTCATACACTTGTCGCGCACTAAGGAATAAACGACATTAGACAACTTGGTCGGACGGACCGACCTGCTCTGGTACCACTATTGTAACATCCCAAATTCTACCCGGTAGTTATAACGAAAAATCAGAGTATTTAAAAATTTCCAACATATTTGGGATATCACAATTCAACGTGTTGCAACACATAAACAAATACATAACACTTTAGGTTTGGAGGATCATATAACAACTTGCATCAGCTTTTAAAACAAAACCACTTCTTTTATTAATAACGCAGCAGAATCGTAATTACAACTTCAAGTAACATCATATGTTTCATTCAACTAAAACAACTTGAGAGACAAGATATTATTTCATATAATTAAACTTAGGATTCAACAACTAAAACAATTTCAACAAGTAAACAACTATTTGTTCATTTCCCCCCGAGTGCTACGTATCAGAGCGACCAACCGACTTTGAACTAATAAGGCTAAGCAAATCTTCATTCTTTAATACCTGCACGTTATCAACAGAGGGCAACATTCAAACAGTAAGGGGTGAAATTCTTTAATCGTATAAGTGAGCGCATGATAAATCATATATTAGAACCAGGTCATGAAAAAATCACCACTTCACAACAACAATCGCAACAGGATATCATTAAAATGCAACAATTAATTCATCAATACAATAATTCAATTGTACAAATTAGAATGCGACTCAATGTTATGCAAATGCATGTGGCACCATTGGAGCAGAACTCTCAACTTAGAAAATCGGCTAATAAATAGAGGCATCAACAAGGCATAAGCCTTCAACTTAATATTTTGCCAATCCAGGCCAAAGTGGTGCCAATCCAAGCCAACTTAATAATGCAAATGTATGTGACTTAATAAATACAATAATCACATACAACACAACAATGTATTCGACAACATTGGTATAAGCCTACAACTCAATCAACTTATCAATCTCAACATATTCAACATCAATAATGTATTCAACAACGTTGGTATAAGCCTACAACTTAATCAACTTACCAATCACAACAAGTTCAACAACAACAATATCATATCAACAATTAGTAATGTGGCAACCACACAATTTATTCGATAATAACTTATTCACAACAATAACCAACAACACAATCCCATATATCGGAACCATTCAACTGAATTCGACTTCACCTGCAAATCAACTTGATTCTACATAATTCTAACAAAACAAATTAACTAAAAATACCCACATGTATATATGACTTATTCCGATAATTTCAACTAATTCCGGTTAACCAATTATACCACTCAAATCTACAAATTGGGATAATCGATATTGCTTAATATACTGTTATTACAACTTTTTATTTATACTGCTACTAATCAATTTATTCTACTAAATTATGCTACCTCTGCTATTTTTCTCACTGCCATTATTGGTCTTTGCCAAAACTACTTGTTCACTATCCACAACTTCCACCGATAACTCTCTGCTAAATTATTACATCTGCCACTAATATACTACTCTGTTAAATTATTTATTACCAACTCTACAACTAAAACCATCACTGCTATTTTAATTTCTACATCTACTACTAACATAATTCTACTAATTATTAACTCTGCTACTTTATTCTACTGTTCCTCTAAATTTACCACTTATTATTATTTCTGATATTATCCTCTATCCCATAAAACAACTCTACAAAAATATACTACTTCTATTAATGTTCCTTATGCTATAACATGCTACTAATAAGAACAGTTAATTTGTTCCCAAACTTCTTTTCTATTAATAAAACTCTATACTGATACCATATAAAAAATTATATAGCAGTGCCACAGAAACAGAGACAAGCGCCCCTACCTAACACTCAGTGCCAAATGGCACTTCCTTCACCCTAGTGCCGAACGGCACACTTCCTTTCTCTCTCAAGGCTGCCGAACGACAGCCCTCCCCCCCCACTCACAACAAGTGCCGAACGACACTTCCACCCCAAAACAATTTTTATTTCTTCTTCTTCTTCTTCTTTTCGATATTGTTTCAATGGATTTTATGCTACTGTCTACTATTCCAAATCCAATCCAGACAAGCATTTAACACAACAACCCACATACTTCTTTGACAGTTCTATAACTAAACAATATTAATCATGTTTATCACAACAACACAAACCAACACAAATCAATGAAACTGTACAAATTCCCACATACAAAATATCATACACCCCATTATAGGATAAGAAATCCCACCCTTACCTGGTTTGTTTTGATGACTACTCTACGTGTCTCCGATTTGAATCTCCTCTTGGCCTCTTGGTTCAACTTCACGTATCTCTCTTCTTCTCCAAAAACCCTATTTTCCTCTTTCTCTTCTTTTCCTGATACACTATCCTCTCTTCCTCTCTTATTTTCTAATAATAATATATATTATTCTATTAATCCAAATAATAGTGTTTCTCTTAGTGGACCTTCATACACACCCCAATATTACTACTATCACAACATAAGCCCAATTAAATAAATAGTCACATAATATAATCTAATATTATTTCCAATAATATTCTTCAACTATGATCGATCCACACTTTAAATAAAACTAACTCGTAAATAATATTCTAATTATAGTTCTCCGACTAAACCGTCTAATTTATCCGACTATCAACGTACCGCTCAACTCAACATATTTATCCAATTATGCTTCTTAGAATAATACTGATAATTCTCATATTAATTCCGCCAAATTAAATCCGATTATTTAATATTCCAACTTAATAAAATAATTCCGACTTGACGATAAAATTCAATTAATATAAAGTATCCAAAACAATATTCAATTAAATAAATAATTAAATATTAGGGTGTTACATTTATACCAAAAGCAATGCAATTCAAAATACAATCAACCTCTGCCTTTAAAAAATCTAAATTGATGCAGTTAACTAACTTATTCCCTTAACTAATAACCAAAATAACTTTAACTGTTTACACCTAACCTTAAATTTACCCTCTACTAATGATTCTAAATGTCAACCACAATTCATATTTCTAACTATACGAACCCAACATCACTCTCTTAAACATTCTAACCACTAATCTACAATAATTAACCATAGCCTTACCATCCACTTAACCCACCTAGTTAATATTAACCACCAACTAACTTTTTAACCTTTAATAATTAACTAGCAACTAACTTCTAAACCAAGTTAACAAACACCTAACTACCTTTGTAACTAATTAACTAACCAAGTTACTTACTCTAACCAACTTTCCTTCCACAACTTCATACACCCTAACCTATATAAGGCCGCACATTTCATCAACATCTCAATAAATAACTACCTATATCATTACTCTGTCAAAATTGTCTCCATCCCGCACCTCACAAATCACTCAAAGCTCATCATCACCCCTAAATGCAAGAGCTTCATCATCAATACATAACTACCTATATCATTACTCTGTCAAAAATTCTCTATATCCCGCACCTCACAAATCACTCAATGCTCATCATCACCCATAACTGCAAGAGCTTCATCATTGGAAGCTCTTAGCAGTTGAGCCAAACCTTCAATTCTTCTCATCACCCAACCAACCTTTATCTGTTAACATCATCAATCTCTCATTTGTTCTGCCTCAATCACCATCAATCATATCCAATCTTTCTATGCATCATCTCACCACTCTCTATTCTAATATCTCATCACTCACTATACACAACAACAACACACAACAAAGGAAAAACCAAAAACAATTAGAAGAAGAATATTGCACTGAAAAATGAATCCAAACAAGATTATTACCTGAAAGTTCTTCCAGATTTCTCTTCATTTGCTTGCGTCTTATATACCCAATATGCAACTGGGAAATACCTTATTCCCGTTGGTAAGCCTTGAGCTCCCTTCTTCGTTACTCCTTGTGTGTTTAACCTTGTTTTTTTTGCACAGACCTTAGCGTAAGACTTAATTTTACATCATGGCTTCGATCAGTGACCTAGGGTTCTTTTAGGGTTACGATTCAGTAGTTGATTTAGGACTCCATGTTTGGATTATGGTATTTTTGTGAGAGGTTTATTATAAAGGGTGATAAGGGGAACATTTAAACATTAGAGCTTCTCTACCACCGGGGGTGATTCCTGACACGGCATAAGTGATTTCTTGCCATCGCCCAAGTTGAGAGTAAGAGTAGAGATGTCAATGGGGCGGATCAGGGGAGAGGGCGGGGGATACATTCCCATCTCAATCCCCGCCCTCGAGTTTACTCCCCATCCCCATATCGAATCCCTGCCACGGGGGGATTTTATCCCCCATCCCCATCCTCACGGATCCCCACAGTTTTTGCGGATATCTATAGACATAAATTTTTATTTATTATTTTAAATTAAATTAATAAAAAATTTAAAAACTAACCACAAGAAATTAATAAACTAATCATCTATGATAAATATATGATTTTAATAATATTTAATCTTGAGATTCATGAACACAAAATTTTCAAACTTAAAAAAAATTAAAATAGTCATTTAGATCTCTCTCTTTTACTAACATTACATATGTATTTTACATTTGTTTATACAACAAGTTATTTGAAATGAAAAATAAACCTACATAGAAATGTTAAATTATATTTTAATTAAAGATATTATGGAATTCTAGTGCAGGGCGGGGACTTCACTGGGCGGGGGATATGTTTGCCATCCCCATCCCCAAAGTACATGCGGAGAAAATTAATTCCCTATCCCCGTCGCCACGGGGAGAAAATTCCCCATCTTTGGGAACCTAAACGAGGAATCCACATGAGGATCCCCACTAACGGGTGCAAATTGACATCCCTAAGTGAGAGAGAGAGAGAGACAGGTTTTTTCCTTTCTAATCTTTCGTCTGGGCTTGGGGTATGAAGCCCAACATGGCTTTTACTTGTCAACACCATCAAAAACATTGATCACACCCTCTTTATTTTGTTTAACTGAAAAATATAAAATATTGACATTTGGCTTTCAAACAACCAGAGGCCCAATGCTCATACTCATCTTCACACTCATTTTTAATCCTTTGCACCCCTAGAAGAAAACAGACATAATTTATTCTTTTTTTAATTTCTTTAATTGTTTTCTTATTTTTTAGAGTTAGAATTAATTCTTTTTAGGATTTAGAACATTAATCCACTTAGGGTTTTTATAATTATAATTAGGATTTTATTCTAGGATTTGGATTTTTAATTGGGAGATTTAATTTTGGGTTATATTTCAAATTGGGTACTATTTTAGTTTAGGGTTTTTTCCTATTAATGATTAGGTTTAGGGTTTTGTGTTTGGTAGATCATTTGGTTATTCATTCACCTTAATTTAATTTTATTATGGTTGCATCTTAGTTAGTATTCCTTTTTAGTTCACGACTTTTTATTTTGATTGCTTCTTGAATTCTTTACTTGTGCTTGTGGATTAATTTTTCACTTTGTATGATTATCCCCATTTGGACAAAATGTATCCCTCTCCCATGTCTTGTAATAATTTTATTGCTTTTCCTCTATTCGTCCATTAATGTAGAATTAATTAAGAACAACTTAAAAAGAACCTTTTTTCAAATGAATAAGAATAGGCTTGATTCTACGTCAAGTAATCGAGTTCAATTTGGTTCTCTTGGGTTAAAAAATGAGAGGTTTGGACGCACTTGTCCTTTCAAGTTCTTGAGTATTCTGATTGCCAATTGTACTTAAGCATTATTTGTATTGCAATAGAACGAATATAACATATTATGAATTCCAATTAGATGACTGTCTCCCTCAAAGTACCAACGATTAAGTCTCTCACGTGTGAGCGTACAAGCAACGTTTAATGGATGTTTGTATTATGGTACATACATGTTACATCTGTTATGCCACAATACAAACAACGCTTAAGTTTACCACACACGAGCATACAAGCAACCTTTAACTTCTAGAACATGAACGTTAACATCGTTCAATAAAAACAACCAACAAATACTTATTTTCTACCCAAGAACTACGGAGTACCGATTTTCTCATTGCACTATGAGAATATGTAGGCACAAAATTTTGAAATCTTGGAGAGCACATTAATTAAAATTTTATTTTCCCCATTAATTAAAACCTTAAAAACCAAATAATAAAGCAATAACTACCAGTAACTTTTAACACCCATATACACAAAATAATCACAATGGTTCATGTTGGGTACAATGGATTTGAAGGGTGAAAATACCTTCCCCTTGCATAACCGAATCTCGAACCCGAATTTGATTATGATGATCATTTACTTCATAATTTTTGGATTTTATCGATATTTTCCCTTTCCTTTGGAATAAACAAAGTTCGGTGGCGACTTCGTGTGTATCTCAAGGGTCCCTTACACTCTGATATTTTTCATGGTGCGACAACGCCACACAACGAGCTTGTGGGAATTTTTTGTATTACTAATGAATTGTGCAGGTTAGATGGAGTCCCTACTCATCCTAATGACGAAATGATAAGTCCTAAAATTCCACTTAATGCTTTAGCCATTAGAAGGTTTCAACATCATCAACCACCAAAGGAGGCCCAACAAGATTAATGAAATAATCAAGCAGGATACGATGAAGAATTCTACTAGCCTCAAGATCATTATCAAGGAGCGCAAGTGCAAAATAATTAGCAAGCATATGAATTTCAAAGGAGAATTGAAGCTAATGCAGTGGGAATGATAAGGAGTTAGGTAGAATTTTTAGTTTTCATGTCTTATGAAAAAGAATAAGTTTGGGGTTGCTCTTGAAAGTGAGCAAAGTTTATGTTTGGGGTTGGGGTACTATAGATATTTGGTTAAATTAAAAAAATTGAGAAAATAAGAAGTTAAAACAACTTCTTCAAAAAATTGAAAGAAATGAATGCAAAATGAATAGTGAAGACCACAAAAGTATAAATCTCTAATAGCGATAATCAGGAAAAGAGTTCTTATGATAACAAAAGGAGAACTAGGTACCTAACTCCAAAGGTTTAAGCCTACTTTCCCAAAAATATCCTACCTAAATATAAGCCCTATTATAACTTAAAAAACCCACACATGTTTGTTTTTGATTACTTTGAAGAGTTTTATTAGAATGTGATCAAACTAAGTATAAAATGTTTTGCATGTTGATAGAGAGATTATCCTGTCAAATTGAGTTAGTTATAGTGAGATGGGAGACATGTTGAGTACTTAACAAGGTTGAGGAGATTTTTCTGAATTTTATGGATTGAAGTCAAGAACTGGATTGATGATTAGGAAACAAAACTATTAAATTGGTGATTATGATACGATGGCAGAACCGAATGTTATACTGGTTTGCATTTTTTTGTTCGCAAATGTGCGGTAAGCAAGAGTCGCCACCAACTTTAATTTCATCCAATAAAGGAAAAGGGAAAAGAACGGAAAAAACCTTTTTTCGAGTTATTTCTGAATACGGGGGTTAGATTATAAAAAGAGAAGCTGTTATCACCCTTTCTATCTATGGATTTCCATGGGCTCTTAGATACTTGCTCATTTTGAAATTGCTTGTCCGTGTTTTGTAAAGTTTTTGTTTAACTTCGTGGTAACCCTTGTATCTGTCCTCAAGAGTGTGACGAAGTTGTTTTTGAAAACTGTTTTGAAAACTGTTTTGAAAGTATTTGTGTGAAAGAGTTTTTGTTGTTTTGAGCAAGTACTTAAGAGTTTCTACCTACTCTAAAAAGACTGTTCATTTTCTCGTTTCTTTTAGACAGCATTATCCTACTATTAAGGAGTAAGTAGCCCATCGTTGGAGTTTAAGGGACATTCGAAGGGACAATTACGGTCACAAAAGAAATGGTTAGGAAACCTTAGTAGTTACCCTAGAGTCTTAAAGATCTTTCCGAGGCAACATTCGAATGGGTCGATTTTGATCTTTTGGGACTAGAGGGCGACCACTAAAATTCCCTATACTCCATGACCGTTTACCGAAGGCAACCGAAGTGGGGGTAACCCTAAGAGTGAGCATGTGCAAGTGTTTGATTTCAATTCATTATCTTTGCACAATTAGGGTTATCTACCATTTTACTCGTTATTCTTTCCATACAAGCCTATTAGTCTAAGTAGTTAATAATAGCGGAAAGTAAAGTGCGAGAATAAAAACCTAGTTATTACAAGGCTTCAGGGAGGGGGTTACATAACTAAAAACCAGGGATTGAACAGTAAAATAATAAGCAGTAAAATAAACCCTAATTAAAAGCTATTACAAACTCAAAGCAAATACAATAATTGGAATTAAAAATAAAATATTGCGCGCGCGACGAATTAAATACGGGAATCAAAGTCTCAATTCAAAGGGAATCAAAGAAAATATTCTTGTTATTTTTGATTGAGAAAATTAACTATTTGAAAATTAACCCTAATTTTCTAATTGATATTAATTATAATAAAAGAATTTAAATTACCCTAGTTAAATTAATTAATGAAATAATATATTTTTATGAAAAATCTGATTTTAATGTTTTTGTGATTTTTATGATTTAATAAAAAAATGATTCTATTTTTTTGTAAAAAAAAATTAAACAAATAATTAAAATAGATAAAAGAAATTAAAAAGAGAAAAATTAGATTGGGCCTGGTGTGAAAGAAATTCTGGAGGTGTGAAGAAGAATTTGTCCAGGCCCAGATTGATGCAAGCCCATATCCTGCGCTGGATCTAGTGTGGTGGCTTCTGGGAGGTCCACCATGTGACTGCTTCTTGGAGGCGTGAGATCTGGCAAGGACATGATCTGATGGCGTGGATCTTGGGTGCATGATAGGCGCTTGGTTGTGAGGCACATGGAATCTGCAGTTAAACATTGAGAAAAACATTATGTAGGAGGCAAGGATCGAACCCCTGACCTCCTACACACGCGCGTCCTGAAACTCTTCATGTTTGCCACTGGTCCAATTGCCCTTTTGTTAATAACAATGAACAAAATGTAATATATTTAATAATTGGCAGTTATTATAACAAAATGCGCGTGTTATTAAAACCAACCAGCCAACCCTTGCCACACAGTCATCTTCCCCAATGGCTGTCGTTTTAGGCAGAACTTCTACCTACGGACAAAATCTATCGCTAAAAGACCTGCAAATCTCCCAAATTCACACCAAGCAATATAAATACAATTTAAAGCTGTGGATCAACTGGGTTTGATCCCCTGAGCATGATGGCATACATCATTAGGTCTAATTTTCCCTGCATCTCAAAGCCCTAAAATGGAGGTTAAAACCCTAACAATGGCAGTTTGGCATCTATGCATAAAAACTGGAAATTAAGTATTCAAATACATTCCAAATGCTCACACAAACAATAATGCATAATCAAAACCTATTTCTAATGTGTGTACAATCAAAATCGAATTCAAAATGTGAAGGGAAAACCTTGATGATATAGATGGCGATTCTGGATGTTGGGACGCGTGCAAATGATGCTGTTAGCTTCAGGTGATTGCCAGGAATGGATTGCTGGCCTTGAAACACTTTGAATCATACTGTATAATGAAATCCGATTCTCACTTTTTGTCTTAAAATTGAGTTTTTGTTCTTGCAGTTTACACGACCAAACCTTGTTTTTTCTGCCTTGGGAATGTTATGTGCTTATATTGGAATGAATTAGGTTAACAAAAACAGATCATATCTTTGCAAATTATGGAGATTTGATTTGATTTTTTGCCTTGCATTATTTGTTTCTAAAACAAGCCAAATTATGATATTTTCCAATCAATTAGCTCTTGCACAATTTGGATGATTTTCTAGCTGTTCATTGACTCATAATATGCTCATAAAATCAAATCTTGGATTTTATTTCATTATTCAACTATTTAAATTGACTTATTTTGATTTAAATGGATAAAAAATAAAATAAAATAATAAAAATAATAAAATAATAGGTGGATAAGCTCAGGGGTTATGATCCATCTTAGGAACAAGTTTTAAACAAGAAAACATGGGCTCATTTGGAAAAAAAGTCATTTTGATCAATGTTGACTTCATGCACATTTCCAAAAATTGGTCAACTTTGACAATACATATCTCCCTCAATTTTAACCCTAAGAAGGTATTCTTTGACTTTTTAGAAATCTTAGGATGTCCTCTAAATAACCCTTTCGGTTTCATCTCAATTGAATATTTCATTTTCATGTAAGAAGCTTTGACCCAAAAGGTGTTTTTGTTGACTTTTTGAAATGACATATAATGTCTGAATTTATATCTTTTCATGAGTGCATTTTTTGAACTTGAGGGATGAATATGAGTTGTAGGGAATTTAATTCCCTTCAAAATGAGCCTTGGATGGGAAATTTCTGATAAAGTATGAGAAAGTTATACCTGGTCAAAGTTTGGTTGACTTTTCCTATAGAAACCCTAATTTAGAAACTTTTGAGTTTTGATAAATTTGGGGTATTCCTTGAGGTATCATGATCAACCCTTGATCAAATGATGGATATTACTTCAAAATGTTGATGTTGACCAAAAATCTTGAAGTTTGACTGTATGTGGGTCACAATTGATTTTCAGGCATTTGAGCAATTGACTGAGCAAACCCCTTGTGCAAGGCTTGAAACTTGGCATGAGTGATCTTGAGAACATATTAAGGCAATGGAAGTCATTTAGGACCCTTGGAACTAAAACATCTTGATGAAAATGGAAACCCTAGTTTGAGTCCCATAATCTTAGGAGGAGAATTTGTCTGGTCAATCCTTAGGCATCCTCGGGCAAGTTGAGGACCTCTAGGAGTATGTTTTGAGTAAAAATGGGAGGGAAAATTTTGGGGTGCAACAGCTGCCCCTGTTCAATCTTCTTATACCTGAGCATGTAGATTGGCTTGTCTCCTTCTCGTGATATAAAGGTGGAAGATGGTTGAACACTAGAGTGCCCAGAAATTTGCACTCGTCTGAAATGATGCTTAATTTGTATAGATAGTATCGGGAATGGGCTTACAGATGCCATTTGGAGAAGATGACAGAGAGTCGTCGAAGATGGGCTTAAAGATGCCATCCAGAAAAGAAAACGGTTTCATAAGAGATTCCTTTGCGAGAATTCTTGTACCTGCCGTTGAGGAGGACTTCACCGAGGAATGTTGACTTATGTCCTGGGAAATAGAGTCTAGGAGCTTCGGTTGTCCATTACTCTACTGGGGAATATGAAATTGACAGTATTTGGTCGGGTCCAGGTTTTAACAGTGTTGTAAACTGTTTTCTGGAGATAAAGAGAAGGAACCTGGATAATAGGGTTACTTCGAAATGAAAGCCTGGATAGTAGGGCTATGAGAGGGAACCTGGGTAAGGTTGCTTCTTGATGAGTTTGGATAAAACTGCATCTTAACCAAGAAGGAACCTGGGTAAGGTTGCTTCGTGAGGAGTTTGGGTAAAACTGAATCTGAACCGAGAAGGAACCGGGGTAAGGTTGCTTCATGAGAAGTTTGGGTAAAACTGCATCTGAACCGAGAAGGAACCTGGGTAAGGTTACTTCGTGAGGAGTTTGGGTAAAACTGCACCTGAACCGAGAAGGAACCTGGGTAAGGTTGCTTCGTGAGGAGTTTAGGTAAAACTGCATCTGAATTGAGAAGGAACCTGAGTAAGGTTGCTTCGTGCTGAGTTTGGGTAAAATTGCATCTAAACCGAGAAGGAACCTGGGTAAGGTTGCTTTGTGCTGAGTTTGGGTAAAACTGCCTATGAACTGAGAAGGAACCTGGGTAAGGTTGCTTCCTACTGAGTTTGGGTAAAACTGCATCTGAACTGAGAAGGAACCTGGGTAAGGTTGCTTCGTGCTGAGTTTGGGTAAAACTACATTGAGAAATTGTAAAAAGGAACCTGGGTAGGGTTGCTTCAGGATGAGTCCGGGTAAAACTACATCGGGAAATTGTAAAAAGGAACCTGGGTAGGGTTGCTTCAGGATGAGTCTGGGTAAAACTACATCAGGACCGAGAAGGAACCTGGGTAGGGTTGCTTCGGGATAAGTCTGAGTAAAACCTCAAAAGGAGCCTGGGTAAGGTCACTTCGAAATAAATCCATGTAAAACTTCAGAAGGAACCTGGGTAAGGTTACTTCGGGCTAAGTCCGTGTAAAACTTCATAAGAGACCTGGGTAAGGTTACTTTGGGCTAAGTCTGTGTAAAAGTTCAGGAGGAACCTAGGTAAGGTTATTTCGGGATAAGTCCGTGTTCAGAAGGAACCTGGGTAAGGTTACTTTGGGCTAAGTCTGTGTAAAACTTCAGGAGGAACCTGGGTAAGGTTACTTCGGGATAAGTTCGTGTAAAACTTCAGGAGGAAATGTATGAGAAGGGGCCCGTGTGAGATTTTTTTCAAGATAAGCCCGTGTGAAGCTTCCTTTAGGAGAAACCCGTGTAAAATTTCTTCGTGACGAACCCGTGCAAAGCTGCATTTGGTCGCGCAGATAATTACTCTGTTTAGTTTCAGGAGCTAATCTTGGACCTGTTGGAGATTGTTGATGATAACCATCTTTCCTGAAAAGGTACATGATTAATTATATGTGATGCATGGAATTCATTGTATGATAATGTTCTCAAAATAAATGAGATTATGCTGTATGCAATATGTGTGCGCACGTCATGATGTATGAACATGAAATGCTATTGTGACATATCCGAGTTTGGGAAAATAAATCCTTGTCCGTTGCTGGAGAGTACTGGAAATTGACTTCCTGACTGTCGTAGAAAAAGTGGTTCTTCTACTTCCGCTGGGGATGGTGAACGGAGATGACTATGCCATGGATTTATTCCTGTTTGTGAATATTCTACCGGGGAGAGACTCTGCTTGAGAATAACTCTGCGAGGGAATATCCCTGTTTGAGAGAGGAGATGCTTTGCTGGAAGATTTTTCCGATTCAGAGAAATAAACTCCGTTGGGGGATGAACTTCCGTCGCTGGAGGAATAAGCTCTGTTGGGTATTGAGCTTCTGTATTCAGAGAAATAAACTCTGCTTGGGATATAACTTTATGAACCGCTTGCGATTATAAAATTCGGTTGGGGAATATAGACGTCGGCTCTCTGAAGGAGCTTTGTTGGGGAGAGTAGCTCCTATTTGGGGAAGCCGATGTCAAAGCTTTAGTTGCTTCTACTATGTGGGGAGTTGTCACTGTCCATAGTTTTATGTTGTAGTACTGTAAAAAATGTTTACTTGATGGCACGTGATCCGTTGCCGAAATGCGTGCGTAATGCCCCAAGTGATTCAGATGGAGATCTGCCCCTGGTTATTTGGCACTTTTAGAGAGACTTCCCCAGGTGTGTTAGACATCATGTCATGCCCTTTGCTTATGGAAGACCTATTATTGGAAGTGTCTTTCCCGCTGAGGTGATTCTGTCCATTGAGAGGATGTATGTCCATTGAATATCCATTGTGCGGATTTCTCTGCTGTCAAACATTTAGTCATATGCAAACACTGTCATTTAAAGAATGCAAAACTCATGCCTGTCTTAAAAAAAATTAGTTTTTTGAAAATGTGTTTTGTGTAGTAAAACAAAATTTGCAAGAATGTGATCTCAACTCAGGATTCGTAACAAGTCCTACAGGATTCAGGATACCTTTGTAATAGTATGCTCTCGAACTAACCCATGCTTCAGTTAGGAATTTTAAGGGTTATAACGTGGCCTGGTTCACGTTTTAAGAAACAAATGATAAAGGCTCAAAATTTATTTGTACCCACCCGTTCTTCGTGATGTCCTTCAGTCCTATGCTCAGTTAATTGCACGTTTAGAATCCCAGTTGAGTTCTGGAGTACTATCTTTGATGTCCGGTGATGATTCGGATACTGAAAGTTTATTTGAAAGAGGCAGTCATTTTTGTAACCTTTTTTTGTCGAGGATTTGTAGGACCTCTTTCTTTTTTGATTTTGTTGTCCCTTCTTTTGCCTGAACTGTTTCTTTTTGTGATTACAGTCAGCGGGATGTCCCAGTTTTTTTCTTAAGTCCCGTTTATGGGTTTTAACTTAACGGGCTTTTCTTTTGCAAATTAATGACTGCCTACTGTAATGGTTATGCAAAACCATCACCATCTTCTGATTCGGAAGGACGTCTTCGAGTCCATTCATTGTGTGCGAAGAAGTAGATTGCGATTGAGTGCGCCTCTGAATTAACTGAGAAAACTACCCTGCCCCAGGTTATGATTAAGGGTTTTAATTTGTGTGAAAAGAAAAACTCATAGTTCTTTGGCTCAAAGGGGTTGACTAGGGATTATCTTCCTTATAACTCCACTGTTTAGGATTTGAAACAATGCCTGTACATCGTTAGCGGGGTCTGTTCAAAAGCATATTGTAGAGATTGTGGTATCATTTTCGTCATCCTCCCTCTAAAGGCTTAGAGCTTTTAAATGAGAGTTGAATATCACGAAAAGGAAGTATAAAGCAATTTAAGCATAATGAAAAAAAAATTAATTCAAGACAAACATGTGTAATGCATTAATGAAATAACAAAGTTTTGACATGACAATAATTGTTCGAATAAGAAAAGAAAATACAACTTGAGAATTCAAATGAACAAAAATGCTTTCAATCCTAGCCATGTTTTGGCATGGGAGAAGTGATCACGTTGGGAGTCTCAGGAGGGTCGAATTCAATCTCCTTGGCATCAATCATATTCTGAATCTTGTATTTCAGCGCCCAACAATCGTTAGTATCGTGTCCTGGGCTGCCAGAATGATAAGCACACCTTGCATCCGGATTGTAGTTAGGAGAGGAAGTCTTCAGGTTTGGATGAGGGTCTATCACCGTAATCAGATTCATCTTCAACATGTGTTGCAATGCTTGTGACAATGGCATGTTTATTTGGGTGAACTTCCTTTGAGGTCTTTCTACCCTTGGCTGATTGTTCCGTTGTTGTGGTTATTGTGCGCGTGTCAAATTAGAGACCAGCACTGCCCCCACAGATTGGTGGTAGTTTGCCTTATTACGCCCCTTCTGGCCGTGCATAACATTGGCTTCCCTCTTACCACCAAATGGCTTCTTGTCAGCACTAGAAGATGCAGCCATCAGGATCTTCCCGCTCCTGATACCATTTTCGATCCTCTCTCCTGTCAGAACCATCTCTGTGAACCCGAATGAGGAACTCCCAATTAGAAAATTGAAGAATGGTCATGTCAGAGTGCCCATGAACATGTCTACCATTTCACGACCAGTCAAAGGAGGTTGTACTCTGCCATCCAGATCCCTCCATTTTTGTGCATATTCCTTGAACCCTTCTTTCGAGCCCATGGACATATTCTGTAGTTGCACTCGAGTTGGTGCCAGGTCAGCGTTGTATTGGTACTGCTTGTAGAAAGCAGTATCCAAGTCTTCTCAGGTATGGATGTTGGTTCCTTACAACTGATAGAACCAATCCAGTTGAGTACCGACCAAACTTTCTTAGAAGAAATGGACCCATAACTTTCGGTCAGCAGTGTGAGGATGGATATTCCTAAGATAGGATCTTAAATGTAACTTAGTGCAGGAGACACTGTCATACTTAGAAAATGTGGGGACCTTGAATTTTGGTGGGATGACCACTCTAGGAACCAACCCTAATTCTTCAAAGTCCAAGCCATGTACTCTTTGGATCTCCATTGCCCTTAGATGACCCTCTAACTGTTTGTATCTATCCTCAATGGGAGGATACTGTTCAACGTTGTAGTCAGATTCATCCTCATACACTCTTAGACTAGGGTCTTCCTCCCTTGTTTCACCCTCTTGGTTCTCCCCTTCTTTGGATGAAGAGGTCAGATCAACCGTTTGCTTCAACGTTCCCCTAAATCTTCTGCCCAGATTCAGGACACCAACGGTCTTCTTCTTCTTCTTCTTCTTCTTCTTCTTCTTCTTCTTTTTCTCTTTCAGAATAAGGGCCTTCAGATCTTCCTGCCCTTTAGCCAAGGATATGAACATTTGCTGAAAGTGGGCATTTTGTGCTTGGAGATCCTTGATACTTTGTTCATAAGACATTTCGACTGAAATAAACAGCGAAGAAGATGAGAAACCTGTTATGAAACCTGTTTATGCAATGGTATGTATGATATATGTACGCAAGGTTTTCAAGTATCTCGCGGGGTAAACAAAAAAAGTGTTAGGCATTGAACTTTACAACTTTGATTGAAGAACTTTGTATTGTTGAGAGTCCTTCTACAAGAGTCAAGCTCACCATATCAAGTGGGTCATAGCCCCAGACTCAAGTTGTCGTGTTTTGGTCTTTTGACGACATTGGCTAGAGGAAAATAAATCCCCTTGCCCTTTTCTAGACGTCTGATTCATCATAACCTGTATCACAAACCCTTGAGATCCTTTAAATGGTTAAGGAAATGTTGTGGCATGATGTTATGATGCGTATGCTATGCATTAAGAAAAGATGTAAGGTGACAAACACAACCCAACAAAGAATTCAAGTTGTTAGATAATGAAGGCAAACAAGTCACACAAACAACCTTAGGTTTAGGCTTGCATGGGGTTTGTAGGTAAGTACCCTCTTAAAGTTTAGTTGGTTTCAAACCTGTCTTAGAAAAGTAACCGGGTTCTAAGGATTCTCAATATCACTGATCATCCTTTATCGGGCGTTGTTTCAGCTCAGGCAATCTTTTCTTGCGGCCGAAATATCCCGAAAGTCTAATCTCAATGAGTGTAGCATCGTGTATCAACCAATCCTCATCTTTATACCGAGGCCGACTATCTCACTACTTTCTAATGGCCAAGTTTGTTCAACTAAGGTTCTAAGGTCCGTTAGTGCTTTATGACGCCATGCGGCAGCCCCGTATTCTCCTCGTTTCCACACGAAGGATACAGGTACCAACCAAAGTATCACACCAACACAACCATCACTTAAATCATATCGGTCTATGCTGTATAGTCTCCACGATCTATTGCTGTTTACCTAAAAAGTGCCCCCAGATCCGGGTGTAGGATCTTCACCAATGCCCAAACAAAACCTTTAAGGATAAAGCAGACAAAACAAACAAGAAAGCAATTTCTAACAAATGACCTAGATCCTAAGGTATACCCCACTTTATTTCTCCCCAGCAGAGTCGCCAGTTCTGTGATACGGTGGCAAAATCGACTGTTATACTGGTTTGCATTTTTTTGTGCAAATGTACGGTAAGCAAGAGTCGCCACCGACTTTTATTTCATCCAATAAAGGAAAAGGGAAAATAACAAAAAACCTTTTTTTCAAGATGTTTCTGAGTACGGGGGGTAGATTATAGAAAGGGAAGGTGTTAGCTCCCTTTCTATCCATGGTTTTCCATGGGCTCTTAGGTACTTGCTCATTTTGAAATTGCTTGTGCGTGTTTTGAAAAGTTTTTGTTTAACTTCGTGGTAACCCTTGTATTTGTCCTCAAGAGTGTGACAGAGTTGTTTTTGAAAACTGTTTTGAAAGTGTTTGTGTGAAAGAGTTTTTGTTTTTTTGAGAAAGTACTTAAGAGTTTCTACCTACTCGAAAAAGACTGTTCATTTTCTCGTTTCCTTTAGACAACGCTATCCTACTATTAAGGAGTAGGTAGCCCCATCGTTGGAATTTAAGGGACATTCAAAGGGACAATTACAGTCGCAAAAGCAATGGTTAGGAAACCTTAGTAGTTACCCTAGAGTCTTAAAGATCTTTCCGAGGCAAAATTCGAATGGGTCATTTTTGGTCTTTTGGGACTAGAGGGTGACCACTAAAATTCCCTATACTCCATGACCGTTTACCGAAGGCAACCGAAGTGGGGGTAACCCTAAGAGTGAGCATGTGCAAGTGTTTGATTTTAGTTCATTATCTTTGCACAATTAGGGTTATCTACTATTTTACTCGTTATTCTTTCCATACAAGCCTATTAGTCTAAACAGTTAATAATAGCGGAAATTAAAGTGCGAGAATAAAAACCTAGCTATTACAAGGCTTCAGGGAGGGGGTTACATAACCAAAAACTGGGGATTGAACAATAAAATAATAAGCAGTAAAATAAACCCTAATTAAAAGCTATTACAAACTCGAAGAAAATACAATAATTGGAATTAAATATAAAATATTGCGTGCGCAACGAATTAAATACGGGAATAAAGTCTCAATTCAAAGGGAATCAAAGAAAATATTCTTGTTATTTTTGATTGAGAAAAATTAACTATTTGCAAATTAACCCTAATTTTCTAATTGATTTTAATTATAACAAAAGAATTTAAATTGCCATAGTTAAATTAATCTAATTAATTAATGAAATAAAATATTTTTATGAAAAATCTGATTTTAATGTTTTTGTGATTTTTATGATTTAATAAAAAAATGATTTGTTTTTTTGTAAAAAAAAAAATTAAACAAATAATTAAAATAGATAAAAGAAATTAAAAAGAGAAAAATTAGATTGGGCCTAGTGTGAAAGCAATTCTGGAGGTGTGAAGAAGAATTTGTCCAGGCCCAAATTTATGCAAGCCCATATCCTGCGCTGGATCTGGTGTGGTGGCTTCTGGGAGGTCCACCATGTGACTGCTTCCTGGAGGCGTGAGATCTGGCCAGGACATAATCTGATGGTGTGGATCTTGTGTGCAAGATAGGCGCTTGGTTATGAGGTGCATGGAATCTGCAGTTAAACATTGAGAAAAACATTATGTAGGAGGCAGGGATCGAACCCCTGACCTCCTACACACGTGCCTCCTGAAACTCTTCCTGTTTTCCACTGGGCCAATTGGCCTTTTGTTAATAACAATGAACAAAATGTAATATATTTATTAATTAGCAGTTATTATAACAAAATGCATGCGCTATTTAAACCAGCCAGCCAGCCCTTGCCACACAGTCATCTTCCCCAATGGCTGTCGTTTTATGCAGAACTTCTACCTACGGACAAAATCCATCGCTAAAAGACCTGTAAATCTCCAAAATTCACACCAAGAAACATACATGCAATTTAAAGCTGTGGATCAACTAGGTTTGATCCCCTGAGCATGATGACATACATCATTAGGTCTAATTTTCCCTGCATCTCAAAGCCCTAAAATGGAGGTTAAAACCCTAACAATGGCAGTTTGGCATCTATGCATCAAAACTAGAAATTAAGTATTCAAATACATTCCAAATGCTCACACAAACAATAATGCATAATCAATACCTATTTCTAATGTGTGTACAATCAAAATCAAATTCAAAACGTGAAGGGCAAACTGTGATGATATAGATGGCGATTCTGGATGCTGTGGCGCGTGCAAATGATGTTGTTAGCTTCAGGTGATTGCCAGGAATGGATTGCTGGCCTTGAAACACTTTGAATCGTCCTGTATAATGAAATCCGGTTCTCACTTTTTGTCCAAAAATTGAGTTTTTGTTCTTGCAGTTTACACGACCAAACCTTGTTTTTTCTGCCTTGGGAATGTTATGTGCTTATATTGGAATGAATTAGGTTAATAAAACAGATCATATCTTTGCAAATTATAGAGATTTGATTTGATTTTTTGCCTTGCATTATTTGTTTCTAAAACAAGCCAAATTATGATCTTTTCCAATCAATTAGCTCTTGCACGATTTGGATGATTTTCTAGCTGTTCATTGACTCATAATATGCTTATAAAATCAAATCTTGGATTTTATTTCATTATTCTACTATTTAAATTGATTTATTTTGATTTAAATGGATAAAAAATCAAAATAAATAATAAAAATAATAAAATAATAGGTGGATAAGCTCAGGGGTCATGGTCCATCTTTGGAACAAGTTTTAAACAATAAAACATGGGCTCATTTGGAAAAAAAGTCATTTTGATCCATGTTGACTTCATGCACATTTCCAAAAAGGGGTTAACTTTGACAATACATATCTCCCTCAATTTTAACCCTAAGAAGGTATTCTTGGACTTTTTTAGAAAGATTAGGATGTCCTCTAAACAACCCTTTTGGTTTCATCTCAATTGGATCTTTCATGTTCATGTAAGAATCTTTGACCCAAAAGGTGTTTTTGTTGACTTTTTGAAATGACCTATAATGTCTGGATTTATATCTTTTCATGAGTGCATTTTTTGAACTTGAGGTCTGAAGATGAGTTGTATGGAATTTAATCCTATTCAAAATGAGCCTTGGATGGGAAATGTTTGATAAAGTATGATAAAGTTATGCCTTTTCAAAGTTTGGTTGACTTTTCCTATAGAAACCCTAATTTAGCAACTTTTGAGTTTTGATGAATTTGGGGTATTCCTTGAGGAATCATGATCAACCCTTGATCAAATGATGGATATTACTTCAAAATATTTATGTTGACCCAAAATCTTGAAGTTTGAATGTATGTGGGTCACAGTTGACGTTTGACCTAGTATAGTTGATTTTCAGGCATTTGAGAAATTGACCGAGCAAACCCCTTGTGCAAGGCTTGAAACTTGGAATGGGTGATCTTGAGGACATATTAGGGAAATGGGAGTCATTTAGGACACTAGGAACTCAAACATCTTGATGAAAATGGAAACCCTAGTTTGAGGCTCATAGTCTTAGGAGGAGGATTTGTCTGGTCAATCCTTAGGCATCCTTGGGAAAGTTGAGGACCTCTAAGAGTATCTTTTGAGTAAATATGGGAGGGAAAATTTTGGGGTGCAACAGTGATGTTCATTTGCTATTGTGGTAGTTTTTTTTGTTTGAATTGTGCAATTGCAGGCAAGTTACTTTAGGACAAGCAACATATTAGGTTTTGAGTTGTGATGATACTCGATCATTAAGTATATTTTGTCGAGAAATTTAAGCAAAATCAGTCAAATATGAGCAAATATAAAATACAAAGGCCAAATAAATATGCAAAAATCACCACGTATGAAGAAATATTGGTGAAAATTGGATGAAAAAGAGAGTAAAAACGCAAATGTTACTGGAATAATCACACAGAGCATTGCAAACCACCGCGCGCATGACACATTATTGCACAGGGCATTACGCGCCATCGCGTGCATGATGAAAAGTAGCTAACACCACGTGCACACGTTAATTCCTGTGATGTATGTAACAAGTCCTTTTTCCGGGGTTTATCTGATGCATTCTAAACTAATTTGACATCTTTAAAATGGGATTTTTAGCATCTTGTTAGTGGTTCTAGGAATTTTGACTTAAATTGATGAAAAAGAGTACTTGGAGTGCAGTTTTGAGAGAATTGGAAACCATTGTAGGCCATATTTTCCAGGATTTTCTCATGCAATCTTCATCTTATTGATTGGAATTTATTTGTAGCAATATTAGTAGCTAAACTCGTATAGGTTAGGTTTTGTATGATGAACTTATTTTTGAACTTGTTGGGACATAAGTTTAATTTTCAGTGCATGAATAAATGAAGTTATATTTCTATTTAATTTCCTTTTGCATTTAATGATTTTTATTTTAGATACTCTATTAATCCGATTATGGGTGCATATAGAATAATGACCATTAGTCTATGTGTTGGAACTATGGCAATTATTATACTTACGCTGGTTGAATAGGAATAGAATACCTCTAGTAGTGGTATATGAATCAATGTAATGTTGAATTACCTAATTTCACTTTTGTTGGATGATTAGGGATATGAGACCTCTTGTAGAAATTAGTAAGCTATACACCAAGAGATTGGGTATAATGGTTTTAAAAAAAAAAATTTGTTTTTCATTTTTTATTTTCCATTTCCAATTATTATACATAACTGAACCCATGCTTGAGGAGAAACTTCTCATGGAGTCAACAGGGAACCATAATCCTTTGGTCCCATAAATAACACTTCCTCTTTACTCCAGACATAAATCTGAAATTCTCATCATAGGTGGTTTGGATGACACTCCAAAGGTGTAGACAACAATCAACCACTTAACTCAAGTTGATACATCTCCAATGCTCACAATCCCTTGAAAGATCTTTCACTTTAACAAAACCAGAGTTCGATGCTCTCATTAACTTGATAGCGATATCAAGTTTGAGTAAACAAACTCCATCCTGTTTATGAGAAACATCACCAGACATATTGAGAAAAATAAATTCCCAATACAAAGATGTCAAGACATTGTGTCTGACATTTCTTCAAGGTCTTCCAACTTCAGATTAAGGACTCCCCCTTATTAACTGGTAAGAACTCCTAAGGGAATTATAAATTCTCCCCTCTAATAGTTGCACATCCTTTAACACGCCTCCATAGAAAAAAACAACCTCCACACTCCAACTCACTTGGATCAGAAGTAAACTAATCTAATGAGTGACAATATGTTGATCATCTCTTAACCAACTTAAATAACACCGCAGATGCCTCATCTTCCATACCAGGAGTAGGTTCCAAACATATGTGATCAATACACATTAGTTCAGCACCCAAAGCATCTGCTAAGTCAATTATTTGTCCAACAGATTCTGCTCAGATTGCTGATGAGATGTTCCAACATCTGGTAGAACATCTTTCCTATACTCAATCAACATATTATTGAGATTGGTTCTGAAGACGTTACTCCTCCCATAAAGTCGGAATATACCTTGATCACCTTCAAGGTATTCAATAGGCTTCCATCTTCCATACCATCAATAGAAAACAACAGGGTCAGTGCCACTTTCCTAATCTAGCCACAAAATATAAAGATCCCTTTAGAAACTACTACAAACAAGAGATCTTGCCACCTTTAGAATTCTTTTCATCAGCTACATCCAAAAGTTCCTTTATGAGTGGACTTAGGATGAACCTCGACTATCTTTGGAAACTTTAAAAGCTGGTTGAAGCTATTCTTCGGGCATTACAATACCATAGAATAACCTTGCTGAGGAGACCAAACCCTAATGCTCTTAGAGTCTCATAACCAGAGACATAAGGAATAACCATGGTTACATCAGATACCATGCATCGAAACAAACAAAAAACTCTTCAACATCCTTTAGGCGCCACATAACAGTCCTTGTAAACAAATACCATAATCTAGGTGACAACAAAATTAACACTAGCTTGAAAATAAATCAAACCTAACACAGTAGCTCACCACCAAGCTACAACATCAGACATGTCCAATACTCACCTTGTCATGAGTAGTACATCATCCACTTCAAGGGACCATTCAAACAACAATATGGACTTATCCAAGTTCAAACAAATTCTTAGTAAAACCTCATTCCTTGCCCTTGACTAGAATGTATCTTCCCTAGGATCTCACCCACAAAAAGAACATAATTCCTGCTCTAATACCAATTGAAATTCTGTTATGTCAGACTTCAAATGTCCTATGACATGTTAAGACATCTGGTCTGACTTGAACAACACATGCAAGGTTTAAACATACAAAAAAATACTGAAAAGCATAAACAACACACAAGAATTGTTAACCCAATTCAGAGCAACTCTCCTACTTTGGGGCATACCAAGCCAGGGATAATTATGCTATAATAGTATCAATTCGAAGATAAACTCCTCTGTTTATAACTTCTCACTTAATCATTACCCGTGCTAACTTTCTATCTAAGACTCATCTAGATATGAGGCCCTCTCCAATCCCTCATCAATCATAGCCAACAATTGGACAAAACAGGAAGACACACTTCCATGATAATAAAACTTAGAAGTCACATTTCAATGACAATACCGAGCCAAGACTCTTGACTAATAACAATACTCAGAGTTGCTTAACAACTTCCTATAAGAACAATAGTCACTCTTGCTTCACAGCTTCAAGGAGAACACATACCAACTCTCCTAAAGAGTGGCACAAAGAGAAAGCCCTAATGATCTACATCTTGGACCCGATCCATTTCTAGATTATAAACACTTCTATTTATAACCTTTTGCCAACTTGATTTGGGCTTCAAATCACAATATATCAGCTGCTACAAATCAGCAGAATCTTCTGCTACAAAATAGGTCTTCAATCATAACCTTCATAATTTTCTCCATAATTAGAAACTTAAAATTCTTCTTGATTCTAACTTGAATCTTCCAGACCTGTAAATCAGTGCCACATAGGACTGAACAATATTCCTAGAATATTCAGCATATGTTAAATCATAATAGAATCTAACTGTATAGTTCAGCACATGCGCAATGTTGAATGACTCTGCATAGGACATCTTATCTGACATGTTGCTCCAGATGATGAAATATTTCATATCACCATGTCTCAACATAAAATAGGACTTCTTGCTCAACCTGTTCTTCTTAGCAAGTTAGCACATCCTATTTAACATGTTACTGCTATACTAGTTTTACTAAACATAATTCCAACCATAAAAATAGATAATTAACACTTAAAGACAAATAAACTTATGAAACATGGACAAACAATCAAGAAGATCCAAGCATGGCAAGCATGTAAATTTTTAGTCATGTTATCAAAAGTTTGGAGTGTGCATGATATATGATCAAGACAAAGTCAAACTTTTAAGCAAGAGTGTTTCAAGTGTCCATTGATCAAGTAATAAATAAACATCAAGTAAGTACATGTATGACAATTAAAAGGATAGGTCATGGATCATGAATTAGGGTTTTTTGGACAAGTTATGATTAATCATCAAAATGTCAATCCTAAACCTAATTAAAATCAAGTTGATCATGGTATAAATATATACAAGGGAGGTGGTATCAAGCAACTTTCAACACAAGACTTGGCATGGTCATTTAATGTGGATTTAGTCGAGCAATTAGCAAAGAAACCAAAGGGAAAGTCCTTAAAAACAATTAAAAGGGACTAGTTTTGAATTAAATAAACAAAGGTGGAATAACTAATATTTTTGGGATTTTTTCACATATTCACAATATAAGGGTAGCCAATGAGAAGTGTACAAAAAATCAACCCAAAATAAGTTAATTTTCTTGGTGAAATATTAAGTGAATGTTTGATAAAAAACCCAAAAAAAAAAACAAGTGATATAAAATTAGGGAAAGAGCCTAGCAAGGGTTGAACCTGCGCCCTGATGGTGATGGGTTAAAAGGCTACCCACTAAGCCATGTGCTCAATGGTGATAGTAAACACAAAAACAAAATTATATTTGAAAACAAGTGTTAAATGTGCAGAAAATCAAAAGAATTGCAAAAAGGGGGTTCACACTAGTTCGAACCCTTGCCCTTGGAGACAAAGAAACTTGAAAACACACGCACTAACCCATGGGGTGGTGATACATTCTTTGATTAAAACACAAACAATTAATTAAGTAATAAACCAAGTTTCCAGAAATTTAAATCAAAACGCGCCACCTAATCATCTTCAATCTTGAGATGTTTCAAACAACAACATTGATGAATTCATCTCTCTCTCTCTCTCTCTCTCACTTCTCAACCATTTTTAAAAAAAGTAAACATCAGACTCTCTCATAATAGTA
Organism: Vicia faba; assembly: GCA_948472305.1. NCBI lineage: Eukaryota > Viridiplantae > Streptophyta > Magnoliopsida > Fabales > Fabaceae > Vicia > Vicia faba. The sequence goes on along the minus strand of OX451736.1, from coordinate 74,648,790 downwards.
CATGTATCACAATGATGTAATTTATTTAAATTGAAAACCAAAGATGAATTCATATGAACACAAAAACCAGACGAAAACCTAACCATTCCAGTTCATCAAATCTAAACACATAGTCATGATTAATAAAAATAACGACATGGTTAGCTTTAGGGCATCAAAATCTTCACTTTTGCTTCAGAGAGTATGCATTAAAGATGCATGAATAATGAGTTCAAAGTTTGAATTTTACTTACCTATTGGAGAAAGTCCAATGCTTATTTCAGAGCTTCCAGATGCAAACAAATGAGATAGGTAGTGTGATCGGTGGAAATAGAACTGACTGTTTTGGAATACTGGTTCGCGAAATGTCGCGGTAAGCAAGAGTCGCCACCGTCTTTTATTTTCTCCAACAAGGAAAGGACAAAAGCACAGCAAAATTGCTTTTCGAGACGTCTCTCGGGTTCGGGAGGTAGATTATAGAAAGGGAAGGTGTTAGCACCCTTTCTATCCGTGGTTATCCACGGGCTCTTAGGTACTTGCTCACTATGTTTTCAAAAATTGTTTGCTTTTCTTGTGTTTGTGGGTTTTGAAAAAATTTCGTTTTGAAAACTTCTAGGTAACTCTTGTATCAGTCCTCAAGAGTGTATGAAGTGTTTGTTGAAAACTTTTTGAAAGTGTAGGTGCGAAAAGTTGTTTTTTGTTTTTTGAAAGAGCAAGTACCCAGGAGAAATCTACCTACTCTAAGGAATTAAGCTGTGTAAGAGTCCTTTAGACAGTACTATCCCACTATTGAGAAGTAGGTAGCATCGTCGTTGGAGTTATTCGGGTCAATTCGATTATAGGGACATGTGTGGTCACCAAAGCAATAGTAGGACGTCTTAGCGGTAACCCTAATGTCCTAGATCCTTTTTTATCCGAGACAACCGTTTCGAGGCAACTTGGATCTTTAGACAGGAGGGCGACCTCTAAAACACCCTATACTCAATGACCACCTCGAGGCAACCAAGTGAGGCGTACCCTAGGAGTGGCATGTGCACGTGTGTCAGGTTTCATGTTAATTGTCTTTGCACAAGTTATGGTGAGCTACGAGTTGATTTTAATTTCAGGCAAGTCTTGTCATGCATAGTTAACAGTTAATAATTGTGCGGAAAATAAATTGCGGAAAGTAAATCTACGCTATTACAAGGCGTCGGGTATTTACATCGCCAAAAACATAACCCTTGAAAAGTAAATGCGAGAAAATAAAGAAAGCGATAAAAGTCCTAATTATCTATTACATCCTCGGAACAGTTACATAAATATGATCAAAAAAATAATATGCGCGAAAAGAAATTAAATCGGGAAAAGTCTTAGGGTTTTGACCCTTTTTGAGAAAGAATGAGATTTGGTCCTTTGCATTTAATTAAATATTAAACCTAATTTACTAATTAATTAAATAATTACAAAAAGAAGTATTTTTGTGTTTTTTATGTTTTAATGAAAATAAAAATAAAATAAGATAAAGTCAAAAGTTAGTAAAACCTATTTCTAATTTATTTTATTTATAATGAAAAAATGTCAAAATTAAACCTAATTAAACTAAATTGATTTGTTAGTATTTATTTACAAAATAATAATTAATAGTGAAATTAATAAATAATAAAAATAAATAATATTTACATTTTTTAGTCATCTGAATTTATTATGAAAAATAATTATGTGAGTTAATTAAATAACAATAATAATAATTAATAATAATAATTAGTAAAAGAAAATAAAAAGAAAATTATGAAAAAACCAGGGGGGTGATGGGCCAAATATGGAGGTCTGCTTGGCAATTCTGGCCCATTTGTTCATTCAACCACGTTTGACTTTCTGGGTCAGGTGTTTGTTGGTTGACTGAGAGTACCATAGTCATCACCTCATGGCCACTGGATTGCTGTTTCAAGACACATGGCATGCTGATATTTGGAGGTATATGGTGGAATGTATTGGAAAGCCTGTACGTGAACATGTTATGAAAAACAATAGAAATATTTTGGGTGGACCTGGGAATCGAACCCAGGTCCCAATGATTCTTGGACAACGCACTATCCACTGCACCATTCGCTTGCATTTGATAATATAACAACAAGCAATTATAATATTAAAACATTAGTGCATGTACTGTAAAACAAACAAAAACGCGCGCCATTTGAATTGTTAGCACGCTTACACCTCATCATCGTCTTCCTTTTTCCCTGTAAAAGACAAACAGATAGCGGGGGTTTTTAACCCCCACAATATGGAACGAGGAATAATAGCGATTATCTCCCTAGGCTATATAAATATGGCGTGATGGTAGCTTTGTGTTCGTCTGGATCTCCTGAGTTCAACCATAGGCATCAGAGGTTCTAATTTTACCGGACCTGGAAAGCCCTAATTTAAGAACTCATGAACCCTAGAATTCTTCAATGGCAACTTGCGATTCTGTACACCATAATGCAATTAACCAATGCCATTAGCTTTGTAAAGGTTCAAGCAATGCAAAACAATGATTAGAACATGTTAATTATGCATAAAATATGAGTTTCGATTCTGAAAAAGTTAAGCAAACCGTGAATCTGTTTAGAGTGATTTCTTAAGCTTTGGCGTGTGGTTTTGATTGCAGAAGGTCCCTGGGAGTTCCTGCAATGTATTAGAAACAAGAAAAAGCTTTGAATCACGTTAGAATGTGGAAATCAGTTTTCAAATTTCCTTGATTTTTTTCAATGTTGCATATGGCTTTCTTGCAGCAAAATCTCATCCAATGCTTTAGGGTTGGCTTCTGTATATATAATAGAATGAAACTAGGTTAAATCCTTGAGCAAAGATCCATGGAATGATGGTTTCAATATTTGATTTTCAATCATATATTTTTGAATCTTTTTGATTGGAATATCTTGCCAAACTTGGAGATTCTTGTCCCCTTGATGTGCACACGAGTTTTCCAGCTCTTTTAGGTCATATTTGCTTCATGAAAAGATTGAAAAACCATATCTTGATATTTCCTACAATTTAAATTAATTAAATGAATTAAAATTGATTAAAAATCCAATTAATTAATAAAAAATAAGAAAATAAATCAATTTAAGCTTGATGGGTCGTGCATAGGCCTTGGATAAAGTTTCAAGAAGAAATTTGAGGCCCATTAGCAAAAACAAAGTATTTTGAGCAAAGTTGACTTTTGCAAATTCATAAAAATTTCCCAACTTCTTCAATGCATATCTTGCTCAATTTTGATCATATGAACATGTTCTTGGACATTTTGGAAAGGTCTTGAAGTCCTCTAACCAATGCCTTTGGTCCCATGTCATTTGGATTTACCAATCTCAAGTTATGGTCTTTGACTTAAAGTGCATTTTTGTTTACTTTTGAAATTGACCTATAATGTAGAAATTGATAACTTTTTGTGAGAGAATTTCTTGGTCTTGGAATGTGAAGATGCGTTGTAGGAAATGTCATCCCCTTCAAAATGAGCATTGGATGGGATTTTTATGATGAACCATGAAAAAGTTATGCCCTGGTCAATATACAGTTGACTTTTCCACTGTCAAAAAATAGTAACTTTTTGCATCTTGATGATTTCTGAGCTATCCTTGTGGAATCATGATCAAGACTTGACAAAATGATGATTGTGGACTCAAAATAAGATATTGACCAAAAATCTTGACTTTTGACTGTAAAATGACCATTTTGCCCCTGCAGTTGACTATGAAGCAAATAGGGCTTTTGACTGTGCAAACTGGCATTGTGAGACTTGAGACTTGACATGTATATGCTTGACAATGTATATGGGCATATGAGACTTGATTGAGCCATTGAGAATCCAAAATTCATTGAAAGAACCGAAACCCTAATTTTGACTGGCTTAGGAGGTGTTTGGACTGTGCAATCCTTGAGTAGTCTTGAACCATTTGAAGATGATCCTTGACAAACCTTGGAGAATATGGGAGGGCAAATTTTGGGGTACAACAGTTGCCCCTGTTCAATCTTCTTAAACCTGAGGATATAGATTGGCTTGCGTGCCTTTCGTGATCCGAAGGTGGAAGATGATTGAACACTAGAGTGCCCAGAAATTTGCACTCGCATAGTATGGTATCAGCAGTGTGATGGCGGGAATGGGCTTACAGATGCCATTTGGAAAGATGATGGTAGGAGGATGGGCTTATAGATGCCATCTGGGAATGTAATGGATAGTTGTGGAGATGGGCTTAAAGATGCCATCCCGGGGTGTCGATCGCGTAAGAGATTCCTTAGCGAGAACTTGCATACTTGAGAAAGAAAGATGGTTTCCTGGCTTGCTACAGGTATTGATCTTCAAACTCTTCGTGTAGATAACTTTCCTGGCTAGATACAGATATCGAATCTACAGTCAATCGCTCACAGATATGCCCTGGCTAGATACAGGTATCAAATCTGGAATTTCAAAAGGTTGGTCGAGATAGCTTTCCTGGCTGGATACAGGTGTAGACCTCTAATCAGTCGCTCACAGATATGCCCTGGCTAGATACAGGTATCGAATCTGGAACTTCAAAAGGTTGATCGAGATAGCTTTCCTGGCTGGATACAGGAGTAGACCTCTAATCAGTCGCTCACAGATATGCCCTGGCTAGATACAGGTATCGAATCTGGAACTTCAAAAGGTTGATCGAGATAGCTTTCCTGGATGGATACAGGCGTAGACCTATAATCAGTCGCTCACAGATATGCCCTGGCTAGATACAGGTATCGAATCTAGAACTTCAAAAGGTTGACCGAGATAGCTTTCCTGGCTGGATACAGGCGTATACCTCTAATCAGTCGCTCACAGATATGCCCTGGCTAGATACAGGTATCAAATCCGGAACTTCAAAAGGTTGATCGAGATAGCTTTCCTGACTGGATACAGGCGTAGACCTCTAATCAGTCACTCACAGATATGCCCTGGCTAGATACCGGTATCGAATCTGGAACTTCAAAAGGTTGATCGAGATAGCTTTCCTGGCTGGATACAGGCGTAGACCTCTAATCAGTCGCTCACAGATATGCCCTGGCTAGATACAGGTATCGAATCTGGAACTTCAAAAGGTTGATTGAGATAGCTTTCCTGGCTGGATACATGCGTAGACCTCTAATCATTCGTCCACAGATATGCCCTGGCTAGATACAGGTATCGAATCTGGAACTTCAAAAATTGATGGTAATATCTTTTGATTTGACTTTTTCCTGAAAAGGCAAAACATTAGCTGTATGCAATGTTATGATGTATGAAATTCATGATGTCATGATGTTCTCAAAATAAATGAGATTGTGTGATATGATGCGCATATGCATGTATCATGATGTATGACAATGTGATGTTTATGAATGTATCCTCGTCTGAGAAAATAAATCCTTGACGAATGCCGGGAAGTTAAATCCTGGGCTGATGTTGAAGAGTAAAGTTCTTCGTTTCCACTGGGGATGATGGTTGCAAGAATAAACCGGTAGGAGAAGATGACTCCGTTGGGGATAAACCTGATGGAGAGATTACTCTGCAAGGAATTACTCTGTGGGAAAGAGATACTTCGCTGAGAATTTAACGATAACCCTGCTGGGGATACCGTTGATAAGCTCTGTTGAGGGATTTGATGAACTTCGCTGGGGATAGGAAGAACTTCGCCGAGGACGATCTTTCCGTTGTAATTTGCTGAGGATAACCCAGTTATAGGCTCTGGTGGGGGATAACCTTTGAACATGGTCGGGGAGAGATGCATTCTGCAGGGGATAAGCTTCCGGGATCTGCTGGGGAGGATGACTCAACTCTCCTGGGGAAACTTTTGGACTGCACTGGGGAATGGCTCCACTGGATGTCTGTATTCCGCTGGGGAACAATCTTATACTTCTGTCGAGGAATATTAAGATTGTCGGGGATGCTTTCTGAGGAATATCTATACTCCGCTGGGGAATGATAAGATTTACTGGGGATACCCAACTTCTTTAGGGCTGACAGTAGGCTAACTCTGCTTGGGGAGAGTGTTGCTGACTTGCTGGGGATACTGTGCCCTTTTCGGGGCTGATGGGAGACCAACTCTATTTGGGGAGAGTATTGCTGAATCTTGTCTTACTCTACGGAGAGTGGAGGTAACCTGGTCATATTCTTCAGCTGAACCTACCTTGGTACCTTGGCGGACAGAGTAACTAGATCGCTTAGACAATCCTTATTGCCCCTGTTTCTGATGTCGCCAGTAATTAGTCCTTTGTTTCGTATGCAAATATTTATGAGTTAGCAATTAATGTCAAATGCATATATCAAAAATGAACATTGGACGTTCTTTGCAAGACAAAACAGATAAAGGAAAAAGTTGGCAATTTGTCTGAAAAATGAGCTTGTATTGATTTTGAAATTTGCCTGTAAATAGGCGTTGTGTACAAGAGGCTGACGTCCTAGTAAGAGAACACCGCCGAACAATAGAGTTTATACAATTTGTGAAAAGGAAACAAAACAGCTATGTGAAAAATCCCACTGGGTTCCAACTCTGCTATCGCCTTTATGTCTTCAAGCGTCTCATCACTTTGCTGCTTAGTTGGAGATGAAACTGATTGTTTGGTGCCGTCTGAGCCTGATAGTTGATACCGAAGTCTGGATGCAAGGTGATCAATGAGACATAGTATTACGCTTTAATCCCTAACTTTTGCCTGGACCGCCCTTTCGGGTTTTCAGTCCACCAGGATACCCATTTTTACCCAAGCCGCCTTTTCAGGTTTTCGACTTGCCGGGTGTACAGATTTTTTTTATTTCATCCCTTATTTTTGCCCGAACCCTTTTCGTTCGCCGGGAAGCCGTTATTTTTGCCTAGGCCAGTCGACCTAGCGGGTCTTTAATCATGCGTAGTATCTTTTTACTATGTCTGCATTGGCGGGGTGAGGAAGGTCGTCACCATCCATGGTGGTTAGAATCATCTCTCCTCCTGAGAAGATATTCTTAACCACAAATGGCATTTCGTACGTAGGGGTCCATTTTCCCCTGGGATCACCTTGAGGTAGAATGATGCGCTTGATTACCAGGTCCCCAACTTGATACTCTTGTCGTCTGACTTTCTTGTTAAAAGCCTTGATCATCCGTTTTTGGTATGTCTGACCATGACAAATAGCAGTGAGTCTCTTTTCGTCGATTAGGTTCAGTTGATCAAGCCGAGTCTGGATCCAGTCATCTTCGCTCAAACCTGCATCCTTCATTATCCGGAGAGAGGGTATCTGAACCTCGATAGGCAGAACTGCCTCCATGCCATATACCAAGGAAAAGGGTGTTGCCCCTGTTGACGTCCGTGCTGAGGTACGGTACCCATGAAGAGAAAACGGTAACATCTCGTGCCAATCTTTGTAGGTCACTGTCATCTTCTGTACAATCTTCTTAATGTTCTTATTCGCTGCTTCTACATCCCCATTCATCTTCGGCCGGTAAGGAGAAGAGTTGTGGTGCTGTATCTTGAATTGCTCGCAGAGCTCAGTGATCATCTTGTTGTTAAGATTGGTACCATTATCCATAATGATCCTCTCTGGTACACCGTATCGACAAATCAGGTTGTGCCGAATGAACCGTGCCACGACGTTCTTGGTTACGGTAGCAAAGGAGGCTGCTTCAACCCACTTCGTAAAGTAATCAATTGCTACCAGGATGAAGCGATGCCCGTTGGATGCCGTAGGTCTGATCTCGCCGATCATATCAATGCCCCACATTGCAAAAGGCCAAGGTGCTGTTAAGACGTCCAAAGGAACCGGAGGAATGTTCACCTTATCAGCGTAGATATGGAATTTGTGACATGTCCGAGAATGTTGGTAACAGTCAGCTTCCATTGTGGACCAGTAATATCCTGCCCGAAGGATTTTCTTTGCCATGGTATGTCCACTGGAATGCGTTCCGAAGGTACCTTCATGCAGCTCTGCCATGATCCTTTCTGCTTCAGTTTTATCCACACAACGCAGTAAGGTTGAATCATGGTTTCGTTTATAGAGAATGCCATTGTTGAGGAAGAACTTTGCCGCGAACCTTCTCAGAAACTTCTTGTCATTAACAGATGCACCCTCGGGGTATTCTTGAGTTTCAAGGTACCTCTTCACTTCATGATACCAAGGTTTTTCAGTTACCTCTTCAGCCTCAAGATCACAGCAATGTGCAGGTTCATCCAGTTTCCAAATAATGATCCGGGGGGCCTCGTTGTCCCATTTGACTTTGAACATAGAAGACATCGTAGCTAGCGCGTCTGCCAACTGATTCTCCTCTCTTGGGAAGTGCTCAAAAGTTATCTCCTCGAAATGGGGAATCAACGTTAACACATACTCCTTGTAGGGAATAAGATTTGGGTGTTTCGTATCCCACTCGCCTTTGGTCTGACTGATCACGAGAGCGGAATCTCCGAAGACACTCAGAAACTTGATCCTTAAGTCAATTGCAGCTCGGAGACCCATGATGCATGCTTCATACTCTGCCATGCTGTTGGTGCAGTTGAAATATAGTCGGGCAGTAAGTGGAGTATGAGTGCCTTTAGGGGATATGATCACAGCGCTGATACCATTATCCAAAGCGTTTGAGGCTCCATCAAAGTGCATAGACCATCGGGATCCTTCCTCAGGTCCTTCATCCGGTCCAGGTACTTCACAATCAGTCACTACCATGATATTCTCGTCTGGAAATTCAAAGTTCATGGATTGGTAGTCGTCTACTGCCTGGTGTGCCAAGTAGTCTGCCAATACACTCCCCTTGATTGATTTTTGAGTCGTGTACTGGATGTCGTATTCTGTCAAGATCATCTGCCATCTTGCTATTCTTCTGGACAAGGCAGGCTTTTCAAAGATGTACTTGATTGGATCCATTTTTGAAATCAATAGAGTGGTGTGAGTCAACATATACTATCTCAGCCGGCGAGCAGCCCATACCAAAGCGCAGCAAGTTTTCTCGAGCAGTGAGTATCAGATCTCACAGTCGGTAAACTTTTTGCTAAGGTAATAAATAGCGTGCTCTTTTCGGCCAGACTCGTCATGCTGCCCCAGCACACACCCCATTGAGCTGTCGAGTACTGTCAAGTATAAGATTAGGGGTCTCCCTTCAACTCGTGGCATAAGAATGGGTGGCTCTTGGAGATACTCTTTGATTCTTTCGAAAGAGGCCTGGCATTCATCGTTCCAACGCACTACTTGATCTTTCTTCAGTAGCTTGAAGATTGGTTCACAGATAGCAGTTAGATGTGAAATGAATCGGGCAATGTAGTTCAGCCGTCCTAGAAAGCCTCTGATTTCTTTCCCTGTCTTGGGAACTGGCATCTCTTGTATGGATTTCACTTTGGCAGGGTCCACTTGGATACCTTTGTCGCTTACGACGAAGCCTAGCAGTTTTCCAGATCTCACCCCGAAGGTGCACTTGTTTGGGTTTAATCTCAGCTTGTATAACTTCAAGCGGTCAAACAGCTTCTGCAGATGGTCAAGATGTTCCTCCTCAGTTTGGGACCTTGCAATCATATCTTCGACGTACACTTCTATCTCATGATGGATCATGTCATGAAACAGAGCAACCATGGCACGTTGGTAGGTTGCCCCAGCATTTTTCAACCCAAAAGGCATGACCTTGTAACAAAAGGTGCCCCACTGAGTAACAAAGGTGGTTTTCTCCATGTCTTCAGGAGCCATCTTGATCTGATTATAACCGGAGAACCCGTCCATGAAGGAGAATACCTTATGCTGAGCAGTGTTGTCAACCATGACGTCGATGTGAGGCAGAGGGAAGTCATCCTTAGGGCTTGCCCTGTTCAAATCCATGTAATCAACACACATTCGGACCTTACCATCTTTCTTCAGCACTGGAACCACGTTGGCAACCCACTGAGGGTAAGAAGTTACTGCTAGAAAACCGGCGTCGAATTGTTTCATAACCTCAGCTTTGATTTTCTCGGACATCTCTGGACGCATACGGCGGACCTTTTGCTTTACCGGAGGGCATTCTTCCTTGGTAGGCAGGTGATGAACCACAATGTCAGTATCCAACCCAGGCATATCTTCGTAAGACCAGGCAAAGATTTCCACACAGTCATGCAGCATCTGAATCAACCGTTGTTTCACACTAGACTCCAGATTGGCACCAATCCTGACTTCCTTTCTGTCTATCTCAGTACCCAGATTTACCGTTTCCACTGGCTCTTCATGTGGCTGAATGGCCCTCTCTTCCTGGAGTAACAGTCTTGCAAGCTCACCAGGCACTTCGCAATCATCTTCACCTTCGTCTTCGGCTAAGTTGATCGGATTTTCGAAGTCATAACTGGCAGTAGCAGAGTCGTCACCAGTGGGATCCATAGTGGATTGGAACCTGTATACGTGAGTGTGTGTAAATATAGCTGTTTTGCAATATATAATAAAGAAAGACAAGGAGCGCAATATTTGAAATGCAAAAAACGTCCAATGCTTTTATTAATGATATATGAAAATGACACACAAAATCCCTCACAAATGAAGCCACGGTGCCCCGGGTAAGACACCGGGCCATAAAGTTTCAAATTATTGTTTGTTACAAATTCAAAACAAAGGAGTTCATTACTGAGTGACAAAAGTAATAGGTATGAAGTCTTTCGCAGTCCAGTTGTTCGGTCCACCGTTGGTCGTTGGGTAGATCCAGCTGTCGAATTCAGATTCCTCCACATCCTCTTCAATAGCATTTACTCCCGGGTTGGTGATGAATACAGGAGGTCTTCCAATCCTTGCCTTACGAACAGCCCTCTGAGCTTCTGCAGTGAAACCCAAACCAAACTTGTCAGTCTTCGGAGTGATATCAGGAAGTCGGCCCCAGTTTGCATACTCACCCTTCTCAATCACAGCCCGGGCATCCTTTAAGGAAGCCATCTTCAAAGGAGAGTCTTCGATCACAGTTTCTGCTGATGCCAGTGTCTGAGGAACCTCTTCAAAGTGTTGAAAGGGGGTCTCAATGAACTCCCCGTCCATCTCTATGTACCAGAACGAGTTGAGATGGCTGACCATATACTCTTCCTCCCCCTGAACTGTCACAATCTTCCCTCTGACCGGGTATTTCAGCTTCTGATGTAGTGTGGAGGTCACTGCTCCAGCTTTGTGGATCCAAGGACGACCCAGCAAACAAGAGTAGGACAGTCGGATGTCCATCACATAGAATCTAGAATCGAAGACCTGAGAACCAACCCTGATTGGAATGTCAACTTCACCATGTACCATCCTTTTGGACCCGTCAAAGGCCCGAACCACAATGTTACTGGGCTTGAGCTCTAAACCCTCACAATCCAACCTGTCTAGAGCTTTCTTGGGTAATACGTTCAACGAAGAACCAATGTCAACCAGCACATGGGCAAGAGTAGTGCCCATGCATTCGATGGAGACATGCAGGGCATCGTTATGGTTCTTCCCTTTAGCAGTCAGATCAGTGTCGGAGAAACCCAAACCATTATCAGCAGTTAAGTTGGCCACACAATCGGTGAATTGATCAGCAGATGTCTCTTGTGGCACATGGGCCGTCTTCAGGAAGGTAATCAGAGCCTTGGCATGGGCCTATGAACACAACAACAGTGATAGCATAGAAATTTTAGATGGGGTGTGCCCCAGCTGCTCAACGACGTTAAAATCACTCTTCTTGATAATCTTATGAATTTCTTCCACCTCTTGTTTGGAAGCTTCAACAGTGGTTGTCTTTGGTACCTCCGTCTGGGCAGGCACATCAGTAGCAATCCCTTTTCCCCGAGCGTCAGATGACTGGGCAGCAAGGGTAGAAATAGGAACTTGATCAGGAGTGGAAGCAGGCACACTTACAGATGTGATGACAATAGGTCTCTGGATAGCTGGTGGTGCAATATCTGGTGAGAAAAGTCTACCACTGCGAGTGACTTTTGCAGGCCCGGTGATGTTGGTGACGCCGGTACTAGTATTAAACTCTTGTTTTACTCCAAGAACATAAACATCTGCCCCATAGTGCCAAGGGACAGCCTTGTCGGATGTATAGGGGATGGGCCCCGGAACAGTGATGATGATGGGAGCAATCTTCTGAGCGGGCATGATTTTAACAGGCTTCTTTGAGGGAGACTTAGGAGAGTTGTTGAAAATGGTGACAATGGACACTTCTTCAGTAGGGGTAGCAGGAACAACAATCTTTTCAAACAAGATCTCTTTGTTATCCATCAGATTTTGGATGCCTGACTTCAACAAAGGACAACCGGTAGGTGAAACAGCACAAAGAAGGCAACCTTTACCACATCCCGGAAATAAACCGGCTAGCAACAGGTTCCTTTTGACAGTGAACAGCGGAGTAACAATATCATCCACAGAGGCTACATAAAGGTGCTCCTCAACAGCATTCACTCCATGCTTGGGCATGGGAGCAGTCACAACATTGGGCCTTTCGGGCGCCTCGAACTCTATCTCTTTAGCATCAATAAGGTCCTGAACCTTATTCCTCAGAGCCCAACAATCATCAGTAGCATGCCCCGGGCTATCAGAGTGATAAGCGCAACGGGCGTTGGGATTGTACTTTGGAGAGGTGGTGTTTACGACCTTTGGAGCTTCCTTTACGGTTACCAGATTGGTTGACAGTAGTTGCGGAAATATCTGCGACAAGGTCATACTGAGCCGAGTGTACTGCCTTGGTTGGTTGTATTGCTGAGGAGCAGCAGCAGGCTTTGATATTACCACCGCGTTGACAGCTTGGCGGCGTTCCGGTTTATTCTGTCTCCTTGAACCATAAACAACACTAGATTCTTTCTTGAAAGGTTTCTTTTCAGAGCTCGAGGAGGCACCCTTCTGTATCTTCCCAGACTTGATACCAGCTTCTATCCTCTCACCAGTCAGGATCAGATCTGTAAACCCAGCAGAAGAATTCCCAATCAGATGGTTGAAGAACGGACCAGACAGGGTCCCCAAGAACATGTCCACAAGTTCACGGCCAGTCAAAGGTCGCTGCACCCTTCCAGCCAGGTCTCTCCACTTTTGTGCATACTCCTTAAATCCTTCACCGGTCCCTAGTGACAAACCCTGGAGTTGGGTACGCGTAGGAGCGAGGTCGGAATTATACTGATACTACTTATAAAACGCAGTAGCCAAGTCCTCCCAGTTACGAATGCTGGCTCCATCTAGCTGATAGAACCATTCGAGTTGAGTCCCTGAAAGACTATCCTGGAAGAAATGGATCCATAGATTCTTGTCTGCAGTATAAGGTTGGATCTTCCTTACATATGATCTGAGATGCAACTTAGGACAGGAAGCTCCGTCGTACTTCGCAAAGGAAGGCGCCTTGAACTTGTGAGGGATCACCACCCCAGAGGATAAGCCTAGGTCTCCAAAGTCTAACCCGGGCACTTGCTGGATCTCCATAGCACTTAAACGGTCCTCTAGCTATTTGTACCTGTACTCAGCAGGAGGGTACTGTTCATCATTGTAATCCGTCTCGTTGTTGGAGACCACGGGACTAGGAACCCTTCTCTCTTGGGGACTGTCTTTCCCTACAGAGGAAGTAGCCAGATCAGCCTCATTTTGTAGTCCATTCCCGAATCTGCGTCTAGTGTTGAACAACACAGTCCTCTTCTTCTTCTTCTTCTTCTTCTTCAGAATCAGAGTCTTCAACTCCTGTTGACCCTGGGCTAAGCTCATGACCAACTCTTGAAACTGGGCGTTCTGGGCCTGGAGGGCTTGTTCAGTAGTAGGTTCAGAAGTCATGATGATTGCTGAAATAAACAGCGAAGAAGATGAGTGACCTGTAAAAAGAGTACCTGCTATGCACATGATGCATGATATGATATTTATGCAATGCATTCAAGGGTTCGAGAATTCAAATTCGTTGTAGACAAAAAAGGAACACACATTATATTAAGAAAGAATCTGTTCAGTACATCAATGCCTCATGGGCGAAATATTACAAAATACTTAATCCCAAAAGACACTGCGCATCCTCTTTGGAGCGATGTAAGTGTTGAGAGTATTTTCCTCGTGCAGTAGGCGGGTGAGCTCCAAGACCTTCTTCTCACTGGCATTTAGATTGGCTTCAAGATAATTTCGTTCTTCCTTGAGTTGGATCCAGCTCTTTTGCATTTCCTCCCATGATGTTGGCATGTCAGGATGTTGAATGGTGTACGGAACCTCTCCTTCCATAACTGGCTCTTTGATCACGGGGAGAATGTGAGGATATGGCATCACAAGCTTCTGGGAGCGGGCTCGTACCCACTTGAGATAAGGCTCAAGGGGGATGGAGTTCTTGTGCCCCAGTGTCTTACTATCCACCTTGTTAGGCATCCTCCAAGCTCTGATAAACCTCTGGCGAAGTCCTTGCGTATCGTTGTCGAAGTCAAAAACTATGTCAGGAATCAACATGTCATGAGGGCCATCCCTCCGAGCATATCCAAACTGTCTCAAAGCCAGACAAGGGTTGTAAGTAATGCCTCCTCTGATTCCAAGTAAAGGAACATTAGGAAACTCTCCGCAATGATCAATGATAGTGACATTTTCTCTAGACCTAGAACACCAATGTATATCAGCATGTGTAAGAGTCATTAATCGTTGTGACCATCTCAAACCCCGCTCGTTCTTCAAAACTGATCGTGGAAGGTGCGAAATAAACCACCTTGCCAGGAGAGGAGTGCAGCACATGAGAACACCTCTTTTTCTCATGGTTCGAGTGTAACATGAGTGAAGGATGTCCCCAAGCAACGTAGGTGTTGTACCCCAAAATTTGTCCTCCCATATTCTTCAAGGTTTATCAAAGATCATCTCAATTGGCTCAAGTCTACTCAAGGGTTGCACAGTCCTAACATCTCCTAAGCCAGTCGGAAATTAGGGTTTTGGTTCTTGCAAGGAAGTTGAGGTTTTCAAAGGCTCAATCAAGTCCCATAGGCCTATACACATTGCCAAGCATCTACATGTCAAGTTTCAAGGCTCACAGGGTCAAGTTGCACAGTCAAAAGCCCTAATTGCTTCACAATCAACTGCAGGGGCAAAATGGTCATTTGGCAGTCAAAAGTCAGAATTTTTTGGTCAACATCTTATTTTGAAGCCACAATCATCATTTGATCAAGTCTTGATCATGATTCCACAAGCATGGCTCAAAAATCATCAAGATGCAAAAGTTTCCATTTTTGGACAGTTGAAAAGTCAACTGTAACTTGACCAAGGCATAACTTTTTCATGGTTCATCAAAAAAATCCCATCCAATGCTCATTTTGAAGGGGATGACATTTCCTACGACTCATCTTCACATTCCAAGTCCAAGAAATGCTCTCACAAAAAGTTATCAATTTCTACATTATAGGTCATTTTCAAAAGTCAACAAAAAGGCATTTTAAGTCAAAGACCATAACTTGAGATTGGTAAATCAAAATGACATGGGACCGAAGGCATTGGTTAGAGGACTTCAAGACCTTTCCAAAATGTCCAAGAACATGTTCATATGATTAAAATTGAGCAAGATATGCATTGGAGAAGTTGGGAAATTTTTGTGAAATGACAAAAGTCAACTATCCTTGAAACGTCAATTTTTGACAAAAGGGCCCACTTTCTTCCACTTGATTCAGTCTTGTCATGCCACTCACGTGTCCCATGACTAATTTCAAGACCAAACATTTATTTTTTATTTTTATTTAATTTTTATGGATTTAATTCATTTTAATCCTTAATAATTCAAATAAAATCAAAAAAATAATTAAGTGGCATCTTTGTGGTTTGAATGGCTTTCATACAACATATTCTAGTTGCCAAATTCGTGCCAAGCTCAATTATGCATAAAATTCAAAATTTGAACAAACTTGGAAAGTCCTTTAATGGTGGTTATGAAGAATCTCAAAACTTAATTGCAATGGATCATTGGCTCATAATGTGACCTAATTTCATTCACATGTACATATGCAAGCCTTCCCAACCTCATTCACGACCTGAACACTGCACAAACGGCCAAACCAAATTCCAAAAAATCAAGAAAAAATTGAAAACTGAAATCCACCTTCCAGCATATTTCAAAGCCTTAGAGTGATCCAAACACCTTGCTGGACCTTCCAGGAACCTATTGCAATCACAAACAAGCCATAACACTCCAGGAATCCTGAGATAACAGTTTCACGGTTTGAATTTTTTTCCATAAACGCATCCTTTAATTCATGCATCATTAACGTATTTTATGGTTTGTTTTGTGTTCAGAGGGACCATACGAAGCTTTTGGTACAATTCAATTTGATTATGGTGCCCTGGAACGAAAACCACCATTGTTGAATTCTAGGGTTTTCGAAGCTCTCAATTAGGGCTTTACAGCACAAGTAAAATCAGAACCAATGATACCCATGGTTGAACTCAGAAGGACAAGACGAACTCAACACTACCCTCGCGCTCAATTTATCTTGCACCCATTTCTATTCGCTATTTTTGATAGTTGCAGGTTGTGGGGGTTTAAAACCCCCGCTATTTGATTTTATGTTGCAGGGAAAATGAAGAAGACGAAGGACGTGGACGCATATGTTTGGTCCATTCAAATAATTATGCACGCGTTTTTGCTTTCCAGCATAGGCATTGGTTTTCACATATTTTAATTAATTTTTATTATTATATCAAATGCAAAGCAGTGGCCTAGTGGTTGGTGAGGTGTTTGTTCATCATTGGGACCTGCGTTCGATTCCCAGGTCCCCCAAAAGCTTGTTTCCATTTTTCTTAATATATTCATGTGCAGATTTCTAAAGGTGGCACACCATATGCCCTCACGCTTCAGTATGCCAAATGGCCACTACACCAATCTGATGGCCATGAGAGGATGACCATGATGATCCTTGGTCAATGTACGTGCAGGCAACTCCCCAAAGTCAAACAGGCTTGGCAACCAATGGGCCTGAAATTGCTGCCTAACACCTCCAATCTGGCCCAATACCCCCTGGTTCAATATGTCTTTTATTTTCTTTTTCTTTTCTTTTAATTTCTTGCATTAATTATTATTATTGTTATTATTTAATTAATTCACAAATAATTATTTTCATAAACAAAAAAAATCAGAAAAAACTAAATATTTTATTATCATTATTAATTTCACTTAGTTTAGTTATTTTGTAAATAAATTCTAACATTAATTAATTTAGTTGTGTAATTAGGACAATTTTAACATTTTTTTTAATAAATAAAATTAATTTAGAGTTAGGTCTTTCACTTTCAACTTTTAATTCCTTTTCTTTTTATTTCATTAAAAACATAAAAAACACAAAAACATTTTTCTTTAATTAAATAATTAATTAGTTAATTAGGTTTAATGTTTAATTTAATTCTAAAAAAGGGTCAAAGCCCTAAGACGTTCCCGATTCAATCTTCTTTCGCGCTTTAATTTCTTTTGATTATATTTATGTATCTGTACAGAGTATGTAATAGTTAATTATGATTTTATCGCCTTATTTAAATTCTCGCACTTTATTTTCCAAAACGGGTTTTTGTTTTTGGCGATGTATAGACCCGCGCCTTGTAATAGCTAGATTTACATTTCTGCAATTTACTTTCCGCACTCCTAACTGTTAAAAAATGCATGAAAGAATGTATGAAAAATAAAATCAATCCGTAGCTCACAAATAACATGTACAAAGACAATTAACTGAAAAACAACACACAAGCACATGCCACTCCTAGGGTACGCCTCAATGGTTGCCTCGAACGTGGTCATCAAGTATAGGGTGTCTTAGAGGTCGCCCTTCTGTCTAAAAGATCCAGTTTCCTCGAAACGGTTGCCTCGGATAAAAAGGATCTAGGACGTTAGGGTTATTTCTAAGGTGTCCTACCATTGCTTCGGTGACCACACATGTCCCGATAATCGAATTGGCCCGAATACCTCCAACGACGGTGCTACCTACCTCTCAATGGTGGGATGGAGCTATCTAAAGGACTCTTACACAGCCTAATTCCTTAGAGTAGTTAGATTTCTCTTAAGTACTTGCTCTTTTCAAAACAAACAAAACAACTTTTCGCACTCACACTTTCTAAAAGTTTTCAAACAAATTTTTCATACACTCTTGAGGATTGATACAAGAGTTACTTAGAAATTTTTCAAACGAAACTTTTTCAAGACCCACACACATTTGAAAAGCAAACAAATTTTGAAAACATAAGAGCAAGTACCTAAGAACCCGTGGATAACCACAGATAGAAAGGGTGCTAACACCTCCCCTTTCTATAAATCTACCTCCCGAACCGAGAAACATTCTCAAAGAAGGAATTTTGCTGTGCTTTTGTCCTTTCCATATTGGAGAACATAAAAGACGGTGGCGATTCTTGCTTACCGCGACATTTCGCGAACCAGCTTAAAAAACAGTCAGTTCTATTCCCACTGATCACAGAACTGGCGACTCTGCTGGGGAGAGATATTAATAAGTGGAGTGTACCTTAGGAATAGTTCATCATCATGTTTTCAATTGCTTGATTTGTTTGCTTTAAAATTGTGGGCCTGTTTTGGGAGTTTCATAGATCCTAACCCGGATCTGGGGGATACCTTTTAGAAAGTAGCAACAAACTGTGAGGGAACTGTGCAGGGTATACCGACACGGTTGAAGCAGTTTGCTACGTTGATGTGGAACTTTGGTGAGTACCGGTAACCCTTGAGTCAAGTCAAGGGGAGTACGGGGCCGCCGCTTGGTGTCGTGAAGCATCAACTGACCTTAGGAACCTTACTTGACCATCCTGGCCTCTTTAGGGGTAGTGAGATGAATGACTTTGGTGCAGTCCGAAGTTGGTTGATACTCGATACTACACTCATTGAGGGTTGTTTTCTTGGAATATTTTGATCGCCAGTTCAGTGGCTAAATCAAAACAATGAACACAGAAAACAACCCAATGATATTAAGATCCTTAGAACCCAGTTACTTTTGATAGGACAGGTTTTTGAGCCCACCAACTTCAAGAGGGTAGTACCCCAAACTTCATGCTGGCCTAAACTCTAAGGGCTGTCTGGTGTGACTTGTGTGCCTTATCATGTTTGCCTTTTGTGAATACTTGTGGTGTGTCCTTATCATAACATCATAGCATCATACAACATCATATGCATTTACTAACCACTTCAGGGGTTCGAATCTTCATCTTTGTTCTTGTTTTGTAGGACATGGAAACTATCCGCAGAAAGACAGATCAGATCAACCTTGTAAGGGTCCCTCCTCAGCTTAAGGAGCTTACATCCAGGATTCCCGAGAACTCTTCCTTCAGTGAAAGGCATGGCAGACTCATTAGCTTGGTCAATACCAACATTGAAGAGGATATGGTGAAAGTGTTGTTCCAGTTCTTTGACCCTCTGCACCACTGTTTTACGTTCCCGGATTATCAATTGGTGCCTACTTTGGAAGAGTTTTCTCAACTTCTGAAGGTTCCTATTCTTAATCAACTACCCTACAACGGTACGGAAAGGGAACCAAAACTTGAAGAGATTGCTAAAGCATTACGCCTACAACCATCTGACATCAAGGGACATTGGGAAGTTAGAAGTGGTATCAAATGTTTTTTGGCAAAGTTCCTGTTTGAGAAGGCCCAAGAATGTTGGAATTCCCTTGAGCTACAAGCTTTTGAAGAAGTTGTGGCACTTCTTGTCTATGGGTTGGTGTTGTTCCCGAATCCGGATCAGCTTATAGATATCAATGCTGTCAAGATCTTCATGTCCAGGAATCCTATACCTACGTTGCTTGGGGACATCCTCCACTCATGTTACACTCGAACCATGAGAAAAAGAGGTGTTCTCATGTGCTGCACTCCTCTCCTGGAAAGGTGGTTTATTTCGCACCTTCCACAATCAGTTTTGAAGAACGAGCGGGGTTTGAGATGGTCACAACGATTAATGACTCTTACACATGCTGATATTCATTGGTGTTCTCGGTCCAGAGAAAATGTCACTATCATTGATCGTTGCGGAGAGTTCCCTAATGTTCCTTTACTTGGAATTAGGGGGGGCATTACTTACAACCCGTGCCTGGCTTTGAGACAGTTTGGATATGCTCGGAGGGATGGCCCTCATGATATGTTGATTCCTGACATAGTTTTTGACTTCGACAACGATGCACAAGGACTTCGCCAGAGATTTATCAGAGCTTGGAGGATGCCCAACAGGGTAGATAGTAAGACACTGGGGCACAAGAACTCCATCCCCTTGGAGCCTTATCTCAAGTGGGTACGAGCCCGCTCCCAGAAGCTGGTGATGCCATATCCTCATGTTCTCCCCGTGATCAAAGAGCCAGTTTTGGAAGGAGAGGTGCCATACACCATTCAACATCCTGACATGCCAACATCCTGGGAAGAAATGCAGAAGAGCTGGATCCAACTCAAGGAAGAACGGAATTCTCTTGAAACCAGTCTACATGCCAGTGAGAAGAAGGTCTTGGAGCTCACCCGTCTACTTCACGAGGAAAAGACTCTCAACACTTACATAGCTCCAAAGAGGATGCGCAATGTCTTTTGGGATTAATTATTTTGTAATGTTTTGCCCATGAGGCCCAGATGTACTGAACAAATTATTTTTTAATACAATGTGTGTTCCTTTTTGTCTAAAACGAACTTGAACTTCCTTGAATGCATTGCATAAATAGCATATCATGCATCATGTGCATAACAGGTACTCTTTCTTCTACAGGTTGCTTAATCTTCTTCGCTGTTTATTTCAGCACTCAATCATCATGAATCTTGAACCTACTACCGAGCAAGCTATCAAGGCCCTCCAGGCCCAGAACGCCCAGTTTCAAGAGCTGGTCATGAGCTTAGCCCAAGGACAACAGGAGTTGAAGGCTTTGCTCCTGAAGAAGAAGAAGAAGAAGAGGACTGTGCTGTTCAACACTGGACGCAGACTCGGGAATACCCTGCAGAATGAAGCTGGGCTGACTACTCCATCTGTTGGGGAAGGCAGTCACCAGGAGGGAAGGGTTCCTAGTCCCGTGGTCTCTGACACCGAGACAGATTTCAATGATGAACAGTACCCTCCTGCTGAGGACAGGTACAAACAGCTGGAGGACCGGTTAAATGCTATGGAGATTCAACGTGTGCCTTGGTTGGATTTTGGAGACTTAGGGTTATCTTCTGGGGTGGTGATCCCACACAAGTTCAAGGCACCTGCCTTTGTGAAGTATGACGGGGTTTCCTGCCCTAAGCTGCATCTCAGATCTTATGTAAGGAATATCCAACCTTACACTGCAGACAAGAACTTATGGATCCATTTCTTCCAGGAGAGTCTTTCAGGGACTCAACTCGAATGGTTCTATCAGCTAGATGGAACCAATATTCGTAACTGGGAGGACTTGGCTACTGCTTTTTATAAGCAGTATCAGTATAATTCCAACCTCGCTCCCACGCGTAACCAACTCCAGGGTATGTCACTTGGGACGGGTGAAGGTTTTAAGGAGTACGCGCAGAAGTGGAGAGACCTGGCTGGCAGGGTGCAGCCACTGTTGACTGACCGTGAACTCGCGGACATGTTCTTGGGGACCCTGTCTGGTCCATTCTTTAATCACTTGATTGGTAATTCCTCTGCTGGGTTTACAGACCTGATCTTGACTGGTGAGAGGATCGAAGATGGTATCAAATCGGGGAAGATACAGAAAGGTTCCTCCTCGAGTACTGAAAAGAAGCCCTTCAAGAAGGAAGCTAGTGTTGTTTATGGTCCCGGAAGACAGAATAAACCGGAACTCCGCCAAGCTGTCAAAGCGGTGGTTATTTCTAAGCCTGCTGCTACTCCTCAGCAATACAACCAACCAAGAGTTAAGAGGCCCAGAAGACAGTATACTCGGCTCAGCATGACCCTGTCTCAGATTCTGCTGGAACTGCTATCAACCAATCTGGTAACTGTCAAGGAAGCTCCGAAGGTAGTGAACACAACCTCTCCGAAGTACAACCCCAACGCCCGCTGCGCTTATCACTCTGATAGCCCGGGGCATTCTACTGATGATTGTTGGGCTCTAAGGAATAAGGTTCAGGACCTTATTGACGCTAAGGAAATACAGTTCGAGGCGCCCGAAAGGCCCAATGTTGTGACTGCTCCCATGCCCCAGCATGGAGTGAATGCTGTGGAAGAAGACCTGTATGTAGCCTCCGTGGATGATATTGTTACTCCGCTGTTGACCGTCAAAAGGAACCTGTTGCTAGCCGGTTTATTTCCAGGATGTAGTAAAGGTTGCCATCTATGTGCTGTTTCACCTGCTGGTTGTCCTTTGCTGAAGTCAGGCGTCCAAAACCTGATGGATAGCAAAGAGATCTTATTCAAGAAGATTGCTGTTCCTGCTGTCCCTGTTGAAGAAGTTTCTATTGTCACTATTTTCAACAACCCTCCTAAGGCTCCCTCAAAGAAGCCTGTCAAAATCATGCCTGTTCACAAGATTGCACCTATCATCATCACTGTTCCGGGGCCCATCCCCTATAAGTCTGACAAAGCTGTCCCGTGGCACTATGGGGCAGATGTTTATGTTTTGGGAGTAAAGCAAGAGTTTGATACTAGTACCGGTGTCAGCAACATCACCGGGCCTGCCAAGGTTACTCGTAGTGGTAGGCTCTTCTCGCCTGATATTGCGCCACCAGCTATTCAGAGACCTCTTGTCATCACACCTGCCAGTGTGCCTGCTTCCCTGCCTGACCAGGTTCCTGTTTCTGCCCCTGCTGCCGAGTCATCTGACGCTTGGTGCAAAGGGATTGCTGTTGATGTGCCTGCCCGGACGGAGGCACCGAAGACCAATGTTGAAGCTTCCAAGCAAGAGATGGAAGAGATCCTCAAGATTATCAAGAAGAGTGATTTCAACGTCGTTGAGCAGCTGGGGCATACCCCCTCTAAGATTTCCATGCTATCACTATTGTTGTGTTCAGAGGCCCATGCCAAGGCCCTGATTGCCTTCCTGAAGACGGCTCATGTGCCACAGGAAACGCCTGCTGATCAATTTACCGATTGTGTGGCCAACTTGAATGCTGATAATGGGTTAGGTTTCTCTGACGCCGATCTGACTGCCAAGGGAAAGAACCATAACGACGCCCTGCATGTCTCCATTGAATGCAGGGGCACTACTCTTGCCCATGTGTTGGTAGACACCGGTTCTTCGTTGAACGTATTACCCAAGAAGGCCCTAGACAGGTTGGATTGTGAGGGTTTAGAGCTCAAGCCTAGTAACATTATCGTCCGGGCCTTTGACGGTTCGAAGAGAATGGTACATGGTGAGGTTGACATCCCAATCAGGGTTGGCTCTCAAGTTTTTGACTCTACTTTCTATGTGATGGACATTCGACCATCCTATTCTTGTTTGCTGTGTCGTCCATGGATCCACAAGGCTGGAGCTGTAACCTCCACATTACATCAGAAGCTTAAGTACCCGGTCAGGGGGAAGATCGTAACAGTTCAAGGGGAGGAAGAATATATGGTCAGCCACCTCAACTCGTTCCGGTACGTAGAGATGGATGGGGAGTTCATTGAGACCCCCTTTGAAGAGGTGCCTCAGACGTTGGCATCAGTAGAGACTGTAACTGAAGAAGACTCTCTTTTGAAGATGGCTTCCTTAAAGGATGCCCGAGCTGTGATTGAGAAGGGTGAGTGTGCAAACTGGGGCCGACTTCCTGATTTCACTCCAAAGACTGACAAGTTTGGTTTGGGTTTCACTGCAGAAGCTCAGAAGGCTGTGCGTAAGGCAAGGATTGGAAGACCTTATGTATTCATCACCAACCCGGGAGTAAATGCTATTGAGGACGAAGCGGAAGAATCTGAGTTCGACAGCTGGATCTACCCGACAACCAATGGTGGACCAAGCAACTGGACGGCGAAAGATTTCATACCTATTACTTTTGTCACTCAGTAATAAACTCCTTTGTTTTGAATTTGTAACAAACAATAATTTGAAACTTTATGGCCCGGTGTCCTACCCGGGGCACCGTGGTGTCATTTGTGAGGGTTTGTTTTTTGTCACTTTCATATATCATGAATAAAAGCATTGGACGTTTTTCACATTTCAAATCTTGTGCTCCCTTTCTTTCTTTATATCTTGCAAAACAGCTATATTTACACACACACACTTATACAGGTTTCAATCCACTCTGGATCTCACTGGTAACGACTCTGCTACTGCCAGTTATGACTTCGAAAATCCGATCAACTTAGCCGAAGACGAAGGTGAAGATGATTGCGAAGTGCCTGGTGAGCTTGCAAGACTGCTACTCCAGGAAGAGAGGGCCATTCAGCCACATGAAGAGCCAGTGGAAACAGTAAATCTGGGTACTGAGACAGACAGAAAGGAAGTCAAGATTGGTGTCAATCTGGAGCTCAGTGTGAAACAACGGTTGATCCAGATGCTGCATGACTATGTGGAAATCTTTGCCTGGTCTTACGAAGACATGCCCGAGTTGGATACCGACATTGTGGTTCATCACCTGCCTACCAAGGAAGACTGCCCACCGGTTAAATAGAAGGTCTGCCGTATGCGTCCGAAGATGTCTGAGAAAATCAAGGCTGAAGTTATGAAACAATTTGATGTCGGGTTTCTAGCAATGACTTCTTACCCTCAGTGGGTTGCCAACGTGGTTCCAGTGCCAAAGAAAGATGGTAAAGTCCGAATGTGTGTGGATTATAGGGATTTGAACAGGGCAAGCCCTAAGGATGATTTCCCTCTGCCTCATATCGACGCTCTGGTTGACAACACTGCTCAGCATAAAGTATTCTCCTTCATGGATGGCTTCTCCGATTATAATCAGATCAAGATGGCTCCTAAAGACATGGAGAAGACCACTTTTGTTACTCAGTGGGGCACCTTTTGCTACAAGGTCATGCCTTTTGGGTTGAAAAATGCTGGGGCAACCTACCAACATGCCATGGTTGCTTTGTTTCATGATATGATCCATCATGAGATTGAGGTATATGTCGACGATATGCTTGCAAGGTCCCAAACTAAGGAGGAACACCTTGACCATCTGCAGAAGCTGTTTGACCGTTTGAAGTTGTACAAGCTGAGGTTGAACCCGAACAAGTGCACCTTCGGGGTGAGATCTGGAAAACTACTAGGTTTCGTCGTGAGCGACAAAGGTATTCAAGTGGACCCTACCAAAGTGAAAGCCATACAAGAGATTCCAAATCCCAAGACAGAAAAAGAAGTCAGAGGCTTTCTAGGACGGCTGAACTACATTGCCCGATTCATCTCGCACCTAACTGCTACCTGTGAGCCAATCTTCAAACTATTGAAGAAAGATCAAGTAGTACGTTGGAACAATGAATGTCAGGCCGCTTTCGAAAGAATCAAAGAGTATCTCCAAGAACTACCCATTCTTATGCCACCGGTTGAAGGGAGACCTCTGATACTATACTTGACAGTACTTGACAACTCAATGGGGTGTGTGCTGGGGCAGCATGACGAGTCTGGCCGAAAAGAGCACGCTATTTATTACCTTAGCAAAAAGTTTACTGACTGTGAGACCCGATACTCACTGCTCGAGAAAACTTGCTGCGCTTTGGTATGGGCTGCTCGCCGGCTGAGACAATATATGTTGACTCACACTACTCTGTTAATTTCAAAAATGGATCCAATAAAGTATATCTTCGAAAAGCCTGCTTTGTCCGGAAGAATAGCAAGATGGCAGATGATCTTGACAGAATATGACATCCAGTACACGACTCAGAAAGAAATCAAGGGAAGTGTATTGGCAGACCATCTGGCACACCAGGCAGTGAATGACTACCAATCTATGAACTTTGAATTTCCAGACGAGAACATCATGGTAGTGACTAATTGTGAAGTACCTGGACTGGATGAAGGATCCCGATGGTCCATGCACTTTGACGGAGCCTCAAACGCTTTAGGTAACGGTATTCGCGCCGTGATCATATCCCCTAAAGGAACTCATACTCCACTCACTGCCCGGCTATGTTTCAACTGCACCAATAACATGGCGGAGTATGAAGCATGTATCATGGGTCTTCAAGCTGCAATTGACTTAAGAATCAAGTTTCTGAGTGTCTTCGGAGATTCCGCTCTCGTGATCAATCAGATCAAAGGCGAGTGGGATACGAAACACCCAAATCTTATTCCTTACAAAGAGTGTGTGTTGATGTTGATCCCCCATTTCACGGAGATAACTTTTGAACACTTCCCAAGAGAGGAGAATCAGTTGGCGGACGCGCTGGCTACGATGTCTTCTATGTTCAAAGTCAAATGGGACAACGAGGCTCCCCGGATCATTATCTGGAAGTTGGATGAACCCGCACATTGCTGTGATCTTGAGGCTGAAGAGGTAACTGAAAAACCTTGGTATCATGAAGTGAAGAGGTACTTGGAAGCTCAAAAATACCCTGAAGGCGCATCTGTCAATGACAAGAAGTTCCTGAGAAGGTTCGCAGCAAAGTTCTTCCTCAGCAATGGTATTCTGTACAAGCGAAACCATGATTCGACCTTACTGCGTTGTGTGGATAAGACTGAAGCAGAAAGGATCATGGCAGAGCTACATGAAGGTACCTTCGGAACACATTGCAGTGGACATACCATGGCAAAGAAGATCCTTCGGGCAGGATATTTCTGGTCCACAATGGAAGCCGACTGTTACCAACATTCTCGGACATGTCACAAATGCCAAATCTATGCCGATAAGGTGCACGTTCCTCCAGTTTCTCTGAACGTTTTGACAGCAGCTTGGCCTTTTGCAATGTGGGGCATTGATATGATCGGCGAGATCAGACCTACGGCATCAAACGGGCATCGTTTCATCCTGGTAGCAATTGATTACTTTATGAAGTAGGTTGAAGCAGCTTCCTATGCTACCGTAACCAAGAACGTCGTGGCACGGTTCATTCAGCACAACCTGATATGTCGATACGGCGTACCGGAAAGGATCATTACAGACAATGGTACCAATCTTAACAACAAGATGATCACTGAGCTCTGCGAGCAATTCAAGATACAGCACCACAACTCTTCTCCCTACCGGCCGAAGATGAATGGGGCTGTCGAAGCGGCAAATAAGAATATCAAGAAGATTGTGCAGAAGATGACAGTGACCTATAAATATTGGCACGAGATGTTACCGTACGCTCTTCATGGGTACCATACCTCAGCACGGACGTCAACAGGGGCAACCCCCTTTTCCTTGGTCTATGGCATGGAGGCAATCTTGCCTATTGAAGTCCAGATACCCTCTCTCCGGATAATGAAGGATGCAGATTTGAGCGAAGATGACTGGATCCAGACTCGACTTGATCAATTAAATCTAATTGACGAAAAGAGACTCACTGCTATTTGTCATGGTCAGACGTACCAAAAACAGATGATCAGGGCATTTAACAAGAAAGTCAGACGACAAGAGTATCAAGTCGGAGACCTGGTAATCAAGCGCATCATTCTTCCTCAAAGTGATCCCAGGGGAAAATGGACCCCTACGTACGAAGGGCCATTTGTGGTTAAACGTATCTTCTCAGGAGGAGCTATGATTCTAACCACCATGGATGGTGACGACCTTCCTCACCCCACCAATGCAGACATAGTAAAAGATACTACGCATGAACAAAAGACCCGCTAGGTTGACACGCCTAGGCAAAAATAAGGGCTTCCCGGTGAACCAAAAGGGTTCGGGAAAAAATAAGGGATGAAATGAAAAAAATCTGTACACCCGGCAAGTCGAAAACCTGAAAAGGCGGCTTGGGAAAAAATGGGTATCCCGGTGGACTGAAAACCCGAAAGGGAGGTCCAGGCAAAAGTTAGGGATAAAGCGTAATACTATGTCTCATTGGATCACCTTGCATCCAGAATCCGGTATCAACTATCAGGTTCAGACGACATCGATCAATCAGCTTCATCTTCAACTGAGCAGCGAAGTGATGAGACGCTTGAAGACATAAAGGCGATAGCAGAGTTGGAACCCAATGGGATTATTCTTTTCACATAGCTGTGTTGTTTTCACAAATTGTATAAACTTTGTTGTTCGACGGCGTTCTCTTACTAGGACGTCAGCCTCTTGTACACAAAACGCCTATTTACAGGCAAATTCAAAATCAATACAAATTCACTTTTTCCTACAAATTGCCAATTGTTTTTCCTTTTTCTGTTTTGTCTTGTGAAGAACGTCCAATGTTCATTTTTGATATATGCATTTGACACTAATTGCTAACTCATAAATATTTGCATACGAAACAAAGGGCTAATTATAGGTGACATTAGAAACAGGGGCAATCATAATTGTCTAAGTAGTCTAGCTGCTCTGTCCACCAAGGTACCAAGTTAAGTTCGGCTGAAGAATGTAACCAAGATACCTCCACTCACCGCAGAGTAAGGCAAGATTCAGCGATACTCTCCCCCGAGCAGAGTTGGTCTCCCAATCAGCCCTGAAAAGGCACAGTATCTCCAGCAAGTCAGCGATACTCTCCTCAAGCAGAGTTAGCCTACTGTCAGCCTTAAGGAAGTTGGGTATCCCCAGAAGATCTCAACATTCCCCAGCAGAGTATACAGCTATTCCTCGGCAAGCATCCCCGACAGTCTTAATATAAGATTGTTCCCCGGCGGAATACAAGACACCCCAGTGGAGCCACTTCCCCCAGTACAGTCTTAAAAGTTTCCCCAGGAGAGTTGAATCATCCTCCCCAGTAGATTCTGGAAGCTTATCCCCCTGCAGAGTACGAACGTCTCTCCCCGACTTTATTCAAAGGTTATTCCCCACCAGAGCTTATAACTGGGTTATCCTCAGCTATTAACACGGAAAGATTGTCCTCGGCGAAGTTCTTCCTATCCCCAGCGGATTTCATCAAATTCCCCAACAAGCTTATCAATGGCATCCCCAGCGAAGTCATCATCAAAACCTCATCGCAGTATCTCTTCCCACAGAGTAATTCCCCGCAGAGTAATCTCTTCACCAAGTTTATTCCCCAATGAAGTCATCTTCTCCTACCGGTTTATTCTTGAAACCATCCTCCCCAGCGGAAATGAAGAACTCTATTCTTCAAACGTCAGCCCAGGATTCAACAAGCTCCCAACACTCGTCAAGGATTTATTTTCCTAGACGAAAATACAATCATAAACATCACATCTTCATACATTATAGCATGCATACGCATCATACAACACAAATCTCATTTATTTTTGAGAACATCTTAAAATCATGCAGCTCATGCATCATGACATTTCATATAACTGATGTTTTGCCTTTTCAGGAAAAGGTCAAACCAAAGATGATTACTATCAACTGCCGCAATTCCAGATTCGATTCTTGTATCCATCCAGGGCATATCTGTAGACGACAAATTCCAGATTCGATTCCTGTATCCAGCCAGGGCATATCTGTGAGTAGATTCGATTCGTGTATCCAGCCAAGGCATATCTGCATGAAGAGTTTAGAGATTCGATTCCTGTATCCAGCCAGGGCATATCTGTAGACGAAAAATTCCAGATTCGATTCCTGTATCCAGCCAGGGCATATCTGTGAGTAGATTCGATTCCTGTATCCAGCCAGGGCATATCTGCATAAATAGTTTAGAGATTCGATTCCTATATCCAGCCAGGGCATATCTGTAGACGACAAATTCCAGATTCGATTCCTGTATCCAGCCAGGGCATATCTGTGAGTAGATTCGATTACTGTATCCAGCCAGGGCATATCTGCATGAAGAGTTTAGAGATTCGATTCCTGTATCCAGCCAGGGCATATCTGTAGACGACAAATTCCAAATTCGATTCCTTTATCCATCCAGGGCATATCTGTGAGTAGATTCGATTCTTGTATCCAGCCAGGGCATATCTGCATGAAGAGTTTAGAGATTCGATTCCTGTATCCAGCCAGGGCATATCTGTAGACGAAAAATTCCAAATTCGATTCCTGTATCCAGCCAGGGCATATCTGTGAGTAGATTCGATTCTTGTATCCAGCCAGGGCATATCTGCATGAAGAGTTTAGAGATTCGATTCCTGTATCCAGCCAGGGCATATCTGTAGACTACAAATTCCAGATTCGATTCCTGTATCCAGCCAGGGCATATCTGTGAGTAGATTCGATTCCTGTATCCAGCCAGGGCATATCTGCATGAAGAGTTTAGAGATTCGATTCCTGTATCCAGCCAGGGCATATCTGTAGACGACAAATTCCATATTCGATTCTTGTATCCAGCCAGGGCATATCTGTGAGTAGATTCGATTCCTGTATCCAGCCAGGGCATATCTGCATGAAGAGTTTAGAGATTCGATTCCTGTATCCAGCCAGGGCATATCTGTAGACGACAAATTCCAGATTCGATTCCTGTATCCAGCCAGGGCATATCTGTGAGTAGATTCGATTCCTGTATCCAGCCAGGGCATATCTGCATGAAGAGTTTAAAGATTCGATACCTGTATTTATCCAGGGCACGTCTGTAAGCAACCTTTTGAAGTTCCGGATTCGATTCCTGTATCTAGCCAGGGCACATCTGTGAGCAATCGATTGTAGATTCGATACCTGTATCTAGCCAGGACATATCTACATGTAGAGATTGAAGATCAACACCTGTAACAGGCCAGGAAACCATCTTCCTTTCTCAAAGTACGCAAGTTCTCGCTAAGGAATATCTTACGCGATTGACACCCCCGATGGCATCTATAAGCCCATCTACCTGCCAACAATTCCAAATGGCATCTATAAGCCCATTCCCGACAAGGTTCTGTCATATCTCCAGATGGCATCTATAAGCCCATCCTCCTATCCACCATCTTTCCAAATGACATCTGTAAGCCCATTCCCGCCATCACATTGCTGATACTCCACTATGTGAGTGCAAATTTCTGGGCACTTTAGTGTTCAATCATCTTCTACCTTCGGATCACGAAAGGCACGCACGCCAATCTACATCCTCAGGTCTAAGAAGATTGAACAGGGGCAACTGTTGTACCCCAAAATTTGCCCTCCCATATTCTTCAAGGTTTATCAAAGATCATCTCAATTGGCTCAAGTCTACTCAAGGGTTGCACAGTCCTAACATCTCCTAAGCCAGTCAGAAAATAGGGTTTTGGTTCTTGCAAGGAAGTTGAGGTTTTCAAAGGCTCAATCAAGTCTCATAGGCCTATACACATTGCCAAGCATCTACATGTCAAGTTTCAAGGCTCACAGGGTCAAGTTGCACAGTCAAAAGCCCTAATTACTTCACAATCAACTGCAGGGGCAAAATGGTCATTTGGCAGTCAAAAGTCAGAATTTTTTGGTCAACATCTTATTTTGAAGCCACAATCATCATTTGATCAAGTCTTGATCATGATTCCACAAGCATGGCTCAAAAATCATCAAGATGCAAAAGTTTCCATTTTTAGACAGCTGAAAAGTCAACTGTAACTTGACCAAGGCATAACTTTTTCATGGTTCATCAGAAAAATCCCATCCAATTATCATTTTGAAGGGGATGACATTTCCTACGACTCATCTTCACATTCCAAGTCCAAGAAATGCTCTCACAAAAAGTTATCAATTTCTACATTATAGGTCATTTTCAAAAGTCAACAAAAAGGCATTTTAAGTCAAAGACCATAACATGAGATTGGTAAATCAAAATGACATGGGACCAAAGGCATTGGTTAGAGGACTTCAAGACCTTTCCAAAATGTTCAAGAACATGTTCATATGATCAAAATTGAGCAAGATATGCATTGGAGAAGTTGGGAAATTTTTGTGAAATGGCAAAAGTCAACTATCCTTGAAACTTCAATTTTTGACAAAAGGGCCCACTTTCTTCCACTTGATTCAGTCTTGTCATGCCACCCACGTGTCCCATGACTAATTTCAAGACCAAACATTTATTTTTCATTTTTATTTAATTTTTATGGATTTAATTCATTTTAATCCTTAATAATTCAAATAAAATCAAAAAAATAATTATGTGGCATCTTTGTGGTTTGAATGGCTTTCATACAGCATATTCTAGTTGCCAAATTCGTGCCAAGCTCAATTATGCATAAAATTCGAAATTTGAACAAACTTGGAAAGTCCTTTAATGGTGGTTATGAAGAATCTCAAAACATAATTGCAATGGATCATTGGCTCATAATGTGACCTAATTTCATTCACATGTACATATGCAAGCCTTCCCAACCTCATTCACGACCTGAACACTGCACAAACGGCCAAACCAAATTCCAAAAAATCAAGAAAAAATTGAAAACTGAAATCAACCTTCCAGCATATTTCAAAGCCTTAGAGTGATCCAAACACCTTGCTGGACCTTCCAGGAACCTATTGCAATCACAAACAAGCCATAACACTCCAGGAATCCTGAGATAACAGTTTCACGGTTTGAATTTTTTTCCATAAACGCATCCTTTAATTCATGCATCATTAACGTATTTTATGGTTTGTTTTGTGTTCAGAGGGACCATACGAAGCTTTTGGTACAATTCAATTTGATTATGGTGCCCTGGAACGAAAACCACCATTGTTGAATTCTAGGGTTTTCGAAGCTCTCAATTAGGGCTTTACAGCACAAGTAAAATCAGAACCAATGATACCCATGGTTGAACTCAGAAGGACAAGACAAACTCAACACTACCCTCGCGCTCAATTTATCTTGCACCCATTTCTATTCGCTATTTTTGATAGTTGCAGGTTGTGGGGGTTTAAAACCCCCGCTATTTGATTTTATGTTGTAGGGAAAATGAAGAAGACGAAGGACGTGGACGCATATGTTTGGTCCATTCAAATAATTATGCGCGCATTTTTGCTTTCCAGCATAGGCATTGGTTTTCACATATTATAATTAATTGTTATTATTATATCAAATGCAAAGCAGTGGCCTAGTGGTTGGTGAGGTGTTTGTTCATCATTGGGACCTGGGTTCGATTCCCAGGTCCCCCAAAAGCTTGTTTCCATTTTTCTTAATATATTCATGTGCAGATTTCTAAAGGTGGCACACCATATGCCCTCACGCTTCAGTATGCCAAATGGCCACTACACCAATCTGATGGCCATGAGAGGATGACCATGATGATCCTTGGTCAATGTACGTGCAGGCAACTCCCCAAAGTCAAACAGGCTTGGCAACCAATGGGCCTGAAATTGCTGCCTAACACCTCCAATCTGGCCCAATACCCCCTGGTTCAATATGTCTTTTATTTTCCTTTTATTTTCTTTTAATTTCTTGCATTAATTATTATTATTGTTATTATTTAATTAATTCACAAATAATTATTTTCATAAACAAAAAAAATCAGAAAAAACTAAATATTTTATTATCATTATTAATTTCACTTAGTTTAGTTATTTTGTAAATAAATTCTAACATTAATTAATTTAGTTGTGTAATTAGGACAATTTTAACATTTTTTTTAATAAATAAAATTAATTTAGAGTTAGGTCTTTCACTTTCAACTTTTAATTCCTTTTCTTTTTATTTCATTAAAAACATAAAAAACACAAAAACATTTTTCTTTAATTAAATAATTAATTAGTTAATTAGGTTTAATGTTTAATTTAATTCTAAAAAAGGGTCAAAGCCCTAAGACGTTCCCGATTCAATCTTCTTTCGCGCTTTAATTTCTTTTGATTATATTTATGTATCTGTACAGAGTATGTAATAGTTAATTATGATTTTATCGCCTTATTTAAATTCTCGCACTTTATTTTCCAAAACGGGTTTTTATTTTTGGCGATGTATAGACCCGCGCCTTGTAATAGCTAGATTTACATTTCTGCAATTTACTTTCCACACTCCTAAGTGTTAAAAAATGCATGAAAGAATGTATGAAAAATAAAATCAATCTGTAGCTCACAAATAACATGTACAAAGACAATTAACTGAAAAACAACACACAAGCACATGCCACTCCTAGGGTACGCCTCACTGGTTGCCTCGAACGTGCTCATCAAGTATAGGGTGTCTTAGAGGTCGCCCTTCTGTCTAAAAGATCCAGTTGCCTCGAAACAGTTGCCTCGGATAAAAAGGATCTACGACGTTAGGGTTACTTCTAAGGTGTCCTACCATTGCTTCGGTGACCACAGATGTCCCGATAATCGAATTGACTCGAATACCTCCAACGACGGTGCTACCTACCTCTCAATGGTGGGATGGCGCTATCTAAAGGACTCTTACACAGCCTAATTCCTTAGAGTAGGTAGATTTCTCTTAAGTACTTGCTCTTTTCAAAACAAACAAAACAACTTTTCGCACTCACACTTTCTAAAAGTTTTCAAACAAATTTTTCATACACTCTTGAGGACTGATACAAGAGTTACTTAGAAATTTTTCAAACGAAACTTTTTCAAAACCCACACACATTTGAAAAGCAAACAAATTTTGAAAACATAAGAGCAAGTACCTAAGAGCCCGTGGATAACCACAGATAGAAAGGGTGCTAACACCTTCCCTTTATATAAATCTACCTCCCGAACCGAGAAACATTCTCAAAGAAGGAATTTTGCTGTGCTTTTGTCCTTTCCATATTGGAGAACATAAAAGACGGTGGCGACTCTTGCTTACCGCGACATTTCGCGAACCAGCTTAAAAAATAGTCAGTTCTATTCCCACCGATCACAGTAGGTATGGGATTCCTGGACATGAAAATCTTGACAACATTGATATCTATAAGCTGATCCGGATTCAGGAACAACACCAACCCATAGATAAGGAGTGCCACAACTTCTTCAAAGGCTTGTAGGTCGAGAGGATTCCAACATTCTTGTGCTTTCTCAAATAGGAACTTTGCCAAGAATCCTTTGATACCACTTCTGATTTCCCAATGCCCCTTGATGTCCGATGGTTGCAGATGTAATGCTTGAGCAACCTCTTCAAGTTTTGGTTCCCTTTCCGTACCGTTGTAAGGTAGTTAATTAAGAATAGGAACCTTCAGAAGTTGAGAAAACTCTTCCAAAGTAGGCACTAATTGATAATCCGGGAAAGTAAAACAGTGGTGCAAAGGGTCAAAGAACTGGAAGAGAACTTTTATCAAATCTTCTTCAATGTTGGTGTTGACCAAGCTGATGAGTTTACCATGCCTTTCACTGAAGGAAGAGTTCTCGGGAATCCTAGATGTAAGCTCCTTAAGCTAAGGAGGGATCCTTACAAGGTTGACCTGAATTGTCTTTCTGTAGAGAGATTCCATGTCCTACAAAACAAGAACAAAGATGAAGATTAGAACCCTTGAAGTGGTTAGTAAATGCATATGATGCTTTATGATGTTATGATGTTATGATAAAGACACACCACAAGTATTCACAAAAAGCAAACATGATAAGGCACACAAGTCACACCAGACAGCCCTTAGAGTTTAGGCCAGCATGAAGTTTAGGTACTACCCTCTTGAAGTTGGTGGGCTCAAAACCTGTCCCATCAAAAGTAACCGGGTTCTAAGGAGCTCAATATCATTGGGTTGTTTTCTATGTTCATTGTTTTGATTTAGCCACTGAACTAACGATCAAAATATTCCAAGAAAACAACCCTCAATGAGTGTAGTATCGAGTATCTACCAACTTCGAACTGCACCAAAGTCGGTCATCTCACTACCCCTAAAGAGGCCAAGATGGTCAAGTAAGGTTCCTAAGGTCAGTTGATGCTTCACGACACCACGCGACGACCCCGTACTCTCCTTGACTTGACTCAAGGGTTACCGGTACTCACCAAAGTGCCACATCAACGTAGAAATTGCTTCAACCGTGTCGGTATACCCCGCACAGTTCGCTCACAGTTTGTTGCTACTTCTAAAAGGTATCCCCATATCCGGGTTAGGATCTATGAAACTCCAAAACAAGCCCACAATATTAAAGCAAACAAAGCAAGCAATTGAAAACAAGAGTGGTCTAATCCTAAGGTACACCTCACTTATTAATTATTTCCCCAGCAGAGTCGCCAGTTCTGTGATCGGTGGAAATAGAACTGACTGTTTTAGAATGCTGGTT
The DNA here is from genome assembly GCA_948472305.1 of Vicia faba. NCBI lineage: Eukaryota > Viridiplantae > Streptophyta > Magnoliopsida > Fabales > Fabaceae > Vicia > Vicia faba. The sequence goes on along the minus strand of OX451736.1, from coordinate 74,613,039 downwards.
CGCGAAATGTCGCGGTAAGCAAGAGTCGCCACTGTCTTTTATTTTCTCCAACAAGGAAAGGACAAAAGCACAACAAAATTCCTTTTCGAGATGTCTCTTGGGTTCGGGAGGTAGATTATAGAAAGGGAAGGTGTTAGCACCCTTTCTATCCGTGGTTATCCACGGGCTCTTAGGTACTTGCTCACTATGTTTTCAAAAATTGTTTGCTTTTCTCGTGTTTGTGGGTTTTGAAAAAATTTCATTTTGAAAACTTCTAGGTAACTCTTGTATCAGTCCTCAAGAGTGTATGAAGTGTTTGTTGAAAACTTTTTGAAAGTGTAGGTGCGAAAAGTTGTTTTTTGTTTTTTGAAAGAGCAAGTACCCAGGAGAAATCTACCTACTCTAAGGAATTAAGCTGTGTAAGAGTCCTTTAGACAGTACTATCCCACTATTGAGAAGTAGGTAGCACCGTCGTTGGAGTTATTCGGGTCAATTCGATTATAGGGACATGTGTGGTCACCAAAGCAATAGTAGGACGTCTTAGCGGTAACCCTAATGTCCTAGATCCTTTTTTATCCGAGGCAACCGTTTCGAGGCAACTTGGATATTTAGACAGGAGGGCGACCTCTAAAACACCCTATACTCAATGACCACCTCGAGGCAACCAAGTGAGGCGTACCCTAGGAGTGGCATGTGCACGTGTGTCAGGTTATATGTTAATTGTCTTTGCACAAGTTATGGTGAGCTAAGAGTTGATTTTAATTTCAGGCAAGTCTTGTCATGCATAGTTAACAGTTAATAATTGTGCGGAAAATAAATTGCGGAAAGTAAATCTACCCTATTACAAGGCGTCGGGTATTTACATCTCCAAAAACATAACCCTTGAAAAGTAAATGCGAGAAAATAAAGAAAGCGATAAAAGTCCTAATTATCTATTACATCCTCGGAACAGTTACATAAATATGATCAAAAAAATAATATGCGCGAAAAGAAATTAAATCGGGAAAAGTCTTAGGGTTTTGACCCTTTTGAGAAAGAATGAGATTTGGTCCTTTGCATTTAATTAAATATTAAACCTAATTTACTAATTAATTAAATAATTACAAAAAAAGTATTTTTGTGTTTTTTATGTTTTAATGAAAATAAAAATAAAATAAGATAAAGTCAAAAGTTAGTAAAACCTAATTCTAATTTATTTTATTTATTATGAAAAAATGTCAAAATTAAACCTAATTAAACTAAATTGATTTGTTAGTATTTATTTACAAAATAATAATTAATAGTGAAATTAATAAATAATAAAAATAAATAATATTTACATTTTTTAGTCATCTGAATTTATTATGAAAAATAATTATGTGAGTTAATTAAATAACAATAGTAATAATTAATAATAATAATTAGTAAAAGAAAATAAAAAGAAAATTATGAAAAAACCAGGGGGTGATGGGCCAAATATGGAGGTCTGCTTGGCAATTCTGGCCCATTTGTTCATTCAGCCACATTTGACTTTCTGGGTCAGGTGTTTGTTGGTTGACTGAGATTACCATAGTCATCACCTCATGGCCACTGGATTGCTGTTTCAAGACATATGGCATGCTGATATTTGGAGGTATATGGTGGAATGTATTGGAAAGCCTGCACGTGAACATGTTATGAAAAACAATAGAAATATTTTGGGTGGACCTGGGAATCGAACCCAGGTCCCAATGATTCTTGGACAACGCACTATCCACTGCACCATTCGCTTGCATTTGATAATATAACAACAAGCAATTATAATATTAAAACATTAGTGTATGTACTGTAAAACAAACAAAAATGCGCGCCATTTGAATTGTCCAGTAGCACGCTTACACCTCATCATTGTCTTCCTTTTTCCCTGTAAAAGACAAACAGATAGCGGGGGTTTTTAACCCCCACAATATGGAACGAGGAATAATAGCGATTAGCTCCCTAGGCTATATAAATATGGCGCGATGGTAGCTTTGTGTTCGTCTGGATCTCCTGAGTTCAACCATATGCATCAGAGGTTCTAATTCTCCCGGACCTGGAAAGCCCTAATTTAAGAACTCATGAACCCTAGAATCCTTCAATGGCAACTTGCGATTCTGTACACCATAATGATATTAACCAATGCCATTAGCTTTGTAAAGGTTCAAGCAATGCAAAACGATGATTAGAACATGTTAATTATGCATAAAATATGAGTTTCGATTCTGAAAAAGTTAAGCAAACCGTGAATCTGTTTAGAGTGATTTCTTAAGCTTTGGCGTGTGGTTTTGATTGCAGAAGGTCCATGGGAGTTCCTGCAATGTATTAGAAACAAGAAAAAGCTTTGAATCACGTTAGAATGTGGAAATCAGTTTTCAAATTTCCTTGATTTTTTTTTCAATGTTGCATATGGCTTTCTTGCAGCAAAATCTCGTCCAATGCTTTAGGGTTGGCTTCTGTATATATAATAGAATGAAACTATGTTAAATCCTTGAGCAAAGATCCATGGAATGATGGTTTCAATATTTGATTTTCAATCATATATTTTTGAATCTTTTTGATTGGAAAATCTTGCCAAACTTGGATATTCTTGTCCCCTTGATGTGCACACGAGTTTGCCAGCTCTTTTAGGTCATATTTGCTTCATGAAAAGATTGAAAAACCATATCTTGATATTTCCTACAATTTAAATTAATTAAATGAATTAAAATTGATTAAAAATCCAATTAATTAATAAAAAATAAGAAAATAAATCAATTTAAGCTTGATGGGTCGTGCATAGGCCTTGGATAAAGTTTCAAGAAGAAATTTGAGGCCCATTAGCAAAAACAAAGTATTTTGAGCAAAGTTGACTTTTGCAAATTCATAAAAATTTCCCAACTTCTCCAATGCATATCTTGCTCAATTTTGATCATATGAACATGTTCTTGGACATTTTGGAAAGGTCTTGAAGTCCTATAACCAATGCCTTTGGTCCCATGTCATTTGGATTTACCAATCTCAAGTTATGGTCTTTGACTTAAAGTGCATTTTTGTTGACTTTTGAAATTGACCTATAATGTAGAAATTGATAACTTTTTGTGAGAGCATTTCTTGGACTTGGAATGTGAAGATGAGTTGTAGGAAATATCATCCCCTTCCAAATGAGCATTGGATGGGATTTTTCTGATGAACCATGAAAACGTTATGCCCTGGTCAAGTTACAGTTGACTTTTCTGCTGTCCAAAAATAACAACTTTTGCATCTTTGATGATTTTTGAGCCATGCTTGTGGAATCATGATCAAGACTTGATCAAATGATGATTGTGTGCTCAAAATAAGATATTGACCAAAAGTCTTGACTTTTGACTGTAAAATGACCATTTTGCCCCTGCAGTTGACTATGAAGCAAATAGGGCTTTTGACTGTTCAAACTGGCATTGTGAGACTTGAGACTTGACATGTATATGCTTGACAATGTATATGGGCATATGAGACTTGATTGAGCCATTGAGAATCACAAATTCATTGAAAGAACCAAAACCCTTATTTTGACTGGCTTAGGAGGTGTTTGGACTGTGCAATCCGTGAGTAGTCTTGAACCATTTGAAGATGATCCTTGACAAACCTTGAAGAATATGGGAGGGAAATTTTTGGGGTACAACAGGTAGCTTCCTTGTACCTCCCTGAATATGTTGCAAGCAGTAGAATACCTTGAAGCCTTCTTAATCCTTCCAATGACCTTTAAGTGAAATCATGGAAAAGTGAGATTTATAGATGATGATAGAGGTGTTACAGAAGTGAAATGAGAGTTTGAATTAGTTCCATATGATGTATGTAAGGTGTATGGATGGTTATATTGCAAGTAGCTTGCAAGGATTGTGGGTTTTGAAGATAAGGTTCTTCAAAGCTCAAACATGGAATTTTTGGGTAATTGTGAGTTTGATAGATATTTGAGAGGTTTTGAGGTTGTGAATTTGTGTCTTTTAAGTGTAGAAATGATTTATATTTATAGGAGAGCATTAGGGTTTGAAACTAATCAGTTTGAAGCATAAGGTTTGTGTGATACCCCAAATTTGTCCTATCAACTTAATAATCGAATCATTATTGTGTTTCTAATTAATAGTTACGCTATTTAAATTCAGTTGTTTGAGTATCATCTTATAGGGGGTTTAAATATTTAAAAGGGGTATGTTGTCTTAGTGGAGTATCAAAATATGATGGCCCATTAAGACATTTTTTGGTCCGGGTATAAATAATAAGGGAGAGAGGTGTATTTATAGTAAAAGGGGGTTTATTTTTAAATCAGAAAGAGCCCATGCAATTTGTTTTTAGGTCCATTCAGGTTCGTTTGGATTCATGTGGGGTACATTTTCTAAAATAGTTGGCCCATTACATTCAGGCCCATTGGACAAGGTGTGTTTTGTAATATAGAGGTGTGGTGTTTTGGGGCCATGAAAATCTGATGGCCCATTAGAGGTTAACATGTTTAATAGTAGGGGTGGGGTGTCGTGATTTGTTTTTTGGTCTGATCAAATTGGGCCTCTGAAACTGTTAATGTTTATTAAGTTATATTTAAAGGCCCATTAAGAGTTTTGGAAACCGATGTTTTATCAAAGTTGACTAAGCCAGCTGGGCGTCATTATTATCATAATTATTATTTTTTGTTAATTCTTTTAATTATTATTATTTGAAGACTTTTACTTTAGTCAAAATTAGGGTGGAAAACCCTAATCCCAATCCACCATTCATTATGCTTCACCATCTTCCTCCTGGTTGCAACGATCCAAGCCCAACCCAAAACCCATAAACACACACTATTCAGATCTAAAAGAAAAACACATGTTTTAAGGCTAAACAAATTATGTACAAATCAAACATTAAGGAATAAAATCTAGTCATATCAATTATATATGTACATAACAATATCAATCTGGATCAAAACAAAATCAAATTATACAAAATCGTATCAAATCTCAGAAATTTTAATAAAGAATCAATTACAATCACAATCAAATTCCTAATTCCCTAACAATCTAACATATAACGGTAATCATACAGTTTTTCCTAATTCGTCTAATTCTAAAACACTATAAAAAGTGCCCTAATTCTAAATAAGGGGGGAAGAATTTGATAAACAAAAAATAAAAAGGGGAATTGGAGAGAAGAAACAGAAGCAGAACCCATGAGCCAACAACTTCCTTGAGATCTGAGTTTCAATTTCTAAAACCCTAGAGATGTACTTCGAACCTCGCCGCCATCATCTTTGAGGTTGTCATCGTTTTTTGCTCCTGCAGTTATAAAAAAGGAAGAAGATTAGAAAGAAAGAGAGAAAGTCACAAAGGAGTGGATACGACAAGATTCACTGTATTGGTCGATAAACCCAACACTTAGCTGAGAGTTTTAAAATTATTGTTGTAATGCTTTCATAATTGTTATTCATTTTTTGTGTTGCTGGTTTTTTGTGAGGTTTCTGGGTTTTTAGGGTTAGGGATCTAACTTAGGGTTAGGGTTATTAATCTAGGGTTAGGGTTCATATGGTTTGGGCTTAGGGTTCGGCAGAATTTGGGTTTTCTGGGTTTTGGTTGATTAGGGTTCTAAGGTTTTTGGGTGGTGGACGGTGGTTTCTGGGTTGGTGTACGGTGGCTCAAATGAAGATTCAAGGTGGTGGGGTTTGAAGGTGGTGGTGCCCTGTAGCTAACACCGGCGGAAGCGATTTCTGGCCGGTGGCACCCAGGGCGGGGCGATTTTTAGCGTGGCAGATGTCTACAGAGAGGTCAAAGCCTCTCTCTTTAGAAACATAAAAGGGTTCTGTGTTTTGTGTAGAGAGAGGGAAAGAAAGGAAAAAATGGGCATCCAACACATAAACAAGAATATATAATACCCTCTGATCCTGTGCCAGTAAATCCAAAAACCATGTCATACGCCATCAATGTATGTCCACGTGATCATCATCAAGTGTCCCAAAGATGCGCTCCTATTGTAATACTGTGCGCCTGCCCACAAGATGTCCAAACATACCTCCTCCCCAACGCTCTTTGGGCCTGGCCCATTGCTTAATACACCCTTTGTTTTTATTTTAATACAACCTTAAGAAACTCACCCCTTAGTGCTATTGGGCCAAGTCCAACATCTAGACTTGGACCCTTGCTTCGTATACCCCCTAGTTCTGCTTCTCAGTTTAAAACCGTACCCCCTTGTGTTTAGGCCTGAATTCAACATCTGAATTCAAGGCCCTACTTCCCATATCCCCCTATTTTTCTAGCCTAAAACAAAATACACCCCCTTCGTTTTTTAATTTCTTTTATTATTTATAATTATTATTTTTTATAATTTAATATATTTATAAATTCCAATATTATTTTACTATTATTAAAAATAAAATATTTTCTACTAACTCATAATTATTTTAAAATTGCATTGAAATTATTTTTGACCATGTATTAAAAATATTTTTTTTATATTAATACATTTAAAAAATATCTAACCAACACCAAATCTTTCTTTTATAATTTTATTAAATCCAAGATAATTTTCAAAAAGGATAATGAAGATACTTTAAATTGACTGTGAACTTCGTCTAACAACTCCGTTATTCATACACCCAGACTGAGTACAAGGAAAATTCGAAGTATCTTCATAATCCATAGAAAAACACAAACCAACTGTGAACTACGAATTTGGACTCTGATTCCTCATAAGAGGATACGTAGGCATACGACTAAAATCATGGCAAGTTCCCCTAATAAAAATTAAAACCCTATTTCCTAAAGATTGCGCTTTTAAACCCTAGTATCATTGTGAACAAGATAGATGAGGGGTGCCTAACACGTTCCCTTCATCTAAAACTGAGTCCAACAACTTAGAATCTCTGACTAAATTAGGGTTATCCTTTATATTACCTTCCCAAAGATAAAAATTAAGGGTGACGACTCTAAATTTTCAAACCGGTTACAACAGCTGGCGACTCTGCTGGGGACTCAACCCTAAGGTTAGAAGCCTTTTCTTGGATTTTGGGTTTTAGGGTTTTTATATTTTTGTTATTTCTTTACATTTATTTATTATTTTTGGTTTATTTATTTTCTATATACTTTTTATCATATTTGTTTATGGCGGGATTTTATCATTTCAAAAAAAAATTATTTTCATAAAAAACCTTAGAAATAAGGTTCTTCTATTAACCAATGAGATACATCAGCCCTATGAGTTTATGTGACAACTTCGCCTAGAGTCGGTGGAATTCCGCGAAAGGAATATGTCTCAAGAGGCATCCTCTTGGGGGGTAGGACTTTGGAATGAAACTTATGACTCTTTGTATAACCCTTGAACTAAAATCTCATGATGAGACCTTTCATGACCTAGAGGAGAAAGTTTCGGTCTGCAAAGAGTCACCACTTAAGGGAGGCCCTTGTGCCTTTCTGTTGTACCCCAAAATTTGCCCTCTTTATTTTCTATCTCCAATTGGCTTATACTTTGTTAACATGCACATACATGCATATCATTAGATCCGTGCTCACGAGATCAAGTTATTTTTGTCAACACAACAAAGCTCCCATATTTGTTCAACACATGATGAGTTGCGGAAGATTTAGGTGTTTTTGGTGAATTTTAAGCAGAACAAATGGGAAACAATTTTGTAGCTGATTTGAGTGGGGAAATTCATATCTCCCGTTTAGAACAGTATTTTGGATTGATTCTTGAGGTTTTAAAACCGTCTCTATATTCTATTCAACTTTTGTGTTCGGACCAAAAGCTAAATCTCGAAGGAAGGTCTCTGAATACGACATTCTTTTGGAAGTTATATAGTGAAAAAATACAAGAGAAGTGGGATGAACCGTTATTTCGTGTGCGCTAAAAAGATTCATAACTTTTGGATGGATTGTCGTATGCGCGCAGTTTCGATTTCCAAAATTCTGTTTCGATGTCATCTTGATATCGTATTTGGAGGTGGAAAGCGAATTCACAAAGAAAGGACCCGTGAATTTTGAGTTTCTGAAGACATATTGGTGCTGAACCGGAATTCATTTGTATTAACGTTCGCTACGATAAAACTCATATCTCAATTGATTTTTATCGTATTGAGCTGGGTCCAGTGGCGTTGGTTCATGAGTTTTATCTACTACAACTTATCTTTAGATCCTGAAAGCAAACGGTGAACTGAAGGTTCTCATTTTTTATCTTCTTCATGCGTGACGCAATAAAATTTTGCACAGGAAATTATTTTTGCCTGACACAGCGTCAGTTAAACTTCAAAAATTCATGACTTCTTTGTCTTCTATCCGATTAAGCACGTTCTTTCGGCAATACGTCACAAATTTGATTATCTTCACTTATCGTGTTGGAACTTTTTGAAGATTCCATACGGATGATGACATGGCACTTTGCGGTCGTGTCAGGCTTATGCTTTCAAGTCAAGGCCCAATCCAATTGCACATCCAAGGCCCATGTATATAATCTCAAATCTAATTTTTGTAAAGGAGTGCTCTCATAATTCACAAATTCTCATAAACACAAAAATATTTTCTGCCAATTCTCTCGAAGATCAAATCAAAGTTCTACAACTTTTTTCATCAAGAACACAACAACAATTTCATCAAGATTTGAAAGTCAAAGATAAAGAGAAATTCTTCTCCAATCGTTGATCCTTCAGTTGCAATATCTATACCTAAGCCTCCTCTCCATTTCTACTGGTGATTTTTCTTGAATTAAGCACTTTTTAAATAAGTGATTATTTGAGAAGCACTTTTTTGATCAAGCATGAAATGAATCTAGGTTGAAATTTGAATTGAGAATATAGATGTAAGCCTAGAATTATGATTTGATTTGATCATCATGTGTAAATTCGGAATTAGATAGTTGAATTAAGTGCTTATTGAATTAAGTTGATTCTTGTAATACAATGGGAGAACTGACTTGGTGTTTTGCGTTTAATCACAATTATTGCGGATAACAAGAGCCGCCACCGACTTTTCTTTTATCCAATAAAGGAAAGGGTGAAAAGAACAAGAAAGACCTTTTGAGAAATTTCTTGAGTTCAGGGGGTAGATTTTGAAAAGAGAAGGTGTTAGCACCCTTTTCATCCGTAGTTATCTACGGGCTCTTAGTTGCTAGATCTCTTTGAAATGCTTTATTTAAAATGTGCTTGTGAAGGTTTTTAAAGTATTTTTGAAAAGTGCCTTTGTTTAGGCGAACTTTGTAATGATTCTCGTCTCTATAAGAATGTATACAAAGTGTTAACTTTTGAAAATATTTCATGGAAAGTGTTGGTGTGTTTGAAAGATGTTTTGAAATGTTTGTGAGTAAGCAACTACGAACATTCTACCTACTCAAAAAGTCTTTGTTATTTTCCTCCTCCTTTAGATATTGTTGTCTTACCATTAGTTAGTAAGTAACCATATCATTGGATGTAAAGGGACGGGTGTGGATCGTCGTACAGTCATAAAAGGTAACTTGTAGAATATTTTAGCAATTATCGTAAGGGACTAAGATCATTTACTGAAGGAAACTTTGAAGGGTTATTTGAGGGACTATGATCTTATAATCGAGGGTCTTTTGCTAAAATAATCCACGTTCGAGGGACATGACTATTTATATCCGAGGCAACAAGTGTGGGTTACCCTAGAGGTGCAAGTGTGTAAAGTGTGTTTGACTCAATTGTTTTATCTTGAATTAGGTTTTTTTAAGATTGATTTTATCTTGCCATACAAACCCTAATTACTAGCAATAATAGGAAATCGATAAATTGTGGAATTTAAAAGTTCTACGCTATTACATCATTTTGGGGATGGGGGTAAAAATTACAAATGGGGATGAAAGCAATAAAGTTCTAATTATTATTACAACCAAATTGAATAGCGCCACATAAAATGTACAATAATATAAAAATAATATAAAAGAAAAGAAAATTGTTTTTTATGGTTTTTTTGTATAAAAGGTTTAATATTAACCTAATTAAACTAATAAAAAGAAAGAAAATAATTAATTAATCTAAGTTGATTTAATAAAACTAAACTTAAAGAAATTAAATTAATTAAGAAAACCATTTTTTAGAGTTTTTTATGGAAAGGTTTTAAAGTTAACCTATTTAAACTTAATAAAAAGAGATCAATTAAAATTCCTAAATTCTAAGTTAATTAAATTAGGAAGAAAAATTAAAATAAAGCCAAGTCTAGATTAAATTAATTAAGAAAAGAAATTTGTTAATAAAATAGTTTTTGGTCTTTTGTTTTAAAAGAAATGATATAGAAATAAAATAAATATCTAAATAATAAATATAATATATTTTTGGTATTTTTGATTAATAAAAAAATAAAATAAAGAAAATAAAATAAAATAAAATAAAAATAAAAATTAAATGTCAGGGGGTTTAAGAAAGGAAAATAGGCGTTAGAGAGTGAAAATAGTTTTGAAAAAGTTAAGGCCCAAAAGAAACAAAAGAATAAATAAATAAAAAAGATGGGCCTGCGTGTTATTTAGGAAATGGGGGGTGTTAGTAAAAATGGTTAGGCCCACAGTTTATTTTTTAAATCAGAAAGATAATAAAAAAAGTATAAATGGGCTGGAGGCAAGTGAGACACAAGGCCCAATAGAGTTTTTTTTGTAGCGTAACAAAAACAAGGGGGTGCGCTAGTGAGAAAGATTTGGGCCTGATGCTCTGAGCCCATAAGCTAACTGGTTGGGAAGTATAAGTAAAGGGAAGGGTTGTGCACGAAATGGAAAGGGAATTGGGCTTATGGTCAGCTTTGGTTGAGGCCCAACGAAACATAAATTAACAAAAGAACAAAAAATGAAAAGAGTTTGTCATTTGAACAGAAATACTCTCTCTCTCTCTCTCTCTCTCTCTTATTTTAATATTCTCTCCCGTTCTCTATGGATTTCTCTAGTCGGAGAAGAGAAAGATGCCGCGCTGGAAATCGCCCTTGCAGCGGCGGCAGCGTAGCTCAGATCCTCATTTTTCTTACTTTTTTTGATTCGCCTCCTTCTCCTGAGTATTAATTCGTAGCTGATTTTTGTAGACTTGGCGTGATTTGTAGTAGATCTTGATGAGGGTGGACGAAACCCTAGGGGTTCCGATTTTCCCTTTTCGCGTGGTTTCGGTGAGATCTTTCTGATTTATTTCACTTTTTACGAATTTCTGAAGGGTATTGGCTTTAGGAAGATGATGAATGAACTTTAAGGTTTGTGGTTATGGCTCTGTTCTGTATCTCTCTGTTTTCTCTCTGTGAATGAACTTTGAAAAAGGGGTTTATGTTATTATGGGAAATGAAACAAGGATTTGGATTTGGTTCTTTTTTCTATGTTACAGAAAAAGAATGAATGAAGATTTTTTGTTGTTATGGCTCTATTCTGTGTCTCTCTATATATTGGTTTGTGAACTCTGTTGTGATATTTTTTGGTGAACTCTCCCCGGCCGCCATCACTTGTGCAACAAACTGTTTTTATACTGAAAACTTGGGGTTTCTTATTGAACTTGATTTTGTGATAACATGCCTCGAGCAACCCGTATTGGACTTGCCATTTTCTAATATTTTCTGATATGTCAACTTTGTACTTTTGCTATGCTGATTTTTTGACTTTGCTTGCTGGACTTTGTACTTTGTTGCCTTCTTCTTTTCGTATTTGTACTTGTTGGTGGATTTTCTGTGATGGTTTCTTGCTGACTTTTGATTTTGTACTTGTGTAGTACAATATCTTTTGAGCTTTCTCCTTTACTGTAAACCAAACAAAGGCATTGTTTTGAGATTTTGCAGTAGGGTTGGGCCTATGATTTTACATTACAGTTCTAATTTTTGATTGAAACAAAACCAATATGAGGCTTTTGTATTGTTTGCGTGAAAAGATGATGCTGAGTTTAAGATTCTGATTTGGATCTTTTGATTTTCCTTTGTCTTTTGAGAACCAAACTTTGTCTTGTGATTTGCAAAATTTTTACTCATAGCCAATGATAGAATTATGACTTGTGAGGCTTGTATTATTCTATTTTGTCTTTTTTGTGAACCAAACTTAGATTTGTGATTTGCAATAGACAAAGCTAGGCCCTAAAAATCTGATTTCATAAGCCAAACCCTAATGATGAAATAAAACATTTTGCAATTCTTTGTTCACTTTTGATTGTTTGCTAATTATTTCTTTCTCTTTTGTCTCAGTCATTTGTCATTGATATAAACTTGGAAAGATGATGAAATAAGACTTTGAAGATGAAACCGAGGCAAGGCTCGAAGAAGTTTGGAAGATTAAAGAGAAAAAGTGGGAACAAGACACTTGAATATGGATCAATAATGAAGAAATATTTTTGCTTTGTATAGAATAAAATAGGAAAATTGTAGTTTTGGTTTTAATTGTAATTGAACTTTGTATGACTTGTAATTGGTAGAAACTTTGTATCAAATTTGATTTGCACCAAACAGAGTTTGTATCAAATAGAAATTGTATCAAGCTTAACTTGTACCAAGTTCAAATTTGCATCCAATAATTTATACCAAGTAGAATTTGAATCAAATGGTAATTGTAATAAGTTTAAATTTGATTATTGGTTTCAAAGAGAAATCACCATGACGGTGTGACTTAAAAATAGGCATAAAAACCAATATATTCTCTTGTAACCTTTGATAAACAAATATTAAACCAATCAAACTTGTCCTTGAATGAATACAAGTCCCTTTGTAACTATTATTTTAAAAATCTCCCTTTAAGAAGTCCAAGAAAACTTTGAGTCACTTGAATATTGGATGGTAAACAAACGAATGATATGCCATGGTTGTTTGATCTCAACAAAACCCACATATATTTTTATATTTGTGTGCTTGGTGAATAAGACACGTAGCCTTAATGCTATCTTAACACTGTTAAACAACTTCAAACTTTGGCATCAAATGAACAGATACAACCAATGAATCCAATTTTCAAATCAATCTCAGATTCGAACTTCAATCATAAAATGAATGAGGGAAACCAAAATATTTTTATCATAAACTCAACCAACTTCCATTGATAAAATCCACCGAATTTCACACCAAATATGAAATTTTTTTGATCATATAGCAAACCACGTGGTAACTTTATTCAGGACCTTAATCCAACCGACAAACATACGAGAACACATCCAAGAATCACTAGGGAATCCACATCTCTGAATTCGTGCCTTTGCAAAGAAATCCAAGAAGTGATGATGGCAGGCATAGAAAAATGATGAATGCCTGAATCTAAAACCTTGTAGCTCGATGGGGAGAATACCACAGTGATCAATAATTCAAACCTTAGCTTTGTAGATCATAATTAATAAAGAACTAACTTATTCAAGCTATAGTGGCCATGAGAGCCATCAAAACCATAGAAACCCTAATCTCACACTTCAATACTTAAAGTCTTCAATCTTTAGATGAAATGATAGACACACTGAGATGCCTTGAGACATGTGATGCCTTTGGTAGTGTTGGATATTTGAAAACCCTAAGAGAATGTCTTAAATAAAAGGGAGGACAAATTTTGGGGTACAACAATTCTCATGAAAATGCTTAATTGATGAAATAAATTGATGATGTTGCATGCGGTTTAATTGTTGATCTTAATCAAGCATGTGAAGTTTTATGAAAAATCATGTATTGCATGTGTGGAGATTTTGTGTTTGATCAATTGCCTAAGCCAAGAGCCAAAACCTCAAAAAAGTTAGAAAAAACTACTTTATGTCCGCGGGTAACCTGTTACCTGGTTCTGGTAACCGGTTACCACCCTTTCCAATAACTGAAATTCAAAATATTTTCAAGCGGTAACCGGTTACCTAGTTATGGTAATCGGTTACCTCAAGATAATAACGTTTTCCTCTTTTTTCTAAGTTATGGTAACCAGTTACCCATTATGGTAACCGGTTACCCAGCCGGAAATATCAATTTTCGCTTTGTTTTAATGCATGTTTACACATATTGATTTGTTTATTCTAACTCCTTTTGTGAATACTTTGCAAGCTACATTGTTAAGCCTTCAACCTTTAATTGGCACATGATTATTAGTTGAAAATCTCTTTATGCGATCACTTGTTAGTGAAAGTTTGTGTATGACGCGAAAATGATATTATTCTTGCATAAATATTATTTTGTGCAGGTAACTAGCATCACACGGATGTGTCCGCTACACATTTAGTCGTGTGATTGTTGTCTCATATACTGTATGAATTTTATTTCGTGCAGGTACATTGGCATCACACAAATGTGTCCGCTACACATTCCGCCGTGTGATTGTTATACACTGTATGGACTGTATTTCGTACAGGTGCATTTTGATATTCAGATGTGTCCGCTACACATTACGATCTTGATTTGTTGATACTTTGACGCTTATGCTGATGGTATTTTCTTTATTGGTGATAACAGCTCATGAAGTTTTCCGGGTTTCTTTGTTATTGCTTAGCATCTACGGATTGTTATCCGTTTGGTACATTTCCCTTCTATGTTCTTTCTGCATCTTATTGCTTTCTAGAGATCATGTCAAGTAGGGATTTTACCGCTTTTCTTGCCATGAGAAGTAGGAATAGAGATGTATGATGGGGATCTCTGTTGCTGATCATGTCAGGAATCCCTCTGGTTTATTTAAAGACCCATTTAGAGCAATTCCGCATTATGTACATTATGTGTGCTACTTGTGCTTGTTTAAAATCCTACCTTTGAAGTAGGTATTCTGCAGGTGTGTTTACATTTGTGCTCGCATATTCCCCCACCCTAATAATTTCTCAAAAGGAGGCGAGCGGAAAGGGTTCACAATTGACCTATTCATTTTGTCCGTGTCATCCTTAGCTCACGTTGTACATCGATGATTTGGGTTAGTGAAGATCATGTGTATCAAGTCGATCATGTGGAAAAGGGTTTTGCAATCAAACCCCCACACTTTGTCAGGAGTTCGCAATGGCCATTGCTGACACTTTGCTACCCACTTATTTGCTTTGGGTGATACGCTCCCCTTAGCTAAAGCAATGCTTTTATTTTTTATTTCATGCCAGTCTCCCGCTTGTTTGCTTCGGGTGATCTGCTCCCCTTATCTAAAGAATTTTCTCTTCATGCCCCCCATCCCTTGAGTAAATATACATCGATTGTGTGCTTTTTCCAAAGCACTTGTTTGATATGCCATGCTCCCTTAGGACGTGCTTGCTTCTTTCCCATTTCAAGTTAGACCTTAGGATAGGTATCCATGCATGCTAACATAGATAGATATTTCCCCTTTATCCTTGACATAGGGCCACCATTGTATAATAACACTAGGGATTATATTTTAGGGTAGTCTCCCTTAGATGTTTTTCTTTCTTTTTAGCATCCTTGCATTTAAAACTATTTTTTTCCTTAAACTAATAAACACACTCTCTAACAACTTAAACCATTTCTTAAGGTAAAAAACACTAACCAACTCCTTTCTTTTTTCCAATCAGCTTTTCTCTTCCACGAGCATGTTAGTTCCTTTCCACTACAGGTTGTAAGTCTCCAAAGGTCGAGCAATGATGGAGTTCTTGAATTTAACATTGTTCAACTAAAAAACACAAACCCACCCAAATAAATTAGCCAAACTACGACTGCTATGATTCCTTAAAAGGGATACGTAGGCGGAGGCTTTTTGTGGCGCCTAATCGAGCATATCTTTGTAAAAATCTCTTTCTTTTCCCCATACTTTATTTTCCTTTTATTTTGCAAGCATTCCCTCTTTCTTTTTACTTTAAACCTTAGACATAGATTTTGACCACACCCATTAGATTAGAATAACAAGAGTGGATACCATAGAGTACTACGGGCGTGTGGGGTGCTAATACCTTCCCCTTGTATAACATACTCCCTTACCCATATCTCTTGGTCATTTTACCTTGATTTCACCCTTCTCAGGTTTACTCGATGTTTACCTTTTCCTTTCTATGTGATAAAAATGTTCGATGATGACTTCACTGATTTTATCTCGATGATTTGTTCAGCCGGTTGTTTCAGCTATCCAGAACTTCCAGAAGAGCTATCTATATTGTTGAGGCAAGAAGAAAAGGTCATTCAGTTGCACCAAGAGATTGTTGAAGTGATTAACTTGGGTACTGAAGAGGTCTGAAGAGAAGTCAAGATTGAGGCTTCTTTAGAAGACAATGTCAAGCGAAGATTGATTGAAATGCTCCGTGAGCATGTAGACATCTTTTCTTGGTCTTATGAAGACATGTGTAATACGGTGGGAGAAATGACTTTAATTGTTTTGCATTTTATCGCAAAATGTTGCGGTTAGCAAGAGTCGGCATCGACTTTTCTTTTATCCAACAAAGGGAAGGGTGAAAAGAACATAAAAGACCTTTCGAGATTACTTTCTGAGTAAGGGGGGTAGGTTATGGAAAGGGAAGGTGTTAGCACCCTTTCCATCCGTAGTTATCTACATGCTCTTAGTTTCTAGCTCATTTTGAAAATGCTTTATGCTGTGTGTTTGAAAATATTTTCGAAAAGACGCCTTAGTGCGGCGAACTTTATAATGTTTCTCTTTTCGGCGAGAACGCATACAAAGTGTTTTTTGTCTTTGAAAATATTTAGAGAAGAGTTTGCGTATGTGTGTAAAATATTTTTGTTTTTGTTTTTATGAACAAGCAACTATTAGCTATCTACCTACTCGAAAGATTTTGTTCTTTTCCTCATTTCCTTTAGATAATGCTATCCTACTATTAGTCAGTAGGTAGCCCCCTCGTTGGATGTTTTGAGGGATAGGCGAGGGTCATTGTACAGTCACGAAAGCAAATCTTAAGATACTTTAGTAATTACTCTAAGGTTTTAAGATCATATACCGAGGCAACATCGAAAGGGTCATCGTGGGACTTTATGATCTTAAAACCAAAGGGTTACTGCTAAAATCTCTTACGTTCGAGAGACATGACTGTTTTATTTATCCGAAGGCAACAAGTGGAGGTACCTTAGAGGTGCGCATGTGCGAGTGTGTTGTGTTTCAGTTATTCATCTGATAATTAGGGTTTGCTAATTATTTTCTTTCATGTCTTGCCATACAATCCTATTAATCTAAGCATTAACGGTAATAATAAAATAATGAAGCAGAAAGAAACGTCTTACACTATTACAGGGCTTCGGGAAGGGGGATACAACTCATAAAAACTTGGGGGAGTAAAGCAGTAAATAAACCCTAGTTTAAAACTATTACAAACTCTGAGCAGACACAATAATTGAATAATGATACATAAAGTAATAAACGCGTGAGAAATGAAATAGGTACAAGTTTAAAATCCTAAAAATTGAATTATTTATTTTTGATATTTATTGAGAAAAAGATTGGAAACTTTAACCTAATTCTAATTATTTTTTAATTAATAAAATAAAGTAAAATAATTTAATAAATTTTTTTCCCAAAAATTAAATTTAATAAAAAAAAACCTAAGTTTATTTTTTATGATTTTTTTTTAAAATTTTTATGCTCAAAATGAATCTGGTTTCTAAAAAAACATAAAACAATCAAATAAATAAAATAGAGAAAAAATAGAAAACTGGGCCTACTGTAAGCAAAAAGAGGAGGTATGAATTTGAAAACTGGACCCAGGCCCATTATGCCAGTGCTGGATCCAGTGAGGACAACTTCTGGAAGGTGTATCATGGGGAGCACGCCTGGGATGCTGGATCTGGATTTGTGTTGATTTAGTGGCTGAGAGTGAGGGTGTATGGTACATGCATTGGGACTTATCACACTGGATCTGCAGAGACGTGAAAATGTGAAAAAAATTGCAAGGCCACCAGGATCGAACCCGCATCCTGATGCCTGTATGCCTTATCACATGCTACCTTGCCAACTAGACCAATTGTTTTTATGTCAACCCAATGCAAAAACAAACATTATGTAATAAAATAAATACGGAAATCGGAGAGACGCCGAAGCCCTAGCTCCGACCGTCCTCTCCGGCGATAATAATTCCTAAAACCTGCAAAAACACATCAAAACGTAAGATTTAACGCCTTAGATCCGTTAATTAGCATGATGTAAATTCAATGGCATGGTTGTTTCGATCTGAAAAATACTATAGTGTGATACGGTAGCCAGAACCCGGACGTGTTTCCCTTTTTTAAGGAATTTGCTGGTTTGCGTTTCGCGTTTGTGTTCGTAAAATGTCGCGGTAAGCAAGAGTCGCCACCGACTTTTATTTTATCCAACCGGAAAGGAAAAAAGCACAGAAAAATTCCTTTTTCGAGATATTTCTGAGTATGGGGGGTAGATTATAGAAAGGGAAGGTATTAGCACCCTTTCTATCCGTAGTTATCTACGGGCTCTTAGGTACTTGCTCATCATTTTCAAAATTGTTTTCTTTGTGTTTGTGTGCTTTGAAATTTTTTTGTTTCCACTTCGATTTAACTCTTGCTTCTGTCTTCAAGAGTGTAATGAAGTGTTTTTGAAAACTTTGTTTGTAAAGGAGTGTAAGTGTGGAAAATTTGTTTTGATTGAGCAAGTACTTAAGAACTAATCTACCTACTCGAAAAAAGAATCATTCTATGCTTGTTTCCTTTAGACAATGCTATCCCACTATTAGTGAGTAGGTAGCATCGTTGTTGGAGTTTTGAGGGTCAATTAGAAAGGGACGTACGATCACTAAAGCAATGTTAGGACGTCTTAGTAATAACCCTAATGTCTTAGATCAATTGTTCGAGGCAACAATTTCGAGGCAACCATTTCGAGGCAACTTTTCCGAATTAGGACTTTGATCTTTGTTTAGACAAAAGGACGACCACTAAAGCATCCTATACTCAATGACCATTTACCGAAGGCAACCAAGTAGGTGTGTACCCTAGGAGTGCGCGTGTGCGAGTGATTCAATTTCAAATTATTTATCTTTGCACATTTTAGGGTTATCTAACTGTTTTAAAATTAATCATACATTCTTGTCATGCATCCTAATATCATACATCTAACAGTTAATAATTTGCGGAATTTAAAATGCGGAAATTAAGCTACGCTATTACAAGGCTTCAGGTATTTACATAGCCAAAAACAAACCCTTTGAAAAATAAAGCAACAAAAGTAAAAGTCCTAATTAACTATTACAACTAAATTGAAAGACAAGTAAAAAGTAAAAATAAAGAAAAGAAAAGACTTCTTTGATCCATGCCATGGACTCGTTCGATTAACCCTTCTTTGGCCTTCTTTTGATTGAGCTAGGGAATGGGTGTGAGTAGCCTTCGATTGGGCTTGAGAATTGACGGGGAAAGCCTCGATTTGCACCCTTTCCTGCCTCCTTCGATTGGATTTGGGAAGGATATGGGTAAACTTCGATTGCAGGGAGAAAGGAGGGGCTTCGATTCAGAGGAAGAAGGCTTCCTTTCGATTCTATGAAGGGTGTTTCTGGAAAGGCCTGAAGGATCACCTGTGGAGGCACTTCATCTGCAAAAATAAGTTAGCAAAATAAAACGCATGACCTGGGTGTCGAAACCCAGGTCCTTCGATCCTGCGCGCGCTGGGTCTTTTCAGGCTATATCTGTAGCAAGTGTTAGCAACAAAAAAAACATGACCTGGGTGCCAAACCCAAGCCCTTTGATTCTGTCTAGAATGACAAATCGAATGAAACAACAAATATAGATGTGTTATGTAAATACAAAGTTTGACATTTTACCCTCTCTTACCAGTAGTTGGAACCTTTGATTTGGCACTTTCTGGATGTGGGTACCTTCGATCTGTGATTTCTGGGCGTGGATACTTTTGTTGAAGGGTTGCTTTGGCTTGGATTATTTATGAAAATGTTGACAACCTTTGGTGGGTTTGTGGGCAGCGTATCTCAAAATGTTTTCCTTCCTGTAATGTGTCATTAGCCTCGTATTTATAGGAGTGTGAGGGTGCATGAAAATGGCAGGGGACATCCATTTAACCAGGCCTTTAAAGCCATGAGACGAGAATCAGACATATTAAAAGATTTCCTTTTTGAAATATTCATGTCTCTTTGGAATTTTAAATGAACCTGGACACCTTTGATTTTCGAATGCCTTCAGGCCATGCTCTTCGATTGGTCTTGAGTTGCCTCCTTCGAATGGACTTCTTATGTACCCTTCGAATGGGCCTTCTGAATGCTTCTTCAAATGGACCTTTTGAATGTTCTTCGAATGGACCCTTTGAATGCTTCTTCGAATGGACCTTTACATGTTCTTCGAATGAGTCATTTACATGTTCTTCGAATGAGCCTCTTGCCTGGTGTGCTGGCAAGTTGAGGGCCTTTTCCTTTGTGAATCGAAACAAACTTGTAGGAGATTCTTGCCTCGTGAGTCGAAGGTAAGCCTGAAGTAGTTAATGCATAGTCGAAGCATTGTGAAATTGACTTGATCGAAGGGGGTCCAGTGCTCAATTGAAGACTTACAAACTAAAGCTTGATCGAAGGGTTCCAAACACATAATCTAAGCTTACTAATCAAAGCCCGATCGAAGAGTGCCAAATGCCCAATCGAAGACTGGTGAGTCAAGCCTATATCGAAGGATTTTGGATACCCAGTCGAAGACTTTTCCCAGATGCCAATCGAAGGACACTTTGTTCATCTTCAAAACACTTTATTTTCGTTAGGCAAGTGTTTGTGACCAACCATGTAAGGGAAGACCTTTGAAAACATGAGAGGGCAAATTTTGGGGTACAACAGCTGCCCCTGTTCAATCTTCTTAAACCCGAGGATGTAGATTGGCTTGCGTGCCTTTCGTGATCCGAAGGTGGAAGATGATTGAACACTAGAGTGCCCATAAATTTGCACTCGCATGAAGTGGTATCCGTCTTGCGACGCCGGGAATAGGCTTACAGATGCCATTTGGAAATTGTTGACGAGGGTATGGGCTTAAAGATGCCATCCGAAGGAGTGTCGATCGCATAAGAGATTCCTTAGAGAGAGTTTGTATGCCTGTTTGTTGAGGAAGATTCCGCTGGGGAATACTGATCTCTGTCTTGAGATAAATAGAATTTTAGGATCTTCAGTCGTCCGTTATTCTACTGGGGTATCATCTTTTTTTTGAGAAAGGTTCAATTTAGGACCTTCGGTCGTCCGTTATTCTTGTTGAGGAACCATCTCTGTTGAAATTTAGGACCTTCGGTCGTTCGTTATTCTTGTCGAGGGACCATCTCTGTTGAAATTTAGGAACTTCAGTCGTCTGTTATTCTACTGAGGAATCATCTCTGTTGAAATTTAGGAACTTCGGTCGTCCGTTATTCTACTGAGGAATCGTCTCTGTTGAAATTTAGGACCTTCGGTTGTCCGTTATTCTACTGAGGAATCATCTCTGTTGAAATTTAGGAACTCGTCCGTTATTCTACTAAGGAATCATCTCTGTTGAAATTTAGGAACTCGTCCGTTATTCTACTGAGGAATCATCTCTGTTGAAATTTAGGAACTCGTCCGTTATTCTACTGAGGAATCATCTCTGTTGAAATTTAGGAACTCGTCTGTTATTCTACTGAGGAATCATCTCTGTTGAAATTTAGGAACTCGTCCGTTATTCTACTGAGGAATCATCTCTGTTGAAATTAAGGAACTCATCCGTTATTCTACTGAGGAATCATCTCTGTTGAATTTTAGGAACTCGTCTGTTATTCTACTGAGGAATCATCTCTGTTGAAATTTAGGAACTCGCCCGTTATTCTACTGAGGAATCATCTCTATTGAAATTTAGGAACTCGTCCGTTATTCTACTGAGGAATCATCTCTGTTGAAATTTAGGAACTCGTCCGTTATTCTACTGAGGAATCATCTCTGTTGAAATTTAGGAACTCGTCCGTTATTCTACTGAGGAATCATCTCTGTTGAAATTTAGGAACTCGTCCGTTATTCTACTGAGGAATCATCTCTGTTGAAATTTAGGAACTCGTCCGTTATTCTACTGAGGAATCATCTCGGTTGAATTTTAGGAACTCGTCCGTTATTCTACTGAGGAATCATCTCTGTTGAAATTTAGGAACTCGTCCGTTATTCTCCTAAGGAATCATCTCTGTTGAAATGAGATTAAACTTGCTATCCGGTCATAATCCAGGCTTCAGAAGGAACTAAGCTGTTATCCGGTCGCATCCGGGTTTCACGGCTTGTTGGGGATTAAACTACTATCCGGTCGAATCCGGGCTTCATAGCTTGCTTTTGTGAGAATTTGATTGTATATTTCCTGAAAGGTAAAGGTTATAATGCATGATATGTATCCAACAATGATGTTCTTAAAATAAATGAGATTGTTTTGTATGATGCATATGTGTATGTCATGATGTATGTAATGTTTTTGATGTTCTCTAGTTGGGGAAAATAAATCCCAGATTGCTGTTGGAGAAAAGAGTTGAATTCTTTGTTTCTGCTGGGGATAGTGAATGAATATGATAGTGATAATAAACCTGCAGGAGTGGATAACTCCGCTGGGGAATAAACTGACGAGAAAATGACTCTAGGGAGGACAAACTCTGCCGAAGGACCTGTTGATTTGGAGAAATAACCTCGGCTGGGGATGAATTACCGTTACTGGCGATAATGAACCCTGTTGGGGATTGAGTTTCTGTTTGTGAAAGGAATGAACTCCGTTGGGGATGATTTTCTAGTTGCGACTTCACTGGGGATAATCTTTTAGACTCTACTGGGGATAATCCTTCAGACTCTACTGGGGATAATTCTCCAAACTTTACTGGGGATAATCTTCCAGTGCTGGTAATAGATAAACTCTGCTTGGGGAAAATGTCGCCGACTCATTCGCGGTTGTGAGCCTTAGCTGGGGGAGAATTAACACCATTGTCTTTCTCTTACTCTGCGGGGAGTGAATGTTACTGGGACGCATGCTGAGGATATGACGATGATTTTGCATCGAGACTTTTCTCCCCTTGTATCTGCTGGAGAAGGTGCTTGCGGAGACCTTGTGGATCGAGTGTTATCCCAACTTATGAGGTGCTTGGTAACTTTCGATCGAAATGATCAGTCTTCTTCTGGTAGGAAAGTGACAAGATGACGGGACATAGTCGTACGCCTTGATCCCTAATTTTTGCATGGACCTCCCTTTCGAGTTTTCAGTCCACCGGGATACCCTTTTTTGCCCAAGCCGCCTTTTCAGGTTTTCGACTTGCCGGGTGTACAATTTTTTTAATTTTCATCCCTTATTTTTACCCGAACCCTTTTGGTTTGCCGGGAAGCCCTTATTTTTTCCTAGCCCAGTCAACCTAGCGAGTCTTTGTTCATGCGTCGTATTTTCTGACTATGTCCATGCTCTCAGGGTGTAGGGAGTTGTTACTGTCGGTAGCATTGTGTTGCCACGATACCAGAAGATGTTTGTTTGATCATGCAAGATTCGTTGCTGGAATTCATGTCCAATCCCCATGGCTATTTGGCATCTTTGCGAGATTCCTTGAATCTTGACTTGGCTTCCCCAGATGATGGACAATGATCATGCCGTGCCCCTTGGTCGGAAGTGTTTTTCCATTTGAGGTGATCCCTTTTGAGACGGTTTTTGTTCACTAGATATTTGTCGTGCGAATTTCTATGCTGTTGAACAAATAATCATATGCAAACAATGTTATTTTAAGAATGCAAAGGTTATGTCTGTCTTGAAATTTTTGAAAATGCATTTTTCAGTAAAATAGGCAAATTTTGTAAAATGTGATGTCAACTCAGGATTTACAGCAAGTCCTACAGGAGTCAGGATACCTTTTGTAACAGTATGCTTTCGAACTAACCCATGATTTAACTAGGACTTTTAAGGGTTATAACGTGGCCTGGTTCATGGTTTAAGAAACAAAGGATAAAGGCTCAAATTTTATTTGTACCCACCCGTTCTTCGTGATGTTCTTCGATCCTAAACTCAGCTAATTATGCATTTAGATCCCGTCTGAGTCTTTGCTCTGATATTCCAGTGATGGTTCGGATATTGACAGTTTATTTTGAACAGGCAGTCATTTTTGTTGAGAGTTTGTAGGACCTCTTTCTTTTTTGATCTTATTATCCCTGTCTTTTTCCTGAACTGTTTCTTTTTGTGATTACAGTCAGCGGGATGCCCCAGTTTTTCCTTAAGTCTTCTTCATAGGTTTTGACTTAATGGGCTTTTATTTTGAAAGACAATGACTGCCTGTCTTGACGATTATAGGGAACCATCACCATCTTTTGTTTTGGAAGGACATATTTGATGCCATTCCTTGTGCACCTGGATTAACTGAGAAAACTACCCTGCCCCAGGTTGTGATTAAGGGTTTTAATTCGTGTGAAAAGAAAAACTCCAACTTCTTTGGCTCAAAGGAGCTTGACTAGGGATTATCTTCCTTATAACTCCACTGTTTAGGATTTGAAACAACGCCTATACATCGTCAGTGGGGTCCACTCAAAAGCATACTGTAGAGATCGTGGTATCGTTTTCGTCATCCTCCCTCTAAAGGCTTAGAGTTTTTTAATCGAGAGTTGAACATCACAAAAGGGAAAGCAATTTAAATATAGTGAATACGAATGGATTGATTCAAAACAGATATATGCAATGCATTGATAAAGTAACAAAGTTTGACATGAACAATTATTCGAACAATCAAAAGAAAATTACAACTTGAAAATTCTAATGAACAAAAGTCTCTCTTGTCAGAACTTGTCACTTCAAATGGTGAGCCTTGGAGGATTGACAGAAACATTCCAGTTGACCATCTTGTGTGAATTCCAATGCTCCTTCATCAATCAGGTTTTGAATTTTGTATTTCAACTGCCAACAATCGTCTGTATCATGCCCTGGACTGTTGGAGTGATATGCACACCTTGCATCAGGATTGTAGTTAGGTGAAGAAGTCTTGGGATTCGGATGAGGTCCTATCAACGTCACCAGATTCATCCTCAACAGGTGTTGTAAAGCTTGAGACAACGGCATGTTGAGCTTGGTAAACTGCCTCTTGGGTGTATATGGTTTATTCTCATTAACCCGTTGTTTTTGACGAGGTTGTTTTTGGATCCGTGAGGTAGTAGAAACTTGGAGAGGTCCATTCTTCACCAAACTAAACCCTTGTCTTCTTGGAGGTTGATCAATGACTTGGTCCCCGACCTCGACTGTTTGCTTCATACTGTTGTATCTGTCTTGATGAAGCTGGTTGATAATGGTTCTCAACTCTTCTTGTTCCCGGGCTAAGCCTTGGATAAGAGCCATCTGCCCCAGCATCTGGGTTCTTATTGCATCTACCTCAGCTTGCAGTTGTTTCAGCCGTTCGTCCTTATTGTCTTCAGGACTTTTCTTGACCAAATTCCCAACGAGGAGTGTTTTCAACTCTTCCTGCCCCTTGGATAGGTTTAGGAATATCTCTTTGAACTGAGTTTCTTGAAGATTTCTGTTGTTTTGTTTAAGAGCCATTGCTGAAATAAATAGCGAGGATATGAGAGACTGGCTTTGAAACCAGCTTATGCAATGATATGTATGATATATGTATGCAATGTTTTCAAGGATCTCGCGGGGTAAACAAGAAACTGTTAGAATTTGAATTTTGCAGCTTTGATTGAAGAAACTTCGTGTCGTCAAGAGTCCTTCTTCAAGATTCAAGCTCACCATATCGAGTGGGTCATAGCCCCTGACTCAAGTTATCATGTTTTGATTTATAGACGACATTGGCTAGAGGAAAATAAATCCCCTTGCCCCTTGCTAGACATATGCTTTACCATAACCTGCATCACAAACCCTTGAGATCCTTGAAATGGTTAAGGAAATGTTTAGGCAATGATGTTATGATGTATATGCTATGTGTTTAAGAGAAAATGCGAGGTGATGTAAACAAGTAAACTTGGCAAGAAATCCAAGTTATTGGATAAGGACTGTAAACAAAACCTGCAAGGAACTCATGTTGTCAGATAATGAAAATGTGCAAGTAGTTCAAGTTGAAAGCACACAAGTCACACCAATAGCCTTAGGTTTAGGCTTGCATGGGGTCTAGGTATTACCCTCTTTAAGTTAAGTTGGTTTAACCTGTCCTAATAATAGTAACCGGGTTCTAGAGGTTCTCAATATCACTGACCATCCTACATCGGTCATAATTCCAGTCACGCAATCTTTTCTTGCAGCCGGAACCATCTCGAGAGTATGGTCTCAATGAGTGTAGCATACTGCTACTTTCTATGGCCAAGTTGGTCAATTATAGGTTCTAAGGTCAGTTGATGCTTAATGACCCATTAACAGCCCCATACTCTCCTTGTTCCTCCACAAGGGATATCAGTACCAACTAATATGCCACATCAATGTAGCTACTGCTTCAACCGTATCGATCTACGCCGCACAGTTCCTTCACAGTCTATTGCTACTTACCTAAAAGGTGTCCCCCAGATCTGGGTTAGGATCTATAGTAACTCCGATACAAAGCCCACAAAGTAAAGCAAACAAATCAAACAATTGAAAACAATATGATGAACTAATCCTAAGGTACACCCCACTTATTTATTCCCCAGCAGAGTCGCCAATTCTGTGATACGGTGGCCAGAACCGGGACGTGTTTCCCTTTTTTAAGGAATTTTCTGGTTTGCGTTTCGCGTTTGTGTTCACAAAATGTCGCGGTAAGCAAGAGCCACCACCTACTTTTATTTTATCCAACCGGAAAGGAAAAAAGCACAGAAAAATTCCTTTTTCGAGACATTTCTGAGTACGGGGGGTAGATTATAGAAAGGGAAGGTATTAGCACCCTTTCTATCCGTAGTTATCTATGGGCTCTTAGGTACTTGCTCATCATTTTCAAAATTGTTTTCTTTGTGTTTGTGTGCTTTGAATTTTTTTTGTTTCGACTTCGATTTAACTCTTGCTTCTGTCTTCAAGAGTGTAATGAAGTGTTTTTGAAAACTTTGTTTGTAAAGGAGTGTAAGTGTGAAAAATTTGTTTTGATTGAGCAAGTACTTAAGAACTAATCTACCTACTCGAAAAAAGAATCATTCTATGCTTGTTTCCTTTAGACAATGTTATCCCACTATTAGTGAGTAGGTAGCATCATTGTTGGAGTTTTGAGGGTCAATTCGAAAGGGACGTGTTGTACCCCAAAATTTTCCCTCCCATATTTCTCAAAATATTGCAAGAAAAATCTCCAAGTTACCCAAGGTTGCTCAAGAGTTGGTCAGACAAGCTCTCTTCTAAGGCAGTCTACCCCAAATTAGGGTTTTGTGTTGCATCAAGATCCTTGAATCCAAATGACCTCAAGTTCTCCCCAATGTCCTAATGTGTTCTCAAGATCATCCATGTCAAATTTCAAGCCTTGTAGAGGAAGTTTGCCCAATCAATTGCTCAAAGGTCCAAAAATCGACTATGCTAGGGCAAAAGTCAACTGTGACCCAAATACAGTCAAACTTCAATATTTTTTGTCAACATTATCATTTTGAAGGATAGTTCATCATTTGATCAAGGTTTGATCATGATTCATCAAGGATTGCTCAAAATTCATCAAGATTCAAAAGTTGCTAAATTAGGGTTTTATAGGAAAAGTCAACTCAACTTTGACCAAGCATAAATTTCTCATACTTTATGAGAAATGACCCATCCAAATCTCATTTTGAAGAGGATGAAATTCCCTACCATCCATCTTCATACCCCAAGTTCAAAAAATGCACTCATAAGAAGTTATGGATTTTGACATTATAGGTCATTTTGAAAAGTCAACAAAAATACCTTTTTTGTCAAAGCTTCTAACTTGAGCATGGAATATAAAAATGAGATGAGACCAAAGGGTTGATTATAGGACATCTCAATATTTCTAAAAAGTCCAAGAACACCTCCAAAAGTTCAAAATTGAAGAAGTTATGCATTGTTGAAGTTGGACATTTTTGCAAAATTGCCAAAAGTCAACTATCCCCAAAACTTCAATTTTTACCAAATGGGCCCATTCGTTTTCACTTGTTTTGAGTTTTCATAGTTTCCCACGTGCTCTAGCTTTGGCCATTTGTCCATGTCACATTTTTATTATTTAATTTGATTTATATTTGAATTAATACATTTTAAATCAAATAAAATCACATAAAATCTAAGGCATTGATAACTAATGATTTTCTGGTTGTTTTAGGCTTTGATCACAGCTAGCATTGCAATCAAATTCGTGTCAAGGTCATTATGCACAAGAAGATATGATTTGAATCAACTTTGGCAAGATTGTAAAGGGAAATCAAATCAAATATCAAAGCCTTAATGGAGAGAGATTTGAACAGCAAATTGAGACCTAATGTATTGCACAATACATAAGCAAGCAAAAGGCACGAGAATAAGGGTTGGAAATCACTGGAAGAGGCAGAACAAAAACTTGCAAAATCACAAAAAAGTGGGAGATCAAAATCAAAGTTAGAGGCATTTTCAGGACTTGAGACTTGTCTCAATCGATTGCTGGCCATCTCCACAAGCTAGTCCGATCCAAACCACGCATTTTCAGACCTCCTAGAGCGCTGCAAGTGTTCCACGATCCGCCCCTTTCTTGAATTTGATTTGTGTTATTCTGGGATCCATTGAGTAAAATAATTGCATATTTGTGATCACAATAACATTTGCAAGCTTTTGGTTTTAACGAATTTCATTTATCTGATCTGTAACAAGAATCACCATAGTTAGGATTTCTTGGAATTTTTTGGGCATTTTCGTTTTAGGTACAATGGGTCCACATGAAGGACATGGTTGTGATCAAGAGGTTATGATGAGTTTAACCATGGCATCAGAAGGAATTTCTATGGCCTATAGCGGATTTTGGAATGTGCACAACTTGTAGTGACGGACCTCTGTCCGTTGGTATAAGTCTTTGCACTTTTAGCCACGATTGGGAGGTAAGGGATAATACGCAGCGTCCGTCCGTTGGGCTATTCAAAATCACGCGCGTGTTTTTTTCTTTTTCTGGTCATTGAGTTTGTTTATTATATTATTATTAATACCTATTATACTAACAATTAAAATAGCATGGCGTAGTGGTAACCTTGACAGTGGATATCCCTTCAGGACCTGGGTTCTAATCTGCAATATTATTTGTTTTCAGGTATTCCAGTGCACATGCCAATCTGCAATCCACCATACTCCCTCACTATCCAAGCACCAGATGGCCAAAGGGACATATCTGGTGGTCAATGTTGGAAGTCCACCATAAGCCAGGTCAATGCACACACACTGGATCAGGAAAAGTCAATTGGGTCAGCATTATTGGGCCAATAAAGTTGCTACCCACACCCTCCAAATGAAAGGCCCATTCTCTCTTTCTCTTATATTTATTTACTTTAATTTATTTACTTTATTTTATTTAATTAATTTATTAACCAATAACAAATTTTCTTTTTATTAAAAAATCATCAAAAATATTTTTTTTATCCAATAAAATTTTAGAATTCTTTTTTTTATAATAAATTCTAACTAATTTAATTAGGGCATTAATTAGAGAACTTTAATTTGTTTTTTTTGCAAATAAATACAATTAATTAGAAATCATTAGGTTTTAATTTATTTAATTATTTATATTTTTTCTTTCTTAAATTAACAAAATCCAAAAATATGTCAACTTTTTTTAATTAATTTATTCAATAATTAATTTAATAGTTAATTTAGGACTTAATTTCTTTTCTTAAATAAAAATAACAAAAAAGCTTTTTCTTTTAAAAAGGGGTCAAAACCCTAATTGTGCATCTGATTCAATTTCATGTCGCGATTTACTTTTCTTTATCCATATTAATGTATCTGTTTCTGGTATGTAATAGATAATTAGGACATTTTATTTATTTACCGCTTTATTTTATTTTATTTTCAAAGGGTTGCTTTTGGCGATGTAAATACCCGACGCCTTGTAATTTAATTTCCGCACTTTAAATTCTGCTAATTATAACTGCTAGATGTTTGATAATAGGGTATGCATGACAAGACTGTATGCCTAATCTTAAAATCAAATTAGATCACCCTTAACATGTGCAAAGATAAAAATAACTGAAAACGACACACTCGCACATGCGCACTCTTAGGGTACACCCCACTTGGTTGCCTTCGTACACGGTCATTGAGTATAGGTCGTTTTAAAGATCACCCTCTTGTCTAAAAGATCATAGTCGCCTCGAAACGGTTGCCTCAGATATTGTTGCCTCAAACAAATGATCTAAGAAATTAGGGTTACCGCTAAGGCGTCCTAACATTGCTTTAGTGACCGTATGTCCCTCTTTCGAATTGGCCCTCAAACTCCAACGACGGTGCTACCTACTCACTAATAGTGGGATAGTATTGTCTAAAGGAAATTAACATAGAATGATTCCTTTTTCGAGTAGGTAGATAGCTCTTAGATACTTGCTCATCCAAAAAAACAAAACTTTTTCACACCTACACTTTTACAAACAAGTTTTCAAAAAACACTTCATTACACTCTTGAGGACAGAAGCAAGAGTTAAATCGAAGTTTCAAACAAAAACTTTTTTTTCAAAACCCACAAGCATAAAGAAAACATTTTGAAAATGATGAGCAAGTACCTAAGAGCCCGTAGATAACTACGGATAGAAAGGGTGCTAATACCTTCCCTTTCTATAATCTACCCCCCGTACCTAGAAAATCTCGAAAAATGAATTTTTCTGTGCTTTTTTCCTTTCCTTGTTGGATAAAATAAAAGTCGGTGGCGACTCTTGCTTACCGCAACATTTTGCGAATACAAAACGCAAAACGCAAACCAGCATTCCAAAAAACAGTCAGTTCTTCCCACCGTATCACCGAACTGGCGACTCTGCTGGGGATTGTTATAAGTGGGGTGTACCTTAGGAATAGTTCATCATATTGTTTTCAATTGATTGATTTGTTTGCTTTATATTTATGGGATTTGTATTAGAGTTACTATAGATCCTAACCCGGATCTGGGGACACCTTTTAGGTAAGTAGCAATGGACTGTGAGGGAACTGTACGACGTAGACCGATACGGTTGAAGCAGTAGCTACATTGGTGTGGCACTTTAGTTTGTAACAATATCCCTTGTGGTGGAACAAGGAGAATATGGGTCTTCTAAGGGGTCATTAAACACCAACTGACCTTAGAACCCATAATTGACCAACTTGGCCATAGAACAGTAGCAGTATGCTACACTCATTGAGACCAAACTCTCGCGATGATTCCGGCCGCAAGAAAAGGTTGCCAAACTGGAATTATGACTGATCGAGGGTGGTCAGTGATATTGAGATCCTCTAGAACCCGATTACTATTTCTAGGACAGGTTTGAACCAACTAAACTAAAAGAGGGTAATACCTAAACTCCATGCCAGCCTGAAATCTAAGGGCTATCTGTGTGACTTGTTTGCCCTTTCCATGTTTGCTATCTGTGAATACTTGTGATGTATTTCTATCATAACATCATGCATCATGACATCACATGCATCTTGCATCAAGACTAACCTATTTCAAAGACAGAGGGGATTCATCTTTGTTCTGTTTTGTAGGTCATGACACCCATGCATAGAAACACTATTCGGATCAGTTTTGTTCAGATTCCTACTCAGCTTAGAGATTTGGTTGCAAAAGTTCCAGATACTTCCTCCTTTATCAGAAGACATGGGCACCTCCTTGGTTTGGTCACTTCCAGATTAGATGAACAGATGATGAGTGTTTTGTGCCAGTTATTTGATCCATTATACCACTGCTTCACTTTCCCGGACTATCAGTTAGCCCCTACTCTGGAGGAATTCTCTGATCTACTTGGTATCTCTATTCTAGAGCAGACCCCGTTTACAGGTTGGGAGAAAGTCCTTAGGCCGGAAGAGATTGCTTCAGCCCTCCATCTGACAAAGGTTGAGGTAATGTCTAACTGAGAGAATCAAAGTGGGACAAAGGGCTTCTTGGCTAAGTTCTTGGTTGATCGGGCTAATCAGTTCTGGAACAGTCTAGGCTTTCAGGCATTTGAAGACATTCTGGCTCTTCTCATATATGGTTTGGTGTTGTTTCCTAACTCAAATTCTTTCGTCGACGTGAATGCGGTGAAGATTTTCATGTCCCGTAATCCTGTGCCCACTCTCCTGGGTGACATTCTGCACTCTCTTTATGCCCGTACTGCTCGAAAATGGGGAACCCTTATGTGTTGTGCACCATTGCTGGCGAGGTGGTTTATTTCTCACCTCCCCAAATCAGTTTTGAAGAACAAGGAAGGCATGGGTTGGGCCTATAAAATTATGTCTCTCGCTCAAACTGACATTATCTGGAGCACTAAAGATATGGAAGACGTAGCTATTATTGATCGCTGTGGGGAGTACCCCAATGTTCCATTGCTGGGAATTCGAGGAGGGATTACCTATAATCCTTGTCTGGCCTTACGTCAGTTTAGGCGAGCTAGGAGGGAAGGACCTCATGAGTTGCTGATGCCAAGCATTGTCTTTGACTTCTAAGGGGATAGTGACGAGCATCGTCGCAGGTTCATCCGAGCTTGGGATAGGGTACACCGGTCTGATCCACATGAGTTAGGGATGAAGACCTCTCTTCCGATGGAACCATATCTCTGATGGGTTCGAATCCGTGACCTAAAGCTGGGAATGTCGTACGAAGCTGTCTTACCGATAACTGTTGAGGTTGCTGATGAAGAAGGGGTTCCTCCTACCATCCTCCATCCATACATGCCTATTGACATTGGGGAATTAAAGAGGTCTTGGATGCAGCTAAGAGAAGAGTATCACGAGCAGGAGCGGAAGATTCTAAAGCTTACAAGACAGCGGGAGAATGAGAAAGTCCTCAACGACTATGTCAGCACCAAAGGGAAACGACCATGGGAACGCTGATATCTTTTGATTATTTCTAGTTTTGATTTACTTTCCAGTTTTTCTTTCTTGTAACGCCTTAAGGGCATTTGTCAAACATTGTTTCATATTTATCTAATAAAAGTGTGTTTCATTTTGGTTTACGAATTTGAATCTCTCGACGTCTTTGAGATCATATCATATGAATTTCATTCCATGCACCTCATCACAGGTACCCTTACAGGTTTTCTCACCTTCTTCGCTGTTTATTTCAGCACATCATGTCTGCTGAAACATCAACTTATCAAGCTATCAAGGCTCTGCAAGCTCAGAACGCCCAGTTTCAGGAAATGTTCATGAATTTGGCCAAAGGTCAGCAAGATCTGAAGACTCTTATCTTAAAGGATAAGAAGAAGAAGAAGAAGAAGACGGTCCTCCTGAACATGGGTCGTAGATTTGGTAACAATTTGAGAGATGAAGTCAATTTATCCCACTCATCTGGAGGGGGAGAAAACCAAGAAGAAAGGAAGGCTCCTAGCCCTGTGGTTTCTGACAACGAGACTGACTTTGATGAAGACCAGTATCCTTCGGCTGAGGATAGGTATAAACATCTTGAAGACCGGTTAAGTGCGATGGAGATCCAGAAAGTACCTGGATTGGACTTTGGTGATTTGGGTCTGTCATCTGGGGTGGTGATTCCCCACAAGTTCAAAGCACCAGTCTTTGCTAAATACGACGGGGTTTCTTGTCCAAAGATGCACCTCCGTTTGTATGTTAGAAAGATTCAGCCATACACCGCTGACAGGAACCTCTGGATCCACTTCTTTCAAGATAGTCTCTCAGGGACTCAACTTGAATGGTTTTACCAGCTGGAAGGAGCTAGTATCCGTAATTGGGAAGACCTTGCTGCTGCTTTTTACAAGCAGTACCAATACAATGCCGACCTCGCTCCCACGCGTACCCAACTTCAGGGTATGTCTATGGGTGCGAGCGAAGGTTTCAAAGACTATGCTCAGAAATGGAGGGACCTTGTTGGAAGAGTACAACCCCCGCTGGCTGACAGGGAGTTAGTGGATATGTTTCTGGGGACCTTATCTGGTTCGTATTTCAACCATATGATTGGAAGTTCATCGTCAGGTTTTACTGAGTTAATAATGACTGGGGAAAGAGTTGAAGTCGGTATTAAGAGCGGAAAAATACAGAAGGGTGCTTCATCAAGTACCGAGAAGAAGCCTTTTAAGAAGGAATCTAGCGCTGCTTACAGTTCAAAGAGCCATAATAGACCTGAACGCCGCCAAGTTGTTAATGCGGTTGTTATATTAAGACCTGCTGTTGCTCCTCAGCGCAACAATCAGCCAAGGGCCGAGAGACCACGAAGACAATTCACTCAGCTTCATATGACCCTGTCTCAGATTCTGCCACAATTATTGAAGACTAACTTGGTTGTTCCAAAGGAGGCCCCAAAGAATCCCAATACAATATCACTCATGTACAATCCGAACGCCCGTTGTGCTTTTCATTCTGATAGCCCGGGGCATGATACAAATGACTGTTGGATTTTAAAGAATAAGGTACAGGACTTGATTGATGCTAAGGAGATTGAGTTCAAAGCGCCTGAAAGGCCAAATGTTGTGACTGCTCCTATTCCCAAGCATGGAGTGAATGCTATAGAGGAAAACTCGTTTGTGGTTTCTGTGAAAGATATTGTTACTCCATTGATGACTGTGAAGAAGAACCTTCTGTTAGCCGGTTTATTTCTGGGATATGGCGAAGGTTGCCATCTGTGTGCCGACCAACCTACTGGTTTCCATCTTTTGAAGTCAGGTGTCCAACGCCTGATGGATAATAAAGAGATTCTGTTTAAGAAGACTGTTGTTCCTTTGGTTCCTGTTGTAGAAGTTGCTATAATCACCATTTTCAACAATTCTTCCAAGGCTTCCTCGAGAAATCCTGTTAGAATTACATCTGTTTCGAGAATCGCTCCCTTGATCATTACTGTTCCTGGGCCTATCCCCTATACATCAGATAAAGCTGTCCCATGGCACTACGGGGC
Organism: Vicia faba; assembly: GCA_948472305.1. Lineage (NCBI taxonomy): Eukaryota > Viridiplantae > Streptophyta > Magnoliopsida > Fabales > Fabaceae > Vicia > Vicia faba. The sequence continues at coordinate 74,578,422 of OX451736.1, read as the reverse complement.
TGACGTGTATTATCACGGGATTAAACAAGATTTGAAAGATGAAGAGGCTGATACTGACATCAGCAATATTGTTGGACCTGCCAAAGTCACCCGCAGCAGAAGACTTTTCTCCCCTGAGATCTCTCGACCAACTGGTCAGAAGCCTATTGTTATTATACCTGCCAATGCACCTGTTACTGTCCCTGCTCAAGCTCCAATCCTTACCCCTGTTACCGAGTCATTTGATACTCGGGGCAAAGCGATCACTGGTGAGCCTGCCCATACGGAGGCACCGAAGAAAATCACTGTTGAGGCCTCTAGACAAGAGATAGAGGAGATTTTAAAGATCATCAAGAAAAGCGACTACAATGTAGTCGAACAGCTGGGGCAAACCCGATCGAAGATCTCTATGTTATCCTTATTGTTGTGTTCAGAGGCCCATGCTAAGGCTCTGATTGCTTTCCTGAAGACTGCGCATGTACCGCAAGAGACATCAGCTGATCAGTTTAAAGATTGTGTGGCTAGTTTGACAGCAGATAACAGGTTGGGTTTCTCTGACGCTGACTTGACTGCTAAGGGGAAGAATCACAATGATGCCCTGCATGTATCCATTAAATGCATGGGAACTACTCTAGCTCATGTATTGGGGGATACTGGATCCTCGTTGAATGTTTTGCCTAAGAAAGCTTTAGACTGGTTGGATTGTGAAGGGTTGGAGCTGAAGCCAAGTAACATCGTAGTTAGGGCCTTTGATGGGTCCAAGAGAATGGTACATGGAGAAGTGGATATTCCAGTCAAGGTTGGTTCTCAGATTTTCGCGTCTACATTTTATGTGACGGACATTCGGCCATCTTATTCTTGTCTGCTGGGTCGCCCGTGGATCCACAAAGCTGGGGCAGTCACCTCTATGCTCCACCAATTGCTGAAATACCCAGTGAAGGGGAAAATTGTTACGGTATGAGGAGAAGAGGAGTACATGGTGAGCCACCTCAACTCTTTCTGGTATGTAGAGATGGACGGGGAGTTCATTGAGACCCCGTTTCAACATTTTGAAGAAGTTCCCCAGACGCTGGCATCAACTGAAATTGTTACTGAAGATCCTCCAATGAAGATGGCTTCCCTAAAGGATGCCCGGGCTGTTGTTGAGAAAGGTGGGTGTGCGAATTGGGTCCAACTCCCCGATTTTGAAGATAAGACTAACAAGTTTGGTTTGGGTTTCACTGCAAAATCTCAAAGGGCCGTTCGGAGTCCACAGATCGGAAGACCTCCCCTGCTTATCAGCAATTCAGGAGTGAATGCCATTGAAGACGATGTTGAAGAATCTGAGTTTGACAGCTGGATTTACCCAACTGCCGATGGTGGACTGAGCAATTGGACAGCGAAGGACTTCGTCCCAATTTCTTTTATTACTCAATAATGAGACTTTTGTTTTGAGTTTGTAACAGACAATTTTTAAACTTTACATCCCGGTGCCTTACTCGAGACACCGTGGCTTTGTTTGTGAGGGCTTTATGTGTGTCATTTCCATATATCATTAATAAAAGCATGGGACGTTTCTTGCATTTCAAATTTTGCGCTCCTTGTTTTTCTTTTTTATATATTGCAAAACAGCTATTTTACACACACCCACATATACAGGTCTACATCCACTCTGGACCCCACTAATAACGACTCTGCTACTGCCGGTTATGACTTCGAAAGTCCGATCACCTTAGCCGAAGACGAAGGTGAAGATGATTGCGAAGTGCCTGGTGAACTTGCTAGACTGTTACTTCAAGAAGAGAGGGCCATACAGCCGCATGAAGAGCCAGTGGAAACAGTGAATCTGGGTACAGAGGTAGACAAGAAAGAGGTCAATATCGGTGCAAATCTGGAAGCTAGTGTTAAGCAACGGTTGATTCAGATGCTGCGTGACTATGTTGAGATCTTTGCCTGTTCTTAGGAAGATATGCCTGGTTTGGATACCGATATTGTGGTTCACCGCCTGCCTACCAAGGAAGATTGTCCTCCAGTAAAACAGAAAGTTCGCCGAATGCACCCAGAGATGTTTGAGAAAATCAAGGCTGAAGTGATGAAACAGTTTGACACCGGTTTTCTAGCAGTTACTTCTTACCCTCGGTGGGTGACCAACGTGGTTCCTGTGCCAAAGAAGGATGGTAAAGTTCGAATGTGTGTTGACTATAGGGATCTGAACAGGGAAAGTCCCAAGGATGATTTCTCTCTGCCTCATATCGATGTTCTAGTTGACAACACCGCACATCATAAGGTCTTCTCCTTTATGGATGGTTTCTCCGGTTATAATCATATTAAGATGGCTCCCAAAGATATGGAGAAGACAACCTTTGTTACTCAATGGGGTACCTTCTGCTACAAAGTCATGCCTTTTGGATTGAAGAATGCTGGGGCAACGTATCAGCGTGCCATGGTCACTTTTTTCCATGACATGATCCATCATGAGATTGAGGTATACGTCGACAATATGATTGCAAGATCCCAGACTGAGGAAGAACATCTGGACCATCTTCAAAATCTATTTGATAGGTTGAAGTTGTACAGGCTGAGGCTAAACCCTAACAAGTGCACCTTTGGGGTGAGATCTGGTAAGCTGTTGGGTTTCGTCGTAAGTGACAAAGGTATTCAAGTGGATCCTGCAAATGTGAAGGCTATACAGGAAATGCCAGCTCCCCGAACTGAAAAAGAAGTCAGAGGCTTTCTGGGACGTCTGAACTATATTTCCCGATTCATCTTGCACCTAACTGCTACTTGTGAGCCAATCTTCAAGCTACCGAAGAAAGATCAAGTGGTAAGATGGAACGATGAATGTCAGGCCGCTTTCGAAAGGATCAAGGAATATCTCCAAGAGCCACCCATTCTGATGCCTCCAGTTGAAAGGAGACCTCTGATCTTATACTTGACAGTATTCGACAACTCAATGGGGTGTGTGCTGGGGCAGCATGACGAGTCTGGCCGAAAAGAGCATGCTATTTATTACCTTAGCAAAAAGTTTACCGACTGTGAGACCCGATACTCACTGCTCGAGAAATCTTGCTGCGCTTTGGCATAGGCTGCTCGCCAGCTGAGATAGTATATGCTGACTCACACTACTCTATTGATATCAAAGATGGATCCAATCAAGTATATCTTCGAAAAGCCTGCCTTGTCCAGAAGAATAGCAAGATGGCAGATGATTTTGACCGAGTATGACATCCAATATACAACCTAAAAGGCAATCAAGGGAAGTGTGTTGGCAAACCATTTGGCACATCAAGCAGTGGACGACTACCAGTCTATGAACTTTGAATTCCCGGATGAGAGTATCATGATAGTGACTGACTGTGAGACACTTGGACCGGATGAAGGACCTGAGGAAGGATCCCGATGGTCCATGTACTTTGATGGAGCTTCAAACGCATTGGGTAATGGAATTGGCGCCGTGATCATATCTCCTAAAGGCTCTCATACTCCATTCACCGCCCGACTATGTTTCAACTGCACCAATAATATGGCGGAGTATGAAGCGTGAATCATGAGTCTTCGAGCAGCTATTGACCTAAGGATTAAGTTCTTAAGTGTTTTCGGAGATTCCGCTCTCGTGATCAGTCAGATCAAAGGCGAGTGGGATACGAAACACCCTAATCTTATTCCTTACAAGGAGTATGTGTTGACATTGCTTCCGCACTTCGAGGATATAACCTTTAAACACTTCATGAGAGAGGAGAATCAGTTGGCGGACGCGCTAGCTACGATGTCTTCTATGTTCAAAGTCAATTGGGACAACGAAGCTCCCCAGATTACCATTGAAAGGTTGGACGAACATGCACATTGTTGTGATATTGAGACTGAAGAGGCAACAGATAAACCCTAGTTTCATGAGGTGAAGAGATATCTTGAGGCTCAGGAATACCCCGAGGGTGCATTTTTTAATGATAAGAAGTTTCTGTGGAGGTTCGCGGCGAAGTTCTTCATCAGCAATGGCATTCTTTACAAGCGCAACCATGATTCGACCTTACTGCGTTGTGTGGATAAGAACGAAGCAGAAATAATCATGATAGAGTTACATGAAGGTACTTTTGGAACTCATTCCGGTGGACACACCATGGCAAAGAAAATCCTTCGGGCAGGATATTTTTGGTCCACAATGGAAGCCGACTGTTATCAGCATTCTCGGACCTGTCACAAGTGCCAAGTCTATGCTGATAAGGTGCACATACCTCCAGTTCCTCTGAATGTCTTGACAACACCTTGGCCTTTTGCAATGTGGGGCATTGACATGATCGGCGAGATCAGACCTACAGCATCCAACGAGCATCGTTTCATCCTAGTAGCTATTGATTACTTCACGAAGTGGGTTGAAGCAGCTTCCTTTGCTACCGTAACCAAGAACGTTGTGGCACGGTTCATTCGGCACAATCTGATTTGTCGATATGGTGTACCAGAGAGGATCATTACGGACAATGGTACAAATCTTAATAATACGATGATCGCCGAACTCTGCAAGCATTTCAAGATACAACATCACAACTCTTCTCCCTACCGGCCGAAGATGAATGAGGCTGTTGAAGCAGTTAATAAGAACATTAAGAAGATTGTGCAGAAGATGACGGTGACATACAAAGACTGACACGAGATATTACCATTTTCTCTTCATGGGTACCGTACCTCAGCACTGACGTCAACAGGGGCAACACCCTATTCCTTGGTTTAGGCATGGAGGCAGTCTTGCCCATTGAAGTTCAGATACCTTCTCTTCGGATTATGAAGGATGCAGGTTTGGGCGAAGATGACTAGATTTAGACCCGACTTGATCAACTGAATTTAATCAACGAGAAGAGACTTACTGCTATTTGTCATGGTCAAACATACCAAAAGCGAATGATCAAGGCATTTAACAAGAAAGTCAGACAACAAGAGTATCAAGTTGGGGACCTGGTTATCAAGCGCATCATACTGCCACAAGGTGACCCCAGGGGCAAATGGACCCCTACCTACGAAGGGCCATTTGTGGTTAAGAATATTTTCTCCGGAGGAGCTATGATTCTGACTACCATGGATGGTGACGACCTTCCTCACCCCGTCAATGCAGACATAGTGAAAAAATACTACGCATAATCAAAGACCCACTAGGTTGACTAGCCTAGGCAAAAATAAGGGCTTCCCGACGAACCAAAAGGGTTCGGGCAAAAATAAGGGATGAAAATGAAAAAAATATGTACACCCAGCAAGTCGAAAACCTAAAAAGGCAACTTAGGCAAAAAAGGGTATCCCGGTGGACTGAAAACCCGAAAGGGCGGTCCAGGCAAAATTAGGGATCAAAGCGTAACACTATGTCTTATTGGATCACCTTGCAACCAGACTCCGGTATCGACTATCAAGCTCGGAAGACACTAATCAATCTGATCCACCTTCAACCAAGTAGCAAAGTGATGACATGCTCGAGGACATAAGGACAATAGCAGAGTTGGAACCCAGTGGGATTATTCACATAGCTGTTTTCTTTGTATTTTCACAAATTGTGTAAATTCTATTATTCGGCGGCGTTCTCTTACTAGGACGTCAGCCTCTTGTACCAAAATGCCTATTTACAGGCCAAACTTCAAAATCAATACAATTCATTTTCAAAGAAAATTCAAACTATTTTTTCCTTTAACTGTTTTGTTTTGCAAAGAACGTCTAATGTTCATTTTTGATATATGCATTTGACATTAATTGATGCTCATAAATATTTACATGCGAAACAAAAGACGATTACTGGTAATATCAGAAACAGGGGAAAATGAGAAATGTCCAAACTATACAGTTGCTCTGTCCACCAGGTACAAAGGTAGATTTAGCTGAAGAATATGGCTAAGGTGCATTCACTCCCCGCAGAGTAAGAAAAGACAATAATGTTAACTCTTCCCAGCTGAGACTCACAACCGCGAATAAATCGGTAATATTCTCCCCAAGCAGAGTTTATCTGTCATCAGCATTGAAAAGTCTTATCATCCCCGGCGGAGTATAAAATATCCCCAGTGGAGTTTGGAAAGTTTCCCCAGCGCAGTCTGAAAAAGCTCCCCAGTAGAGTTTGGAGGATCATCCCAGTAGACTCTGGCATATTGTCCCCCAGTAGAGCCTAAAGGTTATCCCCAGTAAGGTCGCTATTGAAAAATCATCCCCAGCGGAGTTCATTCCTTTCACAAGCAGAAACTTCAATCCCCAACAGGATTCAGTATCACCAGCAACGATAATCCATCCCTAGTGGAATTTATCAGCGGAATCCTCTACAGAGCATCTCTTCCCCACAGAGTAATCTTCTCATTAGTATATTCCCCAACGGAGTCATCTTCTCCTGCAGATTTATTCTCACAGTCATCTTCGTTCGCCATCCCCAGCGGAAACGAAGAATTCAGCTCTTTTCTCCAGCAGCTATCCGAGATTTATTTTCCCCAGCTAAAAACATTACATTTCCATACATCATGACACATACATATACGCATCATACAACACAATCTCAATTATTTTGAGAACATCATTGCCTGATACATATCATGCATTACATACAACTAACCTTTACCTTTCAGGAAGGATGCGGTTAAGTTCTCACAAAATTCAAAGTTTTGAGGCTTTTACTCAAGTCAAGCTACTGACAATTTCTTAAATCTCAACAGAGTTTTCTCAGTTGAATTACAGACAAGGTCCTAAATCTCGACGAAGTTCCTCCGTTGAATTACAGACAAGTTCCTAAATATTAGCAGAGAAGTTTTCTCAGTTGAATTACGGGCGAGTTCTTAAATCTCTATGAAGATGTTTCCCAAAGTCGAATTACTGACAAGTTCTTAAATCTCAACAGAGTTTTCTCAGTTGAATTATAGACAAGGTCCTAAATCTCGACAAAGTTCCTCCGTCGAATTACAGACGAGTTCCTAAATCTCAACAGAGTTTTCTCAGTTGAATTATGAGCGAGTTCTTAAATCTCGGTGAAGATGTTTCCCTCAGTCGAATTACTGACAAGTTCTTAAAACTCAGCAGATATGTTCTCTCAGTTGAAGTACAGACAAAGTCCTAAATCTCGGAAAAGTTTTCCTCCGTCGAATTACAGACGAGTTCCTAAATCTCAACAGAGTTTTCTCAGTTGAATTACGGGAGAGTTCTTAAATCTCGATGAAGATGTTTCCCTATAGTCAAATTATTGACAAGTTCTTAAAACTCAGCAGAGATGTTTTTTCAGTTGAAGTACAGACAAGGTCCTAAATCTCGACAAAGTTCCTCCGTCGAATTAAAGACGAGTTCCTAAATCTCAGCAGAGTTTTCCCAGTTGAATTACGGGCGAGTTCTTAAATCTCGATGAAGATGTTTCCCTACAGTCGAATTACTGACAAGTTCTTAAAACTCAGCAGAGATATTCTCTCAATTGAAGTACAGACAAGGTCCTAAATCTCGACAAAGTTCCTCCGTCGAGTTACAGACAGGTTCCTAAATGTCAGCGGAGAAGTTTTCTCAGTTGAATTACGGGCGAGTTCTTAAATCTCGATGAAGATGTTTCCCCCCGGTTGAATTACAGACAAGTTCTTAAAACTCAGCAGAGATGTTCTCTCAATTGAAGTACAAGCAAGTTCCTAAATCTTAACAGATGATCAGACTCCCCACAACGGAATCTTCTACAACAACAGGTATGCAAGATCTCTCTAAGGAATCTCTTATGCGATTGACACTCCTCTAAATGGCATTTGTAAGCCCATTCCTGACATCACAAGGCTGATACCACTTCATGCGAGTGCAAATTTCTGGGCACTCTAGTGTTCAATCCTCTTCCACCTTCGGATCACGAAAGGCATGAAATCCAATCTACATCCTCAGGTTTAAGAAGATTGAACAGGGGCAGCTGTTGTACCCCAAAATTTTCCCTCCCATATTTCTCAAAACATTGCAAGAAAAATCTCCAAGTTACCCAAAATTGCTCAAGAGTTGGTCAGACAAGCTCTCTCCTAAGACAGTCTACCCCAAATTAGGGTTTTGTGTTGCATCAAGATCCTTATCCAAATTACCTCAAGTTATACCCAATGTCCTAATGTGTTCTCAAGATCATCCATGTCAAATTTCAATCCTTGCAGAGGAAGTTTGCTCATTCAATTGCTCAAAGGTCCAAAAATCGATTGTGCTAGGGCAAAAGTCAACTGTGACCCAAATACAGTCAAACTTCAAGATGTTTTGTCAACATTATCATTTTTAAGGATATTTCATCATTTGATCAAGGGTTTAACATGATTCATCAAGGATTGCTCAAAATTCATCAAGATTCAAAAGTTGCTAAATTAGGGTTTTGTAGGAAAAGTCAACTCAAATTTGACCAAGCATAACTTTCTCATAATTTATGAGAAATGAACCATCCAAATCTAATTTTTAAGAGGATGCAATTCCCTATAATCCATCTTCATACCCCAAGTTCAAAAAATGCACTCACAAGAAGTTATGAATTTTGACATTATAGGTCATTTTGAAAAGTCAACAAAAACACCTTTTTTGTCAAAGCTTCTAACTTGAGCATGGAATATCAAAAGGATATGAGACCAAAAGGGTTGATTATAGGACATCTCAAGATTTATAAAATGTCCAATAACACCTCCAAAAGTTTAAAATTGAAGAAGTTATGCATTGTTGAAGTTGAAAATTTTTGCAAAATTGCCAAAAGTCAACTATCCCCAAAACTTCAATTTTTACCAAATGGGCCCATTCTTTTTCACTTGTTTTGAGTTTGCATTGTTTCCCACATGATCTAGCTTTGGCCATGTGTACATGTCACATTTTTATTATTTAATTTGATTTTTATTTGAATTAATTCATTTTAAATCAAATAAAATCACATAAAATATAAGGCATTGATAACTAATGATTTTCTGGTTGTTTTAGGGTTTGATCACAGCTAGCATTGCAATCAAATTCGTGTCAAGGTCATTATGCGTAAGAAGATATGATTTGGATCAAATTTGGCAAGATTGTAAAGGGAAATCAAATCAAATATCAAAGCCTTAATGGGGAGAAATTTGAACAGCAAATGGAGACCTAATGTATTGCATAATACATAAGCAAGCAAAATGCACGAGAATAAGGGTTGGAAATCACTGGAAGAGGCAGAACTCAAACTTGCAAAATCACAAAAAAGTGGGAGATAGAAATTAAAGTTAGAGGCATTTTCAGGACTTGAAACTTGTCTCAATCAATTGCTGGCCATCTCCACAAGCTAATCCGATCCAAACCATGCATTTTCAGACCTCCTAGAACGCTGTAAGTGGTCCAAAAATCCGCCCCTTTCTTGAATTCGATTTGTGTTATTCTGGCATCCATTGAGTAAAATAATTGCATATTTATGATCACAATAACATTTGCAAGCTTTTGGTATTAACGAATTTCATTTATCTGATCTGTAACAAGAATCACCATAGTTAGGGTTTCTTGGAATTTTTTGGGCATTTTCGTTTCAGGTACAATTGGTCCACATGAAGGACATGGTTGTGATCAGGAGGTTATGACGAGTTTAGCCATGGCACCAGAAGGCAATTCTATGGCCTATAGCGGATTTCAGAATGTGCACAACTTGTAGTGACGAACCTCTATCCGTTGGTATAAGTCTTTGCACTTTTAGCCATGGTTGGGAGGTCAGGGATAATATATGGCGTCCATCCGTTGGGCTATTCAAAATCACGCGCATGTTTTTTTCTTTTTCTGGTCATTGAGTTTGTTTATTATATTATTATTAATACCTATTATACTAACAATTAAAACAGCATGGCGTAGTGGTAACCTTGGCAGTGGATATCCCTTCAGGACCTGGGTTCGAATCCCAGGTCCCCCCTTTCTCAATATTATTTGTTTTCAGGTATTCCAATGCACATGCCAATCTGCAATCCATCATACTCCCTCACTATCCAAGCGCCAGATGGCCAAAGGGCCAGATCTGGTGGTCAATGTTGGAAGTCCACCATAAGGCAGGTCAATGCACGCACACTGGATCAGGAAAAGTCAATTGGGTCAGCATTATTGGGCCAATAAAGTTGCTACCCACACCCTCCAAATGAAAGGCCCATTCTCTATTTCTCTTATATTTATTTACTTTAATTTATTTACTTTATTTTTTTTAATTAATTTATTAACCAATAACAAATTTTCTTTTTATTAAAAAATCATCAAAAATATTTTTTTTATCCAATAAAATTTTAGAATTCTTTTTTTTAAATAAATACTAACTAATTTAATTAGGGCATTAATTAGAGAACTTCAATTTGTTTTTCTTGCAAATAAATAAAATTAATTAGAAATCATTAGGTTTTAATTCATTTAATTATTTTTATTTTTTCTTTCTTAAATTAACAAAATCCAAAAATAGGTCAACTTTTTTTAATTAATTTATTCAATAATTAATTTAATAGTTAATTTAGGACTTAATTTCTTTTCTTAAATAAAAACAACAAAAAAGCTTTTTCTTTTAAAAAGGGGTCAAAACCCTAATTGTGCATCCGATTGAATTTCACGTCGCAATTTACTTTTCTTTATCCATATTAATGTATCTGTTTCCGGTATGTAATAGATAATTATGACATTTTATTTATTTACCGCTTTATTTTATTTTATTTTCAAAGGGTTGCTTTTGGCGATGTAAATACCCGACGCCTTGTAATTTAATTTCCGCACTTTAAATTCTGCTAATTATAACTGCTAGATGATTGATAATAGGGTATGCATGACAAGACTGAATGCCTAATATTAAAATCAAATTAGATCACCCTTAACATGTGCAAAGATAAAAATAACTGAAAACGACACACTCGCACATGCGCACTCTTAGGGTACACCCCACTTGGTTGCCTTCGTACACGGTCATTGAGTATAGGTCGTTTTAGAGGTCACCCTCTTGTATAAAAGATCATAGTCGCCTCAAAACGGTTGCCTCAGATATTGTTGCCTCAAACAAATTATATAAGACATTAGGGTTACCGCTAAGGCGTTCTAACATTGCTTTAGTGACTGTATGTCCCTCTTTCGAATTGACCCTCAAACTCCAACGACGGTGCTACCTACTCACTAATAGTGGGATAGCATTGTCTAAAGGAAATTAGCATAGAACGATTCCTTTTTCGAGTAGGTAGATAGCTCTTAGATACTTGCTCATCCAAAAAAACAAAACTTTTTCACACCTACACTTTTACAAACAAGTTTTCAAAAAACACTTCATTACACTCTTGAGGACAAAAGCAAGAGTTAAATCGAAGTTTCAAACAAAAACATTTTTTTCAAAACCCACAAGCATAAAGAAAACATTTTGAAAATGATGAGCAAGTACCTAAGAGCCCGTAGATAACTACGGATAGAAAGGGTGCTAATACCTTCCCTTTCTATAATCTACCCCCCCGTACCTAGAAAATCTCGAAAAAGGAATTTTTATGTGCTTTTTTCCTTTCCTTGTTGGATAAAATAAAAGTCGGTGGCGAATCTTGCTTACCGCAACATTTTGCGAATACAAAACACAAAACGCAAACCAGCATTCCAAAAAACAGTCAGTTCTTCCCACCGTATCACAGAACTGGCGACTCTGCTGGGGATTGTTATAAGTGGGGTGTACCTTAGGAATAGTTCATCATATTGTTTTCAATTGATTGATTTGTTTGCTTTATATTTATGGGATTTGTATCAGAGTTACTATAGATCCTAACCCGGATCTAGGGACACCTTTTAGGTAAGTAGCAATAGACTGTGAGGGAACTGTACGATGTAGACCGATACGGTTGAAGGAGTAGCTACATTGGTGTGGCACTTTAGTTTGTACCAATATCCCTTGTGGTGGAACAAGGATAATATGGGTCTTTTAAGGGGTCATTAAGCACCAACTGACCTTAGAACCTATAATTGACCAACTTGGCCATAGAACAGTAGCAGTATGCTACACTCATTGAGACCAAACTCTCGCGATGATTCCGGCCGCAAGAAAAGGTTGCCAAACTGGAATTATGACTGATCGAGGGTGGTCAGTGATATTGAGATCCTCTAGAACCCGATTACTATTTCTAGGACAGGTTTGAACCAACTAAAATAAAATAGGGTAATACCTAAACTCCATGCCAGCCTGAAATCTAAGGGCTATCTGTGTGACTTGTTTGCCCTTTCCATGTTTGCTATCTGTGAATACTTGTGATGTGTTTCTATCATAACATCATGCATCATGACATCGCATGCATCTTGCATCAAGACTAACCTATTTCAAAGACAGAGGGGATTCATCTTTGTTCTGTTTTGTAGGTCATGGCACCCATGCATAGAAACACTATTTGGATAAGTTTTGTTCAGATTCCTACTCTGCTTAAAGAAAACATTTTGAAAATTATGAGCAAGTACCTAAGAGCCCGTAGATAACTACGGATAGAAAGGATGCTAATACCTTCCCTTTCTATAATCTACCCCCCGTACCTAGAAAATCTCGAAAAGGGAATTTTTCTGTGCTTTTTTCCTTTCCTTGTTGGATAAAATAAAATTCGGTGGCGACTCTTGCTTACCACGACATTTTGCGAATACAAAACGCAAAATGCAAACCAGCATTCCAAAAAACAGTCAGTTCTTCCCACCGTATCACAGGACGTACAGTCACTAAAGCAATGTTAGGACGTCTTAGTAATAACCCTAATGTCTTAGATCAATTATTCGAGGCAACAATTCCGAGGCAACCATTCCGAGGCAACTTTTTTGAATCGGGACTTTGATATTTGTTTAGACAAAAGGACGACCACTAAAGCATCCTATACTTAATGACTGTTTACTGAAGGAAACCAAGTAGGTGTGTACCCTAGGAGTGCGCATGTACGAGTGATTCAATTTCAGATTATTTATCTTTGCAGATTTTAGGGTTATCTAACTGTTTTAAAATTAATCATACATTCTTGTCATGATCCTAATATCATACATCTAACAGTTAATAATTTGCGGAATTTAAAATGCGGAAATTAAGCTACGCTATGACAAGGCTTCGGGTATTTACATAGCCAAAAACAAACCCTTTGAAAAATAAAGCAACAAAAGTAAAAGTCCTAATTAACTATTACAACTAAACTGAAAGACAAGTAAAAAGTAAAAATAAAGAAAAGAAAAGACTTCTTCGATCCAGGCCATGGACTCGTCCGATTCACCCTTCTTTGGCCTTCTTTCGATTGAGCTAGGGAATGGGTGTGAGTAGCCTTCGATTGGGCTTGAGAATTGACGGGGCAAGCTTCGATTTCACCCTTTCCTGCCTCCTTCGATTGGATTTGGGAAGGATATGGGTAAACTTCGATTGCAGGGAGAAAGGGGGGGCTTCGATTCAGAGGAAGAAGGTTGCCTTTCGATTCTATGAAGGGTGTTGCTGGAAAGGCCTAAAGGATCACCTGTGGAGGTACTGCATCTGCAAAAACATGTTAGCAAAATAAAACGCATGGCCTGGGTGTTGAAACCCAGGTCCTTCGATCCTGCACGCGCTGGGTATTTTCAGGCTATATCTGTAGCAAGTGTTAGCAACAAAAAAAACATGACCTGGGTGCCAAACCCAAGCCCTTTGATTCTGTCTAGAATGACAAATTGAATGAAACAACAAATATAGATGTGTTATGTAAATACAAAGTTTGACATTTTACCCTCTCTTACCAGTAGTTGGAACCTTTGATTTGGCACTTTCTGGATGTGGGTACCTTCGATCTGGGATTTCTGGGCATGGATACTTTTGTTGAAGGGTTGCTTTGGCTTGGATTATTTATGAAAATGTTGACAACCTTTGGTGGGCTTGTGGGCAGCATATCTCAAAATGTCCTCCTTCCTGTAATGTGTCATTAGCCTCGTATTTATAGGAGTGTGAGGGTGCATGAAAATGGCAAGGGACATCCATTTAACCTGGCCTTTAAAGCCATGAGACAAGAATTAGACATATTAAAAGATTTCCTTTTTGAAATATTCATGTCTCTTTGGAATTTTAAATGAACCTGGACACCTTTGATTTTCGAATGCCTTCAGGCCATGCTCTTCGATTGGTCTTGAGTTGCCTCCTTCGAATGGACTTCTTATGTACCCTTCGAATGGGCCTTCTGAATGCTTCTTCAAATGGACCTTTTGAATGTTCTTCGAATGGACCCTTTGAATGCTTCTTCGAATGGACCTTTACATGTTCTTCGAATGAGTCATTTACATGTTCTTGGAATGAGCCTCTTGCCTGGTGTGCTGGCAAGTTGAGGGGCCTTTTCCTTTGTGAATCGAAACAAACTTGTAGGAGATTCTTGCCTCGTGATTCGAAGGTAAGCCTGAAGTATTTAATGCGTAGTCGAAGCTTTGTGAAATTGACTTGATCGAAGGGGGTCCAGCGCTCAATCGAAGACTTGTAGACCAAAGCTTGATCGAAGGGTTCCAAACACCTAATCGAAGCTTACTAATCAAAGCCCGATCGAAGAGTGCCAAATTCCCAATCGAATACCGGTGAGTCAAGCCCGTATCGAAGGATTTTGGATACCCAATCGAAGACTTTTCCCAGATGCCAATCGAAGGACACTTTGTTCATCTTCAAAAAACTTTATTTTCGTTAGGCAAGTGTTTATGACCAACCATGTAAGGGAAGACCTTTGAAAACATGAGAGGGCAAATTTTTGGGTACAAAATATAACATCTAATACAAAAGCTCAAAAGCTTTATACCCTAGCCATGGCATTTGGTCATTCCCTGCGTTAGAACTTGCAAACAATAGGTCAAAACAAATCTAAGGTTCACGAGCACGTATGTATGCATAAAATCAATTAAAATTGCATGAATAATGAGTTTGAATTTTATGAAAACTACCACTTGATATAATAGTTTTGGACATCAATCTGCTTTAGGGAGGGTTATGGCAGGCTCCTGGGACCTTCATGGAGTGGATAGGGAACTTGTTTGGCTTGGAAGCAGCTGGATCATGTGATCTGGACTTGCATTATTTTGAGAATTTCTTAAACACTTTAGGGTAATATTGAGGCAGCAGCTCGTGTCTTTGGCTTGTGGTTAGCTTGCGTATTTATAGAGGAATGGAATGGTGAATAAACATGACAAGAATCCACACACTGATCATGGTTTTGAAAGCCAAATCACAATTTTGAAAAATTGCCATGTTTGATGATTTCTTTCCCTTCTTGTCATACATTAAATCTGGTCCTTTTCTACAGGCCTTGCACAAAATTACGGGCCTTTCAAAAGATCAACACAAAGCCCAAATGTCATGGCCCATTTTTCTTGCATTTTATCTTCATTTATTTAATTTTAAATTAAGTAAAAATAAAAGTAAATAAAAATAAAATAAAGGCCATGCAAAAATGGACTTAGAGGTCCTTTAAGACATTATGGCCATGCTTGAAGTCCAAAAAGTAGACCCATTGGTCTAAAAATACAATTTTGCTCAATGTGTACTTTTTGAAATTCCTCAAAATTCCCCAACTTGTGCAACTCATATCTTGCTCAATTTTCATCTTTTGTAGGTGATCTTAGACTTTTTGGAAAGCGCATGATGTCCTCTACACTCTCTTTTTTAACCACTTTTTCATTTGGAGATCTTATCTTGATGTAAGTTGTCTTGACAAAAAGTGTCTTTTGTTGACTTTCTGAAAATGACCTATAATGTATGAGATCATATCTTCCAAATGAAGCATCTTTTGGACTTGAGAATAAAAGAAAAGTTGTAGGGAATTGAATTTTCTTCAAAATGAGATTTGGTTGGGTAGAAGTTGATGAAGTATGTGAAAGTTATGCCTGGTCAAATTTCAGTTGAGTTCTCTTAGGGAAACCCTAGTTTGACAATTCTTGACTTTTGATGATCTGAGGGCTTTCCTTGGGGAAACATGATCAAAACTTGATCAAATTATGAATATCACTTCAAAATGTTGCTATTGGCCAAAATTTTTGAAGTTTGACTGTATGTTGACCATAGTTGACTTTTGGACCAATATAGTTGATTTTCAAGCATCTGAACCATTGACTGAGCAAATTTATGATGTAGGGCTTGAAACTTGACATGAACCTTGTTGAGAACCTATTAAGAACCATAGAATCCATCTGAGACCTTTGCAAACCAAATTTTCCTGATAAACTCCAAACCCTAGTTATAGGCCTTTGGTTTAGGAGGTGCATCTTGACTAGTCAACCCTTGAGTGTATTGAATATTTTGAAGAGTCTTGAAAGAATGCTTTGAGAAAAATGAGAAGGAAAATTTTGGGGTACAACAACTTCCCCTGTTCAATCTTCTTAAACCTGAAAATTTAGATTGGTGTTTTCGCCATTCATGACTTGAAGGTAGAAGATGATTGAACACTTAAGTGCCCATAAATTTGCACTTGCCTGTGCAAGAGGTAACGTACTTGGTTGATTGTACCGAGAATGGGCTTATAGATGCCATTTGGAGAGGTGACAAAGAGTCGTCGGAGATGGGCTTATAGATGCCATCCAAAGTAATTTTTGATTTCTACTGGAAGAAAGATCAGAATAAATCTTTTGGTCTATTTAAACTGAACCAAATAAAAGAGTCCACTGGAAATGAATCAGGATAAATCATTGGTTGATTTAAACTAAACAATTAGAGATATTGAATTATCCATAATTGGAGACGAATCAGCAAAATCTTTGAGTCGATTTAATTGTAAAAGAGAAAGAAAGTCTATCGGAAAGCAAATCAGGATAAATCGTTGATCGATTTAAACTAAACCAGCAGAGGTCTTAAATTATCTTTATCTGGAAAACAAATCAGTAAAATCTTTGAGTCGATTTAGATTAACCAGAGAAAGAAATCTACCGGAAAAGAAATCAGGATAAATTGTTAATCGATTTAAACTGAACCAGCAGAGGTCTTAAATTATCTTTATTTGGAAAACAAATCAGTAAAATCTTCGAGTCGATTTAGCTGAACCAGAGAAATAAGTCTACCGAAAAAGAAATCAGGATAAATCGTTGATCGAATTTAAACTGAACCAGTAGAGGTCTTAAATTATCTTTAATTGGAAAACAAATCAGTAAAATCTTGGAGTCGATTTAGTTGAACCAGAGAAAGAAGTCTACTAGAAAGAAAATCAGGATAAATCATTGATCGATTTAAACTGAACCAACAAAGGTCTTAAATTATCTTTATATGGAAAACAAATCAATAAAATCTTTGAGTCGATTGAGCTGAACCAGAGAAAAAGTCCATCGGAAAATAAATCAGGATAAATCGTTGATTGGTTTAAACTGAACCAACGGATGGCTTAAATCATCTTTATTTGGAAAATAAATCAGTAAAATCTTCGAGTCAATTTAGCTGAACTAGAGAAAGAAGTCTACCAAAAAACAAATAAGGATAAATCGTTGATCGGTTTAAACTAAACCAACAGATATATTGAATCATATTTAACTGGGAACAAATCAATAAAATCTTCGAGTCGATTTAGGCTGAACCAGAGAAAGAAGTCTACTGGAAAGAAAATCAAGATAAATCGTTGATCAATTTAAACTGAACCAAGAGAGGTCTTGAATTATCTTTAACTGGAAACAAATCAGCAAAATCTTCGAGTTGATTTAGCTGAACCAGAGAAAGAAGTCCACCAGAAAAGAAATCAGGATAAATCGTTGATCGATTTAAATTAAACCAACAGAAGTCTTAAATTATCTTTTATTAGAAAACAAATCAGTAAAATCTTCACGTCGATTTTGCTGAACCAGAGAAAGAAGTCCATCAGAAAACAAATCATGATAAATCGTTGATCAATTTAAACTAAACCAACAGAGGTCTTAAATCATCTTCATCTGGAAAACAAATCAGTAAAATCTTCGCGTCGATTTTACTGAACCAGAGAAAGAAGTCCACTAAAAAACAAATCAGGATAAATTTTTGATTGATTTAAACTGAACCGGCATATATATTTTGAGAATGAACCTCTGAGGAAAATACTGACATAGCCCTTCATCATATATAGTCTTTGAGAAGATTGTCAGGTGGTATAAGTAGTAGATGATATTTGTTGATTGACCTTTTTATAAAAAGGTAAAGAATTAGTTGTACGCAATGTCATGATGTATGAAATGCATTGAGTAATGATGTTCTCAAAATAAATGAGATTGTGCTATATGCGTTTCGTATGCATATGCTATGACATTTGGTAAATAATGTATGAATGTGTAATGTTAATGAAGTGCATCTGTAAACTTGAGCCGCATCTTCGTCTAGGGAAAATAAATCCCTGATTGTTTCTAGGGACAAAGAGTATGCGTAATCTTCTTGGGATTGTTTCTGCTGGGGATTCCAATTTGTTGTTTGAGGAAACTCTATTGGGAACATTGATTTTCTATCCTCTGAGGGAACTCTGCGAGAGAGTGTTTACTCCTGCTTGGGGAAGAAGAGGTCTAAACTTTGGTTGTTTTTGCTCTACTAGGGAGTTATAGTTCCTTGTATACTCTGTTTGGGGATAACATCGATGGATAACTTTCTGGCTTGTCTGAGAAAGACAAAGTTGACTATCATCTGATCTGATTTTAGATTCAGTAGCGACTCTCTGAGGATGGTGATGACTTCACTGGAGGAAGGGAGTTTTGCCAGTGACTCATGGTCCTCTTAGGAAAAGACTCAATCTGGGGAGATTGGACATCATTGGGGAAATTAACCCTGTTGGGGGAAATAAACCATATTGACAGAAATATGGACTCCGCTAGGAAATAAACTTGTTGATAGGAATGAGCTCTTCTGGAGAGAAGTAATATGCAAGGGTTTTTACAATTTTGAAAACTTAGATGGGGAGAAGAATTCCCATAAACTATAATAATTGGGATCCTGTAGATAAGCAATATTACTGGGAGGAAGTCTGCACTCCTGTATTTGTCGGGAAGATTGCGGGGAATGTATGAACTTTGCGAAGATCACCATGTAGGGGTAGTCTCATGGAAGTTGCTCTGTGGGGATCCACTGGTGGCTTGGACGTCATCCAAACTCCTACAATCTTGAGTAAATGCTCATTCCTATTTCTTATGCATATATTTGTTAACAGTCAATTGTATTCATATGCATATGCTCGTTCAATTTTTAGTTATTGGACATTTGGCAAACAAAAAGAAAAAGTAAAGATAGAATTTGAATTTGAAATTGTTTTTTGTATTTGATAATTTTGCCCATAAACAGGAAATTTTGTGCAAAGAGACGAAAATCCTAGTAAGAGGAAGTCATCGAAAAAAAGATTACAAAGTGAAAACAAAACATATAGCTATGTGGAAATAATATCGTCGAGTTCAAACTCTGCTATTGCCCTTATATCTTGGAACATCTCATCCCTTGCTGTCGGAAGAAGGTGGTTGGACTGATCTGTACCATTTGAACTTTCGGTGTTGGTAATAAAGCTTATTATAGTGATCCAATGAGAACATAGTCATACGTTTTTATCCCTAATTTTTTCCTGGGCTGCCTTTTCAGGTTTTCAGCCCACCGGAATACCCTTTTTTTCTCAAGCATCCTTTTCAGGTTTTCGACTTGCCGGGTGTACAGTCTTTTCATATATATATATATATATATATATATATATATATATATATATATATATATATATATATATATATACCCCTGATTTTTGCCCGAACCCTTTTGGTTCACCGGGATGCCCTTGTTTTTGCCTAGGCCAGTCAACCTAGCGGGTCATTTTTAGGCGTAGTATCTTTTGAATATGTCCGCATTCACAGGGTGTAAGAAATCCTCACCATCCATGGTGGTCAATATCATAGCACCGCTAGAGAATATTTTCTTGATTAAAAATGGCCCTTCGTAAGTGAGAGTCCATTTTCCCCTGGGATCACCCTGTGGTAGAATGATGTGCTTTATTACCAAGTCACCAGCCTGATATACCCGATGCTTGATCTTTTTGTTGAATGCCTTGATCATGCATTTCTGATACATCTGACCATGACAGACAGTTGTAAGCCTTTTCTCGTCGATTAGGTTTAATTGATTCAACCTGGTTTGAATCCACTCGTCTTCGTCCAAGTCTGCATCTTTCATGATTCTTAGAGAAGGAATATGGATCTCAACAGGTAGGAAAACTTCCATACCATAAACCAGAGAGAATGGGGTTTCCCCATTTGAGATTCTAGTCGAAGTGCGGTAACTACGGAGAGCGAACGGTAACATCTCATACCAATATTTGTATGTCACAACCATCTTCTATATGATCTTCTTGATTTTCTTATTGGCGGATTCCCCTGCTCCATTCATCTTCGAACGATATGGAGAAGAGTTATGATGTTTGATCTTGAACTGCATGCAGAGCTTAGTGATCATTATATTGTTTAGATTGGTACCATTATTGGTGATGATCCTTACGGGGATGCTATACGGGAAGATCAAGTTGTGTCTGATGAACTGGGCAACAACACTTTTGGTGATAGAGGCGAACAAGGATGCTTCAACCCACTTTGTAAGTAATTAATGGCGACGAGGATGAAACGGTGTCCATTAGAAGCCGTGGGCTTGATTTCTATGATCATATCAATGCCCCACATTGCAAATGGCCAAGGCTCAGTCATGACATTCATAGGTACTGGAGGCACATGAACTGAATCAGTGTAGATCTGGCACTTATGACAAGTTCTCGAGTGGTGGCGACAATCAGTTTCCATGGTAGACCAATAGTAACCAGCTCTTAAGATCTTTTTAGCCATAGTATGTCCACTGGAATGAGTACCGAAGACACCCTCGTGCATGTCTTGCATAATTTCCTCTACTTCCTTCTTGTCCACATAACGAAGCAGGGTCGAATCATGATTACACTTGTACAGAATTCCATTGCTCAAGAAGAATTTAGCCGAGAACCTTCGTAGGAACTTCTTGTCTTTGATGGATGCCCCTTCAAGGTATTCTTGAGTTTCAAGGTATATCTTAACTTCATGAAACCAAGGTTTTTCATCTACTCCATCAGTATTAATCCCATAACAATGTGCTGGTTCGTCGAATATTTCAATGGTAATTCTGGGAGCCTCATTGTCCCATCTGACCTTGAACATGGAGGACATGGTAGCCAAAACGTCCGCTAGCTGATTCTCATCTCTCGGTATATGCTCAAAAGTAATCTCTTTGAAATGCGGGATCAATGTTAGCACATATTCTCGGTAAGGGATCAAATTTGGATGCTTCGTATCCCATTCTCATTTGATCTGACTAATTACTAGGGATGAATCTCCATATATGCTTAAGAATTTTATTCTTAAATCAATAACACCCTTAAGACCCATGATGCACACTTCATATTCAGCCATATTATTGGTACAGTCAAAGCACAACCTAGCAGTGAAGGGTGTATGCCAACCTGCGGGAGAGATGAACACAACACCGACTCCGTTGCCAAGTGCATTGGAGGCCCCATTAAAAACCATAGTCCATAGGGACCCTGGCTCATGTCCTTCATACGGTCCAGGTTCTTCATAATCAGTTACTTGCATAACATTCTTGTCCTGGAATTCGAAGTTTATAGATTGATAGTTATCTACTGTCTGATGTTCCAAATGGTCTGCTAGTACACTTCCCTTGATGGCCTTTTAAGTGGTGTACTGTATATCATATTCGATTAAGACCATCTGCCATCGAGCTATTCTCCTGGAGAGAGCTGGATTCTCAAAGATGTATTTGATAGGGTCCATTTTAGAGATCAATAAAGTGGTATGGGTCAGCATATACTATCTTAGTCAACGAGCAGCCCATGCCAATGTGCAACAAGTTTTCTCGAGCAGTGAATATCTTATTTCACAGTAGGTAAACTTTTTTCTAAGGTAGTATATTGCATGCTCTTTTCGACCAGACTCGTCATGTTACCCCAATACACACCCCATTGAGTTCTCTAGCACTGTTAAGTACATGATCAGAGGTCGTCCCTCGACTGGTGGCATCAGAATATGAGGTTTTTGTAGGTACTCTTTAATCTTGTCAAAAGCTACTTGATAATCATTATTCCATCTTACTACTCGATCTTTCTTCAGTAGTTTGAAGATTGGATCACAAGTAGCAGTTAGATGAGAAATGAAATGAGCAATCTAATTCAAACGTCCCAAAAAACCTCTGACTTCTTTCTTAGTACGGGGAGATGACATTGATTGAATAGCTTTGACCTTTGTAGGGTCTACTTCAATACCTTTATTGCTGACGAAGAAACCCAAGAGCTTTCCAGACCTTACCCCAAAGGTGCACTTGTTTGGATTCAACTTCAGCTTATACTTCTTTAGTCTCTCAAACAATTTATACAGATGATCAATATGCTCCTCCTCAGTCGGTGACCTGGAAATCATGTCATCAATGTAGACCTCTATCTCGTGATAAATCATTTCATGAAATAAGGCTACCATTGCATGTTGATACGTTACCCCTGCGTTTTTCAACACGAAAGGCATGACCTTATCACAGAAAATGCCCCACTGTATGATGAAGGTAGTCTTTTCCATGTCTTCAGGCGCCATCTTGATCTGATTATAACCTAGGAGACCATCCATGAAGGAGAATACTTTGTGCTGAACGGTGTTGTCGACCAGAACATTAATATGTGGCAGTGGGAAGTCATCTTTGGGGCTTTCCCTGTTCAGATCCTTGTAGTCTACACACATACAGACCTTACCGTCTTTCTTTGGCACCAGAACAACATTAGCAACCCATTAAGGATATGATGTTAATGCTAAGAAACCTGTGTCAAACTGCTCATGACATCAGCTTTGATCTTTTTTGACATTTCAGGACGCATGCGGCGAACCTTCTGCTTTATCAGAGCACAATCCTCTTTCATTGGTAGACGGTGAACCACAATATTGGTGTCGAGCCCTGGCATGTCTTTGTACGACCAAGAAAATATCTTAACATATTCATGTAGCATCTGAATCAATCTGCTCTTGACATTATCCTCTAAATTTGCACCTATCTTGACCTCTTTCCTGTCTACCTCTGTACCCAGAATTATGACTATGATTGGTTCTTCATGTGGTTGGATAGCCTTCTCCTCATGTATCAAGAGTCTGGAAAGCTCTCCAAGTATTTCACAATCTTCCTCACCTTCGTCTTCGGCTTGGTAGATTGGATTATCAAAGTCATATGTGGCAATAGCAGAATCGTTATCAACGAGATCCAGAGTGGACGAGGATCTGCAATGTAGTGTGTGGGTGTGTGTGAGAAAACATAACTATTTTGAAAGAAAATGCAGTAAGATAGGAAGAAAGAGAGAGATCACAAAATTTGTATGCAAAACGTCCAATGCTTTTATTGAAATGAGCAAATGTTCATGGATTAATCAACCCTTAACAAATGAACTATTGTGCCCCAGGTAAGGCACAAGGTTTTAATAGTCATTGTTCAAATTTTACATAACCAAAAATTTTTAAACAATAAAAACAGGAAAATAGCCATTACTCCTGGCTGAATGAGATAGGGAACACGTCTTCTGCTCTCCAATTATCCAGTCCGTCACCAATAGTAGGGAAATCCAGTTGCTGAAATCACAATCACAATCTGCATGCTCTATGGCATTAACCCCGTTGTTGCTGATGCGGAACGAAGGTCTCCCAGCACGATCGTGTCGAACAACCTTCTGACCCTATGTAGTGAAACTCAGACCAAACTTGTTAGATTTATAATGGATGTCTTGAAGCTGAGCCCAAATTGTACTATCACCTTTTTCAATAGCAGCCTTAACATCTTTCAAGGAGGATATCTTATGTGGAGCTTTGGTGATCTTGGGAATGGCTGAAACATCCTTGACGACAGTAGGGGAAATCACTTCAAATGTCTGGCAAGGCGTCTCAATGAATTCTCCGTCCATTTCCACATACCAGAAAAAGTTGAGGTGGTTAACCATGTATTCCTCCTCCCCACAAACAGTAATAACTTTCCCTTTTATTGGATACTTTAGTTTCTGGTGCAAACTAGAGGTGACAGCGCCCGCCTTATGGATCCAAGGACGTCCCAACAGACAAGAATAGGCCAGCCGAATGTCCATCACGTAAAAGGTAGATTCAAAGATCTACAAACCCACTTTGATCGGAAGGTCCACCTCTCCATGTACCACTCTCTTAGATCCATCGAAGGCTCAGACTATGATGTTACTAGGCCTCAACACAACCTCTTCACAGTCTATTCTATCCAGATCACCCTTCGGAAGAAAGTTTAGGGAAGAGCCAGTATCAATCAAAACATGAGATAATGTAATGCCCCTGCACTCAATGGAGACATAAAGGGCCATGTTGTGGTTTCTCCCTTTAGGAGTCAAATCAGCATCAGAGAAACTCAATCCATTATCAGTTGTCAGATTGGCCGCATGGCTTCCAAATTAGTCTGTCGAAATCTCTTGCGGAACATGGGCGGTCTTCAAGAATTTAACTAAAGCCTTTGCATGGGATTCAGAACACAGTAGTAGGGACAACATAGAGATTTTTGACGAGGTTTGCCCCAGCTGTTCGACGATCTTGTAATCACTCCTACGGATGATCTTCAACATTTCTTCCAAGTCTTATTCATGGGTATCTCAGGAAGTATCTTCTTTTGGTGCCTTCGTCTGGGCAGGCTCTATCATTGGCTCTTTTCCCCGAGTCTCACCAGTTGCCTTAGCAGCAGTGATTTGAACTGGCGGAGAGATTTCTGGAGAGAAAATACTTCCACTTCTGGTGATTTTGCTGGTCCCGAATATATTGATGACACTGGGATCATCCTATTTATCTTATTTGTCGGACAATTCTTGCTTGAAGCCTTGTGTGGTACGGTGGGAGAACTGTCTTGGGTGTTTTTTGTTTGTTCGCAAATGTTGCGGTTAGCAAGAGTCGCCACTGACTTTTCTTTTATCCAAAAGGAAAGGTGAAAAAGCAATGGAAAGACCTTTGAGATTATTTCTTAAGCTCAGAGGGTAAATCATGAAAAGGGAAGGTATTAACACCCTTTTCATCCATGGTTTTCCATGGGCTCTTAGTTACTTGCTAGATCACTTGCTTTTGTTTGAAATTGTGCTATGTGTGGTTTTTGAAAGTATTTTGTAAAGAGGCCATTGTTTAGGAAAACTTTGTAATGATTCTCGTTTGTAAGAATGTATACAAAGTGTTTGATCTTTTGAAAATGTTTTCAAGTTTGAAAGATGTTTTTGAAAGTGTTGGTGTTTTTTTTGGAAATAGCAAGGATGTTTTTTGGTTTTGAAATTGAGCAAGCAAATAGGAACAATCTACCTACTCAAAAGTCTTTCATGTTCATTTCCTCTTTCTTTTGACATTGTTATCTTACCATTGATTTGGTAAGTAACCCTATCTTTGGATGTAAACGGGACGGGCATGGGTCATCGTATAACCATGATTAGCAATGTTGCAAGGTATCTTAGCATTCTCTTTTAGGGACTAAGATCATTTGAAAGGAAACATAGATAGCGTCATCGAGGGACTATGATCTTATATTTTGCTTGTTTTTGCTAAGATACCTCACATGCGTAATATGGCCATTTCGTAAGGCAACCAAGTGGATTTTACCCTAAGGGTGCTTGTGTGCAAGTATGTTGTTTTTTATGCTTGGTTTTGTCTTTGATTAGGGTTTTTTAATTGATTGGTTTTAGTCTTTCCATACAAATCCTAATTACTAGCATTTATATATAAAGCGATAAATTATGGAATTTAAAATTACTACGCTATTACAATACTTGTGGGAGGGGGTGTACAAATTACAAATGGGGATTGCAAGAAAATAAAGCCTAATTATCTATTACAACCATATTGAATTTGGATAAATAATGTACAAAAATGAGTAAATATACAAGAATGTAAAATGGAAAGAAAATGGACTTTTATTTGGATTTCTAGGGAAAAGGGGTTTTGTTTTAACCTAATTAACTAAAAGAAAAATAATTAAGTAAATTATTAAAAAGTAAAACCTAAATTTACTAGGAAAAGAAATTAAATAAAACCCTAATCTATTAATTGATCAAAAAGAAATTAAGTTTATAAGAAGAATATTTTTTGGTATTTTTGTCTTAAAAATAATTTATAGTATTATAAAATATTTTTGGTCTTTTTTGGTTTTAAAATAATATATTTTAAGAAAATAACTAAAACCCTAGTTTTTAATTTAAATTTACAAACCCATTAGTAAAATAAATAAAGTATGATTAAATAAAATAATTTTTTTGTGTTAAAAATAAATAAACTATATCAAAGTATAAATCTAATGTTTTTATATTTTTTATGATTTTTTTTAGTATTAGATAAAATATTTAAGAAAACAAATAAATAAAAAATGAAAAAAAGAAAATAAAATGGGCCAGGGTGTTAATAGTCAGCAAGGGGGGGGGGGGGGGGGGGGGGGGTCAGAAGTAAAAAAAATAAAGGCCCAAGGGGATGAGGCCCAGTGCTGCCAAAAAAGTCAGAATATGTGAAAAATATGAAAATAAAATCCAAAAGGGTACCACTGGGTCTCGAACCCAGGTCCCTATAGTCACATGCGCGCGCTTCTACCACTGGGGTGGCTATACATCTGTTTATTAATATCAAACCATAAATATATATGGTAAACACGTTCCTGAGGCCAACTTCATCTTCAACCTCACGCCCAACCTGAACCTTTGTATCTTATTCAATTCTCAACAAAAATGAAAAATACAGGAAACTTGTGGCAAATTTCCTCACGAGTTCAGAAATGCAAAGCCATAAAATTATAGATCAAAGACAAACATGAATTTTACTGGCCCTAATCTGAACCCTAAAATTTTTAGAAACTTCAATCATAAAATTCTCTAAGCTTAAGCAACATAAATGAAAACTATGGACATGGTTAGCTTTAGGGCAATGATATCTACACTTTTCATTCATAAATAAACCATTAATGATGCTTGTTTGAAGAGTTCAAAAATCAGAAAACTCAACTTGCAAGAGGGTATCGTGTTTGGAGTTTGAGTAGATTTTAGTGATTTCCAATGATTGGATTAGCTTCCTCAAGTTCCCAGGAAGCTAATGTGATGCTTAGCTTAAGCTGAAAGTGTCTGAGGAGTTTTGGAGAAGTCAAGGTGCAAGGTGCTGTTTTTGAAAATGGTGGATGATGATGGAGGTGTTACAGTGGTGTTGCAGGTGTTGGAATTGTTTGTGTATGTTATTTAGAAGCTTTTGAAAGTAAAAGGCCAAGAAACGCACGAGTAAATTTGGAGATTGGATTCAAAACTCAGAAATGGCAAGTTTTGAGGTGTTTTTGGTGATTCTGTGTTCTTGGTGTTTTCATGGCTTAAGCATGCGTGGGATTTGTGGAAAATAACTTGTGTATGTATAAGCAAAAGGTCTTGAGTGCTTTGGAGAGTCGGAAGTATAAGTTACAAGCTAATTGCTATGTTACTTGATTTTCAAGAAAAGTGGGAAAACAAGTTTCAAGAGGAAGTACAATCATGGGATGAGTGATTGTAAGTGTCTAGACAAGCTTCTCTTGAGTTATGGGACTTGTATCATCATAAGAAAGCAATTGCAAGGCTCGAGAACAAGTTTTGTGCAAAAAGCTACTTTATCAAAATGGCATTATGCACTTTCTTCCTAAAATGGATATAAAGCATGGCCTTGCATTGAATGCTTGAATTGAGACCTCTAACAGATGTGAAAGAAATTAATTATGGAGTTCCTAACAAGTTTGAGGCCTGCAAAGTAGAGGTTATGTAGCATAAGTTTGAATTTTGAATCTTGTTCATCACAAAATGACTTGTAATTCAAGTGTGAAAACCCTAACATCATCTCTTCTATTCTTCATACTCAAAAATGATCTCAAGGAGTTCTTGGACATTTTGGAAAGCTTGTAATGTTCTCTACAAACCATCTTTGAATCACTTTTGAAAATTCCCC
This sequence comes from Vicia faba, assembly GCA_948472305.1. Classification (NCBI taxonomy): domain Eukaryota; kingdom Viridiplantae; phylum Streptophyta; class Magnoliopsida; order Fabales; family Fabaceae; genus Vicia; species Vicia faba. The sequence continues at coordinate 74,550,621 of OX451736.1, read as the reverse complement.
TTGTAACTATATGGAAAAGTTCCATGAAGTTAGGTCAAAATCCTAACCAAATTAGGGCATAATTTCACTAAGTGTTTTGTTTAATGACCATGTGTTCTCAAAATTATAACTTGAGATCCAAGCACTTTTGGAAGGAGTTGTGTAAAGAAATGTTGTAGATTTCATGGAGATCTACAATTTTCATGTTGAAAGTTTCTTTTGAATCATCTTGCATCATGGTGAAAATTTTGCTTAAAGTTGTGAAAAAATAAGAAATTTCCAACACTTAGAAAAATTTCTAAGTTTAGAAATTTTAATTTTTCAAAATGAAATCTTGAATTTTTTGATTTCTTGATGAATAATTTTCATATTTTGACATACTTTGATGAATTGTGATCTTTGACATTTGATTTTGACCAAAAAGTCAAAGTTTAACTTTTCAGTATATAGTTGACTTTTGATCAGTTGACTGAAAATTCATCTGTCAATCCATTGGACTTGAGCAATGTTTTTAGACATGTCATTAGGTCAAAATGATGAAATTGGACTCTTGAGATCATGCCTTAAGCCAATTGACCATTTTCTAGGTAAAAAAAATCAGAAATTGCCCTTTCCCAATCAAAACCCTAATTTTGACCATTTTGCCCTTTTGAAGATTTGATCAAATTTCTTGAGGAATTATGGTCCAAACTTGATCAAATGATACATATGAGTTTGAAATGTTTATGTGGATAAAAAACTATGAAGTTTGACTGTAAATTGGCCATAGTTGACTTTTCTTCCAATACAGATGATTTTTAGGTCAATTGCTCAATTGACTGAGCAAAAGTGTGATCCAAAGATTGAAACTTGACATGAGTAATCTTGAGGATCCATAATGATCCATGAAAGTCATATGGGTCATTGGAAGTTCAAATATCATGTGCAATCTCAAACCCTAATTTTGGTCATCAGTGCTTAAGAAGGTGTCTTGAGTTGATCAACCCTAGTACAGTCTTGAGCCAAAGGAGATCTTGTGAGAAAATTCTTGATAAGTGAGAGGGAAAATTTTGGGGTACAACAAATGCCCCTGTTTAATCTTCTTAAGCCTAAAGAGTTAGATTAGCGAGTTTTGTCATTCGTGACTCGAAGGTGGAAGATGATTGGACATTAGAGTGCCCAGAAATTTGCACTCGGTGATGTGATGATTGATGGTATAGGGAATGGGATTAAAGATGCCATTTGGAGGGATGATGGAAAGTTGTTGGAGATGGGCTTGTAGATTCCATCCATAAATGATTGCTGAATCATATCTGTAAGCTGAAACTGGATGAATATCAGAATGGTCTCCGTGTCTGGAGCGTATCCGAACTGTATATGAAAGTTGAATCTGAATGAGTATCAGGATGACATCCGTGTATGGAGCATATCTGGACTGTATCTGACAGTTGAATCTAAATGAGTATCAGGATGGCATACATATCTGGAGCATATCTGAAGATTGAATCTGAATGAGTATCAGGATGGCATCCGTGTCTGGAGCGTATCTGAACTGTATCTGAGAGCTGAATCTGAATGAGTATCAGGATGGAATCCATGTCTGGAGCGTATCTGAACTGTATCTGAGAGCTGAATCTGAATGAGTATCAGGATGACATCCGTGTCTGGAGCGTATCTGAACTGTATCTGAATGAGTATCAGGATGACATCCGTGTCAGGAGCGTATCTGAACTGTATCTGAAAACTGAATCTGAATGAGTATCAGGATGGCATCCGTGTCTAGAGCGTATTTGAACTGTATCTAAAAACTGAATCTGAATGAGTATCAGGATGGCATCCGTGTCTGGAGCATATCTGAACTGTATCTGAAAAACCTTTGAACATTTTTAATGGTAGATGTTGATTAACCTTATCCTGAAAAGGGTAAAATGTTAGCTAATATGCAATGTCACGTTTTATGAAATGCATGGTATAATGTATTCATGTTATCGATGTTCATGATATATAGATGTGATGTATGCGTATGTGAGCTAATCTGCTGCACTGCTTGTTGGATTGGGGAAAATTAATCTCTGACTACTGCTGAGGATACAGAGTGCAAGTCTTCATGTTTTGAAGTGTTGATGAATTTCCACTTAGAGAAATAAACTTTGTTGTAAGGGAAATACCGTGTACTACTTGTAAAATCCTGTTGGGAAATCCTGAGAAATTTGGCGACTTTTACCGGGGAGTGATAACTGGAAGTTTTGTTCCGCTGGGGATTAAACTTCATACTGTAGGGGATTTTATGGAAATAGCTTAGAGAGATTTCCATATTTCTTAAAGCCATTAGTGATTGTATTTCTATTTTGTTTATTTGTAAATGGTAGTTACGTTCAAGTGCATATGTTTAAAAATAAATCATTAGACGTTTTTGTAAACAAAACATAAGAGTAAAGAAAAACAGATATTTTTGTACTTTCAAAGGGATATCTTTGTATTGACTTTGAGTAAGTATTTTTTGTACAATGAGACAAACATTCTAGTAAGAGAACGTCTTCATAAAAATGAAAATTTGATACAAAGAAAAGATAGCTATGTGAAATAATCCCATGGGGTTCCCATTCTGCTATAGCCTTCGTGTCTCTGAGCATCTTATCTATTTGTTGCCTTATCTGAAGCTGATTGAATTGATCAGAACCGTCGAGTTTGTAGGTTGTCCGTAAGGTGATCCAACGGGACATATTCATACGCTTTAATTCCCTAACTTTTTCCTGGACTGCCCTTTCGGGTTTTCAGTCCACCGGGATACCCTTTTTTGCCTAAGTCGCCCTTTTGAGTTTTCAGCTTGCCGGGTGTACATATTCTTTTTGTTTTATCCCTAATTTTTTCCCGAACCTTTTTGGTTCATCGGGATGCCCTTGTTTTTCCTAGGTGTGTCAACCTAGCGGGTCTTTTTATGTGTAGTATCTTTTGACTATGTCCGCGTTCACAAGGTGTGGCAAGTCGTCGCCATCCATGGTGGTCAAGATCATTGCTCTACCAGAGAATATGCTTTTGATTACAAACGGTACTTCATATGTAGGAGTCCATTTTCCCCTGGGATCACCTTGCAGCAGTATGATGTGCTTGATCACCAAATCCCCGACTTGATATACTTGGCGTCTGATCTTTTTGTTGAAAGCCTTGATCATCCATTTTTGATACATTTGACCATGACAGACAGCAGTAAGCCTTTTCTCATCAATCAAGTTTAGTTGATCAAGACGAGTTTGGATCCAATCTTCTTCATTCAGGCCTTCATCCTTCATAATTCTCAGAGAGGGGATCTAGACCGCAATAGGTAAGATATCCTACATTCCGTATACCAGAGATTAGGGTGTTTCCCCGGTTGATATGCGCTCTGTGGTACGATACCCGTGGAGAGCGAATGGTAGCATCTCATGCCAGTCTACGTACGTGACTACCATTTTCTGTATGATCTTTTTGATGTTCTTATTTACGGCTTCGACATCACCATTCATCTTTGGCCGGTAAGGGGAAGAATTGTGATGCTGGATCTTGAATTGCTCGCACAGGGCGGTGATCATAGTATTGTTTGATTCATACTATTGTCTATGATGATCCTCTCTGGGATACCATACCGACATATGAGATTCTGTTTAATGAATCGGGCTACAACATTCTTGGTAATGGAAACGAAAGAAGCCGCCTCAACCCATTTTGTAAAATAGTCAATGGCCTCTAAGATGAAGCGGTGTCCATTAGAGGCTGTTAGTTTGATTTCCCCAATCATATCGATGCCCCACATAGCAAAGGGCCAAGGAGCCATCAAGACATTCAGAGAAACTGGAGGTACGTGCACCTTGTCAACATAGATCTGGCATTTGTGGCAGGTTCGAGAATGTTGATAGCAATCTGCTTCCATGGTAGACCACTAATAACATGCCCGTAGGATTTTCTTTGCCATCGTATGCCCACTGGAATGGGTGCAAAAAGTGCCCTCGTGTAGATCAACCATGATCTTTTCTGCCTCAATGGGGAAAATTAGAGTCATGGTTGCGTTTGTAGAGAACACCATTAATAAGGAAGAACTTAGCGGAGAACCTCCTTAAGTACTTCTTATCTTTGACTGAAACTCCTTTCGGATATTCTCGAGCCTCGAGATACCTCTTGACTTCGTGAAACCAAGGCCGGTCAGCTAGTTCTTCAGTATTAATCTCGTGACAGTGAGTTGGTTCATTCATTCGTTCAATGGTGACCTGGGGAGCCTCGTTATCCCTTTTAATTTTACACATGGATGACATTGTTGCTAGCGCGTCTGCTAGATGATTTTCTTCTCGCGGGAAATGCTCGAAGGTGATCTTCTCAAAATGTGGGATCAATTTCAACACATATTCTTTGTAGGGGATAAGGTTAGGGTGTTTGGTGTCCCATTCTCCTTTGATCTGGATGATGACCAAGGCTGAATCTCCGAATACACTTAAGGATTTAATTCCCAAATCTATGGCAGCCTTGAGACCAAAAATGCATGCTTCATATTCTGCCATGTTATTTGTACAATTGAAGTAGAGTCTTGCCATAAAGGGGGTATGACATCCTTCAGGAGATATGAGTACAACACCTATATCATTTCTGAGTGCGTTGGACGCCCCATCAAAAACCAGGGTCCATAGGGATCCTTGTTCAGGTTCGTCATATGGTCTGAATTCTTTACAGTTGTTTACCATCATGATGTCTTCATCTGGGAATTCGAACTTCATGGACTGGTAGTCCTCCACAACTTGGTGAGCCAGGTGATCAGCTAGTACACTACCCTTTATTGCTTTCTGGGTAGTATATTGTATGTCATATTCTGTCAGGATCATCTCCATCTCGCTATTCTCCCAGAGAGGGTAGGTTTCTCAAAGATGTATTTCATTGGATCCATTTTAGATATCAATAAGATAGTATGGGTCAGCATATACTGCCTTAGTCGGCAAGCAGCCCATGCCAGAGCGCAACAAGTTTTCTCGAGCAGTGAATATCTTGTTTCACAGTCATTAAAATTTTTTCTCAGGTAATAAATAGCATGCTCTTTTCGGTCAGACTCATCATGCTTCCCCAACACATACCCCATTGAATTTTCCAAAACAGTTAGATACATGATCAAGGGTCTTCCCTCGACTAGTGGCATCAGAACCGGAGGCTCTTGCAGGTATTCTTTGATCTTATCAAAGGCAATTTGGCACTCATCATTCCATTTGACTACTTGATCTTTCTTCAGCAATTTGAAGATTGGTTCACAAGTAGCTGTCAGGTGAGAAATGAATTTGGCAATATAGTTTAACCATCCCAAGAATCCTTTGACTTCCTTCTCGGTACGAGGAGTAGGCATTTCTTGTATTGCTTTAACCTTGGCAAGATCTACTTCAATACCTTTACCGCTGATGATAAAGCCTAGGAGTTTACCATACCTCACCCCAAATGTGCATTTATTCGGGTTCAACCTTAGCTTATATTTCTTTAGTCTCTCAAAGAGTTTCTGTAAATGGTCAAGATGCTCTTCTTCTGTTTGAGATCTGGCTATCATGTCGTCCATATATACCTCTATTTCGTGATGTATCATGTCTTGAAATAGAGCTACCATGGCATGCTGATAGGTTACCCCAGCGTTCTTCAACCCGAATGGCATAATCTTGTAGCAGAAAGTGCCCCATTGTGTGACAAAGGTTGTTTTTTCCATGTCCTCAGGAGCCATTTTGATTTGGTTATAGCCTGAGAAACCGTCCATGAAGGAAAACACTTTATGTTGTGCCGTATTGTCCACTAGAATATTAATGTGGGGAAGTGGGAAATCATCCTTAAGGCTTGCCCTATTCAAAACTCTGTAGTCCACACACATCTGTACTTTGCCATCCTTTTTAAGCACAGGAACAACATTGGCAAACCATTGTAGATAGGAAGTGACGTCCAAGAATCCGGCATTGAATTGTTTCATTACTTCCGCTTTGATCTTCTCTGACATGTCTGGTCTCATGCGACATACCTTTTGTTTTACCCGTGGGCAGTCTTCTTTTGTTGGTAGACGATGTACCACGATATCTGTATCCATTCCTGGCATGTCTTTGTATGACCAGGAAAAGACCTCAACATAATCATGTAGCAACTGAATCAGGTGCTCTTTGACACTGGGTTCCAGATTGGCACCCACCTTGACTTCTCTCTTGTCTTCTTCGGTACCTAGGTTAACTGTGTCCACTAGTTCTTCGTGGGGCTGTATGGTCCTCTCTTCTTGTTGTAGTAACCTGGCGAGTTCACCTTCATCTTCGGCTTGGTAGATTAGATTTTCAGAATCACAGAAGGCCATAACAGAATTGTTACCCATGGGATCCCGAATTGATGTAGATATGCATTTTGAATGTGAGTGTGTGTAAGAGTATAACTATCTTTGAAAGAAATGAAAATGTAAAAAGAAAAACAATGAGCACAAAGTTTGTATGCAAAAACGTCCATGATTCATTGATATCATATGGATATGAGATAATAACCCTTACAAATGGACCATTGTGCCTCGGGTAAGACACAAGGTTTTAAGAGTCTGAATTATTTAATATTACAGATCCGACAAAATTTAAAGACAAATTACTATTGGATAAATGTGATTGGGACGAAATATCTAGCTTCCCAGTTGGTGAGCCCTCCATTGACAGTTGGGAAAATCCAATCCTCCAGGTTATAGCTATCTTCATCATCCTCCATTGCGTTGACTTTGTGGTTGCTGATCTTCAAGGGTGGTCCTGCGGCACGAGCGTAGCGTACAACTTTTTGGGCTCCTGAAGTGAAACCCAAACCAAATTTGTCAGATTTTTATGGGATATCTGGGAGTTGGCCCCAAATAGTGCACCCACCTTCTTCGATCACTGCCTTGGCATCTTTCAAAGACGACATCTTGAGCGGAGGCCTTGTAATCTTTGGGACTTGAGAAACAACCTTGGTTACTGCCACAGTTTGTGGGACTTCTTCAAAGTGCTGGAATGGAGTTTCAATAAATTCACAATCTAATTCCACATATCTGAAGGAATTTAGATGGCTGACCATATACTCTTCTTTATGAACAATGATGATTTCCCCCTGAATTGGATATTTCAGCATTTGATGCAACATAGAGGTAACGACACCAGCATCGTGAATCCACAGTCGGCCTAATAAGCATGAATATGAAGGGTGAATATCCATTACATAAAAAGTTGAATCAAATATTTGGGTTCCAACTTTTATGGGGATGTCCACTTCCCCATGAACCATCCTTTTTGAGCCGTCGAAGGCCCTTACTACTATGTTGCTAGGTTTCAAGGTCAATCCTTCACAATCAAGCCTATCAAGAGCCTTTTTAGGCAACATATTCAGAGACGAACCAATATCAACCAAGACATGAGCCAAAGTCGTGCCCCTGCATTCGACTGAGACATGCAATGTCTCGTTATGCTTCCTCCCCCTTGGCATTAAATTAGCATCTGAAAAACCTAAACCATTATCCGCGGTCAAGCTGGCTACGTAGTCTTGGAACTGATCGGCAGATGTTTCTTGGGGACATGGGCAGTTTTAAGGAATTTTACCAAGGCCTTCGCATGAGCCTCGAAACATAACAATAAAGCCAACATGGAAATTTTTGATGGAGTTTTCCCCATTTGTTCGATTACGTTGTAGTCGCTTCTTTTTATAATATTTATAATTTCCTCAATCTATTTTCGGGAGGTCTCAAAGATAGCTACTGATTGGGCCTTGGTCCAGACAGGCTCAACCAGAATACCTTTGCCTCGAGTCTCGGTTGACTCGGCAGTAGGAATGTCAGTAGGGGTGATAACAGGGACTGTAATAGTTTTGTCAATATGAGTAATAGCATAGATGATTGCAGGACTAGGAATAGCCTTTGGAGGAGCAACAATAAGAGGAATGATTACAGGTCCAAAAATAGCTTTTGGAGGAGCAATTTCTGGAGAGAATACCCTTCCACTTCGGGTTATCTTACTAGTCCCTGCGATATTACTGATATCAGAGTCAACTTTCTCAGAGCTTGATTTTTTAGCAGTTGGCCAATCTTGCTTGATACCGTGATAGTAGACATCACCTCCATAATTCCATGGGACGGTTTTGTATGATGAATACGGGATTGGGCTAGGCATTGTAATTATCAACGGAGCTACTTTAGGAACTGATGTGATTCTAACGGGTCTTTTGGTGGAGACCCTGGAAGAATTGGTGGAAATGGTCATTATGGAAACATCATTATCAGAAACAGTTGGAATATAAGTCTTCTCGAACAAAATCTCCTTGTCATCTATTAGGCATTGAACGCCCGCTTTTAACAAATGACAGCTGGTTGGTGAGGATAAACATAAATGACAACTTTCATCACAGCCTGGGAATACACTGACATTTAACAAGTTCTTTTTGATAGTCAGGAGTGGGGTCACAAGTTCATCAACCAAATTAATAAACATATCTTCCTCAACGACATTGACATCACGACCGTGCTTGGGAATAGGGGCAGTGATAACGTTGGGAATTTCTAGTGCATCGAATTCAATATCTTTGGCTTCAAGAAGGTCTTGTACCTTGTTTTTCAGAGCCCATCAGTTGTTAGTGTCATGGCCGGGACTCTCAGAATGGTGTGTACAGCGGGCATTAGGATGATAATGAGGAGAGGTTGTGTTAGGATTTTTTGGAGCTTCTTTCAAAGTCACTAGATTGGATCTTAACAAATGTGGCAATACTTGAGATAGTGTCATATTAATTCGGTGAACTGTCTGACTGGTCTTTTTGTTCTTGGCTGGTTGCTTCTTTGCTGAGCAGGTTCGGGTTTAGGAATCATGACAACCCCCACCATTGGACATCATTCAGCCCTATCTTGATTTCTTTGAGGATATACAACAACAAATTCTTTTTTTCCAATGAATGGTTTTCTTACAGCAACTGAGGATGGGTCTTTTTGAATCTTCCCATTCTTTATCCCGGCTTCCACTCTTTCTTTGGTCAATATCAATTCGGTAAAATCTGTCGAGGAACTCCCAATTAAGTGATTGAAGAAAGGACCGGACAAGGTGCCCAAAAACATGTCTACTAGCTCTCTTTCTGATAGGGGAGGCTGGACTCTTCCTGCTAAGTCCCTCCATATTTGAGCGTAGTCTTTGAAGCCTTCACTTGAAACCATGGCCATACCCTGGAGTTGATTACGGGTGGGAGAAAGGTCTGCATTGTATTGGTATTGTTTGTAAAAGGCAGCAACAAGATCTTCCCAATTATGAACATTGGCTCTTTCTAGCTGATCAAACCAATCAAGTTGAGTTCCAGACAGGATGTCTTGAAAGAAGTGTACCCATAAATTCTTGTCAGCAGTGTGAGGTTGTATTTTCCTCACATAGGACCGGAGATGCATTTTGGGACATGAAACTTCGTCGTATTTGACGAACACTGGTACCTTGAATTTGGGAGGAATGACAATCCCAAACACTAAACCTAACTCCTCAAAGTCCATTCCAGGCACTTTTTGAATTTCCATTGCACTTAACCGTTCTTCCAGATGCTTATACTTGTCGTCGGCCGAAGGATATTATTCTTCAGAATAATCTTCTTCTTCCTCTTCCTCTTCTGAATCTGGCTGGGCAACTGCTTCCTTTCCTTTCCCATCTTGATTATCTTTCTCACCAGATGACGTTGCAAAGTCTAGGGTCCTTCTTGCTTGTCCTTGGAATCTGCTTCCCATATTCAGAACTCCGGTTATTTTCTTTGTTTTCTTCTTTTTCTCTTCAACCAGCAAGGTCTTCAACTCTTCTTGTCCTTTGGCTAGAGTTAAGAACATCTGTTGGAACTGAGAATTTTGTGCTTGGAGGTCTTTCACCGTCTGCTCGAGATCCATCTTACTGAAATAAACAGTTGAAAGATGAGGAGTCTTATTGCAAGAAACCTGCTTATGTTATGATGAACGGTAGATGCATATGCAATGATTTCAAGGAACTTAGAGATTTAAAATTGCTTTAGACCAAAAAGGAACACACGTCATATTAATAAATCAAATCTTGAGTAAATCATGCCTCTTTTGGGCTTACAAAGAAATACAAAAACTCTAAGATAAAAAGTGGTACGCATCCTTTTTGGTGCGATGTAGGCATTCAGGCTCCGCTCCTCATGAAGTTGCTTAGTGAGCTCCAGATTCTTCTTCTCGCTGGTGTAGAACTAGACCTCGAAAGTGTCTCGCTCCCCCTTGAGTTGTATTCAATCTCTTTGTAAGTCTTCAAGAGAGGTGGGCATGTCAGGATGCAGGATAGTGTGTGGAATATCTCCTTCCATAACAAGCTCAATGATTACCAGGAGAATGGAGGGATAATGCATCATAAGACTCTAAGAACGAGCTCATACCCATTTGAGGTAAGGCTCAAGAGGGATGGAATTATTATGCCAAAATGTCTTGCTATCTACCTTGTTCAACATCCTTCAAGCTCGGATAAATCTCTGGCGATGACCTTGATCGTCGTTCTCGTAGTCAAATACCAAACCTTGAATGAGCATCTCATGTGGGCCATCCCTTCGGGCGTAACCACATTGTCTTAAGGCTAAGCAAGGGTTGTAGGTGATACCTCCTCTAATACCAAGTAAAGGGACATTAGGGAATTCTCCACAATGGTCAATAATAGTAACATTCTCTAAGGATCGAGAACACCAATGAATGTCTGAATGTTTGAGCGTCATCAACCTTTGTGACCACCTTGAACCTTGCTCGTTCTTCAATACAGATTAGGAAAGATGTTAAATAAACCATCTTGCCAAGAGATGGGTATAACACATAAGGATACCTCTTTTCCTCATAGTGCGGGTGTGAAAAGAATGTAGGATGTCTCCTAGCAAAGTAGGCACCGGGTTACGAGAAATGAAGATCTTGACGGTGTTTACATCTATGAGTTGGTCAGGATTTGGAAACAAAACCATCATGTTGTACCGCAAAATTTGCCCTATTTTCATACATGCATATTAATTGTTTTATGGTTATGGAATAAAGGTATATTTATCAAGCTTCTTCAGGTTAAAAGTGACATTTATTTCGTCAATGGATATTCTCAGAGTATTTTCCGTGCTGAAGATCGGTTTGCCGTTTTGCAACGATTCGGGGTTCAAAGATTCACAAGTCCAACCAGGCGCGTCATATTCAGGTGTTCTTTCGCCAAGATATCTCTGATAATGTATTCTCAAATTAATTTTTGTCTCAAGAGTCAATTCTTTCAAGAAGGTCTCCGAATGTGTGAGTTTTCTCGAAGAAATATGGTGAAAAAGTGTGCTGAAAGTGCAGTTTTTACGCGCTAAAAAATTAATAACTTAAAGATCGTGGCTCGTTTTGAACCCGTTTCAGTGGCCAAAATTCCGTCTTGATGTTATCTACATTTTCATCTCTCACGGCTGGAAGCCAATTTCGATCAGAAGGTCTTCAAAAATGCGGATTTATCAAGTATTTTCGTACAGAAAATTTCTGACAGAAGTTTATTTGTGTCATGTTCAGAAAATCATAACTTGGCCGATTTTCATCGTATTGAGCTGGTTCTGGCGCCAAAATTTCACAAATTGAGTTGGCTAAGTTTTTACATGAGGTATTGAGTTCAAACGGTATCAGAAATGCCTTTGTTTTTTGCTCAGAGTGCGCGTGACGCGCCGAAAATCCTGAATGCTGAATATTATTTTATCTGGGTCGAAACTTCGAAAATTCATAACTCGGTCAATTTTTATCGGATTGGGCTCATATTTTTACACAAGGTCACTGACTCATAGATCTACAACTTTTCTTCCAAAGTCGAGACTAGATTATGCTCCGATCAATACCAGTTTTTTATTGAAGAACATGTCAGAGTCGACACTAGAGCCCAAAATAAGTTTGTCTAAGCTGAAACTTCAAAAATTCATAACTAATTCAACATTTATACGATTGAGCCTATTTTCGGACAGGAGTTAGTTCTCGATGTCAAATACATTTTGTGTTCATATTTCAACTTAAAAAATTGCACTTAAGCCCCTGCGATTTAGCCTGGAATGTGACGGACTCAAGTGACCATTGGAGGCTCAATTGCACATTCAAAGCTTATTTTTTCTCTCTAATTTCTATTATATAATCTCATTCTTTTCACACAAACAAGGAAAGAGACAAAAAAAAATCCTTGGCCATAACGCTGTCAGAATATCAAATTCTTTCAAGAACCCTAAAACCTTGAAATTCTTGTTACAAATCCTCATCTCACTACAAACAAGCCATCACTGTTACAAACCCACATCTCACTACTTCTCCAGTAAGGGTAAGGCTGACTTGATCTCCATGATCAAAAGGGCATAAAAGCATTCATCTCACTACTTCTCCAGTAAGGGTAAGGCTGGTTTGATCTCCATGATCAAAAGGGTATAATCATTCATACATGCCATATCGGTTTTAACATTAAATTTTTTCATATATTGACTTTATTTGTATTTCATGATATATAGTAATTTATTTAATGTGTTCATGAGATTCAACACTTCAGATTTAGACAGGATCTCATGCAGGTTCATTACAGAACGTTGAGGCCAAAACACAAATGGCCAAAATAGAACAACCAACAAATGGCACCAATGCATGACAAGACAAACATCCTGAGAATGTTAAGGGCGTGGATTTAACAACCACCCCTATTGGTTTTGATTTTCTTCCTTTCTATTTATCATTTTACCTATTTTTATTCTTTCTGTTTAAATTTTTTTTCATAAAACTTAACATTTTTCACAAACCTTTGACTTTTTATAATAAACTCGAATAATTAATTTTAGGTTTTTTTTTAATTTAATTTTAGGTTTTAAATTAATTTTTGGTTCAACAACCACTCATGACATTTGCATTATTTTTATTTTCTAACCCTATTTTTCATTGACTTTTCTTCCCCTATCTATTTTTTTGGCAAAACTTAATCTTTTTTGTTAAACATTAGACATAAACTTTTTTTAAAACTTTTTTTTAATTAAAATTAATTAGATTTTAGATTTTTTTAATTAACTTTTTTTTTTCAAAATTAACATTTTTTTTATTAATTAAAATTAATTAGGTTTTAAGATTTTTTTAATTAATAATTTTTTTAAAACTAACCTTTTTTTAACTCAAACAAATTAGGATTAGGTTTTTGTTTTAGTATGTAACTGAATCTTTGGCTTTTTTTCATTTATTAATAAATTAAGTTAATTAACTTTTTTTCTTCAAAATTAACATTTTTTACTAATTAAAATTAATTAGGTTTTTTAGGTTTATTTAATTAATTATCATAAATCACTTTTTTTCATAAAAAATTCACCAAAAATATTAACTTAGAATTTTAAGTTTTAATTTTTCCTTAATTTATTTTTATTTATTCTTTTACATTTTAATTTCTAGGAAAATTGTATAGGTCACATTATCAACGTAATAGTGTAGATTTATCTTTTCTCGCATTTTTTTCTAATTATGTAATTGCTTCCGGGATGTAATAGTAATTAGGATTTTAAATTCCGCATCTTTATTTTCAGTCCAAAATAATTATGTATCAGCAAAAGCCTTGTAAAAGCTAGGATTTAAAACTTTCTGCATTTTATTTTCGCAAACTATAAACTGTCTAGATGTATGGCTAATAGGATTGTATGGCAAGAATGTCTGAAAAATTAAAACGGTGGATCACCTAATGGGAAAAGATTAAATAGCTGAAACAAATCATATGCACATATTCACTCCTAGGGTACTCCTCACTTGGTTGCCTCGGAAAACAATGGACATGTCCCTCGAACGTAGGGATACCCTTAGCAAAGACCCTCGGTTAAAATCATCATACAGATCATGGTCCCTCGATGTCCCTCGAAGTTGCCTATGGTATATGATCTTGTCCCTCGATGTTGCCTACGAATATATGATGATAGTCCCTTCGAAATGCTAAGGTATCCTTACATGTTGCCTTCAATGACCATTACGTCCCTTTCGAATTGACCCTTACAACTCCGACGATAGTGCTACCTACTCACTAATAGTGGGATAGCACTTTCTAAAGGAAACAAACATAGAACAATTCCTTTTGTCGAGTAGGTAGATTAGTTCTTAAGTACTTGCTCAAACAAACAAACTTTTCCACACTTACACTCCTCTTTTAAACAAAGCTTTCAAAAACACTTCGTAACACTCTTTAAGACAGAAGCAAGAGTTAAATCGAAGTCAAAAACTTTTTCAAATCAAACACACACAAGCAATTTTGAAAATGATGAGCAAGTACCTAAGAGCCCGTAGATAACAAAGAATAGAAAGGGTGTTAATACCTCCCCTTTCTATAATTTACCCCCCGTACTCAAAATCTCGAAAAAGGAATTTTTCTGTGCTTTTTTCTTTTCCAGTTGGATAAAATAAAAGTCGGTGGCGACTCTTGCTTACCGCGGAATTTTGCAAATACAAAACGCAAACCAGTATTAACAGTCGGTTCTGTCACCGTATCACAGAACTGGCGACTCTGCTGGGGTAAATAAGTGGGGTATACCTTAGGATTAGTTCATCATATTGCTTCTATTGTTTGATTTGATTGCTTTATTTTTGTGGGCTTTTTATCGAAGTTACTGTAGATCCTAACCCGAATCTGGGGAACACCTTTTAGGTAAGTAGCAATAGACTGTGAGGGAATTGTACGGCGTAGACCAATACGGTTGAAGCAGTAGCTACGTTGATGTGGCACATTAGTTGGTACCGATATCCCTTGTGGAGCAACAAGGAGAATATGGGGCTGCTATATGGGTCATTAAGCATCAATTGACCTTAGAACCTATAATTGACCAACTTGGCCATAGGAAGTAGTGAGATGCTACACTCATTGAGACCATACTCTCGAGATGGTTCCGGCTGCAAGAAAATATTGCGTGAGCTGAAACTATGACTGATGGAGGATGGTTAGTGATATTGAGAACCTCTAGAACCCGGTTACTATTATTAGGACAGGTTGAAACCAACTGAACTTCAAGAGGGTAGTACCTAGACCTCATGCAAGCCTAAACCTAAGGCTGGTTGTGTGACTTGTGTGCTTTCAACTTGAACTACTTGCACAGTTTTATTATCTGACAACATGAGTTCCTTGCAGGTTTTGTTTACAGTTCTTATCCAATAACTTGGATTTCTTGCCGAGTTTACTTGCTTACATCACCTCGCACTTTTTCTTAAACGCATAGCATACACATCATAACATCATACCATAGCATTTCCTTAACCATTTCAAGGATCTCAAGGGTTTGTGATGCAGGTTATGGTAAATCAGAT
The DNA here is from genome assembly GCA_948472305.1 of Vicia faba. NCBI lineage: Eukaryota > Viridiplantae > Streptophyta > Magnoliopsida > Fabales > Fabaceae > Vicia > Vicia faba. Next base: position 74,535,383 of record OX451736.1, on the reverse strand, counting down.
GTCTAGCAAGGGGCAAGGGGATTTATTTTCCTCTAGCCAATGTCGTCTAGAGATCAAAACACGATAACTTGAGTCAGGGGCTATGACCCACTTGATATGGTGAGCTTGACTCTTGAAGAAGGACTCTCAACAACATGATGTTTCTTCAGTTAAGCTGCAATCAAATTCTAACAGTTTCTTGTTTACCCCGCGAGATCCTTGAAAACATTGCATACATATATCATACATATAATTGCATAACAGGTCTTCCAGTACAGGTCTCTCGGGTCCAACAACAACCTCACCAAAAACAACGGGTTGATCAGAGTAAGCCGAATAAGACCAAAAGGCAGTTTACCAAAATCAACATGTCATTGGCTCAAGCATTGCAACGCCTGTTGAAGGCAAAGTTGGTTATATTAAGGGACTCTCCTCAGAATCCCAACATACCCTCCCCAAGGTACAATCCTGATGCTAGGTGTGCATACCATTCCAACAGCCCTGGACATGACACCAACAACTGTTGGGCATTGAGAAATAAAATTCAAGACCTGATTGATAAAGGAGCGCTAGAATTCACACAAGATGGTCAGGCTGAATTCTTATGCCATCCCTCCAAGGCATACCATTTAAAGTGACAAGTTCTAACAAGAGGGCTTTTCGTTCATTAGAATTTTCAATTTGTAATTTTCTTTTGATTGTTTGAACATTTATTCATATCAAACCTCGTTATTTCATCAATGCATTGCACATGTTTGTCTTGAATCAATTCATTCGTATTCACTATTTTAAAAATGTGTTCTTATTTCCTTTTGTGATATTCAACTCTCGAACAAAAGCTCTGAGCCTTTAGAGGGAGGATGACGAAAATGATATCAAAATCTCTACAATATGCTTTTGAACAGATCCCGCTGATGATGTACAAGCATTGTTTCAAATCCTAAACAGTGGAGTTATAAGGAAGATAATCCCTAGTCAACCCCTTTGAGCCAAAGAAGTAGGAGTTTTTCTTTTCACACAAATTAAAACCCTTAATCACAATATGGGGCAGGGTAGTTTTCTCAGTTAATCCAGGTGCACAATGAATGGCATCGAAGACGTCCTTCTAAAACAGAAGATGGTGATGGTTCCCTATAATCGTCAAGACAGGCAGTCATTATCTCTCGAAATAAAAGCCCATTAAGTCATAACCTATGAAGGAGACTTAAGAATTAAAAAAAGCTAGGGCATCCCCTGACTGTAATCACAAAAGAATCAGTTCAGGCAAAAAACAGGGATAGTAAAACCAAAAAAAGAGGTTACTACAAATCCTCGGCAAAAAAAATATTACAAAATGACTGCCTTTTTCAAGTAAACTTTCAGTATCCGAACCATCACCGGAACATCAAGGGCAATATTCCAAGACTCAAATGGGATCTAAATGCACAATTAAATGAGTATAGGATCGAAGAACATCACGAAGAACGGGTGGGTACAAATAAATTTTGAGCTTTTATCCTTTGTTTCTTGAACCGTGAACCAGGCCACGTTATAACCCTTAAAAGTCCTAGCTGAAGCATGGGTTAGTTCGAAAACATATTGTTACAAAAGGTATCCTGAATCCTATAAGGTTTGTTATAAATCCTGAGTTGACATCACATTTTTACAAAAAAAAAAACTTGTTTTACTAAAAAATGAATTTTCAAACTTCAAGACAGACATAAGCTTTGCATTCTTAAAATAACATTGTTTGCATATGACTATTTGTTCAACAGCAGAGAAATTCGCATGACGAATATCTAGTGAACAAAAACCTTCTCAATAAAAAGGATCACCTCAAGTGGAAAAAACACTTCCAACCAAGGGGAACGGCATGATCATTGTCCATCATCTGGGGCAGTCAAGTCAAGATTCAAGGAATCTCTCAAAGATGCCAAATAGCCAGGGGCAGATCTCCATCTGAATCACTTGGGGAATTGGACATGAATTCCAGCAACAAATCTTGTATGATCAAACGAACATCTTCTGGTAGTGTGGCAACACAACACTACCGACAGTGACAACTCCCTACACCCTGAGAGCGTGGACATAGTAAAAAAATACTGCTCATGAATAAAGACCCGCTAGGTTGACACACCTAGGAAAAACAAGGGCGTCCTGGTGAACCAAAAGGTTCGGGAAAAAATTAGGGATAAAAACAAAAAAAAGATTTGTAAACCCGGGAAGTCGAAAAGCTGAGAAGGCGGCTTGGGCAAAAAAGGGTATCCTCGTGGACTGAAAATCGGAAAAGACAGTCTAGGAAAAAGTTAGGGATTAAAGCGTACGACTATGTCCCGTTATCTTGTCACTTTCCTATCAGTAGAAGACTTATCATTTCGATCGGTAGTTACCAAGCACCTCATAAGTTGGGATGACACTCAATCCACAAGGCCTCTGTAGGAACTTTCTCCAGCAGGTACAGGAGCATAAAAGTTTTGATGCAAAGTCATTGTCATATCCTCAGCACGCGTCCCAGTAACATCTACACTCCCCCAGAGTAAGAAATATCCAAAAGTAGTGGTGTTAATTCTCCCCAAGCAGAGTTCATCTTTCACCAATAATGGAAGACCATCCCCAGTGGAGTTTATTTCTTCCACAGACAGAAATTTTATCCCCGACAGAGTTCATCATCGCCAGCAACGGTAATTCATCCCCAACCAAGGTTATTGCTCCAAATCAGCGGATCTTCTGACAGAGTATCTCTTCCCCACAAAGTCATTTTTTTCTCGTCAGTTTATTCTCCGGCGGAATTATTCTCCGGCCAAGTTATTCTCAAATCATCTTTGGTCGTTATCCCCAGCGAGCGAAACTCTTTATTCTCCAACAAAAGTCAGGGATTTATTTTCCCAAACTCGGACGTGCCACAATAGCATTTCATTATATCATGACGTGCGCATACATATTGCATACAACATAATCTCATTTATTTTGAGAACATCATCATACAATGCATGTCATGCATCATATACGATTAATCATGTACCTTTTCAGGAAAGATGGTTATCATCAACAACTTCCAGCAAGTTCAAGATTAACTCCGGAAACTAAACAGAGTAATTATCTGCACGATCAAATGCAGCTTTACACGGGTTCGTCACTAAGAAATCTTACACGGGTTTCTCCTAAATGCATCTTCACACGGGTTTATCTTGAAAAATCTTACACGGGTCCTTTCTCATATATTTCTGAATGAAGTTTTACATAAACTCATCTCAAAGTAACTTTACCCAGGTTCCTCCTGAAGTTTTACACGAACTCATCCCAAAGTAACCTTACCCAGGTTCCTCCTGAAGTTTTACACGAACTTATCCTAAAGTAACCTTACCCAAGTTCCTCCTGAAGTTTTACACAAACTTATCTCAAAGTAACCTTACCCCGGTTCCTCTTGAAGTTTTACACGAACTCATCCCAAAGTAACCTTACCCAGGTTCCTTCTGAAGTTTTACACAAACTTATCACAAAGTAACCTTACCCAGGTTTCTCCTGAAGTTTTACACGAACTTATCACAAAGTAACCTTACCCAAGTTCCTCCTGAAGTTTTACACAAACTTATCCCGAAGTAACCTTACCCAGGTTCCTCCTGAAGTTTTACACAGACTTATCCCGAAGCAACCTTACCCAGGTTCCTTCTCGGTCCCGATGTAGTTTCACCCAGACTCATCCTGAAGCAACCTTACCCAGGTTCCTCCTTACAATTTCCCGATGTAGTTTCACCCAGACTCATCCTGAAGCAAACTTACCCAAGTTCCTCCTTACAATTTCCTGATGTAGTTTTACCCAGACTCATCCTGAAGCAACCTTACCTAGGTTCCTTCTCGGTTCAGATGCAGTTTTACCCAAACTCCTCGCAAAGCAATCTTACCCAGGTTCCTTCTTGGTTTAGATGCAGTTTTACCCAAACTCCTCACAAAGAAACCTTACCTAGGTTCCTTCTCGGCTCAGATGCAATTTTACCCAAACTCCTCACAAAGCAACCTTACCCAGGTTCCTTCTCGGTTCAGATGCAGTTTTACCTAAACTCCTTGCAAAGCAACCTTACCCAGGTTCCTTCTCAGTTCAGATGCAGTTTTACCCAAACTCCTCACAAAGCAACCTTATCCAGGTTCCTTCTCGATTCAGATGCAGTTTTACCCAAACTCCTCACAAAGAAACCTTACCCAGGTTCCTTCTCGGTTTAGATGCAGTTTTATCCAAACTCCTCATGAAGCAACCTTACCCAGGTTCCTTCCCATAAGCCCTACTATTCAAGTTCCTTCTCATAACCTTACCATCCAGGTTTCTTTTCTCTTATCTCCAGACAGCAGTCCACAACACTGTAAGACCCGGATCTATCAAACACGATCGGTTTCACCTTTCCCTAGTAGATCGCAATGCAGCCTATACACGACTAGATACGCAGTTCACTTTCGCTTCCTCAATCCGGAGTTAATTCCCCCGTAGATTGACGGATAACTGAAGCTCCTAAAATTCTATTTCTCCCAAGATAGAGACCTACATTCCTCAGCAGATTCCTCCTCAATGATAGGAACATGAATTCTCATCAAAGGAATATCTCGAGAAATCAACATCTTCTAGATGGCATCTTTAAGCCCGTCTCCGGTGACCTCCTGTCATCTCCTCCAAATGGCATCTGTAAGCTTATTCCCGATACTATCTACATAGTCAAGCATCATTACAGACGAGTGCAAATTTCTGGGCACTCTAGTGTTCAATCATCTTCCACCTTCAGATCACGAAAGGCAGACGAGCCAATCTAAATCTTCAGGTTTAAGAAGATTGAACAGGGGCAGCTGTTGTACCCCAATATTTTCCATCTTTTCATACACGCATATTATTGGTTTTATGGTTATGGAATAAATGTATATTTATCAAGCTTCTTCAGGTTACAAGTGACGTTTATTTCTTCAATGGATATTCTCAGTATTTTCTGTGCTGAAGATCGGTTCGCTGTTTTGCAACGATTCGGGGTTCAAAGATTCACAAGTCCAACCCGACGCGTGAAATTCAGGTGTTCTTTCACCAAGATATCTCTGATAACGTATTCTCAAATTCAGGTTCGGCTCAAGAGTCAATTCTTTAAAGAAGGTCTCTGAATGTGTGAGGTTTCTCAAAGAAATATGGTGAAAAAGTGTTCTGAAAGTGCAGTTCTTACGCGCTAAAAAATTCATAACTTGAAGATCGTGGCTTGTTTTGAACCCGTTCCGGTGGCCAAAATTATGTCTTGACGTTATCTACGTTTTCATCTCTCACGGCTGGAAGTCAATTTCAATTAGAAGGTCTTCAAAAATGCGGATTTATCAAGTATTTTCGTACAGAAAATTTGTGACAGAAGTTTATTTGCATCATGTTCAGAAAATCATAACTTGGTCGATTTTCATCGTATCGAGCTAGTTCCGGCGCCAAAATTTCAAAATTTGAGTTGGCTAAGTTTTTATAGGAGGTATTGAGTTCGAACGATATCCAAAAGGCCTTCGTTTTTTTCTCAGAGTGCGCGTGACGCGCCGAAATCCTGAATTCTGAATATTATTTTATCTGGGTCGAAACTTCGAAAATTCATAACTCGGTCAATTTTTATCGGATTGGGCTCATATTTTTACACAAGGTCACTGACTCAGAGATTTACAAATTTTATTCCAAAGTCGAGACCGGATTATGCTCCGATCAATACCAGTGTTTTATTGAAGAACGTGTCAGAGTCGACACTGGAGCCCAAAATAAGTTTGTCTGAGCTGAAACTTCAAAAATTCATAACTAATTCACCGTTTATCCGATTAAGCCCATTTTCGGACAGAAGTTAGTTCTCGATGTCAGATACATTTTGTTTTCACATTTAAACTTAAAAAATTGCACTTAAGCCCCTGCGATTTAGCCTGGAATGTGACAGACTCAAGTGAACATTGGAGGCCCAATTGCACATTCAAAGCCCATTTTTTCTCTCTAATTTCTATTATATAATCTCATTATTTTCACACAAACAAGGGAAGAGACAAAAAAAGCCTTTGTCACAATGCTGTCAGAATATCAAATTCTTTCAAGAACCCTAAAACATGGAAATCCTTGTTACAAATCATCATCTCACTACAAACAAGCCACCCCTGTTACAAACCCACATCTCACTAATTCTCCAGTAAGGGTAAGACTGGCTTGATCCCCATGATCAAAAGGGCATAAAAGCATTTATCTCACTACTTCTCCAGTAAGGGTAAGGCTGGTTTGATCTCCATGATCAAAAGGGTATAATCATTCATACATGCCATATCGGTTTTAATATTAAATTTTTTTATATATTGGCTTTATTTGTATTTCATGATATATAGTAATTTATTTAATGTGTTCATGAGATTCAACACCGCAGATTTAGACAGGATCCCATGCAGGTTCATTACAGAACGTTGAGGCCAAAACACAAATGGCCAAAACAGAACAACCAACGCGTGGCACCAATGCATGACAAGGAAGACATCCTGAGAAGGTTAAGGGCGTGGGTTCAACAACCACCCCTATTGTTTTTGATTTTCTTCCTTTCTATTTATCCTTTTACCTATTTTTATTCTTTCTGTTTAAATTTTTTTTATAAAACTGAACATTTTTCACAAACCTTTGATTTTTTATAATAAACTCGAATAATTAATTTTAGGTTTTTTTTTTAAATTTAATTTTAGATTTTAAATTAATTTTTGATTCAACAACCACTCATGACATTTACATTATTTTTATTTTCTAACCCTACGTTTCATTGATGTTTCTTCCCCTATCTATTTTTTGGAAAACTTAATTTTTTTATTAAACATTAGACATAAACTTTTTTTAAAACTTTTTTTTAATTAAAATTAATTAGGTTTTACGTTTTTTTAATTAACCTTTTTTTTTTCAAAATTAACCTTTTTTTATTAATTAAAATTAATTAGGTTTTAAGATTTTTTAATTAATCATTTTTTTAAAACTAACCTTTTTTTAACTCAAACAAATTAGGATTAAGTTTTTGTTTTAGTTAGTAACTGAATTTTTGGCTTTTTTTCATTTATTAATAAATTAAGTTAATTAACTTTTTTTTTCAAAATTAACATTTTTTACTAATTAAAATTAATTAGGTTTTTTAGGTTTATTTAATTAATTATTATAAATCACGTTTTTTCATAAAAAAATCACCAAAAATATTAACTTAGAATTTTAAGTTTTAATTTTTCCTTAATTTCTTTTTATTTATTCTTTTACATTTTAATTTCTAGGAAAATTGTATAGGTCGCATTATCAATGTAATAGCATAGATTTATCTTTTCTCGCATTTTTTTCTTCTAATTATGTAATTGCTTCCAGGATGTAATAGTAATTAGGATTTTAAAGCCCGCACCTTAATTTCAGTCCAAAATAATTATGTATCTGCAAAAGCCTTGTAATAGTTAGGACTTTAAACTTTCCGCATTTTATTTTCGCAAACTATAAACTGTCTAGATGTATGGCTAATAGGATTGTATGGCAAGAATGTCTGGAAAATTAAAATGGTAGATCAACTAATGTGCAAAGATTAAATAGCTGAAACAAATCATATGCACATATTCACTCCTAGGATACTCCTCACTTGGTTTCCTCGGAAAACAATGGACATGTCCCTCGAACGTAGGGATACCCTTAGCAAAGACCCTCAGTTAAAATCATCATAAAGATCATGGTCCCTCGATGTCCCTCGAAGTTGCCTATGGTATATGATCTTGTCCCTCGATGTTGCCTACGAATATATGATGACAGTCCCTTTGAAATGCTAAGGTATCCTTACATGTTGCCTTCAATGACCATTACGTTCCTTTCGAATTGACCCTTACAACTCCGACGATAGTGCTACCTACTCATTAATAGTGGGATAGCACTGTCTAAAGGAAACAAACATAGAACAATTCCTTTTGTCGAGTAGGTAGATTAGTTCTTAAGTACGTGTTCAAACAAACCAACTTTTCCACACTTACACTCCTCTTTTAAACAAAGCTTTCAAAAACACTTCGTAACACTCTTGAAGACAGAAGCAAGAGTTAAATCGAAGTCAAAAACTTTTTCAAATAAAACACACACAAGCAATTTTGAAAATGATGAGCAAGTACCTAAGAGCCCGTAGATAACTACGGATAGAAAGGGTGCTAATACCTTCCCTTTCTATAATCTACCCCCGTACTCAAAATCTCGAAAAAGGAATTTTCTGTGCTTTTTTCCTTTCCAGTTGGATAAAATAAAAGTTGGTGACGACTCTTGCTTACCGCGACATTTTGCGAATACAAAACGGAAACCAGTATTAACAGTCGGTTCTGCCACCGTATCACAGAATCAAATCCAAATCAAAAGCTATAATGGAGGAAGATTGAGATCATGTTTGCAACCCTAATCGAATCCTCAGTATATAGGGAACATTTGCAGACAAAAATCAGAAGGTTGGAGAGGCGCACCAAGGTAGAACAAACTTGAAAAAATCAAAGAAAAGTGGTGATTTGATTTTGTACTTCCAAACACTTTCAAAGCCCCCTGACCATCTCATTCAATTCCTGGGATCATAAGTAGGCTGTACCAATCAAGAACAAGGAGTTTCCAGTGCCAAAACCCACTGTAAGTCAGCCACGACTTTGGTTTGTTTTTTGAAATCGAATTGCATTATCCTGGCACTTATAGCATGAAATAATCATATATTCTTGTTCCTTAACACATTTGCAAGCTATCTATATTCTTTAATTGTGTTTTTGTGGACTGTATCAGAGTTTACCATTGTTAGGGTTTTTTGCTTCGATTTAGGATCTTTGGGTACAGGTAATATTGGCCCCCTTGAAGGGCATCATGATGCTCAGAATACCAAGGCGGTTCGATTCATGGAATTAGAAGTCATTTATCATGTCCAAGGAAGGTTTTGAAATAAGCCAGGGATGTAGTGACGGACGTTGTCCGTAGGTAAAAGTTTTTAATTTTTACCAACGGAGCGAGGACAAGGATGACCAGCGTGGCATCATCCTGTTGGTTCATTCAAAATTCTGGCGCGTTTTTTTTTATTTTCTCCACTAACTCCCTTTATTGCATATTATCTATTGTTATTATTCTATGTACAACAAGCGTGTGTAGCTCAGCTGGCATTGGTGCAGGTGGAAAATGCTTTGGGGCCTGTGTTCGAATCCCAGGTTCCCCCAATTATTTCATATTATTTTTCTTTCAGCAATTAGGCGTGTGCATAGGTGGGATGACCACCATGGTCCATCATTATCCAACCAGCCATGTGTCCAGGAGGCCAGATCTAAAGACTATCAAATGATGATCCACCAAAGGCATTGGTCAACACGTAGCACTGGATCCAGCAATTCAACGTGGATCAATTTCTTTTGGGCCCATAATCTGTTTTGACACCCCCCCAATTACTGACTTCAGGCCCAATTCTTCTTCCTTTCTTTTATATTTTTCTTTATTAATTCATTTATTTATTTTTTACTAACACAAATTAATAATTCTTTTTATAAAAAAATTATAAAAATAATATTTTTCACCCAATTAGATTTAGGATATTTATTTTCTATACAAAAATTAATTGAATTAGGTTATTTAATTTTAGGTAACTTAAATTATTTTGTAAATAAATTAAAAACAATTAGAACAATTAGAGTTTTTGTTTCTAACTTAACTATATTTTCTTTTTCTTAAAATAACCAAAAAATACAAAAATAGGCCATGTAAATTATTTTCTTTAATTTAATTTAACTATTAATTAATTTTGTATTTAATTTAAAAATTCTAATTCCTTTTTTTCATAAAAATAATCAAAAACAACAAAAATAGTTTCTCTCTCGATTAGGTTAGACGGGGTCAAAACCCTAGTTCTCTCTCGTTCTTAAATTCATCGCGCGCGCTTCATCATTTTATTTTTCCCATATTAATGTAATTGCTCACAAGTTGTAATAGATTAATTAGGACTTTTCTCTATTTCATTTATCGTTTTGATGGGTTTCTTTTTGGCTATGTAAATACCCGAAGCCTTGTAATAGCGTAGCTTTACTTTCCGCACTTTAAATTCTGCAAATATTAACCGTTAGATGTATGAATAATAGGGATGCATGACAAGAATGTATGATTAACTTTAAAACGGTTAGCAAACCCTAAATGTGCAAAGATAATAAACTTGAAATTGAATCACTCGCACATGCGCACTCCTAGGGTACACTCCCACTTTGGTTGCCTTCGGTAAACGGTCATTAAGTATATGATGCTTTAGTGGTTTCTCTCTTGTCTAAACAAAGATCAAAGTCCCGTTCAGAAAAGTTGCCTCGGAATGGTTGCCTCAGAATTGTTGCCTCGAATACTAATCTTAAGACATTAGGGTTACCACTAAGACGTCTTAACATTGCTTTAGTAACCGTACGTCCCTTTCGAATTGAACCTCAAAACTCTGACGATGGTGCTACCTACTCACTAATAGTGGGATAGCGCTGTCTAAAGGAAACAAACATAGAACAATTCTTTTTTTTGAGTAAGTAGATTAGTTCTTAAGTACTTGCTCAATCCAAACAAACTTTTCCACACTTACACTCTTTTCAAACAAAACTTTCAAAAACACTTCGTAACACTCTTGAAGACAGAAGCAAGGGTTAAATCGAAGTCAAAAACTTTTTCAAATCAAACACACACAAGCAAATTTGAAAATGATGAGCAAGTACCTAAGAGCCCGTGGAAAACCACGGATAGAAAGGGTGCTATTACCTTCCCTTTCTCTAATCTACCCCCCGTACTCAAAAATCTCGAAAAAAGGAATTTTTCTGTGCTTTTTTCCTTTCCAGTTGGATAAAATAAAAGTCGGTGCCAACTCTTGCTTACCGCAACATTTTGCAAACAAAAACGCAAAACACAAACCAGCATTTTCCTAAAACAATCCCGGTTCTGGCCACCGTATCACAATAGTGTTTTTGGAGAAGGGAACTACTATCTGGTCGAAATCTAGGCTTCGTAGCACCTTATAGTGTTATATGGTCGAATTCCAGGCTTCACAGTGTTTTTGGAGATAGGAACTACTATCTGGTCGAAATCCAGGCTTCACAGCACCTTATATTGTTATCTGGTCGAAATCCAGGCTTCACATTGTTTTTGGAGAAGAGAACTACTATCTGGTCGAAATCCATGCTTCGCAGCACCTTATACTGTTACCTGGTCGAAATCCAGGCTTCACAGTATTTTTGGAGAAGGGAACTACTATCTGGTCAAAATCCAGGCTTCGCAGCACCTTATACTGTTATCTTGTCGAAATCCAGGCTTCGCAGTGTTTTTGGAGAATGGAACTACTATCTGGTCGAAATCCATGCTTCACAGCACCTTATACTGTTATTTGGTCGGATCCAGGCTTCACCGTGTTTTTGGAGAAGGGAACTACTATCTGGTCGAAATCTAGGCTCCGCAGCACCTTATATTGTTATCTGGTTGAATTCCAGGCTTCACAGTGTTTTTGGAGAAGGGAACTACTATCTGGTCGAAATCCAGGATTCGCAGCACCTTATACTGTCATCTGGTCGAAATCTAGGCTTCACAATGTTTTTGGAGAAGGGAACTACTATCTGGTCGAAATCCAGGCTTCGCAGCACCTTATACTATTATCTGGTCGAAATCCAGGCTTCACAGTTGTTGTACCCCAAAATTTTCCCTCTCATTTCTCAAAGGATCACCCTAGACCCTCAGGTTTACTTCCATCCAATTCCAATCTTTGAATTACAAATTTTTCAAGAAAGTCATTCACAAGGGCAAAATGGTCATTTTCACTCTAAAGAGTCAAACTTTGACTTTTGGATCAAAATCAAGTTTCAAGAGTCATATTTCATCAAGACATGTTGAGATATGAAGTTTGTTTCATCTAGAAATTCAAAAGTCAAAAGTTACTTTGAAAAGTCAAATTTCTAAATACTTAGAATTTTTCTAAGTGTTTAAGAAATATGACAAGCTCAGAACTTCTGATCTGATTATCACCATGATGCAAGCTAATTCTGGATTAACTTTTAACACAAGAGTTATGGACTCAAACAAGATCTGAAACATTACAGAACAAAACTTCTCCTAGAAATGTTGGGATTTCAAGTAATGACTCCTCAAAGACACATCCATGAAACTGAAGCACTCAGCAAATTCTGGACAGTTCCAAGACAGAGTTTGGTTACAACTTCTGGGCTAGTTTTCACAAAGATTCAGTTAGAGTTTGCAAGGGTAATTCAAAAAAAGGTTTACAAAGCGTGTTGCAAGCTTCCTGGAAAGTCTGAGAGCTCCTTCAGAGCATGCTGGAGCAAGGAGATACAAAGATCAGAAGTTGGATGTTTATTCTAAGTTATGCTGAAGCTGAACCTCTGACCTAGAATTAAGCAATGATGCAAAATCTCACATTGCAGGATTTCTGGTTTGATAAATCTCATCATCATTTAATTCTCACAACCACTTTTGAGTCTTTATCCATAAAAATTTCCCCATGTGTGGCATAGAAGTACCATTACTGTCTTGGAAAAGCAAACTCTTGTACAAGAGTGTGCTAGGCCCATGCGTTGCTTTGGCTTTTGAGGTTACCTTTCCTTATCTCCTGCTTACAATTCCAGCTTAGGAGCTGCTAAAGCTGCTAACCACCATACTTGCTTCAAGAACAAGGCAACACCCTAGCATGTGATGGTTGTAATTTCCAAGCTACTAAACCTTTGCCTATAAATTAGACTTTATTGGAAAATGTAAAAGGGTGGAATTTTTGAGAAAGAAAAAAGCCTTGAACCCCTGCTAAAATTCCAAGAGTCCAAAACTGCAAATACAGAAATACAAAACCTGTTAACTTTTGATTTCTTGCATTCAAACTCCATTTTTCTCAAGTGTTTCTTAACCAGAACCATCCATACAGTTTCTGATTCACATATTAGAAGTTATCCCAATTTCTGTGTTCAGAATGTAACACACTCTCCATCCACATCCACTTCAAAGAAGTCAGAACTTTACCCCTTGGCTGTTCCAGAATTTTCTAATCATTCATTGCCCAAGTTGAAAGCTTCCAGCCTGCTGAGTACGTGAAGAAGCTGTTCAGAACATCACCAGAGTTTAGAACCAGAATCTAGCTCACAGAGTATTTTCCAGCTGCAAGGTAAGCTTTCTGCTGACTCTCATCATATTACTTAGGCATTATCAGTTTTGCATGTTCAAAAATACAATGTAGACATCATGATTCTGATGCTGTACGTATTCTGAGATTTCACGTATTTGTATGCCTAAGTAGGGAGTAAATTAATTTAGAACTTCTTAAGGAAATTAGGATTAGCAAATTCAGGCTTGCTTCTGATTTATAGTTCTGATATCTCTTGTTTCTGAAACACTATGAAACCTGCCATAACTGTTATATGTGCATCTTCTGTTCTGTTGAGAAATGACTAAGTTGCAGATGTTCTAACTAGCATGGAGAGGGAGACTAAGTTCTGCCATTGGTATCAGAACTTCTGAAATATTCTTTGTTCCCAGCGGACCCAGAACTTCTGACTTTACCTATTTCTACTAATATGATCTCTGTTTTGCAGCACGCCAGAGTCAGAACTTCTGATCTCTTTTAGTCAGCAATGCGCTGATTATATTTTCTTTTTCCTTACTATTTTTGCTATCACTTCTTATTTCACTAATCAAAAATACCAAAAACATTTTACATTTTACATGCTTTATTTTATTTCTTAAAACGAAAAGATCAAAAATATTTTCTTAAACAAAACTTATCTCTTTTCTAAAACAAAACAAGTTCATTTCACATTTTCTTGTACATTCTTATCCATTCAATATGGTTGTAATAGTAACTTAGGATTTAATTTTATTTTCAATCCCCATTTGTAAATATGTACACCCCACCCCCCTAACGATTGTAATAGCTTAGGATATTTACTTTCCGCAATTTATCGCTTTCATATAAATGCTAGTAAAATAGGATTTGTATGGGAAGATAAAAACAACAAGTAGACAACCCCTAATCAAGACAAAAATGCATGCAATCAAGCATGCTTTGCACATATGCACACCTTAGGGTAATCTCAATTGTTGCCTATCAGAAAAATAGTCATGTCCCTCGAACATGGGCGTTTTAGCAAAGACCCTCGATAAAAGATCGCAGTCCCTTGATGACCCTCGATGTTGCCTTCATTAAACAATCTAGTCCCTAAAAAACATTGCTAAAACATCCATAGATTGCCTTCCATGACTATACGATGACCCACGTCCGTCCCGTTTACATACAAAGATAGGGTTACTTGCCAAATCAATGGTAAGATAACAATGTCAAAGGAAAAGGAAATGAACGAGAAAGATTTTTTAGTAGGTAGAATGTTCCTAATTACTTGCTTAATTTTCAAACAAAACATCCTTGCTATTTTCCAAACAAACACTTACACTTTCAAAACATCTTACAAAACTTGAAAACATTTTCAAAAGATTAAACATCTTTGTATACATTCTTACGAACGAGAATCATTACAAAGATTGCCTAAACAATGGCCTCTTTACAAAATACTTTCAAAAACCACACCAAGCACAACTTTCAAACAAAAAGCAAGTAATCTAGCAAGTAACTAAGAGCCCATGGAAAACCATGGATGAAAAGGGTGCTAATACCTTCCCTTTTCATAATCTACCCCCCGAACTCAAGAAATAATCTCAAAGGTCTTTCATGTGCTTTTTCACCTTTCCTTTTGGATAAAAGAAATGTTAGTGGTGACTCTTGCTAAACCACAACATTTGCGATCAAACGCAAAACACCCAAGTCAGTTCTCCCACCGTATCACAACAGTGTTTTTGGAGAAGGGAGCTACTATCTAGTTGAAATCCAGGCTTTGCAGCACCTTATACTGTTATCTGGTCGAAATCCAGGCTTCACAGTGTTTGTTGGGGATTGAAGAGTAGTCTATTAGGGAAGAGGAGTGGTGGTCCTCTAATTTATAATAGTCGGAGAGGAAAATTCAAGCTGGGGAATCCTGCCATTTGTTGGGGAAATAAACCCTGTTTCTCAGTCTTTTTGGAGAGGCGGCGACTTCACTGGAAGAAATCCTCGAGGATTCTTGAAGTCGACTCAGTTGGGAAGAGGTTTTCAGAGATTGAAAATCTGGCTGGGGAATCATCCTATGAGAAGGATTTTGGGAAGATTTGTCACTATCCCTAGTAGCAGGTGATTGTGGCACTACCATGAACTGTTTGATTGTAAGTAAACCTCTGTCGGGATTTACGTTCAATACCCCAAATGATGGAGACCTGCCTCTGGTTATTCAACAATTTTTTGAGAGATTCTTTGAATCTTGACTTGACTGCCCCATATGTGTTGGGAAAAGGTCATGTCGTGCCCCTTTGATCATGAGAGATTTGTCATTGGAAGTGTCTTCCCATTTGAAGTGATTTTATTCACCGAGAGAGCTTTCATTCATCAGATATTCGTTGTATGAATTTCTCTGCTATCAAACAAATAGCCATATGCAAACAACGATATTCAAATAATGCAAAGTTTATGCTTGTCTTGAAATTTTTAAAATGCGTTTTAGCAAGTAAAGAAGTTTTTGCAAGAAAAATTCAACTCAGGATTTTGAGTAAGCCCTTACAGGAGTCGGGATACCTTTTGTAACAGTATGATTTCGAACTAACCCATGCTTCAATTAGGACTTTTAAAGGGTTGTAGCGTGGCTTGGTTCACAGTTTAAGAAACAAAGGATAAAGGCTCAAAGTGTATTTGCACCCACCCGCTTTTCGTGATGTTCTTCAGTCCTAAACTCAGTTAATTGTGCGTTCGAACTCCAATTGAGTATGGAATGACGTTTTGGTCATGGTTCGGACAAGTTTAGTTTATCGGAAGGTAGTCATTTTTGCAACATTTTTCATGTTGTTGAGGATTTGTAGTGATCCTTTTTTTTATTTGTCATCCCTGATTTTTGCCTGACTATTCTTGTTTTGAGATTACGTCAGCGGGATGCCCCGGTTTCTTTTCTTAAGTCTCCTTTGTAGGTTTTGACTTAGTGGGATTTTGTCTTGAGAGATAATGATTGCCTATGCGATAGTGAACCATCACTGTCTTTTAATTCCGGAGGAATTTTTTTGATGTCATTCGTCGTATTACGAGATGAGAGTTTATGGCTAAATGCGCATTTGAATTAACTGAGAAACTACCCTACCCCAAGTTTTGATTAAAGGTTTCAATTTGTGTAATAAAGAAAACTTCTACTTCTTTGGCTCAAAGGGATTGACTAGGGATTATCTTACTTATAACTCCAGTGTTTAGGATTTGAAAGAACGCTTGTACATCGTCAGCAAGGTCTGTTCAAAAGCATATTGTATGAGATTATGGCATTATTTTCGTCATCCTCCCTCTAAAGGCTTGTAACTTTTAGTAAGAGTTGAATGTCATAGAGAGAGAAAAAGTGTGGTTGAAATACAGTGAAAACGAATGGATGAATTTAGGAATAACATGTGCAATGCATTAATGAAACGAAGTTTGACATTAATAGATAATTGTTTAAATAACAAAGAGATTACAACTTGAAAATTCAAATGAATAGGAAACTTCCTCGCCCCGATCGTCGCTTCATGTGGATGCCCTTGAGGGGTGGTAGAAGAGTTCCAATTGACCATCTTGTGTAAACTCCAACACTCCTTCGTCAATTAGGTCTTGAATCGTGTTCTTCAGAGCCTGACAATTGTTCGTGTCATGCCCGGGACCGTCGGAATGGTAAGTACACCTCTCTTTGGGATGGTAACTAGGAGCAACAGTGATAGGATTCCCGGGAGGAGCCTTTAATGTAATTAGCTCTGTCTTCAACAAGTGTTATAGCACCTGAGCTAGCGACATGCCAATCCTGGTAAATGGTCTCCTAGGTGCGACCTCTTTGCACTGATTCTTTTGTTGTTGTTGTACTTGAGACGTGGCAGCCATTTTGAACAGCCTAATCTCCACTAAACCGGCTTCATGTTGCATGGGAGGCTGAGCAGTGACTTGATCTTCAATTCTAGCTATTTGCCTCACACAGTTGTAACCGTCTTGATGAAGTTGGTTGACAAGAACTTTCAGCTCTTCTTGTCCTTGAGCCAGATTTTGGATAAGAGCCATCTGGCCCACCAATTGTCCCATCATTTGGATCTTCATTGTGGCTATCTCATTTTGTATCCTCTCCAACTGGTCATCTCTGTCGTCCCCAGGATTTCCCATGATCATGCCCCTGGTGAGGAAAGTTTTCACCTCTACTTGTCCCTTGGACAGATTCAAGAACATCTCTTGAAGTTGTGCGTTTTGAGCCTGGATGTCTTTCACTGTTTGTTCCATATCCATCTTACTGAAATAAACAGTAGGAAGATAAGGAGACCTATATGAGAGAAACCTATTTATGTTATGATGAATGGAGATGCATATGCAAATGATTTCAAGGAAATTAGAGATTTAAATTTGCTTTAGACAAAAAGGAACACACGTTATATTAATAAATCAAAGTTTGAGTACATCATGCCTTACAAAGGAATACAAAACTTTAAGATAAAAAAGTTGAACGTATCCTCTTTGGCGTGATGTAGGCATTCAGACTCCGCTCCCCATGAAGCTGCCTGGTGAGTTCCAAAACCTTCTTCTCTCTGGCGTAGAATTAGGCCTCGAAAGTGTCTCGCTCCCCTTTAAGCTGTACCCAATCCCTTTGCAAGTCTTCGAGAGAGGTGGACATGTTAGGATGAAGGATAGTGTATGGGACATCTCCTTCCACAACAGGCTCTATAATAACCGGGAGAATAAAGAGATAAGGCATCATAAGACTTTAAGCACGAGTTCATACCCATTTGAGGTAAGGCTCAAGAGGGATGGAATTCTTATGCCCCAAAGTCTTTCTATCTACCTTGTTCAACATCCTCCAAGCTCGGATAAACCTCTGGCGGTGATCTTGATCGTCGTTCTCGTAGTCAAATACCAAACCTTGAATGAGAATCTCATGCGGGCCATCCCATCGGGCGTAACCAAATTGTCTTAGAGCTAACCAGGGGTTGTAGGTGATACCTCCCCTAATGCCAAGTAAGGGGACATTTGGGGATTCTCCATAACGGTCGACAATAGTAACATTCTCTAGGGATCGGGAACACCAATGAATGTCTGAATGCTTGAGCATTATCAACCTTTGTGACCACCTTAAACCTTGCTCGTTCTTTAATATATATTGGGGAAGATGCGAAATAAACCATCTTGCCAAGAGAGGAGTGCAACACATAAGGACACCTCTTTTCCTCATAGTGCGAGTGTGAAAAGAATGTAGGATATCCACTAGCAAAGTAGGCACCAGGTTACGAGACATGAAGATCTTGACGGTGTTCACATCAATGAGTTGGTCAGGATTTGGGAACAAAACTATCCCATAGATGAGGAGAGCCACAATTTCCTCAAAGGCTTGCAAATCTAAGGAGTTCCAACAATTTGGGATTTCTCAAACAAGAACTTTGCTAGGAAACCTTTAACACCACTCCTTGTTTCCCAATTAGTTGTGACATCAGATGATTGCAAGTGTAGAGCTTGAGCAATATGTTCTGGCTTTGGGTCTCTTTCCGTACCGTTAAAAGGTAGTTGATTGAGAATATGAATCTTCAAGAGTTGGGAGAATTCTTCCAAAGTTGGCACAAGTTGATAGTCGGGAAATGTGAAGCAATGGTGTAAGGGATCAAAGAACTGAAAGAGCACCTTCATCATGTCTTCATCAGTGTTAGAAGTGACCAAGTTGAGTTGGCGACCATGTCTCTCGGTGAATGGAGAATTTTCAGGAATCCTTGAAGATAGCTTCTTAAGTTGTGGAGGGATCCTTATAAGATTGACTTGAATGGTTTTCCTGCAAAGAGAATCCATGTCCTAGAAAACAGAACAAAGATAAATCCCAAGACCCTTAAAATGGTTAGTGAATGTGTATGATGTTATGATGTTCATGATTTTATGTACAAGTACATATATACAAACAAAGCAAACAAGTCCTTAGGTTTAGGATTGTATGGAGTCTCATAGGTAAGTACCCTCTTGAAGTTTAGTTGGCTCAAACCTGTCCTAGTAATAGTAACTGGGTTCTAAGGAGCTCAATATCACTGGTTTTTTTCTTGAGCATTGTCTCAGCACAAGCCTCTTTAATGGCGACCTAAATATCTCAAGAAACCAACCCTCAATGAGTGTAGTATCGAGTATCTACCAACTTCGGACTACACCAAAGCCGGTCATCTCACTACATCCTAATGGCCAAGTTGATCAAGTAAAGGTTCTAAAAGTTCATTAGTGCTTCATGACATCACTCAACGGCCCCGTATTCTCCTTGATTAACTCAAGGGCTACCAGTACCCACAAATATGTCGCACTAACGTAGCTATTACATAGACCATGTCGGTATACCCCGTAAAATTTCCATAATGTATTGCTACTTACCTATAAGGTATCCCAAATCCGGGAGGATTTAAACCCAAACAAAGAACCATAATGTAAAGCATACAAGTCAAACAATGAAAGCAAGTAAATATGATCTAACCCTAAGGTAACCCCACTTTTAGAATAATCCCCAGCAGAGTCTCCAGTTCTGTGATACGGTGGGAGAACTGACTTGAGGGTTTTGCGTTTGATCGCAAATGTTGCGGATAGCAAGAGTCACCACCGACTTTTCTTTTATCCAAAAGGAAAGGTGAAAAAGCACAGGAAAGACCTTTGAGATTATTTCTTGAGTTTGGGGGGTAGATTATGAAAAGGGAAGGTATTAACACTCTTTTCATCCATGGTTTTCCATGGGCTCTTAGTTACTTTCTAGATCACTTGCTTTTGTTTGAAAATGTGCTTTGTGTAGTTTTTTAAAGTATTTTGTAAAGATGCCATTGTTTAGGCAAAATTTGTAATGATTCTCGTTCGTAAGAATGTATACAAAGTGTTGATCTTTTGAAAATGTTTTCAAGTTTGGTAAGATGTTTTGAAAGTGTAGGTGATTGTTTTGAAAATAGCAAGGATGTTTGTTTGAAATTGAGCAAGTAATTAGGAGCATTCTACCTACTCAAAAGTCTTTCTTGTTCATTTTCCATTTCATTTGATATTGTTATCTTACCATTGATTTGGTAAGCAACCCTATCTTTGGATGTAAATGGGATGAGCGTGGGTCATTGTATAGTCATAGAAGACAACCTATGGATGCTTTATCAATGTCGTTAGGGACTAGATCGTTTATCGAAGGCAACATTGAGGGTCATCGAGGGACTACAATATTTTATCTAGGGTCTTTGCTAAAAACGCCCATGTTCAAGGGACATGACTATTTTTCTAATAGGCAACAAGTGAGATTACCCTAAGGGTGCATGTGTGAAAAGTGTGTTTGATTGCATGCATTTTTGTTCTGATTAGGGTTCTCTATTTGTTAATTTCCTGTCTTGCCATACACACCCTCATTACTAGCAATATATGAAGGCAATAAAAAGTGCGGAAAGTAAATATCCTATGCTATTACAATCATTAGGGGGATGGGGTGTACATATTTACAAATGGGGATTGCAAATAAAATTAAATCCTAAGTTACTATTACAACCATATTGAATGGATAAGAATGTACAAGAAAATGTGAAATGAGCTTGTTTTGTTTAAGAAAAGAAATATGTTTTGTTTAAGAAAATATTTTTGATCTTTTTGTTTTAAGAAATAAAATAAAGCATGTAAAAATGTAAAATGTTTTTGTTTTTTATTTATTAGTGAAAATAGAAGAGATAGCAAAAAATAGTAAGGAAAAAGAAAATAGAATCAGCGCATTGCTGAACTAAAAGAGATCAGAAGTTCTGACTCTGGCGTGCTGCAAAAACAGAAATCATATTAGTAGAAATAGGTAAAGCCAGAAGTTCTGGGTCCGCTGGGAACAAAGAAGATTTCAGAAGTTCTGATGCCATTGGTAGAACTTAGTCTCCCCCTCCATACTAGTCAAAACATCTGCAACTTAGTCATTTCTCCAGAATAGAAGATGTGCATATAGCAGTTATGGTAAGTTTCGTAATGTTTCAGAAACAAGAGATATCAGAACTAATAAGTCGGAATCAAGCATGAATTTGCTAATCCTAATTTCCTTAAGAAGTTCTGAACTAATTTACTCCCTACTTAGGCATACAAATACGTGAAACCTCAGAATACGTACAACATCAGAATCATGATGTCTACATTGTATTTTTGAACATGCAAATCTGATAATGCCTAAGTAATAATATGATGAGAGTCAGCAAAAGCTTACCTTGCAGCTGGAAAATAATTTTTGAGTTGGAGTCTGATTCTGAACTCTGGTGATGTTCTGAACAACTTCTTCACGTATGTAGCAGGATGGAAGCTTTCAACTTGGGCTATGAATGATTGGAAAATTCTGGAACAGCCAAGGAGAAAAGTTCTGAATTCTTTGAAGTGGATATTGATGGAGAGTGTGTTAGAGTTTGACTATAGAGGTTAGGATGGCTTCTGAATGTATATCAAAAACTGTATGTATGGCTAGGGTCAAGAAACACTTAAGGAAAAAATGGAGTCTGAATGCAAGAATCAAAACCTAACAGATTTTTTATTTTTGTGTTTGCAGTTTTGGACTCTTGGAATTTTGGCAGGGGTTCAAGGATTTTTCTTTCTCCAACTTTCGACCCTTTTACAGTTTCCAATGAAGTACAATTTATAGGAAAAGGTTTAGTCGCTTGGAGAGGTCAAGGGGTACAACCATCATTTGCTAGGCGCTGACTTGTTCTTGAAGTAAGTTCAAATAGGTATGGTGGTTAGCAGCTTTAGCCGTGCCTAAGCCGGATTTGTAAGCACGAATTAAGGAAAAGGTAACCTCAAAAGCAAAAGCAACGCATGGACCTAACACACTCTTATACAAAAGTTTGCTTTTCCAAGACAGTAATGGTACTCCTATGTCATACGTGGGGAAATCCTTTGGACAAAGACCCAAAAGTGGCTGTGAGCATTAAATGATGATGAGATTGATCAAACCAGAAATCTTGCAATGTGAGATTCTACATCATTGCTTAATTCTGGATCAGAAGTTCAGCTTCAGCGTAACTTAGAATAAACATCCAACTTATGATCTTTGTGTCTTCTTGCTCCAGCATGTTTTGAAGGAGCTCTCAAACTCCTGGAAGCTTGAAACACTCTTTGTAAATCCTCTTTGAATTATTACCCTTGCAAACTCTGAATAAATCTTTGTGAAAACTGGCCCGGAAGTTGTAACCAAACTCTGTCTTGGAACTGTCCGGAATTTGCTGAGTGCTTCAATTTCATGGAAGTGTCTTTGAGGAGTCATAACTTGAAAACCCAGCATTTCTAAAAGAAGTTATGTTCAACAATGTTTTAGATCTCATTGGAATCTAAAACTTTTTGTGTCAGAAGTTCTTCCAGAATCAGCTTGCATCATGGTGATAATCTGATCAGAAGTTCTGAGCTTGTCATATTTCTTAAACACTTAGAAAAATTCTAAGTATTTAGAAATTTGACTTTTCCAAAGTAATTTTGACTTTTGAATATCTTGATGAAACAAATCTCACATTCCAACATGTCTTGATGAAATATGATTCTTGAAACTTGATTTTGATCCAAAAGTCAAAGTTTGACTTTTCAGTGTGCAAATGACAGTTTTGCCCTTGTGAATGACTTTCTTGGAAAATTTGTAATTCAAGGCTTGAAATTGGATGGGAACAAACCTGAGGGTCCATGGTGATCTTTTGAGAAATTTCTTGAGAAATGAGAGGGAAAATTTTGGGGTACAACAAGATGCAACCATTAAGAATTTAGAATTGGGAAATATTTTCAATTCCTAATTCTATAGATAAAAACCTTCATGAATTTCAGGAAAACCAAGAGTGAAGGAAATCATAGAAGTTGATGCAATCAAAAGATTAAATTGAAATATTATCACTCATATCATATTCCAATTCAATCAAATTAAGGAACATTTTAAATTAGCCAATGCAAAGATGAAGTGTATGTTCATCAGAAGAAAAAAAATATACAAAGGAGCCTCAGAAGAAGTTTAAGTTGGATGACTGTAAAATCATGACAACTCTAATGTATCTAACCAACAATCTGAGCAAAGAAGAAAGCAGCACCAAAGTTGATAAGAACCTGTGTAGAGGTATCATTGGCTCTTTATTTTATCTAACAACTTCTAGACTTGATATTTTATTCAGTGTTTGTTTGGGTGTAAGATTCTAATCATATCCTAGATAAACGCATTTAACAATTGTTAAGAGGATCTTCAAGTATCTGAAAGGAACAACTAATCTAGGGCTACTTTATATGAAATCCTTAGACTATAAGCTGGTTGGATTCTACGATGTTGACTATGTTGGAGATGAAATTAAACAAAAATCCACTAGTGGAGGATGTTAATCCATAGGAAAAACCTTATATCTGGGGCTAGTAAAAGACAACAAACTATTGCTTTGTCTACAACCGAAGCTGAGTACATCTCAGTTGCTAGTTGTTATACTTAATTACTCTAGATGAAGTATCATATATAGGTTTATCATATTTGTGGGAGAAATATACCTATCTTCTGTGATAATACTGTTGCTATCTGTTTGACAAAGAATCCATTTTATCATACAAGAACCAATCACATTGAAATCAAGCATTATTTAATTAGAGATTATGTTCATAAGGGTGTAATATATATAAAATTGATTTATACAGATCATCAATGGGATGATATATTTACTAAACCCATTACTATTGAGAGACTTTATTTCATTAAAAAGAATCTTAAGCTATAAAGTAGCTCCTGATGAACAATAGACTCTGAAGCCTCCCAGTCTTTGAAACTTAGAACTTAATTATTGGTTTTTGATAGCATGTAATTATTTGAAATATATTCAAACCACTTATATGTCACTTGTCTGAATGGTTCTTAGATCTGTTTAAGTGCACTATCTGATGGATCCTCAATATCCTCTAGATTCTACTATTTTTTCTCATTTGATGAGCTATATTAACTAGGATTTAGTATTTTTTTAATTTCATTTATTGCTTTAAATATTTTTGGCTTAAATGGTTGAGGAATGTTTCTACAAAATTCTTTAAAGCAGATCATTAAAATGTGTTTTTCATGCCAACATAGATTGGATAAACTTTCATTAAAAAGGAAATGATTACAAGACAATGTACTAAATCTTCTCTATATTATTAACTCTTGTTTATCAATCATTGCTCATGCCATAATAAAGTTCTTCCAATCAACATCTTACTCCTCTAATGCATCTGAATTAAAGTATACTTCTTTCTCTAGAGACATCTTCTTCTTTTTGGGATTCTTCTTCTTCTTCTTCTTCTTCTTTGAAACTGAAGTCCTTTTTGGTTTAAAAGCTTTAATGGAGGCGCTCCTTTAAGATTCTTTGAGTTCTTCATGTTTTTGATGAAAGTGTCTCCGAGAAATCGTGGTTTGCTTAACTGTTGTGGTCTATTAGAAATGCTTAGCTTGATATTCTCAGTTTTTGTGTTCATATTGTATAAGAGTGAGTTGGATGAAGATTGGTGAGTTTTATTGGTATTGGTTAGTTCTTTCATAGAGGATCTTGTGTGTATCATTTTTTTGGAAGTTTAAACACAAATGACATTTAACGCATGCTTTATTCTAGGTTTGCTAGCTCTTGATTCCTACCTGAAATTATGTTGTTTCCTATACAAGGAAATTAAAAGGACATTGTTTGATCATCTTGAGAAGTGTAGAAGTCATCTCAGCCTGTCTAATCAATATTTTTTAGGGATTGAAAAATTCAAAATTTTTAATTACTTATATCTCATACTAATTTTTATCTATAGTTTCTTTTCTTTTCTTTTTGTTATCTTTTTGCTGATGACAAAAAGGGGAGAAGAAGGATAAGTATTTAAGCATCAGAACCTGATTCATTTAAATTTGTCCATGCTTAATTCTGAAGATTTGTATTATTAAGCTTCAATGAAAAATTTTAATTAACCTGGATATGACTTAGGTGGAGCTTACAAACCTTACCCTTAGGACTATCAGACTCAAGGAGAGATGACAAACCTTAGACCCTAAAGTCATATTGTTAATTAAATCAACAACCATTATTCTTAAATAATTGTGTTTGTCATCATAAAAAAAGGCGAGATTGTTGGAACAAAGTTGGTGTATACCATATCCCTTGGGTTTTATGATAACAAAGTATTTAAAGAACAATTGGAAAGACTATCACATGTTCAAGTGTGTAGGTACAAAGATTAATATACTAATTGAAAATCAGTTCTGAACTACACTGAACCTTGAAAGAGAAGCTTTCTAAGAGGAATATTTTGAAGGATTGGATTCTAAAGATGATCAAAATATGAGGTCTCTAGACTCTTAACAAGCCAGACTCTAAAGAGTCAAATATTGAAGTCATCAGAAGCTAAGACTCAAACTCTGAATGACCAAAACTAGAACCCAACTAAAGCTCAAGAATCAAGGATGTCTTGACACACTACTGTCATACTTTAAGGTTAATTTGTCCTATTCTGGTCATGTGATATCTCAGTAGAAAGTTACAGAAGCCTGATCGTTTGCAATTGATAATTCATTTTGTAGAAAAGGAAATTCAAATGAGCTTACTGTTAGAACAAAATTTGGTTCTCCAAAACAATCTCTAAGTTTTGATGATAACAATACATATATTTTATATGTAACAAATTCTGTGTTCTAATAGTTTTTTGAGTGTGCAGATAAAATATTCTATTTGATTCAGGATTGTTGTCTAAAGAATCATCAAAACTACCTAGCACGTATCAGAAAGACTATTCCCCTGGTTTTTGAAGAAACATCGGTAGTTCTAAGGAATTCTAAATGTTTGTCAGAAAGATAACTACACATACTTCTCAGATAAGTGGCTCCTTCAGAAGTCACAAGTGCGTCCAGAAAAGGAATCTCCACTCAAAGATCAAATATCAAGCTTTTGCATCAAGATCAGAAATCAAGATAAACAAAGATCAAATGTCAAGCTTTTGCGTCAAGATCAAAAATCAAGATAAAGCAAAGATCAGATATCAAGCTTTTGCTTAAAGATCAGAAAATAAGATTTAATGCTTCTCAGATAAGGCTTTTGCTTCCAGCTCGGATATCAAGAAAATGTTTTTCAAATAAGTTATTTATATATATATATCTAAAGACAAGGTTCTAGTTCTGAAAGACTCTGGTACTTTTGTGAACACTACTATGAAAAGCCTCCTGGAATATCTATCACCTTCTTATAAAAAATATTCCATCAGAAGATTAAAGAACAAAGTCATGATCTCTCCTGCGCTCTCTCACTACTTCAAGATCATAAGTATCTCATCAGAGTAAATGATCAGAAAACTTACTCAAGAAGTTAAAAGTACAACATACATCAACTTTACACTGTTTGTGAAGAATGAAGTGTGTGATTTCATGTTTTATATGACATTGTCTCCCATGATCACACGCTACCTCTGTAGCAACTGTCAAAAGAAAAAAAAGACGTTTGTATTTTCCTACGGTCTTCTTCTCTCAGCCTATATAAAGGGATGACTACTTCAAAAGAAAATGTTGGAACGAAATTTTATAATAAAAAGACAAACAGAAAAACAGTTCAACAAAAACACTCAAACGATCAAAGCATCAAAGTCTAGATACATAGAAAGAAAAGAAGAAGAGAAAATATTCAAAGAGATACTCAACAACAAAAAGATTTATTGCCTAGAGTTGTGTTAACTATTACTTCTCTATAACACAAGAGTTGTTACTCTTTATCGTGTTATATATCATTATTGTATACACAAGAGTTGTTGCTCATATTTGTGTGTAAACATTTATTCTTCATAGAAGTGTTAAATCTTCTTTTGAGAAGAAATCTTGTAAACATTATTTGATTGTAACTCTTTCTAGATTTGTTTCCTTAAATGTACTAAGCTGTAGTCAAAATTACTTGAGAGAGCTCAAGTGTACTAAGCTACAGTCAGAATTACTTGAGAGGGCTCAAGTGTACTAAGCTGTAGACAAAATTACTTGAGAGGGCTCAAGTGACTAAGTTGTAGTAAGAATTACTTGAGAGGGCTAAGGTGTATTTCTATACTCTTAGTGTTTGTTGTAATATTTCTAAATTATTGGGTTAAGTCCTTTTCTAAGGCAAAATCACCTTTGTGGGTGGACAAGAGTAGCCTTTTCTAAGGTGAACTTGTATAAACTAATTGTGTCACTTTTTCTTTATTGCTTAGCTATCATTGTTTGTTTGTGAGAAGAATTTCCAAAAGAAATAGTTTTGAAAACCCAATTCAAACCTCCCTTTCTCGTTTTTTTCTCAGCCTTTAATTGGTATCAAAGCTCCGCTTTGTTTTAGATTTTAAAATCAAACACTTAACCATGTAGAGAGATTCAGTTTGAGAAAAACTTTTATGGGTGATGCTCATACAAACGAAAGAGATAGTTACAATACTAAGCCTTCTATTTTTTATGGATAAAATTTTGACTATTGGAAAGATAGACTAGAAAGTTTCTTTCTAGCCTATGATGCTGATCTTTGGGATCTTGTCATTATTAGTTACGAAGCACCTGTATCTGCAATTGGTATTCCCATTCCCAGAAATAGAATGAATGATGATCAAAAGCGTGTGCTCAAAAGAATATGACAAGATCACCAATAGAGAAACGACTTAGGAAATCTTTGATTCCTTAAGAATGACACATGAAGGTAACACTCAAGTCAATGAGACTAAGGCTCTAGCCTTAATCCAAAATATAAGGCCTTCAAAATGGAAGATGATGAAACCATTGAAATCATGTTCTCAAGGTTCCAGTCTTTAGTTGATGGACTTAAAATCTTGTAAAAATGTTATTCTACTACTGATCATGTTAAAAAGATCATCAGAAGCCTTCCTAAGAAATGGAGACCTATGGTCACTGCTTTAAAGCTGTCTAAGGATCTAAACAACCAATATCTTAAAGAGTTGGTTAGCTCCCTTAGAAGTCATGAAATAGAGCTAGAAGAAGATGAGCCCCAAAAAAGAGGAAAGTCTGTTTCTATAAGATCAAGGTTAGAAAGGACCAAGATAGAAAAATGCAAAGCCTTCCAAGCAGAAGAAGTAGAAGATTCATATATGCGAAAAATCATTCAGAATCATCTACACGAGGAAGATCAAACAAAGAAGTAACTTGCTGCGAGTGCAACAAATATGGAAAGTATAGAAATGAATGCCCAAAGCTACAGAAAGAAAGAAACATAAAAGAAAGCTTCAATAAGAATGCTTTCAATGGAATGTAGAAATGTCTCATGACAACATGGGATGAATCAAACTCCAAAGAATAAGAATCTGAAGAGGAGCGCGGTAATGTAGCATTCATGGACACTACCTAAGATAGAATCACATCAGAACATGAGTCTGACTCAGAAGAGGTATTTTTTGAACTCTCTTGTGCTGAATTAGAATTAAATTTATCTGAATCTCTGAGTAGGTATCAGAAACTTCAACAAAAATTCAAGAATCTTCAAAAAGTTCATAAATATAAAATTGAAGAATCTGATAAGCTAGAGAAAGAAGTTTCTGAACGAAAAAAAAGAAATTTTTGTCTTTGAAAAAGAAAATGTCTTTCTGAATAAGAAGTGTTTAAAATTGAAGAAACTCTTTCTGAAGCATCTTCCTCATCTCAAAATGTCTTACATAAATATGATAAGACTTTTCAAAAATTCCTGAACGATAACATGGATAGAAGAAAAATGGATTTCATGATCTATGGTGTAAGAAATCATGGGAAAAGAGGAATTGTATATGATTTTGAAGAAGAAATCCAAGAAAACAAACCATTCTCTCCGTTCTCATGTCTATATCCTACAATACAGACACAAATTGTTAATGTTGCACATAAACCCAAGTTTATTTGAAACTCTGGGAAAACTAATTCTAAAGGACCCAAAAGACTTTGGGTACCAAAAGATAAGATAGTGTTTGTTGCAAATATCTTATGCAGCAGAGTTGAAACACCAGTCATGGTACCTGGACTCTGGTTGCTCACAACATATGACAGGAATAAAGCATATGTTCCAAGGCTTGGAACTTAAAGATGATGGATTTGTTAGCTTTTGAGGTGACCAAAAAGGAAGAATAAAAGGATCTGAAACAATTGGTAATGTATCTCTTCCTTCTATATCAAATGGTTGGTATGTTTAAGGTCTTACGCATAACTTGTTATCCATAAGCCAATTAATTGATAACGATTATGACATAGTTTTTAATCAGAAAGCTTGTAGAGTTCTGAGTCATAAAAATGGTGCAATTCTCTTCACTAGAAAGAGGAAGAACAACATTTACAAAATAAAATTTTATGATCACAAAAATCAAAATGTAAAATGCTTAATGTCTCTAAAATAAACAATTTGATGAATTCAAAAACAAACAATTTGATAAACTATTTGAATCTAATGTCATATCCCATGATTTCTCCTGTCCTAGAACTCCACAGCAAAATGGAGTTGTAGAAAGGAAGAATAGGACGTTGCAAGAAATGGCCAGAACCATGATCAATGAAAATAATATGGCTAAACACTTTTGGGAATAAGTTATGAGTACAACATGTTATATTCATAATAGAATCTCTATTAGACCTATTCTAGAAAAGAATCCTTATGAATTATGTAAAGGAACAAAACCTAACATTTCTTATTTCCATCATTTTGGATGCACCTGCTTTATTCTGAACACTAAAGAGAATCTCAACAAGTTTGATTCTAAAGCACAAAAATGTATTATGTTGGGATACTCTGAACTCTCTAAGGACTATAAAGTATAAAATACAAATCACACATTATGGAAGAATTAATTCATGTTAAATTCAATGATAAGCTTGACTCAGAAAAGTCAAAGCTATTTGAGAATTTTGAAGATCTAGAAATTAATCTTGCAGAATTTGAAGGAAAGAACAAAAGCTTTGAAGAAAAATATTTCGTTAGAACAGATGATACATTCAAAGGTACTAAAGGTCTACCAGTCAAGAAAAAGACAAAGGCAAAGACAAACCTTGCCTGAAGATGTAACTCTAAGAGATAAAGTTGAACCTGTCAGAACAAGATCTAATTTCAAGCAATCTAAAGAAACTATTTTAGGATTAGTGTCTTTAATAGAACCAACTTCTGTTAAGAGGCTCTTAAAGATGATGAATGGATTTTGGAAATCCAATAAGAACAAAATTAGTTCTCCAGAAATGTTGTATGGGATATGGTACCCAAGCTTAAAGGAACTCACGTGATTGGAACCAAATGGGTATTTAGAAACAAGTTAAATGAAAAGGGAGAAGTCATCAGAAACAAGGCACAACTGGTTGCACATGGTTATAGTCAACAAGAAGGTATTAAGTACAATGAGACCTTTTCCCCTGTCGCCAGGTTTGAATCTATTCACCTTCTAATCTCATTTGTTCTTAATAATCATATAATCTTATATCAAATGGTTGTTAAGAGCGCATTTATGAATGGTTACATTTATGAAGAAGTATATGTTCACCAACCTCATGGTTTTGAATGTACTAAGTTTCCACAACATGTTTTCAAACTTAAAAAATCACTGTACAGTTGTTCGCATGAGTTTCTCACAAACAATCTCTAGCCTCTTAATTAAAGATTACCTGCAGGACCGACTACAAAAGTCCTAGACTTAGTGTTAAGTTTGAGAATGTTTTCATGTTTGAAATTGTTAAAGTATGAAACATAATAAGAAAAAGGTAAAATACAAAAACAAATAAATAAATTGCAAGGTAGAAATGATAAACAAGACTTGAAATAAAGTACTTTGAATTTAAAGGTGGACGCAATCGTGCATTTCTCAGAAATGACTCGTTTCTCTCTAGATGCGAATACTTAAAGTGATTTCTTATAATGTTACAAAACGCGACCCTTAAAAATGAATACAACAACTTGCTTAAGTAGATGGTAAAACACAACTGTCAAGGGTTACTAGACAACCCATGTTGGGAGTTCATGTGGAACTTCTTTAAAAATTTCTATGTTCTACTAGTGACTACAGATGGCAACTGCTTTTGCCTCCACTTGCTTTTATCCTTGACTAGCCTAGACTTCGTCGACCAAGTTTTCGTTTCCAACACCATTTCGACCAAATTCTTGAGGATTACTTCTTAAATCTTGTTGACAACCCCTTCTTATCACTTATAGAATATTTGACACTCCTCTTTAACAAAGGATACCATCCAACTTGTGACCTAATCCTTTAGTCGAAAATTTCCTGTCAATAAATTATCCCCTAAAATGTCAATTTCGACGGAGCCTTCATCAAATGAGAACTTTCGTGTTTTAACCTTTTTGAATTTTTGACTGCACGCATTTTCAAATGACGTCACACTCCATGATTTCCACTTTCTGTGCCACTATTCCCCATGTCAATCCATCATTTCTCATAATGGCTCCTATTTTCCAGGATATGGGATTTCATCAAACCCTATTAACTCCTCCACTTGAGTTTATCTACAATCATTACTATCCAAATAAATTCCATTTGTCCACCCTCAATTGTTTCACCCAGTCTAAAAATAATCCTTTGTGCTCATTTTCCCTTCTTCTTCTTCTTCTTCTTCTTCTTCTTCTTCCTTTACTAGTCCTTTTTCTATAACTTTCTACCAAGAAAATTCTAAGCTCGCCTTACGCGCATATAGTATCATGGCTTCTTCTACTCCAAACCAACTGAATACAAGTGATAACCCCCTAGCTTTTCTCTCTCATAGAATAGGAAGGTTTACACGACATTCCTCAGCCACATTCTACTAAGGCATTCAAGATAGAAAATTGGAAGAAGAAGATGCTTATACCTTTCATAGTAGCTGAGAAGATCTTCAAATTTCACATACCATATCCAGATGCAAGATTTCACCCTCACAAGGTACAACAATATTTCCCTTGTTTTTCTCCTGCTTCTGCGTCCGCTTATGAAAAACGTCCCCTCGACGTAAAATTTTTGAAACCCACTAGGATCTTTTGATCTATGCCTACTCCTAGTAAAAAATCATGGCTTGAATGGCTAAAAAAAGGTGCAAGATAAAAGGGAAACACAATAGAAGAAAACTGGTATCTTCGATGCTGTCCAACTATCCAAAACTGCTCATAGAATAAATCCTAGCATGATTCTGGCTTCGATTTATTTATGGGAATGTTTGACTAATACCTTTCAATTTCCTTGTGTGATGATGACCCCCACTCTGTTTGACATCACTACTATTACGAGACTCTTACCAATGGGTGAAACCTTCAACCCCTTGATATCGACTGATTTTGGGTTTAATTTCAATCGACCAAGTCTCCACCAGTACATCGAAGATCATCATGTGACAAACAATCCAGACATCGATGACATAAAGCCCATTGCCTTTTTGACATGTTGGCTCTCCTATTATCTATTCTACCCAGGTTCTCTATAAGTGGTTAAGGGTTATATCAACCTAGCCACCAAAATTCATGAAGGCCAAAAAATTTCTCTGGGTAAGTTGCTATTGGATTTTTTATACCAATATATGGGCCTCACCTTTGAAATTTGGGCTTCTCCCTAAAATGGATAAATCTCTCCTTCTTTCTGGTGCTTCGTGGCTATTGCAACACTGGTTGAATGCCACTTTCGAACACATCATGGGCCACCTTGTCTCTGAAGCCCTTATGCATTTTCCTAGTAATCAACCCATCGAAGGTGTTCGACTTGCCTTGACTACTCTTCAAGAAAACCTGAACAAAGTTAATTTTCTGAAATACATCAACCTTTTGCTTGAGGCCAACTTTTTTTTCTGACATGGCCCCATTTGTGGGTTGGCACAAGGGCCCAGACAGGTTCAAAAATCCTTTTCTTGTAGTTTATCCTCCCGCTGCTACTCAATAGACCCAGTCTCCACCTAGCCCAAAATATCCTGATTCCCCCAAATGTTTCTCACAAGAACAGTACACCAACATCCTTGAGGTATAAATCTTTCCTATATGGAATAACATGTTAGATTTTTGTCTTCCAATTTTATGTTGACTTTGTCTTTGACAGCAGGACGAGACACCGACCAAAGGCTTGGGTAAAGATCCTTTTTTGGACTTTGTTAACATGGGTGAAACCATTCCTCAGAGTCCTCAATGACAAGATGATCTTGTCGATATGGCTAGTTCTACGGAACATAGTCCTCGACCACAACCTGAAAATACTACTGAAGAATCCAAACCTGTTTGAACTGAAAATCTAGCGTCGAAAATTCCAATCTCCAATATTCTGCTAACAAGGGTACTCCTTTTCGCGACGTCTAGGATGCCAATTCACATAATTCTCTCAGCCAGGAGAAAATATTGGCCTTGAAGAACCAGAATCCAGCTGAAACTTTGCGGCGTCTTCAAAGACTTGGACAAGTTCCATTAGACTCAAATATTCCCAATTAGACCATCGTTTCTGAGGTCGATGTTAATATTACTCTTGAACTTCAACAACTCAGAACCTATCTCCTTGAGGGTGATTTTCTTATCATGGTCGAAGAGGAGGCTGAACTGGGAAGAGATGTTTTCAAGCTAATTGATAAACTCAATCATTATGATCTACCTGAATTCGTTGCTCAATATTTGATTGAGTTTGAGGCTGTTTTTAGCCAACTTAATCGAAATTTTGTCCTCAAGAGGAATGCTGACCTCCAGATTAAGAACAAAATCAATGAAATGGTTTGGGAGTGGGATTTTAGTGAAGCTTTCAAGAGGAAACTAACTGAACTCGAGGCCACCCAACAACAAAGTTTACACAAACACAAAGCAACGGGTGCCAAAATTTCTTGCTATCAGGGTCAGATTGATGCACTTACTAAAAAAATGAAGTAGCTAGTAAAAGGAAAGCTGCCATTGATGTTGGAGAAAATTCCCCAACTCAAGAAACAACTACCAGTGAGGTCTTGAAAGGCATCTCTCATGGCAAAAAATCTCTCAACCTCAAGGAAAAAATTGAAACCATCAAGAAGAGAAAAGCTCGCTTTGACCAAAGGATTCTTTATGAGCAGGCATGCTTTAAGGGTTTCAAATCTAGCTTCGTAGCTTAATTGACTTCAACTCCTTCTTTTTTTGGATGTTTGTACGACTGTTTGGATGTTGCCCTTGTACTCTTTTGAACTTATGGTTACCATTTTGGTTTTATTCCATTTTGGTGACCCACATATATAATATGATTTTTACTCCATGGAAATTTGAATCTCTTGAAGCGTAGGTCAATATTATTTCAAATATTTCCCGTTTACTTTAAGGATTCTTTGGTCAAAACCTAGCTCTTTAATAAGAGTTATTTGCAAATGCTTTTATAATTTTGAATGGTCCCTCCCAATTTGATGACCATTTCCCCAACCTTCGATCTCTTCGATCCATAGGTAGAATTAACTTTCAAACATACTCACCTATTAAGAACATTTTTGGTTTTACTTTCTTATTATATGCTCTAGTGACTCGCTCCTTTTGTCGAGTTAGCATATCCAATGCAACCACCCTTTCTTCGTCCAAATCTATTTTTTTTCGAACATCATAGTCTAGTATTGTTCTGACGCAATTTCATTTTGATGTTATGTCCTTACCGACTGCGAATGTATTTCGACTAGAAAAATAGCATTGTGTCCAAATACCAGACGGAAAGGCATTGATTGTGTTGCCTCCTTAGGGGATGTTAGACAAGCCTATAGTATTTGGTCCAGTGTTTTATGCCAATTTTTTGGCTTCTTGGACACATGTTTCTTTATCAAATCAATTATCACTTTATTCTCCGCTTCAACCTGACCGTTGGACTGAGCATAATAAGGCGTTGAGGTCATCAATTTGAATCCTATTTCAGACAAAAATTCTAGAATCTTTCGATCGATAAACACTGACCCTTGGTCTGTAGTTATAGTCTCAGGAGTCCCAAACCTATAGATTTTGTGTTTTTGAATGAATTCAATCATCGTATCTTGATCCATACTAACTAAAGGTATGGCTTCTATCCATTTGGTAAAATAATCTATTCCCACCAGGATAAACCCCTGTTGTTTCGACGAAGCCAGTTAAATTTCTCCTATAATGTACAAAGCTCATCCTATAAAGGGCCTTGGTTTAAAAATTGCGTGCAACTCACTTGCTGAAACATGTTGAATAGCTACATGCTTTTGGAACTCTTGGAAGCATTTGAGAAAATCAATGCAGTCTTTTAACATGCTTGGCCAATATACGCCTTTTCAAAATAATAACTATTTCATTTTATGGCCGGCTTGTTTAGCTCCACAAGCTCCACTATAAACTTGAGATAGTGCAATGTATGCTTCAGTTTCTCCCAGACATTTAAACAAAATACCCTTAGGCGTTTTCTTAAACAATTCATTACCCATATGAATGTAGCTTAATGCCCTGTATTTTATTTTCCATCAATTATTTCCATCTGGATTCTCTAGATACCCTACAATTGGCTTCCGCCAGTCTGTATCTTCCCCCAAGCTTTTGGGATTGACAACTTTGTGGGTGTCAAGATACTTTCTCACTTACTTCGACAAACTCACCGAGCTTGTCTGTAGACACCTTATACCCATATGCAATTTGGGCTAATTCATTAGCCTCTTGATTCTCTATCCTGGGCACGTGTGTAATGCTCACCATTTCAAAGTCTTCCAATAGCCGATTCACAATCGCAAAGTATATCAGTAGATGTTCCTTGATACACTTATATACTCATGTGATTTCTTTGATCACTAGCTTTAAATAAACTTTTACTTTAATATTCTTGTGTGATTTGTTTGAGTCCAGTAATTAAGGCTTCATATTCTGCCTCATTATTGGAACATTTTCCATCGACTCGACACTTGAATTTTGTTGGCGTTCCTTATGGAGAAATTATTAAGACTCTAACAACTATTCCATTTTTATGGCTCGATCCATCGAAATATAATTTCCAAGGGTTCATGTCTACCATGTTTACGGATGGCTTGACTATTGCTTTATCTATAATAAAGTCGGCCACAATTTGGCCTTTTATGGCTTTTAAAGGCAAATAAGACAAAGAAAACTCAGTTAATGCTAACGTTCACTTCCCTTATTTGAACTATGCGAAACAACCACTTGAACATATCGTCGACATAAAATGAATGAAGTTTCCATTAAACGTTTTTATCCCGCATGAAGGGAAAGGTAAATATCGAGTAAACCTGAGAAGGGTGAAATCACGATCAAATGACTGAGAGATCGGGTAAGGGAGTATGTTACGCTAGGAGAAGGTATTAGCACCATAGACGCCCATAGTACTCTACGTTATCCACTCTTGTTGGTCTAATTAAAGTGTGTATTCCAAATCTACGCTTAAGATCTAAAAAGAAAAATGCAAAGAGGGAATGCATGCTGTGATCGGTGGATTTAGAACTGACTGTTTAACGCTGGTTCTCGAAATGTCGCGGAAGCAAGAGTCGCCACCGTCTTTTATTTTCTCCAACATGGACAGGACAAAAGCACAGCAAAATTCCTTATGAGATAATTTCTCGGTTCGGGAGGTAGATTTATAGAAAGGGAAGGTGTTAGCACCCTTTCTATCCATGGTTATCCATGGGCTCTTAGATACTTGCTCTTATGTTTTCAAAGTGTTTGCTTTTCAAAATGTGCGTGGGTTTGAAAAAGTTTCATTGAAAGATTTCTGAATGACTCTTGTATCAGTCCTCAAGAGTGTTTGAAAAATTGTTTTGAAAGCTTTTTGAAAGTGTCGGTGTGAAAAGGTTTTTGTTTGTTTTTTGAAAAGAGCAAGTATCCATGAGTCATCTACCTACCCTAAGGAATTAGGCTTTGTAAATGTCCTTAAGGTAGTGCCATCCCACCATTGAGAGGTAGGTAGCATCACCGTTGGAGGTGTTCGGGTCAATTCGTTTGTAGGGATAGTGTGGTCACCAGAGAAACAGTAGGACACCTTAGAAGCTACCCTTATGTCCTTGATCCTTTTTTAATCCGAGGCAACCGTTTCGAGGCAACTTGTTTTGAGGCAACTGACTCGAGGCAACCGTTTCGAGGCAACTTGTTTCGAGGCAACTGGATCATGGACATAAGGACCGCTAAAACGTCCTATACTTGACGACCACGTTTCGAAGGCAACAGGTGAGGCGTACCCTAGAAGTGGTGTGTGTATTTGTGTGTTGTTTTCATGTTATGTTTTATCTTGTACATGTATCATGGTGATCTACGCTTGTTTTTAATTTAGGCCATACATTCTTTCATGCGATTATAATTTAAAAGTGCGGAAATTTAAATGCGGAAAGTAAAATCCTACGCTATTACAAGGCGCGGGTCTATACATCGCCAAATTACAAAGACCCGTTTTGATAAAAAATGCGGAAAATAAATAAATTCCTAATTACTATTACATGGCTTGAGCAATTACATAATATTTACAAAGGAAAATAAGAATAAATACGCAAAAGAATTAAAGTTGCACGTTCGTGGGCGTTGGACCCTTTTGAAATTAAATGGAATTAAAAGTTAATTATTTATTTTATTAAAAGAAAAGAAATTGTTTTTTTTTTAGTTTTTTTTTTTTGGTATTCATGAGATAAAGAAATTAAGAGGAACCCTAATTCTAAGTTGTTTTTAATTATTAATGAAAAGGTTAAAGTTTAAAACCTAATTTACACTAATTAATTATTTTACATATTTATTTACAAAAGTAGTAATTAATAATAACAATAATAATGAGAAAATTATTTATTAAAGAAAAAAATGAGAATGTTGAAAAAACCCTAATTTCTACATATTTTATTTATTTAAGAAAAAGTATTAAAATTGAAAACCTAAATTAACGAAATTTATTATTTAAAGTTTATCTACAAAAAAAATAATGGTGAAATTAATGTTAATAACAATAAACATTTTTTGATTTTTCTGTATTTATTATTGGGAAAATTATTTTATGGTAAAAAGAAATAATTAAAACATTAAAAAAGAATTAGAAAAGAAAATCAAATAAAAATTAAAAATGTGCAAACCATGGGGGTATTCAGACCCAAAGGGAGGTATGATTTGAGAATTTTGGCCCATTGAACAAAAAGCCTTGTTTGACTTTCTGGCATCACGTGCGTGTTCATTGACTCTTGAGTACCGTGGTCTGCATTCTTTGGCCATTGGATTGGGTTTCATGGCCATTTGTGTTCTGGTTGTTGGCCATTTGTGTTCTGGCCTCAACGTTCCTTAATCTTTCTCAGGATGTCTGTCTCGCCATGTATTGGTGCCATGCATAAGTTGTTCTACTTTGGCCATTTGGCTTTTGGCTTTTGGCTT
This sequence comes from Vicia faba, assembly GCA_948472305.1. Lineage (NCBI taxonomy): Eukaryota > Viridiplantae > Streptophyta > Magnoliopsida > Fabales > Fabaceae > Vicia > Vicia faba. The sequence continues at coordinate 74,497,147 of OX451736.1, read as the reverse complement.
TTGGCTTTTGGCCATTTGGCTTTTGGCTTTTGGCCATTTGTATTTTGGTCTCAACGTTCCTTAATGAACCTGCATGGGATCCTGTCTAAAATCTGCAGTGTTGAATCTCATGAACCCATTAAATAAAATCATAAAATGCGAATAAAGTCAATATATGAAGAAATTTAATGTTTAGGCACAATATGGCATGTATGAATGATTATACCCTTTTGATCATGGAGATCAAATCAATCTTACCCTTACTGGAAAATTAGTGACCTGAATGCTTTTATGCCCTTTGGATCATGGAGACCAGGTCAGCCTTATCCTTACTGAAGAAGTAGTGAGGTGTTGGTTTGTAACTGTGATGGCTTGTTTGTAGTGAGAGAGAGATTTGTAATAAGGATTTCAAGGTTTTAGGGTTCTTGAAAGAATTTGATATTCTAACAGTGTTGTGGCAAGGTTTTTTCTCTCTTTCTTCTTTTCTGGTTTGTGTGAAAAGAAGGTGATTATATAATGGAAATTAGGGTAAAGAAAATGGGCTTTGAATGTGCAGTTGGGCCTCCAATGTTCACTTGAGTTCGTCACTTTCCAGGCTAAATCGCAGGGACTTAAGTGCAATTTTTGAAGTTGAAATGTGAAAACAAAATGTAGCCGACATCGATAACTAACTCCTGTCCGAAAATCGGCTCAATTGGATAAGCGGTGAATTAGTTATGAATTTTTGAAGTTTCAGCTCAGACAAACTTATTTTGGGCTCCAGTGTCAACTCTGACACGTTCTTCAATAAAAAACTGGTATTGATCGGTGCATAATTTGGTCTCGACTTTTGAAGCAAAGTTGTAGATCTATGAGTCAGTGACTTTGTGTAAAAATACGAGTCCAATCCGATAAAAATTGACCGAGTTATGAATTTTCGAAGTTTCGGCTCAGATGAAATAATATTCAGCATTCAGGATTTTCAGCGTGTCACGTATTCTGAGCAAAAAACGAAGGCCTTTTGAATACCGTTTGAACTTAATACCTTATGTGAAAATGTAGTCAACTCAATTTGTGAAATTTTGGCGCCGGAACCAGCTCGATACAATGAAAATCGACCAAGTTATGATTTTCTGAACATGACGCAAATAAACTTGTCACAAATTTTCTGTACGAAAATACTTGATAAATCCACATTTTTGAAGACCTTCGGATCGAAATTGGCTTCCATCCGTGAGAGATGAAAACATAGATAATGTCAAGCCGGAATTTTAGCCACCGGAACGGGTTCAAAACGAGCCACGATCTTCAAGTTATGAATTTTTTAGCGCGTAAAAACTGCACTTTCAGCACACTTTTTCACCATATTTCTTCGAGAAAACTCACACATTCGGATACCTTCTTTAAAGAATTGACTCTTGAGCCGAACATGAATTTGAGAATACGTTATCAGAGATATCTTGGCAAAAGAATACCTGAATATGACGCGCCGGGTTGGACTTGTGAATTTTTCTTGAAATATTTTGAGAAATATGGGAGGGCAAATTTTGGGGTACAACAGTTGCCCCTGTTCAATCTTCTTAGACCTGAGGATGTAGATTGGCTGACGTGCCTTTCGTAATCTGAAGGTGGAAGATGATTGAACACTAGAGTGCCCATAAATTTGCACTCACATAGTAGAATGTCAGCAGTGTGATGCAGGGAATGGGCTTACAGATGCCATTTGGAGACTGTAGGTATGTGGAGATGGGCTTATAGATGCCATCTGGAAGTATGATAGTACCTTGTCGGGAATGGGCTTATAGACGCCACCTAGGTGTCGATCGTGTAAGAGATTCCTTAGCGAGAACTTGCGTACCTGAGAAAGAAAAATAATTACCTGGCCTGTTACAGGAGTTGATCTTCAAACTCTTTACGTAGATGTGCCCTGGCTGGATACAGGAATCGAATCTTTAAACTCTTCAGACGTGCCCTGGCAGGATACAAGAATCGAGTCCGGAGAATATTAGTCGTCAACAGATACACCCTGGAAAGATACAGGAATCGGATCTTCGAACTCTTCAGACGTGCCCTGGCAAGATACAGGAATCGAGTCTGTTAATGTTAGTCGTCAACAGATACACCGTGGCGAGATACAGGAATCGGATCTTCGAACTCTTCAGACGTGCCCTGGCCGGATACAGGAATCGAGTCTGGAATTCAGAAAGGTTGGTGAGTTGTCTCTACTGACAGGTTATTTCCATGGATGGGTGGTCTTTATCGACGGGTGTCTATAACGACGAGTGTCTATAACGACAAGTGTCTATAACAAAGAGTGTTTATAACGACGAGTGTCTATGACGACGAGTGTCTATAACGACGAGTGTCTATAACGACGAGTGTCTATAACGACGAGTGTCTATGACGACGAGTGTCTATGACGACGAGTGTTTATAACGACGAGTGTCTATGACGACGAGTGTCTATGACGACGAGTGTCTATGACGACGGGTGTCTATAACGACGGGTGTCTATAACGACGGGTGTCTATAACGACGAATGTCTATAGCGACGAGTGTCTATAACGACGAGTGTCTATAAAAACGAGTGTCTATAACGACGAGTGTCTATAACGACGAGTGTCTATAACGACGCATGTCTATAACGACGGGTGTCTATAACGACGGGTGTCTATAACGACGAGTGTCTATAACGACGGGTGTCTATAACGACGGGTGTCTATAACGACGAGTGTCTATAACGACGAGTGTCTATAACGACGAGTGTCTATAACGACGAGTGTCTATAACGATGAGTGTCTATAACGACGAGTGTCTATAACGACGAGTGTCTATGACGAAGGGTGTCTATGACGACGGGTGTCTATGACGACGGGTGTCTATAACGACGAGTGTCTATAACGACGAGTGTCTATAACGACGGGTGTCTATAACGACGAGTGTCTCTAACGACGAGTGTCTATAACGACGAGTGTCTATAACGACGAGTAGAAGTAATCTTAAACTGGACTTGTCTTCTTTTGACTAGATTTGTCTACTTTGACTGAATTTGTCTTTTTGGACTGATTTTGTCTACTTCGACATAGCTGATCATTTAACTGTTTCCTTCCTGAAAGGTAAAGGTCAGTCATATGTAATGCATGGTATGGATCAAGCGGTGATATTCTCAGCATAAATGAGATTATGTGACATGATGCATGTGTCATGTTTATGATAATGTAGTGTTTTTGAATGTATCTCCATCTAGGAAAATAAATCCTTGACAGGTGTCGGGAAGTCAAATCCTGGGCTAATGTTGAAAAGTAGCGTTCTTTGTTTCCGCTGGGGATGATAGTTGCAAGAATAGCGGTAGGAGAAGATGACTCCGTTAGGGAATAAACTTTGCGAATAGAATACTCTGCGGGGAATGCTCTGTGGGGAAGAGATGTACTTTGCTGAGGTTGGATGATAACTCCACTGGGGATACCATTGTTGAACTGTGTTGGAAGTTTTGATGAACTATGTTGGGGATAGGAAGACTTCGCCGAGGACGATCTTTCCATGGAAATTGGCTGAGGATAACCTAGTTATATCCTGGTGGGGAAATAACCTTTGAATAAAGCCGGGGGAGAGCGTCCGTACTCTGCAGGTGATAAGCTTCCAGAATCTACTGGGGATAAGCTTCCTACTGGGGAGATTGATTCAACTTTCCTGGGGAGGCTTTTGAGACTGTATTGGGGAAGTGGCTCCACTGGATGTGCGGTATTCCGCCGGGGAACAATCTTAGATCAAGATTGCTGGGGATGCTTGTTAGGAATGTTTGTACACTCCGCTGGGGAATGTTGAGATCTTAGGGGAATAATCCAACTTCCTTAAGGCTGACAGTAAGCTAACTCTGCTTGGGGAGAGTGTTGCCGACTTGCTGGAGGTATGGGCCTTCTCAGGGCTGATTAGAGACCCACTCTGCTTGGGGAGAATTGTTGGATCTTGTCTCACTCTCTGGGGAATTAAGGTATCTTGGTTACGTTCTTCAGCTGACCTTACCTTGGTGCCTGGAGGACAGAGCAGCTTGATCGTTCAGACCATTCTTATTGCCCCAGTTTCTGCGGGAGAGGAAGGCCTGTGAGGTGTTTGATACCTGCCGATTTACGAATCTTCTTCTGGTAGGCAAGGGACGAGATGACGGAACATAGTCGTACGCTGTGATCCCTAATTTTTGCCTGGACCTCCCTTTCGGGTTTTCAGTCCACTGGGATACCCATTTTTGCCCAAGCCGCCTTTTCAGGTTTTTGGCTTGCCGGATGTACAAATTTTTTCATATTCATCCCTTATTTTTGCCCGAACCCTTTTGGTTCGCCGGGAAGCCCTTATTTTTGCCTAGGTGTGTCAACCTAGCGGGTCTTTGATTATGCGTAGTATTTTTTCGACTATGTCCACGCTCTCAGAGTGTAGGGAGTTATCACCGTTATTAGCGTTGTATTGCCATACTACCAGAAGATCTTCGTTTGATCGTCCAATGCCCCAAGTGATCCAGATGGAGATTTGCCCCCAAGCTGGTTGGCCTTTTGAAAGATTCTCTGAATCTTGACTTAACTGCCCCAGATGATGGACGATGATCATGCCTGCCCCCTTGATTTGAAGTGCTTTTGTTCACTAGATATTCGTCGTGCGAATTTCTATGCTGTTCAAACAAATAGTCACATGCAAGCAATGTTATATTAAAAATGCAAAACTTATGTCTGTCTTGAAGTTTTTGAAAATGGAGTTTCAGTAAAACAAGCAAATTTTGTAAAATGCGATGTCAACTCGTTATTTTACCGCAAGCCTTAAGGAGTCAGGATACCTTTCGTAACAGTATGCTTTCGAACTAACCCATGCTTCAGCTAGGACCTTTAAGGGTTATAACGTGGCCTGGTTCACGGTTTAAGAAACAAAGGATAAAGGCTCAAATTATTTGTACCCACCCGCTCTTCGTGATGTTCTTCAAACCTAAACTCAGCTAATCGTGTGTTAGACCTTGTTTGAGTCTTTGCTCTGATATTCCGGTGACGGTTCGGATACTGATAGTTTATTTTGAATAGGCAGTCATTTCCTTTTGTTGAGGGTTTGTATGACCTCTTTCTTTTTGATTTTATGATCCCTATGTTTTGCCTGAACTGTTTCTTTTGTGATTACAGTCAGCGGGATGCCCCAGTTTTGTAAGTCTCCTTCATAGGTTTTGACTTATGGGTTTTTTTTTTTTGATAATGACTGCATGTCATTATGATTATTCTGAACCATCACTGTCTTTTGTCTCGGAAGGACTTCTTTGGTGTCATTCGTTGTGCACCTAGATCAGTTGAGAGAACTACCCTGCCCCAGGTTATGATTAAGGGTTTTAATTTTTGAAAAGAAAAACTCCAACTTCTTAGGCTCAAAGGGGTTGACGAGGGATTATCTTCCTTATTACTCCACTGTTTAGGATTTGAAACAATGCCTGTACCTCATCAGCGGGGTCTATTCAAAAGCATACTGTAAAAATCGTGGTATCGTTTTCGTCATCCTCCCTCAAGAGGCTTAGAATTGTTAACCGAGCGTTGAACATCACAAAAATATGAAAACAGTTTTAAGCATAGTAAACATAATTACTTCAAAACAGACACGTGTAATGCATTAATGAAATAACAAAGTTTGACATGAATAAAATGTTTGAACAATCAAAGAAAAATACAACTTGAACATTCGAATGAACAAAAGACATTCTCGATGATTTGGTGCAGGATCAATGTTCAAACTTGACCTCCTTGGCGTCAATCAAATCTTGGATCTTGTTCTTCAAGGTCCAACAGTCGTCGGTGTCATGTCCAGGACTGTCAGAATGGTAGGCACATCTCACACCCGGGTTGTACTCGGAAGAGGAAGTATCAGGATTTTGAGGAGGATCCTTTAGTGTGATCAGTTTTGCCTTCAGCAATTGCTGTAATGCCTGAGACAAAGACATGTTGATGTCAGTATACTTCCTATCTTTATACTTTATCCTACGCCTATTTCTCTTTCTTGGTTGAACGGGCGTGGGATCAGAGATCTGGATTGCCCCTACATCATGACGACCCTTTTTACCATGTATAGCATTGGACTCCTTCTTCCCACTGTGGGGCTTTTTCTGAGCATCAGCAGATGCGGTTTCTTGAATCTTCCCCGACTTGATACCAGCTTCAATTCTCTCCCCAGTTAAGATAAGATCTATGAACCCAGCAGAAGAATTCCCAATCAGATGGTTGTAGAATGGACCAGACAAAGTCCCCAAGAACATGTCAACGAGCTCACGGTCAGTTAGAAGTGGTTGTACCCTTCCAGCAAGGTCTCTCCATTTTTTAGCATATTCTTTGAAGCCTTCGCCTGTACCCATAGACATCCCCTGAAGCTGAGTACGCGTGGGAGCAAGGTCGGCATTATACTGGTATTGCTTGTAGAATGCAGTGGCCAAGTCCTCCCAGCTGCGGATGTTGGCTCCATTCAGTTGATAGAACCAGTCGAGTTGAGTTCCCGACAGACTATCCTGAAAAAAGTGAATCCACAAATTCTCGTCAGCCGTGTAGGGCTGGATCCTCCTTGTGTAAGACCTGAGATGCAGCTTAGGACAGGATACCCCGTCGTACTTGGCAAATGCAGGTGCCTTGAATTTGTGCGGGATTACTACCCCAGAAGACATACCTAGATCTTCGAAGTCCAGGCCGGGCACTTTTTGTATTTCCATAGCACTTAGCCTGTCTTCTAGCTGTTTGTACCTGTCCTCAGCTGGAGGGTACTGCTCATCATTGTAATCGGTCTCGTTGTCGGAGACCACAGGACTAGGAACCTCTCTCTCATGGGGGTTATCCTTTCCAACAGATGGGGTAGTCTGCTCAACTTCATTTAGTGATCCATTCCCAGATTTGCGTCTCTGGTTGAACAGCACTGTCCTCTTCTTCTTCCTCTTCGAGAGCAGAGTCTTCAAATCCTGTTGGCCCTGGGCTAGACTCTTAATCAACTCCTGGAACTGGGCATTCTGGGCCTGGAGGGCCTGGATGGATTGCTCAGTAGATGTTTCAGGATTCATGATGAGACTGCTGAAATAAACAACAAAGAAGGTAAGCAACCTGTATAGAAAGGGTACCTGTTATGCAATGATATGTATGATATGCATGCGATGTTTTCAAGGATCTCCGGGGTAAACAGAGAAATTGGTTAGAATTTTATAGCTTGATTGAAGGAACTTCATGTTGTTGAGAGTCCTTCTTCAAGAGTCAAAGGCTCACCATATCCAGTGGGTCATAGCCTCTGACTCAAACTATCGTGCTTGGATTTCTAGACAACCTTGGTTAGAGGAAAATAAAACCCCTTTTGCCCCTTGCTAGACATTTTGATTCATCATGACCTGCATCACAAACCCTTGAGATCCTTGAAATGGGTTAGCCCTTATGTAGGATGTATGCAATGGTATGATGTTATGCTATGCATGGAGTGATATATGTAAACCCTGTTATGAGTCCAGATTAAGGACTATAAACAAAACCTGCAAGAAACTCAAGTGTCAGATACCAAGCATGCAAATAGTCAAGTTGGAAGGCACACAAGTCACACAAGAGAAACCCTTAGAGTTCAGGCCAGCATGGGGTTTAGGTATTACCCTCTTTCAGTTTGTTGGTTAAGACCTGTCCTATCAGAAGTAACCGGGTTCTAAGGGTCCCAATATCATTGGATTGCTTTCATTGTTCATCGTTTCGATTTAGCCACTGAACTGGCGACCGAAATATTCCAAGAAAACAACCCTCAATTGAGTGTAGCATAGAGTATCAACCAACCTCGGACTGCACCAAAGTCAGTTATCTCACTACCCTAAAGAGGCCAAGATGGTTCAATTAAGGTTCCTAAGGTCAGTTGATGCTTCACGACACCATGCGGAGGCCCCGTACTCTCCTTGACTGAACTTAAGGGTTACCGGTACACACCAAAGTGCCACATCAACGTAGCAGACTGCTTCAACCATGTCGGTATACCCCGCACAGTTCCCTCACAGCCTTGTTGCTACTTTCTAAGAAGGTATCCCCCAGATCCGGGTTAGGATCTATGAAACTCCGATGCAAAGCCCGCAAATATAAATCAAACAAAACATTCAATTGAAAACATAAGGGTGATCTAATCCTAAGGTACACCTCACTTTTAAAAGTCCCCAGCAGAGTCGCCAGTTCTGTGATCAGTGGATTTATAACTGACTGTTTAACGCTGGTTCGCGAAATGTCGCGGAAGCAAGAGTCGCCACCGTCTTTTATTTTCTCCAACATGGACAGGACAAAAGCACAGCAAAATTCCTTATGAGATAATTTCTCGGTTCGGGAGGTAGATTTATAGAAAGGGAAGGTGTTAGCACCCTTTCTATCCATGGTTATCCATGGGCTCTTAGATACTTTCTCTTATGTTTTCAAAGTGTTTTCTTTTCAAAATGTGCGTGGGTTTGAAAAAGTTTCATTGAAAGATTTCTGAATGACTCTTGTACCAGTCCTCAAGAGTGTTTGAAAAATTGTTTTGAAAGCTTTTTGAAAGTGTCGGTGTGAAAAGGTTTTTGTTTTTTTTTTTGAAAAGAGCAAGTATCCATGAGTCATCTACCTACCCTAAGGAATTAGGCTGTGTAAATGTCCTTAAGGTAGTGCCATCCCACCATTGAGAGGTAGGTAGCATCACCGTTGGAGGTGTTCGGGTCAATTCGTTTGTAGGGACAATGTGGTCACCAGAGAAACAGTAGGACACCTTAGAAGCTACCCTTATGTCCTTGATCCTTTTTTAATCCGAGGCAATCGTTTCGAGGCAACTTGTTTCGAGGCAACTGATTCGAGGCAACCGTTTCGAGGCAACTTGTTTCGAGGCAACTTGTTTCGAGGCAACTGGATCATGGACATAAGGACCGCTAAAACGTCCTATACTTGACGACCACGTTTCGAAGGCAACATGTGAGGCGTACCCTAGAAGTGGTGTGTGTATTTGTGTGTTGTTTTCATGTTATGTTTTATCTTGTACATGTATCATGGTGATCTACGCTTGTTTTTAATTTAGGCCATACATTCTTTCATGCGATTATAATTTAAAAGTGCGGAAATTTAAATGCAGAAAGTAAAATCCTACGCTATTACAAGGCGTGGGTCTATACATCGCCAAATTACAAAGACCCGTTTTGATAAAAAATGCGGAAAATAAATAAATTCCTAATTACTATTACATGGCTTGAGCAATTACATAATATTTACAAAGGAAAATAAGAATAAATACGCAAAAGAATTAAAGTTGCACGTTCGTGGGCGTTGGACCCTTTTGAAATTAAATGGAAATAAAAGTTAATTATTTATTTTATTAAAAGAAAAGAAATTGTTTTTTTTGTTTTGTTTTTTTTTTGGTATTCATGAGATAAAGAAATTAAGAGGAACCCTAATTCTAAGTTGTTTTTAATTATTAATGAAAAGGTTAAAGTTTAAAACCTAATTTACACTAATTAATTATTTTACATATTTATTTACAAAAGTAGTAATTAATAATAATAATAATAATGAGAAAATTATTTATTAAAGAAAAAAAATGAGAATGTTGAAAAAACCCTAATTTCTACATATTTTATTTATTTAAGAAAAAGTATTAAAATTGAAAACCTAAATTAACTAAATTTATTATTTAAAGTTTATTTACAAAAAAATAATGGTGAAATTAATGTTAATAACAATAAACATTTTTTGATTTTTCTGTATTTATTATTGTGAAAATTATTTTATGGTAAAAAGAAATAATTAAAACATTAAAAAAGAATTAGAAAAGAAAATCAAATAAATATTAAAAATGTGCAAACCATGGGGGTATTCAGACCCAAAGGGAGGTATGATTTGAGAATTTTGGCCCATTGAACAAAAAGCCTTGTTTGACTTTCTGGCATCACGTGCGTGTTCATTGACTCCTGAGTACCGTGGTCTGCATTCTTTGGCCATTGGATTGGGTTTCATGGCCATTTGTGTTCTGGTTGTTGGCCATTTGTGTTCTGGCCTCAACGTTCCTTAATCTTTCTCAGGATGTCTGTCTCGCCATGTATTGGTGCCATGCATAAGTTGTTCTACTTTGGCCATTTGGCTTTTGGCTTTTGGCTTTTGACTTTTGACTTTTGGCTTTTGGCCATTTGGCTTTTGGCCATTTGTATTTTGGCCTCAACGTTCCTTAATGAACCTGCATGGGATCCTGTCTAAAATCTACAGTGTTGAATCTCATGAACCCATTAAATAAAATCATAAAATGCGAATAAAGTCAATATATGAAGAAATTTAATGTTTAGGCACAATATGACATGTATGAATGATTATACCCTTTTGATCATGGAGATCAAATCAATCTTACCCTTACTGGAAAATTAGTGACTTGAATGCTTTTATGCCCTTTGGATCATGGAGACCAAGCCAGCCTTATCCTTACTGAAGAAGTAGTGAGGTGTTGGTTTGTAACTGTGATGGCTTGTTTGTAGTGAGAGAGGGATTTGTAATAAGGATTTCAAGGTTTTAGGGTTCTTGAAAGAATTTGATATTCTAACAGTGTTGTGGCAAGGTTTTTTTCTCTCTTTCTTCTTTTCTGGTTTGTGTGAAAAGAAGGTGATTATATAATGGAAATTAGGATAAAGAAAATGGGCTTTGAATGTGCAGTTGGGCCTCCAATGTTCACTTGAGTTTGTCACTTTCCAGGCTAAATCGCAGAGACTTAAGTGCAATTTTTGAAGTTGAAATGTGAAAACAAAATGTATCTGACATCGATAACTAACTCCTGTCCGAAAATCGGCTCAATCGGATAAACGGTGAATTAGTTATGAATTTTTGAAGTTTCAGCTCAGACAAACTTATTTTGGGCTCCAGTGTCGACTCTGACACGTTCTTCAATAAAAAACTGGTATTGATCGGTGCATAATTTGGTCTCGAATTTTGAAGAAAAGTTGTAGATCTATGAGTCAGTGACTTTGTGTAAAAATATGAGTCCAATCCGATAAAAATTGACTGAGTTATGAATTTTCGAAGTTTCGGCTCAGATGAAATAATATTCAGCATTCAGGATTTTCAGCGTGTCACGTACTCTGAGCAAAAAACGAAGGCCTTTTGAATACCGTTTGAACTCAATACCTTCTGTGAAAATGTATTCAACTCAATTTGTGAAATTTTGGCGCCGGAACCAGCTCGATACGATGAAAATCGACCAAGTTATGATTTTCTGAACATGACACAAATAAACTTCTATCACAAATTTTCTGTACGAAAATACTTGATAAATCCACATTTTTGAAGACCTTCTGATCGAAATTGGCTTCCATCCGTGAGATATGAAAACGTAGATAATATCAAGACGGAATTTTGGCCACCGGAACGGGTTCAAAACGAGCCACGATCTTCAAGTTATGAATTTTTTAGCGCCTAAAAACTGCACTTTCAGCATACTTTTTCACCATATTTCTTCGAGAAAACTCACACATTCGGATACCTTCTTTAAAGAATTGACTTTTGAGCCGAACATGAATTTGAGAATACGTTATCAGAGATATCTTGGCAAAAGAATACCTGAATATGACGCGCCGGGTTAGACTTGTGAATTTTTCTTGAAATATTTTGAGAAATATGGGAGGGCAAATTTTGGGGTACAACACATGCAAAAGAAAAAACGGGGAAAAGAAGGAAATACTTACAAAGTTTCGCTAGGCTAAGCCCCACAACCAGATGCTTACATATCCCTTTTAAGGAATCAGAGCGCCTTAGTTCAGCTTACATGTTTCAATTTGGTTTGTGTTTTTTAATGAACAATATTAATTTCTCCTTCTGCCGTAACTCGACCTTTGGAGACTCACGCGTCAGTACAAAAGTGAATTAACATGTTCTTTTTGAAAGAAAAGAAAAGGAGCCCGAAGGTGAGAAAGAGTTTGCATTGGTTGATGTTTTTTACCTTGAAAAAGGATTTGAAAGTTGTTATATGATTTACGCATTTTCAAAGAAAAAGGGGTTTCATCTTTAAGGATGCAAAAAGAAAAGAAAACATCTAAGGGAGACTATCCTAAATATAAATCTTAATGTTATCATACAATGATGATCCTGAGGTCGAGTTTGAAAGGGAAATCCTAACTACGTTAGCATACCAAAAACCTAAGGGTGAGGATAATTATCCTATAGTGAACATGCAATGAGAACAAAGTCATTATCTCAATTCTAATGGAGAGACATCATCGATAATCAACAAAGGAAAACGATAAAATCCTAAGGGGAGCATGCAAAGATCAGAGTCGTTATCTCAATTCTAATTGAATGACCTCATTGATTGTCAAGATAATTAAGGCAAGAAATCCTATGGGGAACATGCAAAGATCGAAGTCGTTTTCTCAATTGAGTGACATCATCGATCGTCAAAAAAGGAGGCATACACAAGCACAAACAAAAATAGAAAATAAGTGCAAAATGTCGGCTACAAGTCTTTAAACAATGACTTCGAGCACACGCTCTTTATTTCCTACTTCTCATGATATCTAGAAAGTGATAAAATGCGGAAAGAAAATAAAGCAGTGTAATACCAAACAAATAAAATGAATGCTATGCAGCAAGCAAGCGAAAATACTCTGGAAAGCTTCAAGGAAGCTAGCATCAACAAATGAAATGGTCAAAAATAACGTGCTCGGCATAAGAATCAAAACATATCATGTGGTGCATGCATCAGACACATCCTCACATCAAACAGAACACCAACACAAAGTACATATCCAGACAAAAACAAGCAATACATATATCTTATAACAATGAGAGTCAACGGATAAACGCATCAGAAGCGTATATGGTCCACCATTAAAGTGGAAATATCGATTTACCAAGATTAGGTAACAGATAAAAAGTATCCTCATTGTACCTTGCACAAGTCACCAAACATGTTAGAAATAACAAGGAGGTGAAATCAGAATCACACATTCTAATCACAAGTCAAAATATGATCAAAACACGACAAAATAAAATGCAAGCATGTATCACGATATCAAAACGGAAGTCCGAGCAGCATGTACATTACACAAAGAAATGCACAATATGTTAGTCTGAAACCAACACAACTTGATACGCATGTCTCATAATGACCAAAACAAATATAATGAAGTATAAACCAACAATTAAAACCAATTCTGGGTACACTTTACAAAACGGGGCAGCACCACGCTTATTTAAAGAATTAACTCGAAAAATGTAACGGAATCAAACAAATGCAATCACAAAGATTCACGAATGAACAATAAAGTAAAAGCATGCATCAAATGAAAGATTAAACTCAAATTACATGTCAAAAAAGTGCCAAAAATCACTAAATTCAAAAATTAGGCGCACAAAATATTAGAACAGAATTGGCTCAAAATCACCCAGTTAGCTACAAACGTACCAACGACTCAAAAAAGTGGTTCCCATGAATTAATTCCAAGTGGAAGTACTACTTCTATACCCCGGACAACAACTTCATAACCATGAACACTGAGTGGAAATTCAATCTGAAACCATGAAATCTTGGATAAATGTCGTCCAAACATCCAATCCAAGTGCATTGATCCTTAACCACCAACAACATGCAACCTTATGCACCAAATCATGTCCAAAAAGAGGATTTCAACGACAAAATCAAGTGTTGATTTAATTTCCAAATCCGAACTTGTACTTTGAAAATGAGAGTTTATTCATAAAATGGATTGCAAGTTATATCAACACGTGATTACTCCACAAAAACTCCACAACAATTCCATAATTGACATTTGAACTTATAACTCGGTATTTAGAATTTTCAACAATTTTTCACCGAATTGAAAATAAAAATCACATCAATTATGTAATTTCTCAATATATACCTTTCTTCAACATTCTTCACAATTCAACAACTCAAGATTCAAATATATTCAACAATTCAAGAATTAAATTCACATAACAACTCAACTAATGAAATTGAGCTCAAAGTTCAATCAAGCATGAAATTCAAGAATCAAGTTATATCAACATTTCAACACATGGAAATATGCTCAAAACTCAAACTATGTGGTTCAAGCAATTTATCAAACACGTAAACTTCAAGAGTTCAATTCATGCCTTAATTCAATTCTCAATTTAAGTCTACGTTCAATTACTCCATGTAACTCAAGAATTGACATAAATAATCCATAACAACATCAACACTTTGATTCAATTCTCAATAAAAGTCTTGCAAATAATCAAGTATGTGAAAAAGCACTTAACTAATTAAATCACAAAATCAATTAAGCATCAAAGGAATTGAGAGTTACCGGAATTGGAAGCTTGATCGGAGATGAGGAGATGAGGTGCTTGGACGGAAGCGGACGCGAAGGCGGAGGGAGTACCAATTACGGTCGTCGCACGACGGAGGAAGTTAACAGTGGTGATTCCCCGCGATAGAGGGAGGATAAGTGGTTGGTTCACCGGCGGAGGGTGGAGGAGAGAGTGAGGTGCGGTGGAGAGAGAGAGTAAGTCTTGAAATTTTTGTGATCTTTCTCTTGAAGGTTGATGAAGATATGATGAAGTTGTTAGTGTTCTTCATAAAAATTGAGAGAAAATAAAGTTTGATCCTTGAGAGAATAGAGAGAAAATTGAGAAGCGTTTTTGGTAGTTGGTGAAGTTATGAGAGAAATTATGATTTTTTTGAATATAAACTATCTCCAATTGGGCCTTGGATTTGAATTTAGGTTGGGCCTTGTTTTAACAGTGTCAGCAAATTTAATACACAACGTGAGTACAAAATGCCACATCATCATCAGTGTGAAATCCCGATTCGAGCTCAACATCAAAATCAAAGCTTGCGAAATTTGTGACGCGATTCCTAAAAACAGACTCAATCAGATAAACGAAGACAAAGGTATGAATTTTTGAAGGCGCACTGACACAAAGCAGAGTTAGCTAATGCATATTTTTCTCAATTAATTTCATCGTTCAGTTTTGAAAGAATGCTACGAACGAAAATCCTCCGATCAAAATCCGAACTCGGGGTCTAAAGCAAATTTGTAGCTAACATCATTTTTGAAATTGTGCGGAGAGAATCATATTCATACAATAAAAATAGAAGAAGTTATGATTTTTGCAATATTAGAAAACGGTGAATTAAAACTCTAGTTCATCACAGTAAATTTCTTTAGTAATCTATAATTATGGGGGCTTTCCTCAAAGAATCATCTCTCGGCCCGAACATATGAATTAAAGGTAAAATCAAGACGAATTGTTTGCTCAAAGAACGGCTCAAAAACAACGATCCAAGCGAAAGTTATGAATTTTTGAACATCCTTAAAATAACGGTTCAACACAATATTTTCACTATTTTTGCACCATTTATCTTCCTCAATAAATTGGCTTTCGAGCTGAACATGAAAGTTGGAGGAGATAACAAGACGGTTCAAATTTTCCAAGAGGAACTCAAAGATGATACTCCAGTCAGATGTTATGAATTTTTAAGCGTCAGAAAACCAGAGAATCAGTAAATCCACTGTATATCGCAATTCAAGTATTTTGCACTTTAGAAAATCTTCCTCACAAATATAGCTTTCGACATGAACATATGAAATGAAGAAGACATCAAGACGGTTCTATCGATTGAAGAATAAATCCCAAACCATTCTTTGAACTCGAGTTATGAATTCCTAAGCTTGAAACGCACCATACTGAATTTCTGTTTGCACCGTCTCAAATCAACTGAAACGCTTGACTTTCTGCATAATTCAGAACATGTTGTAACACATAAGAGCTTGACATGATGATGAATTGCTTGGTTGTTGATTTGATATCTTAGGAATCATGTGGATCACATGAAGATGCGGAAAACCCTAGTTCAGCTTCACAATGTCGCTTAACAGAACACTTAATTTTCACTACTCTTTCTTATAAAGAAATACATCGATTCCATGAATATAAGCCTAATGACACGAATGCATGCATATGATAATGAAGTGTATGTCAATTAGGTTTAAAATGAAGAGGGCGATTTTTAAGGTACAAAATATGTACTATGGGTTTCGACAACATATGTTTAATAACATCAAAGTGAGACGAAACGTAAACATAAACTGGGTTAATATATTGCTTTAATTTAATACATGAGAAGTTAAAACACAGGCCCAATATTTCAATTATACTATACCTATTTTCTGGATATATTAATACTCGACTAACGTAATAAATTGGTCTTTCAACACCATTATCATCGTCTTGAGCTAACATGCTTCCTATTGTCAAGTCAGATGCATCTATATACAATCTCATGTTTTTGTTTCGACTAGGTGGCAATAAGACAAGAGGCTTTCTCAAATATTCTTTGATTGCGTCAAAATCCTCTTGCTGCTCTTTTCCCCACAAGAATTCATATTCTTTTTTGATCTTGAGTAGTGGCGAGAACACCTTTGTTTTTCCACTTAGATTTGATATAAATCTCCTCAAGAAATTGATCTTCCCCAACAAATATTTCAACTATTTCTTCGTCGAAGGAGGCTTGCGATCCAAAATTTCCTTTGTTTTGTTTTGGTCGATCTCGATGCCTTTTTTATGCAATGTGAAGCCTAAGAAGTCTCCTTGAAGTTTTGATGAACTTGCTCTTGAGCAGTTTTTCAATATCTTGTTTGATCTTCATTGTGATTTTTGGGGAAAATCTTCGAGGATGTTGCTTTACCGGCCTTTTCCCTTGTTGGATAGGAAGACGATGTTCCACTATGCTTCGATTCAATCCTGAAATTTCATCATAGTCCCAAGCAAAGAAATATTTATATTCTCTTAACAAATTAACCAATTGAATCTTCATCTTTGACTCAACTTTCATACTGATGTAAGTTGGTATCTTCGTCAAGCCATCGCCTAGATCTAATTCTTTTAAAGGATCGTGGGCCTGCATTTTCTACATCGAATTCAATTGGTCTTTTTCAAACCCCAAAGGTTCATTGTCGTATCTAGCCTCCAATTTTCTGAAGTTGATGTTTGGCCATAATGGCCTTCTCGATTTTCCTCATTAGCTCTAACAACCAAATCTTGCAACCTTTTGGCTTCCAAAGCTAATTTTATTTTATTTTCAGCCACATAGGCCGAAATTCGAGACAGTTTCTGAGTTACTGGTCATTTCATTCGACCATATTCCACCCCATAAGTGGATTCAGTTCCCTAGACATCATTTCTTATTCGATGTCCCATTTGAATCCATGATCTAGATCCAAACTTAGAAAATGATTTTTGTTTTCTTCAGGAATGTAAACCTCGTTGTCACAAGGCCCGACATTTTCTAGATGTTGGTCAAAATATTTCTTTCCAACTTTGCTCTCATCGATCTTGTAATAACTCTGATCAACTTCTATATTCTCGACAACACCATCTTTCCTCCAAATTGATATCCTTTGGTGTGAGGTTGATGGCACATCTCCTATTCCGTGGATCCATTTGCATCCCAATAACATATTAAAATTCGCTTTGGAAAACTCCCAGTATACTACTGGTTTTCCCTTCGTAGTTGGATAAAACCATGTTATATGGTTGAAGATTAGTTCCACACTTTCCCATTTTCTTGAATAAAGCATAGGGCATCAAGTTCACCGCTGCTCCCCCCCCCCCCCCCTCCATTGATAAATACTTTGTTTACCGGAATACCATTCACGTATTCCCTTATAAACAAGGGTTTGAGGTGACACAACATGCCTGGACTTGGTTTTTCAAACATATAATTTTTCTCCTCCACCACATTGTTATTCATAAAATAGTAGCATAATGGCTTTTTGTTGGCGGTATCATCTAGCACGTAGTCGTCTTCACTTTATGACACCTTCAACAATCTGTCAAATTCTGCAGGAAAAATAGACACAACGCCACAGTTAATGATGAAATCTTCGCTGTAGTCATTGTCGACCATATAATCTTCCAGAGGATCATAATCATCCCCTTCGTCTTCAGGCAGATGCTCGTATTCCTCCTCTTCTTCATCTTCAACCATGGGAGTATATTTTTCACTTTGTGTTGCCACCACATTATTATTTCCTAAAGGTGCTATTCTCATTGCCAATCTTTGATTAGCGATGATCTTTTCTTTTTCTCCCAACCTCTGCTTTAGATAACTCCTCTTCTGGACTGGCACTTCGACAGCTTTGACAGCTCCCACTGGCCTCAGGTTTTCGACAAGATTCATAATTTCCATGTCCTTTATAATTTT
This sequence comes from Vicia faba, assembly GCA_948472305.1. Lineage (NCBI taxonomy): Eukaryota > Viridiplantae > Streptophyta > Magnoliopsida > Fabales > Fabaceae > Vicia > Vicia faba. Next base: position 74,478,995 of record OX451736.1, on the reverse strand, counting down.
GATAAGCTTCATATGTGACGTTGAGGCTTCTTTTGAATCCTTCTTATTTCTCTGATAACGCCTCCACTGTGTTCTAGTCATCGGATTCTTACCCTTATAGTTAAGGGACACCTGATATCCTTTGGGTTCTGATTTCTCCTGGGCTTCGGCCTCTTGAAAAACTACTCTCCACTTTGGCCTTTTCCCTCCTTTTCGACTCACTAGTTCCACCCATTATTCCAGTGGGATGTTCCTTGAGGACGAAAAGTTTTCGACCAAGGTTGCTGAAATAACCTCTTATAATCTTCATTGCGTCGAGGGACTCCCTCTTTATTAAACACAAATCTTGGCATTGAATGCTTTTATTTGTTGAGAGCCTATTTTGCTACATCTTCGTATCTTTTAGCAGCTTTCTCATCATACACAACATTGCACCTTGGGCATAATTTGGATTTCGATCCATTTACTTTTCATTTTTCCTATAAATCAGCTAAACTTTCCCTATATTGAGAATAAACTGTTAGCAACCCATCTTCCATCTTTATTCTAGAGCCTTCACTAGCTTCGACCATCAGAACTTCTTCATCGACACCCTGAGTAGTGTCGACCATCATGCACTCAAAAGGCTCCACATACAAAGCCTCTTCGACCTTCAATGGATTTGTATCTACCTACATCTTTGGCTTCTCTCCAAATTGAAGCATGCCTTCTTTCAGAGCTTTCTGCAACAAATCCCTGAAAAGAACATATTGAGATGTTTTATGACCAAGAAATTTATGAAATTTGCAGAATCCTCTTTTCTTCTTTTGTTCGAGTGGGGAATTCTTTAGGCCCTGAGGCACAACAATCAGACCATCAGTTACTAACAAATCAAATATTTCATCACACTTAGTTATATCGAAAGTGTAAGTTTTTGTGATGGCCTTGCCACTTTTCTCGGTTTCTACAAGATTCTTCTCGTTTGATGGCCTCAATGGCAAACAAGCATAAGGAGGCCCAGGCTGAAATTTAGCCACATTAACCTCAATTTCTTCTACTGACTCACTGTCGTTGGAAGAATGACCTTCACTGGATACATACACAACTTTCCCTTTTTTCTAATACTTGCTGACTTTGGCTTTCTCATTTTTTAAACGTTTAATTTGTTGAACCCTAATAGTCAATTGCGCCATATCTATTAAATATTAGGTATCTAACTTTTTCTTGATCAAATAGTCTAGTCTATTCATATCCATTTTAACTAACTCGTGTTCAGGGACTTGAGTAAAGAATCTCACTTTCAAGAGCCTGAACAGGTTCAAGCACTGGTCGATTAACTCAATGAATTTCTGTTTGACACCTACATGTTCTATTAGACTGATTTTTCACAGTCCCATGTAAAATTATTCATGGAACAACTTCTCCAATTAGGTCCACGCGTGAATCTAATGGGGAGGTAGCGTTGTAAACTAAGTAAACACATTATTCAACAAAGAACTTGGAAAATATTTTAGATTCAAATTCTCATTTTTGGCGATATCGCCAAATTCAGTTTGATACCTAGCGACATGTTCCACTGTGGATTCCTCCATATCTCCAGCGAACTTTGTAAACTTAGGGACTTTCTAGGTAACTTTGTTTGCAATACAAAATATGATAATGGGAAAGAGTACGCATGCCTTTGTGAGCCAGTATTCATCCCGTTTCGAACCATAATCCATTCGACGATAGATTTAAGATTTTGTTCTCCAGCCACTACGTCTCGTTAAACATTCCTGACCACTTGGTCGACATTCTGGTTTCGATTCACTATCACCATCGAGGGTTATTCAATAACCCTAGGTATAGGATCAACTTGCTAGGGAATTTGTGGCTCTTGGCCAATTGTCTCGTCGACCACTTCCTCATACTGCATTGGTTCTTCGCGTGGAGGCGGTGCAAAATATTGAACTAACGCTCTAGGGGCACCAAGAAAGTCACTGATGCGAGTCATTTGAGTTTCCAAGGTTTGGTAACTCTACATCAAATTCTTGATTAACTGTCGTAATATGACACTCATTAATGAGTAAGCAGGTTGATCATTTTGTGATTATGTTCATCCATCTGCTTCCTCATATTTCACCGGTACTTGGAGTTAAAGGTGGCATGACTTGGTGAGAAAAACCTAATCCATTCGAACGACCAAACTGGCTTCCCGCAGGCTCTGATGCTTGATAAGGGTAAAACGATGATGCTGAATTTTTGAAAAACGTCAAACTGCTATTATGGAAGCCTGCCATCATTGTTGTTGGCATTCCATACACATGTTCCCCACCATGCGAAGGTATTGTGAAACTATGCATATATTTCCTTGAAGTATTGGCCATATTTGGTCTTGAAGTTACTGGATGATTCATGGTGACTATTATCCTCAGGGTCGTCGAAGATAGATCCATAGAACTTGAACCCAAACTCGCAGTTGCACTGGTATTTCCTCCTGGGGTCTGATCCCAAAATGGATTTCTAGGATCTACCATTTTTCTACCACTCCTCAATCTCATGCACATATTGAGACGAACTTAACACAAACGTGTCCTATCGGGTGTGCCAATTTATTCGTAGGAGTTTCTTGGAAACAATCTCTAGCCTCTTATTTAAAGGTTACTTGCAGGACTGGCTACAAAATTCCTAGACTTAGTGTTAAGTTTGAGAATGTTTTTGTGTTTGAAATGGTTAAAGTATGAAACATAATAAGAAAAAGGTAAAATACAAAGACAAATAAATAAACTGCAAGGTAGAAATGATAAACAAGACGTGAAATAATCTACTTTGAATTTAAAGGTGGACGCAATCGTAGATTTCTTAGAACAGACTCGTTTCTCTCTAGACGCAGGTACTTTGAGTGCTTTCTTACAATGTTACAAAATGCGACCTTAAAAATGAATATAAAAACTTGCTTAAATATATGCTAAAATGTAATTATTGACAGTTACTAGATTGCCCATGTTACAAGTTCGTGTGGAACTGCTTCCAAACTTCTCACATTCTGCTAGTGACTACAGTTGGAAACTACTTTTACTTCCACTTGCTCTTATCCTTCACTGGCCTAGACTTTGTCAATCGAGTTTCCGCTTCCAACACCATTTCGACCGAATTCATGAGGATTACTTATTAAATATTATCGACATCCCCTGTTTATCACTTGTAGAATAATTGACACTCCTCTTTAACAAAGGATACCATCCAATTTGTGACATAATATTTTAGTCGAAAATTGCCTGTCAACAATGGTCTAAAACAAGCACCAAGAGCTTGGTATGAAAGACTAAGTTCATTTCTATGAGAAAATGGTTTTTCAAGAGGAAAAGTGTATATTACTCTTTTCTATAAAAATGTTGGAAATGATTTTATGATATGTCAGATATATGTGGATGACATGATTTTTGGTTATGCTAATCCCTCTATTGCACAAGAATTTTCTAAGTTAATGCAGGAAAAATTTGAAATGAGTATGATGCAAGAAGTAAGATATTTTTTGGAAATTCAAATAAATAAAACTTCAGAAGCTATATACATTCATCAAAGTAAGTATACGAAAGAACTTATGAAGAAGTTTGACATGACAGATAGAAAACAAGCCAATACTCATATGCATCCCACATGCATTTTAGAGAAAGATGAGGTAAGCTCGAAGGTTTTTCAAAAGCTCTATCGTGGTATGATAAGCTCTCTTCTCTATCTTATTGCTTCTCGTCCATATATCCTGTTCAGTATGTGTCTATGTGCTCATTTTCAGTCAGACCTAAAGGGAACTCACTTAACAGTTGTTAAGAGAATCCTAAGGTATCTAAAGGGTTCATCTAACCTTGGCTTGATGTATAAGAAAACTTCGGAGTACAAACTATCAGGTTTTTGTGACACAAACTATAACGGAGACAGAATAGGATGAAAAATAAGTTTCTGGGTGACAATCTCATTTCCTGGTGTAGCAAAATGCAGTCAACTATTTCTCTATCAACTGCTGAAGCAGAATATTTATCGACATCTCTATGTAGCACTCAGATGCTTTGAATGAAGAGTAAACTAGAAGATTTCTAGATCTATGAAGGTAACACTCCTACCTTTTATGGTAACACAACTGCCATTTTCTTAAGTAAGAATCCTATTTTACACTCTAGAGCAAAACACATAGAAATAAAACATCATTTTACTAGAGACTTGTAAGAACAACAAGTGTTTCTACATCTGGCCTTAGATTATAATGATAACATTACATGATATCATAGAGAAAAATTGTATACTTTAATGGTTTCATTCTAGTGTGTAGATGCTGCTATAATGTTCTGACTCTGGTATAAGGCGTGCGGCGTCATCAGATTTTGAGCATAAACACTTTGGAAGAGAACACATGGTTACGTGTTACAGTTGAAGTCATGATTTTGAATACGTATTATGCAACAAGTCTTAGGAACGTTAATACAAGAGGTTCTGATTGTGACTTGGTGGTTAAGCTTTAGAGGATTTATAAAGCTTTTCTTATGTGTGTTACAAAGTTCTAAAGTTTATGAAGACAAGGTTATGCTGAACATGTTCTAATGATCTAAAGAAAAGCAAGTTCTTACAACCAAGTGCTGAAGACTCTGAAGACGAGGTTCTGATGGGACAAGTTATGAAGACTCCAAGACTTAGGTTCTAAGATTTAAGATAAAATATTCTACAAGAAGCCTCAACATTCAAAATATCTGAAGCCTATGAAGATAATAAGAAGTTCAAAATGGTTAAAGTGTGATGGTTTAAAAAAGGTACATAAAGTGTCTGTGACCTCTATTCTTCTAGAGTGGCGCAAGGACAATCCTTTCGTAATTTATAGTGACCACTCTCATTATAATTGCTTAGAACCAACAACTAGATTTCTGATTACCTTTCAACGGATATCTTTTACAAGCTATAAAGGAAAGATTTGGAAGCTGAAGAAAAGTAAGAATCAACATTACAATGAAAAATCTATCGGATTAAATCAAGCTCAAAAAAATTACACCAAAGCACTATGAAAACTCTATAGAGAAATCATTTATGTATAGTTTTGTAAATAAGCAAGGAGTTATTGCTCGTATCTTGCAGTAGAACACTTATGTGTTTTTCTTTCTACTGAAACGTTTGTGTAATATGCTTTACAAGAAGTAGTCTGTAATACACATAAAGTATTCAACTGTTGTTGATTCCTTGGGAGACCAAGTAATAGTGAAATCTCAAGAAGACTCTTGTTGCAGTTTGAGTGGATTTGCAATAAGGATCGACATACATATTGGGGGTGCCAATAAGGTTGATCAGACTTATTATGGGTTGTCTGTAATAAATTTGGTTATAGTGGATTAAGTCCTTGTTGAAGGAAAAATCATCCTTGAGGGGGTGAACTAGAGTAGCTTAGTTAACAGCGAACCAGGATAAAAATAATCGTGTTCATTTACTGTTATGTTCTAAGCTAACTTATTCTGTCACCAACGAAAATATTTAATTTGGTGAAACCCAACTCAAACCCCCCTTTCTTGTGTTTCTCACACCTTCAATTGGCATCAGAGCTCCAGTTCTGGTATTGATAGTTATCAAACACTTAACCGTGTCAGATAACGATCTAGATGAGTTTTTATTTTAAGAAACACAATGTTAGAATCCACATCAGATGTTGCTGCATTAGATTTAAACGCTAAAAGTTACAATGTTAAACCTCTCATCTTTGATGGAGAAAAGTTTGAATACTTGAAAGATAAACTAGAAAGTTTCTTTCTAGGTCATGATGTTGATATTTGGGATATGGTATTTGATGGATACATACCTCCCAAAGATGTTACTGGAAAATAAATAGCTAGGAGAGTTATGACTGATCCACAGAAGAAAGATTGCAAGAATCATCATAAAGCAATAACCATCTTGCTGAATGTGATTTCTTACATTGAGTATGAGAAGGTCACAAATAGAGACCCTGATAAGTCTATATTTGACTCTCTTAAAATGAATCATGAAGGAAATGATCAAGTCAAAGAAACCATGGCAATGCCCTTGACTCAAAAGTATGAAGCCTTCAAGATGGAGGATAACGAAAGCGTTAAAGTCATGTTCTCAATATTTCAAACCTTGGTTGCAGGACCGAGAGTTATGAACAAAGGCTATTCAACAACAGATCATGTGAAGAAGATTATAAGAAGCTTGCCATCCAAATGGAGGCCTATGGTAACTAGACTCAAGCTTGCAAAGGATATAAACAACACTTCTCTAGAAGAACTGATAAGTTCTTTGAGAAGCCATGAGATTGAGCTAGAACAAGATGAACCTCTAAGAAAGGTAAAATCTATTGCGCTCAAGTCTGTTAGGAAATCTTAGAAGCCCAAAGATCTTCAAGCAGAAGATATTGAGGATTCAGAAGGAGATTCTGATGATGAAGAAGATGAGTTATCTCTGCAAACCAGAAGGGTTAACCGACTCTGGAAGAGAAATCAAGGCATCCGGTTCAGAATTTCAAGAAGGACTGGAGGTCGCTTCAAATCAACTTTTGGTCAAAGGAAGTCTAGGGGAAACGAAGTCATTTATTATGAATGTAATGAGCCAGTACACTACTAGAATGAATGTCCTTATCATATAAAGGATATTCCAAAGAAGAAATCTCTTAAAGGAAAAAAGAAAGGGATAATGGCAACATGGGATAATTCAGACTCTTCTGACTACGAATCAAATAGAGAACATGTTAACATGGCACTGATGGCTCATGTTGGAATGTCAAGTGAAGTATTCCCCCCAGAAGACGAAGTTGATTCAGAAATAAAAGAAGTATTCTGCAAAAAGTTATTATCTGATCTTACTCATTCTGAATCTGTTGAAAATAGTAAGCTTAAGGAAGAAATCTTTGTTTTAAAAGAAGAAATTTTTTATTAAAAGATGAAAAATATTTCCTTAAAGGCACGAGAATTCTTCCAGAAGCCTCTGAGAGTACTGATGGTGTCATTAAGAAATATGACAAAGCTTTCTAGAAATTTCTAGCTAAGAGCATAAGGAGAAGAGTGATAGATTCTATGATCAATAATGTAGGTATAAAATGGAGTTAATTGTATTGGTTATGATCCTCATGAAAAATATAAATCTGATAAGAAAAAAATACCAACCACCTTACACTCTCATTTTGTGTCTGCTGGGTTTGTGCCAAAAAAAGATGGAGAGAAATCTGATTCTAAACCCGATGAAAATCAATTGGCTAAACCAAATAGTTTTAACTCTTGCAAATATGATTATTCTTCTGCTAAGACAAAAGTTGTTCACAACTCTGGTAGAACTAACAAGGAATGACCCAAGAAACTATGGGTACCAAAGGATAAGATAATCTATGTTGCAAACATCCTTAGCAGTGCAATTGAAATACCTGTCTTAGCACCTGCACTCTGGCTACTTGCAATGCATGATGGGAAAAATGCATATGTTCCAAAGTATGGAACTTAAACCTGGAAATGTCATGGGTTTCAAAGGTGATAAAAAAGAAAAGATCATAGGCTCCAGAGCAGTAACTGTTAGTCGAATGGATATCTATATCCTTTTTCAATGAAAGGGAGAGAAACAACACTTAAAAGATCAGGCTTTCTGACCTTATAAAACTAAAAATAAAATGTCTCATGTATGTTAATAAGGAGCAGTGGAGGTGGCACAAATGTTTAAGTTATGTTAGCTTGAAAAAGATTTCTCATCTAAGAAAGCTTGAATTTATCAAAGGTTTTCCTTAACTGAAGTTTACTTCAGATGCTTTTTGTGAAGCATGTCAAAAGGGCAAGTTTTCAAAAACTTCTTTCAAAGAAACAAATGTTGTTTCTTTCTCCAAACCGTTGAAACTTCTGCAGATTAATTTGTTTGGATTAGTGAAAACTATATCAATCAATAGAAGGAAGTAATGATTAGTTATTTTAAATAACTACAACAAGTGGACTTGGGTGAAGTTTCTCTAACACAAGAATATGTTACATTTTGTATTCACCACCTTCTGTATTCAAGTTCAATTTGAGATAAAGTCTCTAACTTTGTCAAGCCAATATAGCAAAGCACTTATGGGAAAAGGATTTAAGCACACCATATTATTTTCATAACAGTGTCTCCATATGACCCATTCCTGGAAAGACTCGCTATGAGTTATGGAAGAACAAGAAACACAATATTTCCTATCTTCATCAATTGGATGCTCTTGTTTTATCCTAAAAGCTAAAGAAAATATGAATAAGTTTGATTCTAATGCTCAAAGTGGTATCATGTTATGATGTTCTAAAAGCTCAAAAGGCTACAGAGTATATAACACTGAAACATTTTTCTAGAATCAATTCATGTTAGATTTGATGATAAGCTTGAATCTGAAAAGTCAAAGCTAGTTGGTAAACTTGTAGGTATGAAGATTACCTTTTCAAAATCTAAAGGTAATGGAGTTGTTGTTTAAGAACAAGAAGAAAGAAGATGAGAAGATTTAAAATCAGAAGCTTCTAATGATTAAACTCCTATAAAGAGAACTCTCGTCAGTGCAACAAAAGGATGATCAGAATCAAGTTCGATGATGAAGGAGATCTCTTCATAGTCAAGATACATCAGGTAAATATTTATATGCTTTCTAACAAATTACTTATAGATACTTTTACTAGTTAAAAGTTATCTTGATATGAAATTTTTAAATTAAGAAGGATGTGAATTCAATATCATTCTTGGAGCAATTAAATTTCTTGGGAATAGATGATAAATATTTCTGGTTTTACTTTTATATCTTATGACTGAATAGACAGCATAAGATATTCGGTTGTAAATTTCAGAATATTTCCCATGCACGACCTACCCCAATCTGTGTCATGTCCTATCCTTCCAGATATTTTACTTTTGGAAGTTTATGAAGTCGTCTGATTCTTTTTCCGCACCAGACATTAAATTTCTTGCGTGTCTCAAGTTTGATTACTCTGAAGTAACTCAATCGTTTCATTCGTTACACATACTTTGTATATTTATATCATTCATAATATTTAGTCTCTCCTCAAGTTTAGGTCATTATTCTCTTTTCACAACATTTTAGTCTTCCGTAAAAATTCTTGCATCATATGGCCATCAAGACGTTTCATGGAGATGAATACCTTTTGTGGGTAATTCATGAAAAACGTCCCAATAGCATGTCCGATGATGATCTCATCAACATGTGTTTTGAAAACTAGGGTTGAAAAGGGTATGCTGCTATGCTACTGGGTCCCATCTACCCTAATATTGTGAAACATTTCTAGCTTTATGCATCTGTTAGCAGTGATAGCAGTTACATTAAAATGAGTATCTATGGTATTCCTTTTGTTATCACTCGCTTTTCCATTGCTGAAGCAATTGGGTGTACTCCTAAATCTAACTCTATGGATCATGCTAGTTTTGATTTCATGGATGTCAATGTTTTCCCAACCATTCATGACACTTCCTATGAGTATGAACCCAACAATCCAGACAACCTGAAACCTCCTGCTAAAATATGGTTTCGATTCTTGCAACAAACCTTCACCCTAAAGGTGAAGACTTGGATGTTATGTCTTCAAGGATAAGCGCCTAATATTCTACCTTCTCAATAATATCTCTGTTAACTTTCCAGCAATTATTTTCAACCACCTAAAGGAATTAATTTTGGACTCCAAAAATTTTCAAAAATCCTTCATACCTTATGGGTGTGCCCTATCCGAACTGTTTGAATTAGATGAAGTAATAAAAATTGTTCAAAAGGCTTAGTTCACAAGAGGAAATGCTTTATTTTACGAGTGTTGTGAAATGTTTGAAGTATAATCTAGTGTCTTTATATAGGCCGTATCTTATGTTTCAAAACATTGTTTTCTCAGCCTATCTGTTTTTGTCAAAATAAGAAGTATCAACATGAAATATTTTTGTTGCATATCTACATCTCAAAAAAATTTGCTTACATATACTTTCTATGATACCTTAAATGTTTTTATAATTCACTCTTTAATAAGAAAAATAAATTCTAAAGAAAGAATATATGATATTAACAAAATATAATTGATCAACATCTTGCTTAGAAGATCTTAAGTGATTCTATTGTGATCTGATCAAAAGATTATCAATTTTTATTTATCTGTCTCCTTATCACTTTTTTATTTCTAACAAAAGGGGAGAAAGTAAAGTGATGATTTTGATAACATATAAAACTTAAACTCAAACATATAAAACATTGTTTACTACTAACTGTTTGTTTGATGTTTTCAATCTGAGAATTTTGAATATGTTCACTGAGTTTTCTAAAGACATATCGAATTTGAAGATCCTAAAGATCCTGATGCAAAGGTTGAGAACCTTGTGGATGAATGGATGAAATCAACTATGATTACATATAAAAAAAAGATGTACACTTTGTAAATATATGAATATTCAAATAGATGTACCAAACACAACTCAGAAGTTATAAACTTTCTAAAATTAAGGTAATCTTGCTTGATATCAAAGTGTTCAGAAGTTGTGAACTTTCTGAAAGTATGGAATTCAGACTTAAAGCTTCAAAAGATGTGCTCTCTTGGAAGAATGTCAAGTCAACATTCTAATGCACACTCTAATACATAGATGCCACTTAGAATATGTGCTCTGATACGTGTGCTTCTGCAACCTACACTGTATTCAGAAGTTGTGAACTGTCTGAATGAATGATATATTGAAAAATATCAAATCAAACGCTGATTCTTGAGAAGTATAGTGTTTTGGTTGTGATATTAGAATTATGAAACAAAAGTGTTGATAAATGATTTTTGGCATTTTTTTAATCAGGATCAAAATGATGTTTTGATTCTTCATCAAGTTCTGATAGTAACCAGGTTTTGAGATGAAGACCAGGTGTTCAAGTCAGACTCTGATGAGTTGTTGTAGGGAAGTGTTCCTACTCTATTCTTATGTTCTGAAAACTCAAAATTTATTTTGTGAGTCTTGTGCTCAGGGGGAGACTCTGAACAAGCTTAAATGAAATTTTTGGATTAATAGATTTTGGGGGAACTGTGAGCTTAACTCTGAATTTGTCGATTATGGTGATTACCTTATATAAATTGTTCTATCAAAACACATGGTTTTGTCATCATCAAAAAGGGGGAGAATGGAAGAAACATTAGTGCTTCTACATATGGCCTTAGATTTTGATGATAACATTACATGATATCATGGAGAATAATTGTGTACTCTAATGGTTTTGTTCTAGTGTGTAGTTGCTTCTATAATGTTCTGACTCTGGTACAAGGTGTGTGACGTCATCATATTATGAGCATAAACACTCTGGAGGAAAACATGTGGTTACATGTTACAGTTAAAGTCAAGATTCTGAATACGTCTTATTTAACATGTCTTAGGAACGTTAGTACATGAGGTTCTGATCATGACTTGATGGTTAAGATTTGGAAGCATTCTAAAGATTTACTTATGTGTGTTACAAAGTTATGAATATTATGAAGACAAGGTTCTACTGAATAGGTTCTAATGACCCAAAGAAAAGCAAGTTCTTACAACCAAGTGCTGAAGACTCTGAAGTCGAGATTCTGATGGGAAAAGTTCTGAAGACTCCAAGACTTAGGTTTTAAGACTTAAGAGAAAATCTTCTACAACAAGCTTCAACATTAAAACTATCCGAAGCTTTTGAAGATAATAAGAAGTTCAAAATGGTTAATGTGTGATGGTGTATAAAAGTTACATAAAGTGTTTGTGACCTCTACTCTTCTAGAGTGGTGCAAGGAAAGCCCTTTCGTACCTTACTGTGACCATTCTCATTATAATCGTTGAGAACCAATAGCTAGATTTTCGATTACCTTTCTATCCTTTCAACGAATCTCTTTTACAAGCTATAAAGGAAATACTTGGAAGCTGAAGAAAAGTAAGAATCAACATTACAAACACAAATCTATCAGATTAAATCAAGCTCAATAAAACTACACCAAAACATTGTGCAAACTTTATAGAGAAATCATTTGTGTATAGTTTTGAAAATAAGCAAGGAGTTGTTGCTCGTATCTTGCAGTAGAACACTTAGGTGTTTTTCTTTGTACTGAAACGTTTATGTAATCTACTTAACAAGAAGCGATCTATAATACACTAAAAGTATTCAACTGTTGTTGATTCCTTGGGAGACCAAGTAACATTCAGATCTCAAGAAGACTCATGTTGCGGTTTGAGTGGATTTGCAATAAGGATCAACAGAGTTATTGGGGGTTCCATTAAGGTTGATCAAACTTATTGTGGGTTGTCGGTAATCAGTTTGGTTATAGTCGATTAAGTCCTTATTGAAGGCGAAATCATCCTTGAGGGGGTGGACTGGAGTAGCTTAGTTAACAGCGAACAAAGATAAAAATAATCATGTTCATTTACTCTTATTTTCTAAGGTAACTTGTTCTATCACCAACGAAAAAATTTAATTTGGTGAAACCCAATTCAAACCCCCATTTCTTGTGTTTCTCACACCTTCAAGACTATGTCCAAAAAGGGAGTCTCTCTTTAAAATTTATAAATGCATACCCTCAATGGGATGATATTTTCACAAAACTCTTAGCTGAGAATAAATTTCAATTCATTCTGAAGAATTTAAACATGGAACCTTGTCCAGAATGGAACTTGTTTTATGTGTTTTTACTTCTAGTATGAAAAATATTATTATGAATACTATTGTATATGGTCATTGATACTTATGAATGATAGAAGATATCTTGATCAGATATATCTTAACGTCATGTTTGACGACGAGAACATCAAACTCGAGTAGTGGGAATGTTTTTGAGACTAGAAAAATCCTTTTGCTTTCACCCTACCTGTTGTTTTTCAAGAAAAATCACAAGACTCCAGTTGTTGAAAATAAATGTATCTAGCACGACCTATCTATTTTCCTGTCTAGTTTGTCTTCTTCAGTCAACTCTTCATGACTTTTTATCTTGGAAATCATAACTGTCATTTACTCTTCCAAATGTTATATTCAGTCATTTATGAGTCTTTCAAGTTGATTGTCAATTAATAAGAAATTAGTTTTCTTGTCATTTACGTTTTTTTCTTATCTTATATTTATTCCTTTCCTTATTTCTTTATCTCTTTTCATCCCTCAATTCATCCTCCTTCAAATCTTTTCATAATTCTTTCCTCATTATGTCCTCTAAAACCTTCCATGGTGATGATAATCTCCTAAATATCATTAATGAAAGATGTCCAAATCTTCTAGGTGCTGGTCAAATCTTTCATCTCGGCATATACTTTTAGGATTGGAATGGCTATGTTGCCATGCTAAGGGGACCCACTTATCCAAATCTAGTAAAAGCCTTTTGGACATATGCATTTGTTACTCGTGATGGAAATGCAATTGAATCTAACAACTTTGGCTTTCATGTCTTCATTACTACCGTTTGCATTGATGAAAGCATTAGATGTACTCAAACTTTAATCAAAATAGACCAAGCCCCCATCAGATACACCCTTAATGAAAAAATGAATTCCCTCTTTGATCTCTTATCTAGCTTCAAACCTGCAAACCCTGAAAAACTTCTGCCTCATGGAAAAGATTGGTTTCATTTTATCTTAACCAACCTTAGATCTCGTGGTGTGGGCAAAGATTTTTTGTATCACGATGACAAACTTTTGATTCTCTTCCTACTTAACCGCATTCTGATCAACCTTTCTCAAACCATTTTCACCTATTTAAAAGAATTCGTGACCATCTCCAGAAATCTAAACAAATCCTTCATTCTGTATGGGAGAGTCTTATCAGAAGTACTCTACAAAGCGGACATTGTGAAAACTATTTTCCACTTTAAAGTTGGTCCTGATACCGCTCTGGTGGAAGAAATGTATGAAACATTTGGAGATCAGATGTTTTGATAGTTGTCTTTTGGGTCTCTGTGTTGTCGTGTTTTGGTTTCTTCTTATTTAGTCTGTACTTTTGTATCTTAAATGAATTTTCCTTCTGAAATTTCATTTTTCTTAAGCATTCTAATTAAGTTGTTTTTCTCATAACTTATTTCTAATCTTTTTGATTATGATAAAAAGGGGGAGAAAAATAATAATGATTTTGATATATCTAATTCTCAAAACCCATTGCTTGCATTCTAACAATATACAAATGCAAAAAATATTTTAAGAATATTGTTTCAGGAACAAAGAAAAATAAATCTACAAGTCAGAATGTTCTGATGAAAGAACATCTAAAGTCTCTTAAGTTCTATCAAATCAATATATGTTACAAGAACTTCTACTGTTTAGAAGGTTCTGAGAAAAGAGAAAAAGCTATTTGAAAAATAATTTCTGATTATATCAAAGCTCTTATATGTGTTCAAGAGTATCTTATGCCCTATCCAAGCATTAAGAAAGCAAAAAACTTCTCAAATATCCCTTGTATTCTATAAAGACTGTTGAGTTTTTATCTCAGGGGGAGTTTTTCTAAACTCACTCTATTTCTTTGATTGGTATAACCATGTAAAATTGTTTCATAAAAATTCATGGTTTTGTCATCATAAAAAAGATGGATATTTTTAGAACAAGATTTGGTTCTGCAAAATATTCTCTAAGTTTGGATGATAACAATACATATATTTTATATGTAACAATTTCTGTGTTCTAATAGTTTTTTGAGTCTGCAGATAAAGTATTTTATATGATTCAGGATTGTTGTCTAAATAATCATTAGAACTACCTAGCACGTATCAGAAAGAATATTCCCCGTATTTCTGAAGAAACATCAGTAGTTCTAACGAATGCTGCAAGTTTGTTAGAAAGAGAACCGCACATACTTCTCAGGTAAGTTGTTGCTTCAGAAGACACAAGTGCGTCTAGAAAAGGAATCTCCACTCAAAGATCAAATATCAAGCTTTTTCGTCAAGATCAGAAATCAAGATAAAGCAAAGATCATATACCAAGCTTTTGCGTCAAGATCAGAAATCAAGATGAAGCAAAGATCAAATATCAAGCTTTTTCTTAAAGATCGAAAAATAAGATTTAGTGCTTCTCATTAAAGTTGTTTCTTCCAACTCAGATATCAAGAAAATGTTTGTCATATAAGTTGTTGCAATATATATATATATATATATATATATATATATATATATATATATATATATATATATATATATATATATATATATATATATATATATATATATATATATATATATATATATATATATATATATATATATAAGGTTCTGGTTCTGAAAGACTCTGATACTTTTGTGACCACTACTATTAAAATCCTTCAAGAATATCTATCACCTTCTTATCAGAAATATTCCATTAGAAGATTAAAGAACAAAGTCATGATCTCTTCTGCGCTCTCTCACGACTTCAAGATCAAAAGTATCTCATCAAAAGAAATGATTAGAAAACTTACTCAAGAATTTAACAGTACAACGTACATCAACTTTCCGCTGTTTATGATGAACGAAGTGTACAATTTGATGTTTGATATGACACTGTCTCCCATGATCACACACTACCACTGTAGCAGTTATCAAAAGAAGAAAAAAATACATTTGTATTTTCCAATGGTTTTCTTCTCTCATCCCATATAAAGGGATGACTACTTCAAAAGAAAATGTTGGAACAAAATTGTATAGTCAAAAGACAAACAGAAAAAAAGTTCAACAAAAACACTCAAAAGATCAAAGCATCAAAGTCTAGATACATATAAAGAAAAGAAGAAGAGAAAATATTCAAAGAAATACTCAACAACACAAAGAGTTGTTGCTCTAAGTTGTGTTAACTATTCTTTCTCTATAAAACAAGAATTGTTGCTTTGTATCGTGTTATCTATCATTATTGTATACACAAGAGTTGTTGCACATATTTGTGTGTAAACATTTGTTCTTTATAGGAGTGTTAAATCTGCATTTTAGAAGCAATCTTGTATACCCTATTTGATTGTAAATATTTCTAGATTTGTTTCCTCAAGTGTACTAAGTTGTAGTCAGAATTACTTGTGAGAGCTCAAGTGTACTAAGTGTTGTACCCTAATTTTTTACCTAAGATCCCATATTCTCTTACATCATTTACATAATACTAAAAGATTATCTCATATGCATCATTACATCTCTAAAAGAATACAAAGATATATTGTGTGTTTTCTTCTTGTGTCAGGTAGGGTTTTTAATCAAGAACTCTTCATTAGTGCAAGTCTTGACCAATTAGGGTTTGAAGCGTAATCCTCAGGTTTTTATTAAAGAAAGTTGATCGTTGGATTTTGACTTAGTGCATGACCTATGGTTTGAATCATGATTCAAAGAACTCAAATGCAACATCTTAACTTAATTATAAGACTCAAGACATTTCTAAAGATAAAATTGATTGATAGTAGAAGAATTGGATCAACTAATGAAAGGTTGATCAGTCACAAATTCATCTTAGTTTTTGTCAGTTATTCGGTAATAATCCATCAAATCGGTAACAAGTTTGTGTGTTTTTTTATTGTGTTTCTTTTAAGTATTTCATATTTCGCAATTTGTATTTTTGCATTGCATTAGTTGAATTTCATGACAATGAAGGTGCATTTGATGTCTTGGTTAGGTAGTGTTAGTGTTTTCAGGTGCAAGAGTATTGTCCAAGGAACTGGTGTGATCGCGCAAAGTTCGAAAGCATTCATACTCAAGGGCAGATGCTTGATACGGGTGCTCAGGTCACCTGACATGGCCCGTGTCAAGAGTTGAATGAGAGCACGTGGAGAAGGGCTTCAGTAGAGTTGACACAGGTGCACGTGTTGGTTGACACGACCCATTTCAGCAGGTATGACACTTGAGATTTCTTGATAAAAGGACATATGGCCAACGCGATTGTCTGTGTCGCCTGGAAAGGCCCGCGTTGGCAAGCGCAAAGATATTTTGTATTTTATGATTTTTAAAGAGTCTTGGATCATGAAGGGAATCTTGGACTTTTTGGCATTGCTGGAGGATGACCTGATACTATTTAGATCTTTTTTTGAGAAGAAAACCAGGACTTTTTGGATGATTGAAGAATTGAACGCTAAAGGAGAAATTTTCAAGAGTTTTAGAGATAGAGAATCTTTCATGCGTGATAGCAATTGAAGATATACAAATCCAACTTTTTGTAATATCTAACTATAGTATTATCATTGTTGTTGTTTTGAATTCTATGAGAGGCTAAAACCCCCCAATGCTAGGGGATGTCTTTGATTTGTCATTGTAACAATACTGATCTCTTTGTTTTACCAACATACTAGTTCTTTTTCATCAATTTAATTGTTTCAGATTATAATATTGTTTTTCCCTATTGGACAATAGGGTTTACTTTTCTTAACATAGTAGAATTGGAAAGTCGTGTTAAGGTTTTCTTAAATAAGTAGATTGTAGAAGATTGCACCTAGGACTAGGGTAATCCTATAATAACTAGATAAATTCTTGATATTACAAGGCCCGTGTTGGCAAGCACAAAGATATTTTGTATTTTCTGATTTTTAAGGAGTCTTGGATCATGAAGGGAATCTTGGACTTTTTAGCATTGCTGGAGGATGACCTGATACTATTTAGATCTTTTTTTGAGAAGAAAACCAGGACTTTTTGGATGATTGAAGAATTGCACGCTAAAGGAGAAAGTTTCAAGAGTTTTAGAGACAGAGAATCTTTCATGCGTGATAGCAATTGAAGATCTACAAATCCAACTTTTTGTAACATCTAACTATAGTATTATCATTGTTGTTAACCCCCCCCCCCCCCCAATGCTAGGGGATGTCCTTGATTTGTGATTGTAACAATACTGATCTCTTTGTTTTATCAACATACTAGTTCTTTTTCATCAATTTAATTGTTTCAGATTATAATATTGTTTTCCCTATCGGACAATAGGGTTTACTTTTCTTAACATAATAGAACTGGAAACTCATGTTATGGTTTTCTTAAATAATTAGATTGTAGAAGATTGCACCTAGGACTAGGGTAATCCTATAATAACAAGATAAATTCTTGATAATCAAATGCTTGAATTCTTCACTAACTTGAATGGACATTGAAATTAGGACAAAAGGATAAAGGTTTTTCACTAAGGACTTAGGAAAAATAATCTTAAGAGTTGGTAGTTGAGGAATGAACTTGTTGAAAAGACCAAGAGTCAAAGTTATCAGTTGGCGAATCATACAATTACCCTAGCATGTTATTCATTATTATAAAAAGTCATAATTTACTTTTTGCTCATTATTAGTATTGTTAAAGTTTATATCCCAAATCCAAACCCACCATATAGTTTTTGTTTAATTGAAACACGTACTCAACTCGGTAGTTATACGCAGTCCTCGATATCGATATCTTGGGAAATTCCCACTATTACTACATCGCGAAAATATTACACTTTCTATTTTTCCTATCAAGTTTTTCAGCCGTTGCCGGGGACTACCAAAATACAGATTCTAATTGTAGTTCAATTGAAATTTATTGCTCTACAATTAAAATTTATGTTACTGTTATTTTTTTATTTTCACTAGTTTTCTGTCTAATCTTTTTTGTGAGGTCAGGCCTTAGCTAAATTTCCTTTTGACGCACAAATTGAAAGAACCTTTCTCTCAAGGTGAAGGAAAACTAGATTAGCCAGACTAGTCTCCGAAGAAGAACTTATTTCAGTGCATTTAGGTTTGAAGTCAGAATATCGTTCAGAGCATAAAGAGACAAATTCAAAATCAGAACCCGAAACTATGGGTGAAAATCCACCACCACCTGAGAGACTCCTTGGTGATTATGGCAGAACAAATGCACCAGCTGATTGACTATCTATTATGAACCAACCGATAAATGTACAAAAATTTTAGCTACACCCCAACACTATCACTCAGCTTGAGAGGAGATCCTTCTCTGAAAGGGTTAATGAGGATGCCAACAAGCATTTACAAATATTTATAAGAATGAGCACAACTTTGAAGATATATGGGCATATTGAGGAACAGAAAAGTTACGGATGTTCCTCTTCACTTTAGCTGATAAGGATGAAGAGTGGTTTTATTCCCTTCTGGCTGGTAGCATTACTTCTTGGGAAGAGATGGAAAAAGAGTTCTTGAATGAGTACTTTCCAGCGTCAGTATTCATGAGAAAAAGATATGAGATCCTCAATTTAAAGCAGAAAGAGGGTGAGTTACTAGGGGATTCCTATAAAAGATTTAAAAGACTCCTAGTGGCTTGTCCTACTCACAATTTGGATCAAAATGAGTAGATGCAAATGTTTGTGAATGGCCTTAGGATCAAAACCAAGCAGCTAATTGAAATAATAGCTGGTGGCTCATCTAATTTTTCAGCAACCACTGGTATCAAGAAGGTAATTGAAGCCATTGCTGCAAATGAGCGTCTGGAGTTATATGACAGGGTTGCATGCAAGCCATAGGGAGTAATTAATTTGATGTTGGAAGCCAACAAGCATATAAAAATGGAAGAAACAATTGTTGCAGAAGTAGAGAAGAAGCTGAAGGCGATGAACATCAATACTCAACAAGTGGCTAAGATTCAACAAGGTCAAAATGTTATTGGTAAAATTTGTGGTGGACCACACTTGACCGTGCATTGCCTTGGAACTGCTCAACAAATTAAAGATATCAAGTTCTTGAAACATAATAATAATCTCCTGTGGAATAATCATCCAAATTTTGCATGGAGAGATCAAAAATGGAATGTTCAACAACAGGGGCAAGGCCAATATCAGAGTCAGTAACAAAAACATCAACAACAACAAGCTCCAAAGAAAGCATATTGGGAATTAGCCATTGAAAAGTTGTCACTTCTGCTTCAATTTAAAATCTAGAGGTTCAGATGGATCAGATAGCACAACAGCTAGCAAATACTCAAGCACCTGGAACTCTACCTGGTGCCACAATTACAAATCCAAGAGATAATCACACGGTGAATGTGATTGTGAAAAGAAGTTGTAAGTCAAGTGGAAAAGATGTTGAAGAAGTAGTTGAAGGGGAAGGCTTGTTAGAAGTGGATTTAGAGATCATAGAGGATCCAAAACAAGCAAAGAAAGTTGTGATACCGCCAGTGATAGCAAAGGAGAAGCAGAAAGATCCGAAGCAAAAATTCATTCTGCCATATCCTACAAGAGCAAGGAAGAAAGATCTTAATGAGAAATTTTTTGAAAAATTCTTGGAATTATTCAAGAAGCTTGAGATCAGTGTTCCTTTTGCTTAAGCTTTGGAACAGATGCCAATTTATGCAAAATTCATGAAGGACATCATATCCAAGAAGAGTTCCATTGACAATGAGCCAATAATGCTAACTGAAACTTGTAGTGCTATTTTGCAAGGTCTAATAATTCCAATGAAGAAAAAAGATAGAGGTGCAGTTACTATTCCGTGCACCATTGGGGATATATCATTCAAAAAAGCACTTGTTAATTTGGGGGCTAGTGTAAGCCTTATGTCGTTGTCTATTTATAAAAAGCTTGAGATTGGTGAGGTGTAAGACACTCGTATGTCACTTCAGTTTGCAGATCATTCAAGGAAAAGACCTTATGGTATTGCAACTGATATTCTTGTGAAGATTGACAAGTTTGTGTTCCCTGTTTATTTTGTTGTTCTAGTAATGCCAGAAGATGAGGAAATCCCACTAATTTTAGGAAGACCTTTTTCTAGAAATAAGAAGATGCATGATATATATTGAGGAAGGAACCATGACCCTCAAAGTCTATGATGAAAATATGAAAATTAATGTTAGGGACACCATGAAATTCAAAGATGAGGAAAGTACAAGTAAAAATATCAAAGTGTTGGACACAGTTTTCATTTAGGCATTTGGAATCAAAATTTCATAATTAACACTGGAAAGAGTTCTTAGCCTGTCAATTCCTGAAAGTGATGAGGTACTAGATGAGAAAGAGTCAGAAGTGATAGATATGTTTGAAGCACGACCTTAGTGGAAGATATCAAAACCACCCCGGTTGGAAGATTTTAGACCACGGCAATCCCTAGAAGAGAAGCAAGAAGGCAAAAAGGGGATAGAGTTGAAACAACTGGCTGAAAACCTCAAATACATTTTTCTTGACACTGAAGAGAAATGTCTAGTTATCATAAATTCCAGCCTCAAAGAAGTTCAAGAAGACCAGCTCATCAAAGTACTTAAGAAATACAAGGGTGATATTGGATGTGCCATTGAAGACTTGAAAGGTATTGGCCCTACGATTTGCATACACAAGATCCTGATGGAAGATCATCAGAAACTGGTGGTTCAACCTCAAAGAAGACTTAATCCAACCATGAAAGAATTTGTGTGCAAATAAGTTATAAAGTAGTTGGAAGCGGGTCTTATTTACCCAATATTTGATAGCTCTTGGTTAAATCATATTCACGTGGTGCCAAATAAGGGAGGAACAATTATCCTTATGAATGAAAAAAATGAGTTGATTCCTACCAGAACGGCTACAGGTTGGAGAGTTTGCATTGACTACAGAAGGTTGAATACTGCTACAAGAAAAAACCACTTTCCTTTACCATTCGTTGATCAAATGTTGGAAATGTTGGTTGGTCATGATTACTACTGTTTCTTGGATGGATACTCTGGGTATAATCAGATTACGGTAGCACCGAAAGACCAAGATAAGACAATATTCACTTGTCTATATGGTATCTTTGCCTACAGAAGGATGCCATTTAGGTTGTGCAACGCACCGACAACATTTTAGAGGTGTATGACATCCATATTCATTAACATGCTTGAAAAGAATATGGAATTATTTATGGATGACTTTTCTGTCTTTGGTTCTTAATTTGATAATTTTTGAATAATTTTTCTCTTGTGTTAGAAAGATCTCAGCAGATCAACTTGATCCTCAATTGGGAGAAGTGTCATTTTATGGTGAGAGAAGGAATAATTTTGGGTCATAAAATTTCCCATATGAGAATTGAAGTTGACAAAGCCAAAGTGAAGGTAATAGCAAAGTTACCTCCACCAGTGAATGAGAAAGGGATAAGAAGCTTCTTAGGACATGCAAAATTTTACCATAGGTTCATAAGAGATTTCTCCAAGACTGTGAAGCCTTTAACGAGTCTGCTTGTGAAGGATGTGTCGTTTTTTTAATGAAAAGTGCGGTGAAGCTTTTGAGAATTTAAAGAGAAAACTAGTGTCATCTCCGATTGTGACCTTTCTAGATTGGTCTCTACATTTTGAGATCATGTGTGATGCAAGTGATATAGCAGTTGGAGCAGTGTTGGGATAAAGAAGAGAAAAGCTCTTGCATGTGATCTATTATGCAAGTCATGTCTTGAATCAAGCCCAGATGAATTATGCTACCACTGAAAAAGAATTGTTAGCAGTGGTGTATGCTTTTGACAAGTTCAGATCATACCTGTTGGGTTAGAAGGTAATTGTTTATACTGACCATGCAACTTTGAAGTATCTTTTGTCTAAATAAGAATTAAAACCAAGGCTGCTGAGATGGATCTTACTCTTGCAAGAGTTTGATCTGGAAATCTGAGAAAAAAGGGATGTGAGAACACTGTTGTTGATCACTTATCCCGGATGTCCCCGATTGAATAAACTGGTGAGAACCACCCATTCAAGGATGATTTTGTTGATGAACGAATCCTAGTTGTGATTGGCGTACCATGGTTTGCAGACTACGCGAACTACTTGGTAGGTGGAATAATATCTGGTGATTTTGACTCTAACAAGAGGAAAAAGTTTTTACTTGAGTGCATGTTTTATTTGTGGGATGAACCATTCATGTATAAGAAAGGGATCGAAGGACTGATTCGTAGATGTGTCCCAGAGGAAGAATAGAGAGATGTCTTAAAAGCCTGCCATGACTCAAAATAAGGAGGACATTTTAGTGGAGATTGAACAGTGGAAAAAGTCCTCCAATCTGGGCTATATTGGACCTAACTTTTCAAGGATGATCAAGGCATAGTTCCAGAATGCGACAGGTGTCAGAGGACATGAAACATCTCACAGAGGAACCAAATGCCTCAAAACACTATGTTGGAGGTATAATTGTTTGATGTGTGGGGAATAGACTTCATTGGGCCGTTCTAACCCTCATTTGGGAAAAAATACATCTTGGTGGCGGTGGACTATGTCTCAAAGTGGGTTGAATCGGTAGCATTACCCACTAACGATGCCAAGGTTGTAGACATTTTGCTTAAAAACCATATTTTCTCGAGGTTTGGGGTTCCTAGAGCTCTAATTAATGACGAGGGTACCAATTTCTAGAACAAGCTAATGGAGAATATACTGAAGAAGTACATTGTGAAACACAAAATCGCCACTCCATATCATTCTCAGATGAGTGTTCAGGTTGAAGTATCGAACAGGAAGATAAATCAGATTCTTGAAAAGACTATTAGTGCATCACGAAAAGACTAGTCAGTGAAGCTGAAGGATGCACTATGGGCATACATAACAACATTTAAAACTCCAATAGGTATGTACCCTTATCAGTTAGTTTATGGTAAAGCTTGTCATATGCCGCTCGAACTCGAGCATAAGGCATTCTGGGCTTCCAAATTCCTTAGTTGTGATATGATGAAAGCTGGTGAATCCTGAATTCTTCAACTCCACGAGTTAGAATAGTTTAGGAATCAAGCTTATGAGAATGCCAAAATATATAAAAAAAACAAAGAAATGGAACGATCAGAAGATCCATAAAAAGGAATGTTAGGAAGGTCAGTTAGTTCTCCTATTCATTTCCAGGTTGAGATTGTTCCCTGGCAAGCTAAAGTCGAGATGGTCAGGACCATTTGTTGTTCAAAAGTATTTCCCCAATGGAGCGATCGAATTAAAAACTAAAGCCAACACGGATATATTTAAGGTGAATGGACAAAGGTTGAAGCTTTAAAACACTGGGCAGGAAAGGGGTTTAATTGATAATGTTCGTCTTACAGGGTAAGATGGACGACCGTCGAGCCATGCGATGTTAAACGAAGCGCTTCGTGGGAGGCAACTCATGCGTTTTAAGTGTAACAATTTCTTTGTTTTCTTTTTCTTGTTTTTTGTTTGTGTTATTTTTGGTGTAGGCAATCACAACATCTTGCAAAGAATTAAAGGGCGCAAAAAGGGAGTGTGCCAAGAGAGAGGATAAATCGGCCAAGAAAAGAAAAAAATTTCAAAAAATCTGAGAAGTAAAACGGTAGGCCGTGTCACCGGACACAACCCGTGTCATCTTTGCTTTAGAAATTGAAAATTTCAGTTTTGTAACATGGTAGGTCGTGTCACCAGATACGGCCCGTGTCATCTTGGCTGAAGCCTCAGGAGTAAAATTATGAAATTGAGAATATCGATTTTGTAACATGGTAGGCCGTGTCACCGGATACAACCCGTGTCATCTTGGTTGAAGCATCACGTGAAATCTTCAAAGTTTTAAAAACTCAGATGTGCAACACGGTAGGCAGTGTTAGGCTTGCATGTGTTGAAATTTTTTTTAAAAATTTCCTACACAAGTGGGGCCCATACATCACTTAACCCATGCCACTCAGCCAACACGAATCCTACCATATTCACTTCATATTCTATCATTCTTATTCACCCCCAACCTCTTTTTTTCTCTAAAAACCTAAACGCTCCATAGGCTCCACCATACAAAGCTCACTTATTTAACATCATCCCTTCTCCCATTCAAGAAATCTTCATAAAAGTTTATCTACTCTCCACCCTCTACAAGGTGACAGTTCTAGTTTTTCCTAATTTCACAATCCATTTTTTTGTGGTTTTTCTCTCAATTTTTGCAATTCGTTAATATGTCGCCAAAGAGGACCGATAGAGGCAAAGCGCTGGTTGATGAACCATCAAGGGCAAGAAGAAGAATGATTCGTTCACCAAATACACACAATATCATTTTTGAAGAGCCGAACCATACACGTCGGTATGTAGTACATGTTAAAAGAAAATTGGCAGCTACAAGGTATATGTGCACTAAAACTCTTAAAGAATTAGGATTGCAAGATGAGATAGATAGAATGTTTCATATATTAGGAACACTTGAGTTTATGCACTATGAGGCGCCAACCCACGAGCGCATAACTTTAGAATTTTTGAGCACTCTTGATTTTAAGATGGAAAAATAGTGGGTAGGTACGGTAAGAGAGTATTTTGGTACTATGAAATTTCGATTATATAATGCGGATTATAATATTACTATTGATGAGCTAGCACAATGTCTCCGCTTCTCACAGTTAGGCCATGGAGTTGTGCCTGGCACTTTTTCTACAGGTTATTTTTGGACAACAATAATTGGCCTTTTTGGCTACGTTCCTAAAGGTGCAAAAGCATCATTGATTCATAACCCGTGATTCACATATTCCAAGGAAGTATTGACATACAACTTGTTTGGCTGGGGTGATAGTACCGGAGTGGCAACCAAAAGAGAGTTGTTCTTATTATTTTCCATGGTGCATGATTCTCTAGTGAATTTCGCAGATTTTGAGGCTGATCACTTGGGGAAAGTTAGGCGAGCCAACTCCGGTGACATTTTGGTTGGTGGCGTGATCACTCAGATTGCCGACTATTACGGTAGTAGTAGTGAATTGGCTGAGGCAACATCGGTTTCTGAGTTGAGAAAAATTAATTTAACTGCTCTTATTCAGCAAGGAATGATTGAGATTAGGCGAGACTATTACACCCTAATGAGTCAAAAGAGATGTCTCATAAATTTTCCTAACGATGATAAGGTTAGTATTGCTAATTATGCTAACTAGTTGTATGCAGTTGTTGTCTCGGAGGAAGGGGGGTGGCGACCAAAATGATGATTTTGCAGGTAATGATATGGAGGAAGACGCTCCAGCGCATACACACAATGTACCTTTTTACCATGACTCGACCCAACAGGGTTTCAGGTCCTCTTTTATGCCTCCTGACCATTGGGGATGGATGCATACAAAGATGGACCACCTCTGTAGCGAGCATACAAGACAGAGTGAGGAACTGTTCAGACAAGGTGAAAAGCTTGGTAGGTTCGACATAGAGAAGACTCACCAAGGTACTGCTATTGATGAGATGCATGCCATGATGCAACCTCTAAGGTTTCATTTTCCTCACCCTCCTTCTGCACCACAGTAAGGCGCTGTATGTCCCTCTATATCTTGATTTTAAACATTGAGGTAAATGTTTAATTCAAGCGTGGGGAGATTTTTATTGCTTTCACTATTTTTTGCATTGCTAATTATTTATGGTTTTTTTTATATCATACATCTTTCACTTGTGTGTTTTGCATTTTCATATGTTAAAAATTGAAGGGATTTATGCCAGATGATTGATGAAGCTAGTAGTCTACAAATGAAAGAGACAACCCAAGCTTGTTCTTGAGGAAACCCATGAAAGTTTATACTACCCAAGAGAATGATTGGACGTAACTTTCCAACATTGGACTGATACATGAATATTGTTTACCCGAAATAGGGGCGATGCTACATCACACTAGAGGCATTTTGGATCCTGTCACCTATACCCTAAACATGGTGAGGATCATAAAAATACAAACATAATTATCATCATGAGAATTTTTTAGGTATGTCATGGTCACTCTTGGTTTTCATAAGTATCTATTGGAATTTCTACACACATGCATACACACTGAAGCACTTGTTCGTTTTTAACCCAGAGCTTTTCAAGCCAACCTTTCCATGCACCCCTCGTTAACCCCGCTCGAGCCTTATGTCAGTTGGTTTGTTTGTTTGTTTGTTAACCACTTTATTTAAACATTATCCCAAACACTACCTCACCCTGCTTAGATAAGTGTTGTTATGTTTGATCTATGTCAAATTCTGAAGTTTGGGGTCGAGACACCGAGAATACAAATGTGGGTAAGTGCAGAAGAAGAAAAAAAGTAAACATAAACTAAAATTTTAAAAAAATAGATAAAAAGAAAAGAAGAGAGAAGTAGAATAAAACACTTACCTAGAGAAGGATTTGGTGGAAAAAATGTTTTGATAGAAAAACAAAGCTCGAAAGAAACATTTGAGGAAAAAAGCAACCAATCCTAAGAAAACGGTGTCTGATGCTCTTTGATTATGAATAAGGAACATGATTCTGTAATGACTATATTAGCACTGACTCTGAGCCAAAAATCCCTAGTTTTTCCCTTTTGTTTGTTTATCTCACCTTGTCCCTAAGCTCGGTTACAACCATAAGAGCCCTCAAAAAGTGTGTGTCATGTGTGTATGAGATGAAGGTAGATGTTATTAAAATTTGTGAGTTGACTTTGCATGCTTTGATTATTGAGTGTAAACACTTTAACCCGAGAGATTTCGTGAGAGTGTGAAAAGTGGACAGGTAAAGAAACACTTCAATGTGGAGGTGTAGCGGAGCATCAAAAGTCGGGAAAGAAGGAAATGTTGAAAGGAAGCTGAAAACAGAGTTGCGAATGATCGAGGTAGTATTGTGGTAAGAAATGTGGAAAGTTTGGGGGTGACCTTTGTGTTGTTCTAAGCATCACTTAAGGACAAGTAATGAAATAAGTTTGGGGTTGTGACCAGTCACCAATTCGACTTAGTTTCCATCTGTTATTCGGTAATAATCCATCAAATCGGTAACAAGTTTGTGTGTTTTTTATCGTGTTTCTTTTAAGTATTTCATATTTCGTAATTTTTTATTTTTGCATTGCATTAGTTGAATTTCATGACAATGAAGGTGCATTTGATGTCTTGGTTAGGTAGTGTTAGTGTTTTCAGGTGCAAGAGTATTGTCCAAGGAACTAGTGTGATCGGGCAAAGTTCGAAAGCATTCATACTCAAGGGAAGATGCTTGACACGGGTGCTCGTGTCACCTGACATGGCCCGTGTCAAGAGTTGAATTGGAGCACGTGGAAAAAGAGCTTAAGTAGAGATAACACGAGTGCCCGTGTTGGTTGACACGGCCCATGTCAGCAGGTCTGGCACTTGGTATTTCTTGATAAAATGACATATGGCCAACACAAGTTCTTGTGTCTCCTGACACGGCCTGTGTTGGGAGGCGCAAAGTTATTTTGTATTTTCTGGTTTTTAAGTAGTCTTGGATCATGAAGGGCATATTGGACTTTTTGGCATTACTGGAGGATGACCTGATACTATTTAGACCTATTTTTGAGAAGAAAACCGGGTCTTTTTGGATGATTAAATAATTGCACGCTAAAGTAGTAAGTTTCAAGAGTTTTGGAGACGAAGAATCTTTCATGCGCGATAGCAATTAAAGATATACAAATCCAACTTTTTGTAATTTCTAACTCTAGTATTATCATTGTTGTTCTTTTGAATTCTATAAGAGTCTAAACCCCCAAATGCTAGGGGTGTCCCTGATTTGTCATTGTAACAATATTGATCTCTTTGTTTTATTAACATATTAGTTTTTTTCATCAATTTAATTGTTTCAGATCATAGTATTGTTTGTCCCTATCGGAAAATAGGGTTTACTTTTCTTAACATAGTAGAACTGGAAAGTCGTGTTAAGGTTTTCTTAAATAATTATATTATAGAAGATTGCACCTAGGACTAGGGTAATCCTATAATAACCAGATAAATTCTTGATAATCAAATGCTTGACTTCTTTACTAATTTGAATGGACATTGAAATTAGGACAGAAGGATAAATGTTTTTCACTAAGGACTTAGGAAAATAATCTTAAAAATTTTTAGTTGAAGTTAATGAACTTGTTGAAAAGACCAAGAGTCAAAGATATCAGTTGGAAAATCATACACTTACCCCTAGCATGTTACTCATTATTATAAAAAGTCATAATTTACTTTCTTCTCATTATTAGCATTGTTAAAGTTTAAATCCAAAATCCAAACCCACCATATTGTTTTTTTAATTGAACTACATATTCAACTTGGTAATTACCCAGTCCTCGAGATCGATATCTTAGGAAATTCCCACTATTACTACATCGCGAAAATAGTACACTTGTTATTTTTCCGATCAAAGGTCAACTATCACACAAAAGTCATACTTTAACTTCTTGGTCAACATTTTACTTCAAAGGTCAAGAGTCATCCAAACATCCCAAATTATCAAACTTGTTCATCAAGAATCAAGATAATCAAGAAAAGTCAACAAAAGTCAAAGTTGAAAGAATTTTAACACTTAAAATTTTTCAAGTGTTTTATGCCTATTAAAGTTTCAACTTCATAGACAATGTTCACCAAAATCCAAGTCGATTCAGGGAAAACATTCAACTTGAAAGTTGTAGAGAATGAAAAATTCTACAAATTTGTCAATGAGGGTTAATCTCCAAAAAAATCTTAAATCAAGAGATATGAGCCCATGAAGTTATGACACTTTTTTTCCAACACTCAAAGTTTTTCAAACAGTTTTATGTCTCAACTTCATGTCTAATTTTCATCTAGATCCCAATTTATTCAAAGGAAGTGTTCGACATGAAAGTTGTAGATAATGTTTCAAGCTTTCCAAAAAGTCAAAGAGCACAAATTTACCATGCTTGAGCAAGAAGAATCAAAGAGATAAAGTTAGGTGTTCATGCTTGCATTATAGGTCATTTTTGTGACAACCTTATGATGGAATCTCCAAACCATGTTATGCAATCCCACAGGTCTTTTAACTTATAAATCTATTCATGACAGGAGATTACATGAATTTTTGAACTATTATCCAAGTGTTTAAGGCTTTGTCCAAGTTAACATGCCATTTAAGGGAGAAAGGCACCATTTCCATTTTGGAAAAGCAAGCTTTTTGCACAAAGTCCTCCTTGAACCTCTAACTTTTTCCCTCTTATCACACTTAGAAGAAACATGTTTAAAGTCCCCAACCACTTTAGAAGCTTTTGTAATATGCATTAGAACCATTGATTTTCAAATTGCTTCTCCACTAAGTTTCCAAACTGTTGTAACCGGTTTGAAAATTTAGAGTCACCACCCTTAACTTTTATCTTTTGGAAGGGAGTATAAAGGATAACCCTAATTTAGTCAGAGATTCTAAGTTATTGGACTAGTTTTTAGATGAAGGGGAGGTGTTAGGCACCCCTCATCAACTTTGTTCACAAGGATACTAGGGTTTAAAAGCACAATCTTTAGGAAATAGGGTTTTAATTTTTACTATGGGAACTCGCCATGATTTTAGTCGTATGCCTATGCATCCTCTTATGAGGAATCAAAGTCATAATTCATAGTTCGCAGTTGGTTGGTGTTTTTTCATGGATTACGAAGATACTTCGGATTTTCCTTGTACTCAGTTTGGGTGTATGAATAGCGGAGTTGTTAGACGAAGTTCGAAGTCAATTTAAAGTATCTTCATAATCCTTTTTGAAAATTATCTTGGATTTAATAAAATCATAAAAGAAAGATTTGGTGTTGGTTAGATGTTTTTTAAATGTATTAATATATAAAAAAAATCTTTTTAATACATGGTCAAAAATAATTTTAATGCAATTTTAAAATAATCATGAGTTAGTAGAAAATATTTGATTTTTAATAATAGTAAAATAATATTGGAATTTATAAATAATATTGGAATGTCTCGAGTTAACTTTGACTGGAATAGAAATCAGAAAAATCTTAGTATCAATTTAACTAAACCAGAGAAGGTCTTAAATTAACTTTGAGTGGAATGGAAATCAGGAAAATGTTAGTATCGATTTAACTGAACCAGAAAAAAGTCTTGAATTAACTTTGACTGGAATCAAAATCAGAAAAATCTTAGTATTGATTTAACTTAACCAGAAAAAGGTCTTGGGTTATCTTCAACTTCTACTGGAATAGAAATCAGAAAAATCTCAATGTCAATTTAACTGAACCAGAGGAAATTCTTGACTTATCTTCAACTGGAATAGAAATCATAAAAGTATTAGTATTTATTTAATTGAACCAGAGAAGGTCTTAAATTAACTTTGACTAGAATAGAAATCAGAAAAATCTTAGTATCGATTTAACTGAACCGGAAAAAGGTATTGAATTAACTTTGACTGGAATGGAAATCAGAAAAATATTAGTGTCAATTTAGCTGAACCAGAAAAAGGTCTTGGATTATCTTCAACTAGAATAGAAATCAGGAAAATCTTAGTATCAATTTAACTGAACCAGAGAAGGTCCTTTGAGAATATATTTTTGAGGAAAATGTTGAAATAGCCCTTTGTCAGACGTAGCCTTTGAGAAGACCACCAAGTCGTGTAAGTAGTCAATGGTGTTTGTTGATTTTATCTTTCCTGAAAAGGTAAAGAGTTAGTCGTATGAAATGTCATGATGTATGAAATGAATCGTGTAATTATGTTCTCAAAATAAATGAGATTATATTGTATGCAATATATATGCGCATGCCATGATGTATTAATATGGGAGCTGTTGCAATATTTCCTAGTCTGGGAAAATAAATCCCTAACTGCTGTTGGAGAGTACTGCGAAGCTGAATCCCAGACTGCTGTTTGGTAAACGAGGAAAGTGATTCTTTCATTTTCGCCGGGGATGATAAATGGATATGATTTGCTGGAGATTTCCTCTTTGTATTTGAGGATATTCTGCCGGGGGTCTTGACTCCTGCTTGAGAACGACTCTGTGGGAAAAAGATGCTTTGCCGGAAGATTTTACCGATGTAGAGAAATAAATGTTATTGGGGGATCTACTTCTACAGCTAGAGAAATAAACTCCACCGAGAAATAAACTGTTCGAGATTATAAGACTTAGTTGGGGAACATGAATTTCAGCTCTTTGAGGGAACTTGGTTGGAGGAGGTCATTCCTTCTTGGGGAGGCGAAGGTAAGGATTTTGGTTGTTTTTACTCTGTGGTGACATAACCATCACTAGGATGTATGTTGGGGATGTGACTGGAGGATGTCCCTGTGCCTGATGGAAAGAGTAACTGTCGAGACTACAAATGGCTTTTTAGACTTTTCCACATTTCTTAAGGTCATTAGCAACTGGCTTCCTGTTTCATATGCAATTATTTGTGAACAATAATCGCATTCAAATGCATATGTCAGAATAATCACTGGACGTTTTTGCAAAACAAAACAGAAAAATAGAAAACAAATAGTTTTGTACTTTCAAAGAAATGATTTGTATTGATTTTTGAAATTTGCCTATAACGGGCATTTTTGTACAAAGAGACTGACGTTCTAGTAGGAGAACACCGTCGTGAAAATGAAAACTATACAAAATAGTGCACAGAGAGAAAACAACTATGTGTAATAATCTCATTGAGTTTCAATTATGCTATTGCCCCTATGTCCTTGAGCATCTCATCACTTTGCTACTTGTCTGAAGCTGACTGGATTGGTCGTTACCGTTTGAGCTTGATAGTTGATACTGATGTCTGGTCACAAGGTGATCCAATGGGACATAGTTATATGCTTTAAATCCCTAACTTTTTCCTGGACCACCCTTTCAGGTTTTCAGTCCACCGGGATACCGTTTTTTGCCCAAGCCACCTTCTCAGGTTTTCGACTTGCCGGGTGTATAGATTTTTTTTGTATTTATCCCTAATTTTTTCCTGAACCCTTTTGGTTCGCCGGGATGCTCTTATTTTTGCTTAGGCCAGTCAACCTAGCGGGTCTTTATTTATGCGTAGTATCTTTTCACTATGTCCGTATTCACAGGGTGAGGAAGGTCGTCACCATCCATGGTGGTCAGAATCATGGCTCAATCGAAAAATATGCTTTTGATTACAAATGGCCCTTCTTAAGTGGGAGTCCATTTTCCCCTGGGATCACCTTGTAGCAGTATGATGCCCTTGATTACTAGATCACCCACTTGATATACCTGGCGTCTGACCTTTTTGTTAAAAGCCTTGATCATTCGCTTTTGATACATCTGACCATGACTGACAACAACAAGCCTTTTTTCATCAATCAGGTTCAGTTGTTCAAGTCGATTCTGGATCCAATCATCTTCGTTCAAACCCGCATCCTTCATGATCCTCAAAGAAGGGATTTGGACCTCAATAGGTAAGGCAACCTCCATACCATACACCAGAGAGTAAGGTGCTTCCCCTATTAACATACGTGCTGAGGTGCAGTAACCATGAATAGAAAATGGTAACATCTTATGCCAGTCTTTGTATGTCACCGTCATTTTCTGTATGATTTTCTTAATGTTCTTGTTAGCAGCCTCCACAGCGTCGTTCATCTTCGGCCGGTAAGGGGAAGAATTATGATGCTGGATTTTGAATTGTTTATAGAGTTCGATGATCATTGTATTGTTGAGATTTGTACCATTAGCTGTGATGATTCTCTCTGGCACACCATACTGACAGATAAGGTTATGCTTGATGAACCGCGCCACAACATTCTTGGTAACAGTAGAAAAAGAAGAAGCCTTAACCCACTTAGTGAGTAATCAATAGCGACTAGGATGAAGC
Source organism: Vicia faba (assembly GCA_948472305.1). Taxonomy (NCBI): domain Eukaryota; kingdom Viridiplantae; phylum Streptophyta; class Magnoliopsida; order Fabales; family Fabaceae; genus Vicia; species Vicia faba. The sequence continues at coordinate 74,445,819 of OX451736.1, read as the reverse complement.
GATGCCCATTGGAAGTGGTGGGTCTAATCTCTCTGATCATGTCAATGCCCAACATTGCAAATGGCCAGGGAGTCATCAAGACGTTCAAGGGAACCGGAGGTACATGTACTTTATCAGCATAGATCTGGCATCTATGCTAAGTTCGGGAATACTGATGACATTCTTCTTCCATAGTGGACCAATAGTATCCTGCCCGTAGGATCTTTTTAGCCATGGTGTGTCCACTAGAGTGGGTGCCAAAGGTACCTTCGTGTAAATCTACCATAATCCTCTTTGCTTCGCTCTTGTCTACACACCGAAGTAGAGTAGAGTCATGATTGCGCTTGTAAAGGATCCCATTACTGGGGAAGAACTTTGCGGAGAACCTTCTCAGAAACTTTTTATCATTGACAAATGCTCCCTCAGGATATTCTTGAGCCTCAAGATACCTTTTAACTTCATGGAACCAAGGTTTTTCTGCTACTTCTTCAGTACCAATCTCATAGCAGTATGCTGGTTCATCCAATCTCTCGATAGTGATTTGAGGAGCTTCGTTGTCCCATCTGACCTTTAACATAGAGGACATGGTAGCTAGCGCGTCCGCTAACTGATTCTCTTCTCATGGAAAATGTTCAAAGGTGACCTCTTCAAAGTGTGGAAGCAATTTCAACACATGTTCTTTGTAAGGGAGGAGATTAGGGTGCTTTATATCCCACTCCCCTTTGATTTGACTTATTACCAAGGCTGAATCCCCGAAAATGCTCAAGAACTTGATCCTTAGGTCAATAGTAGCTTTGAGACCCATGATGCATGCTTCATACTCCGATATATTATTGGTACAATTGAAACATAATCTGGAAATGAAAGGAGTATGATATCCTTCGAGAGATATGATTACAGCACCGATGCCATTGCCGAGTGTGTTGGAAGCTCCATCGAAAACCATAGTCCATGGGGATACTTCCTTAGGTCCTTCATCTGGTTCAGGTTCTTCACGGTCAGTCACTAACATGATAATCTCATCCGGGAATTCAAAGTTCATGGATTGGTATTCATCTACAACCTGATGAGCCAAATGATCAACTAATACACTTCCCTTGATTTCTTTTTGGGTCGTGTATTGGATATCGTATTCGGTCAAGATCATTTGCCATCTTTTTATTCTTCCGGAGAGAGCGGGCTTCTGGAAGATGTACTTGGTCGGATCCATCTTAGATATCAACAAAGTAGTGTGGGTCAACATATACTGTCTCAGTCAGAGAGCAGCCCATGCCAAAGCGCAACAAGTTTTCTCGAGCAGTGAGTATCTTGTTTCACAGTCGGTAAACCTTTTGCTAAGGTATTATATCGCATGCTCTTTTCGACCGGACTCGTCATGCTGCCCCAACACACACCCCGCTGAATTATCTAACACTGCTAAGTACACTATCAAAGGTTTTCCTTCAAACAGAGGCATTAGAATTAGAGGCTCTTGATGGTATTCCTTGATTCTCTTGAAGGCAGTCTGGAATTCGTCATTCCATTTTATCACTTGATCTTTCTTCAGGAGTTTGAAGATTGGCTCACAAGCAGCAGTTAGATGGGAAATGAACCTGGCAATGTAATTAAGGCGTCCCAACAAGCCTCTAATTTCCTTCTCAGTGTGAGGAGCCGACATCTCTTGTATGGCCTTCACCTTTGCAGGGTCTACCTGAATACCTTTTTCATTGACAATGAAACCTAGGAGTTTACCAGACCTTACCTCGAAGGTTCATTTATTCGGATTCAACCTCAGCTTGTACGTCTTCAACCTATCAAACAACTTTTGTAGATGATCAAGGTGTTCTTCCTCAGTTTTAGACCTGGCTATCATTTCATCAACATAGACCTCTATCTCATGGTGAATCATATCATGGAACAAAGCTACCATGGCTCGCTGATAAGTTGCCCCAGCATTCTTCAATCCAAACGGCATCACTTTATAACAGAAAGTGCCCCATTGCATGACGAAGGTTGTCTTTTCCATGTCTGCGGGTGCCATCATGATCTGATTGTAACAAGAGAAACCGTCCATGAAGTAAAAGATCTTATGTTGTGCGGTGTTATCAACCAGAACGTTAATATGGGGAAGCAGGAAGTCATCCTTGGAGCTTGCCCTGTTCAAATCTCTATAGTCCACACACATTCATACCTTGTCGTCCTTTTTAGGCACCGGGACTACGTTAGAAACCCATTAGGGATAAGAGGTGACAGCTAAGAACCCAATGTTAAACTGTTTCATGACCTCTGATTTTATTTTCTGACATTTTGAGACGCATACGGCGGACCTTCTGCTTTACTGGAGGGAAATCTTCTTTAGTTGGCAGACGATAAACCACAATATCCGTGTCTAGTCCTGGCATGTCTTCATATGACTAAGGAAAGATCTCGACATAATCATGCAACATCTGTATCAACCGCTGTTTGACACTAAGCTCTAAATTTGAGCCTATCTTGACTTCTTTCCTGTCCTCTTTTGTGCCCAAATTCACTGTCTCAACTAGCTCTTCATGAGGCTGTATAGCCCTTTCTTCCTGCTGTAACAACCTGGCAAGTTCTCCAAGTACCTCACAATCTTCCTCACCTTCTTCCTCGGCTTGGTTGATCGGATTTTCAAAGTCATAACCGACAATAGAAGAACTCTTATTAATGGGATCCATAGTGGATATGGATCTGTAGTTTGATACGTGAGTGTGTGTAAGAGCATAGCTGTATAAACAAAGTAAAGAAGCAGAAAAGAAAAAACAGAGAGCACAAAATTTGTATGCAAAACATCCAATGCTTTATTAATGGCATATGATATTGAAACATGATAACCCTCGCAAATAAAACATTGTGCCCCGGGTAAGACACATGGCCATAGAGTTTATGTTGTTTAATTATTACATATCTAAAAACAAGAAAGACAATTACTTATAAATAAAAGTAATCGGTACAAAGTATTTAGCCGTCCAATTACTGGGTCGACCGTTGGTAGTAGGGAAGATCCAGCTATCCATGTCATAGTCACCACCACTATCTTTGAAAGCGTTGACCCCGTGGTTGTTGATGCGTAGGGGAGGTACTCCAGCATGAGCACGACGAACAACCCTTTGAGCCCCTAAAGAGAAACCCAAACCAAACTTATCAGATTTTGATGGAATGTCAGGGAGTTGGCCCTAGATGGTACACCCACCTTCTTCAATAACTGCTTTGGCGTCCTTGGGAGAAGCCATTTTCAAGGGAGGTCTGGTGATCTTCGGCATATTAGTAACAGTCTCAGTTGCAGCCATGGTCTGGGGTACCTCTTCGAAGTTTTGAGAAGGAGTCTCGATGAACTCGCCATCCATTTCCACATACCTGAAAGAGTTCAGGTGACTTACCATGTACTCTTATTCACCATGCACTGTGATAATCTTTCCTTTCATCGAGTACTTCATCATCTGATGCAGAGTGGATGTGACAGCTCCCTCCCCATGGATCCAAGGGCGACCCAAAAACCAAGAATAAGAAGGTCTAATATCCATCACGTAGAAGGTGGAGTCAAAGGTATGAGAACTAACTTTGATGGGGATGTCCACCTCCCCGTGCATCATTCTTTTCGAACCATCGAAAGCCCTCACTACAATGTTGATGGGCTTCAGGGTCAAACCTTCACAGTCTAATTTGTCTAGAGCCTTCTTGGGAAGCACGTTCAATGATGAACCAGTATCTACTAGAACATGGGCCAAAGTAGTGCCCCTGCATTAGATGGAGACATGCAACGCATCATTGTGTTTTCTCCCTCTAGGTGTCAGATCAGCATCAGAAAAACCTAAACCGTTATCAGCCGTCAAACTGGTCACACAATCTTCAAATTGGTCAACGGAGGATTTTGTGGTACATGGGTAGTTTTGAGGAATTTCATCAAAGCTTTTGCATGAGCTTCGGAGCATAATAGTAGGGCTAACATAGAAATCTTAGAAGGTATCTTCCCTAGCTATTCGACCACATTATAGTCGCTTTTCTTTATTATCTTCAAGTATTCTTCCATTTCCTTCTTGGAAGCCTCTGGAATAGATTCCAAATGTGCCTTCGTCTGGACAAGCTCAATCAATATGTCTTTGCCCCGAGTCTCGGCCGACTCGGTGATAAGAGTGGCAACAGGGGTAATCACAAGAATTGCGGTGGTAGTATCAGCAGGAACAACAGTAGGAATAATCACAGGAATAGTGATGGATTTTGGAGGAGAAATCTCAGGGGAGAATACTCTTCCACTTCTTGTTATTTTGCTGGTCCTAACGATGCTGCCAATGTTGGGATCAGTATTTCCAGAAACTTGGTCTTCAGCAGCCAACATGTCTTGCTTGACTCCATAGTAGTAGACGTCAGCCCCATAGTTCCAAGGAACAACTTTGTCCGAGGAGTATGGGATTGGCTCTGGCATAGTGGTGATCAGAGGAGCCAAATTCGGAAAAGATGTAATCCTGACGGGACTTTTGGTGGAGAACCTGGGAGGATTGGCAGAAATGGTTATAATCGAAACATCCTTACAAGAAACAGTTATGATGTGAGTCTTCTCAAGTAGGATCTCTTTATCATCCATCAGGCGCTGAACATCTGCTTTCAACAAATAACATCTAGTCGGGTGAGATAAACATAAGTGGCAATCTTCGCCACAACCTGGAAATAAATCGGCTCGCAACAAATTCCACTTAACAGTCATGAGAGGAGTAACAAGATCCTCAACCGAAGTAATAAGCGTATCATCGTCAACAACATTAACACCACGGTCGTGCTTGGGCATTGGGAATCTCAGGAGCGTCAAATTCAATTTCCTTCGCCTCAATAAGGTCTTGCACCTTGTTTTTCAAAGCCCAACAGTCGTTTGTATCGTGGCCTAGACATTCTGAATGGTAAGTGTCACACGGTGGCAGAACCGACTGTTAATACTGGTTTGCATTTTTTGTTCGAAAATATCAAGGTAAGCAAGAGTCGCCACTGACTCTTCTTTTATCCAAGAAAGGAAAGGGTGAAAAGAACAGAAAAACACCTTTTTCAAGATTTTCTGAGTAAGGGGTAGAATATGGAAAGGGAAGGTGTTAGCACCCTTTCCATCTGTGGTTTTCCATGGGCTCTTAGGTACTTTTGAAAACTATTTATGCTTTGTGTGTTTTGAAAGGTTTTGTTTTCTTTATGATAACTCTCTTATCAGTCCTCGAGAGTGCGATAAAGCATTTTAAAAACTTTGTTTGAAAATTGTTTGAAAGTGTGGTGTGTAAAAATGAATTATTTTGAGCAAGTACTTAAGAATTATCTACCTACTCGAAAAAAGTATTTTCTTTTCCTCCTATCCTTTAGACAGTGTTATCCTACTATTAGTGAGTAGGTAGCCCTAGTCGTCGGATGTTGAGGGACTATCGTAAGGGACGTACGGTCACTAAAGGCAACTGGGCAAAAACTCTTAGTAACTATCCTAAAGCCCTAAGATCACTTTTTTAACTGAGGCAACAATCAAGAAGGTCATCGAGGGACTAGTGATCTCTTAGACTCAAGGACAACCACTAAGGATTCTCACGTTTCGAGAATTCTGACCTTATTCGAAGGAAACCAAAGTGGGAGATACCCTAGGGGTGAGTATGTGCAAGTGTGCTTGGTTCTGTTCATTTATCTTGTGAATTTAGGGTTATCTATGTTCAATTAATCTTTATCTTTCCATGCAATCCTATTAACCATTCGTCTAAGCAGTTTATCATGCGGGAAAATAAATTGCGAGAAAATAAATTGCGGAAAAATAAAGTTCCTAACTATTACAGGGCCTTGGGGAAGTTACATAATCATAGACAGGAATTTAAATCTAACTTAATTATTATAAACCACGAACAATTACATAATTGGAAAATAATACGGCAAAAATAATAAATACGTGAAGCGTCTAAACCCTAAAGCGGGCATAAGTTAAAAGAAAAGTATTTTTCATGTTTTTTTTTATTTGAAAAAAAAAGTTAAATGATAAAGAAAATAATTAATTAATTGGAGAAATTATTAATTATAAAAAATTAATTCTGAATAAAAAACTACTATTTTTGAAGAAAAATATTTTGCGATTAAACGTAGGTTCTAATTGATTTTATTTTAAAGAAACAAATCAAAATAATTACATTAAATAAATTTTGTAATTTACAAAATTAATTTTAATAAAAAAACCTAAATCCTATTTTTTGTGATTTTACTGATTTTTATGATTAAATAAAATAAATGATTTTTCTGAAATAATTAAAAAACAAAGAAATTAAATAAATAATAATAAAAAGGAACAAAAGAATGGGCCTGACATTGAATCATTTTTGGGGGTGCAAAGTTGAATTTGCAGGGCCCAGATCAGCTAGCCCAATGGTCTTTTGCACGTGATTTGGTGTTGCTGGCTCTTGGAGGTCCATGGTGGGGACTACATATTAGGAGCGTTGGATCTGGCGCCATGCAGATCTGATGGCCTGAGTTGATGGTGCAAGGTGTACACATGGGCAAGCAGGCGTACTGGATCTGAAAGAAACATATGAGAAAACATAAAATGTTGGACCTGGGACTCGAACCCAGGTCCTTCCCTTTGCCAAGCGCCTCCTTTACCAACGCACCAACCTGTTCATTTAGTATATAACATAAACATAAAATAATATATATTAAATAAATGCCCAAAATTTTTTTTTTATAAAAAACACGCGCGGATTTCAAACGGCCCAGTTAGGCTGTGCCACGCCTCCATCTTCCCCTGCTTCCCGTCGTCTTAGCATGAGAACTATTACCTACGGACTGAACCTGTCACTAAAAACTTGTGCATTTTAAAAATTCATACCAAGCCATATAAATTCAATCCAAATACATGAATCAATTGTGTTTGACCCTCTGAGCATGATGGTATCCATCATTAGGTCCAATTTCACCTGTACATGAAAACCCCAAAACGGACCTTGAAACCCTAACAATGGAAATTAGTCATACACGCATCAAAACGAGCAATTAATCATTCAAACATGTTCTAAATGATCATATAAACATGAATTCATACTCAAAATTCATTTATGACGCGTATATTATCAAAATCAAATTCAAGAACAAAAAGCAAATTGTGACGTTGTAGATGCTTGTTATGAATTCTTTGACGCGTGAGAACGATCCATTTAGCTTCCAAATGTGCCCAGGAATTCATTGTAACCTTCAGAATGCTTTGAATCTCCCTGTAAATCAAAATCCGATTGCCACTTTTTGTCAAAAATTTGGAGTTTCTTGTGTCATATTCGTGCGGCCAATCCTTGTTTTTCTGATCAGGTCTTGTTATGAATATATAATGGAATGGATTAGGTCAATAAAACTAGATGCAATCTTGGAGAATTATGGAGAAAAGATTTGATTTGCAATGGATATTTTAAGTTTCTAAAATAGGCCAAATAATGCTCTTTTCATTCCAATCACCCCTTGCACGAAATATTTGATTTTCCAGCTGATTCTAGACTCATTATGCGGTCATAAAAACAAATCTTGGATTTTATTTTATTATTTCACTATTTTATTTGATTTATTTTGATTTTAATGAATAAAAAATCAAAACAAATAATAAAAATAATGAAATAATGTAGGAGTGAGCTCAGGGGTCGTGGGCCATGTTAGGAACAAGTTTCAAGCATGAAAACATGGGCCCATTTGGAAAAAAAATTCAAGTTTGGTCATTATTTGCTTCATGCACAGTCCAAAAATTGGTCAACTTTAGCAATGCATATATCTCTCATTTTTACCCTAAGAGGGTGTTCTATGACTTTTTAGAGAGCTTAGGATGCCCTCTAAACAATCCTTTTAGTTTCATCTCAATTGGATCTTCCATGTTAATGTAAGGAGCTTTGACCCAAAAGGTGTTTTTGTTGACTTTTTGAAAGGACCTATAATGTATGAACTTGTATCTTTTGATTCAGGCATTTCTTGACCTTGAGGGCTGAAGAGGAGTTCTAGGGAATTGTATTCTCTTTAAAATGATCCTTGGTTGAAAATTGTCTGATAAAGTATGAGAAAGTTATGCTTGGTCAAAGTTTGGTTGACTTTTCCTATAGAAACCCTAATTTTCCATTTTTGACTTTTGATGAGTTAGGAGCATTTATTGAGGAATCATTATCAACCCTTGATAAAATGATGGATATTGCTTCAAAATATTGATTTTGACCAAAAATCTTGAAGTTTGACTGTATTTGGGCCATAATTGACTTTTGACTTAGTATAGTTGATTTCCAAGCATTTGAGCAGTTGACTGAACACACTTGTTGTTCAAGGCATGAAATTTGGCATGGATAATCTGGAGGACATATTAGGAAAATGGAGAACCTTTGGGACCCTTGGGACTCAACCATCTTGATGAGAAGTGAAACCCTAGTTTAAGATTCATTGCCTTAGAAGGAGAGTTTGTCTGGTCAATTCTTGGTCATCCTTGAGCAATTGAGGAATCTAGAGGCATGTCTTGAATGAAAATGGGAGGGAAATTTTTGGGGTACAACAGCTGCCCCTCTTCAATCTTCTTAAACCTGGGGATGTAGATTGGTTGGTCTGCCTTTCGTGATCTGAAGGTAGAAGATGATTGAACACTAGAGTGCCCAGAAATTTGCACCCGTCTGAAACGATACTTGATTGTGTAGGTAATATCGGGAATGGGCTTACAGATGCCATTTGGAGAAGGTGACGGGAGATCGTAGGAGATGGACTTAAAGATGCCATCTAGAGCATTGTTAATTTCATGAGACATTCCTTTGTGGGAATTCCTATGCCTGTTATTGAGGTGGACTCCGCTGAGGAATGTTGGTCTCTGCTTGGGAAATAGAGTTTAGGAGCTTCAGTTGTCCATTACTCTACTAGGGGTACATATCTTGATTGAATAGGCGGAAGTGAACTACTATCTGGTCAGGATCTAGGCTTCACAGTGACTTGTTGAGGATAATAAGGTTGTCTGCTATCTGGTCGTATTCGCAACAACTTAATGGGGAAATGAGATTAAGATGTTATCTGGTCGTGCTCCAAGCTTTGCAGTTTCTTTAACTGGAATAAAAATCAGAAGAATCTTAGGATCGATTCGACTGAACCAGACAAAGTTCTTGAATCAATCTTCAACTGGAATAAGAATCAAGGAGATCTTAGTGGCGATCTGATTGAACCAGAGAAGGTCTTTTATCAACTTTGACTGGAATGGTAATCAGAAGAATCTTAGGATCGATTCAACTGAACCAGACAAAAGTCTCGGGTCAATCTTCAACTGGAATAAGAATCAGGTAGATCTTAGTGGCGACCAGACTGAACCAGAGAAGGTCTTTAATCAACTTTGATTGGAACGACAATCAGAAGAATCTTAGGATCAATTCAACTGAACCAGACAAAAGTCTTGGGTCAATCTTCAACTGGAATAGGAATCAGGGAGATCTTAGTGGCAATCTGACTGAACCAGATAAGGTCTTTAATCAACTTTGACTGGAACGAAAATCAGAAGAATCTTAGAATCGATTCAACTGAGCCAAGCAAAAGTCTTGGGTCAATCTTCAACTGGAATGAGAATTAGGGAGATCTTAGTGGTGATATGACTGAATCATAGAAAGGTCTTTAATTAACTTTGACTGGAACGACAATCAGAAGAATCTTAGGATCGATTCAACTGAACTAGACAAAAGTCTTGGAATATCTTCAACTAGGATAAGAATCAAGGAGATCTTAGTGGCGGTGTGACTGAACTAGAGAAGGTCTTTAATCAACTTTGACTGGAACGACAATCATAAGAATCTTAGGATCGATTCAACTGAACCAGACAAAAGTCTTGGGTCAATCTTCCACTGGAATAAGAATCATGGAGATCTTAGTGGCGATCTGATTGAACCAGAGAAACGTCTTTAATTAACTTTGACTGGAACGATAATCAGAAGAATCTCATGATCGATTCAACTGAACCAGACAAAAGTCTTGGAACATCTTCAACTGGGATAAGAATCAGGGAGATCTTAGTGGCGATCTGATTGAACTAGAGAAGGTCTTTAATCAACTTTGACTGGAACAGAAATCAGAAGAATCTTACGATCTATTCAACTTAACCAGGTAAAAGTCTTGGATCAATCTTCAATTGGAATAAGAATCAGGGAGATCTTAGTGGAATCTGACTAAACCAGAGAAAGGTATTTAATTAACTTTGACTGGAATGACAATCAGAAGAATCTTAGGATCGATTCAACTGAACCAGACAAAAGTCATGGAACATCTTCAATTGGGATAAGAATCAGGGAGATCTTAGTGGCAATTTGACTGAACCAGAGAAGGTCTTCTGAGAAGGTCGTTCCGAGGAAGATGCTGAAATAGCCTGTAGCTTTTGAGAAAACTACTAGGTCGCATAGGTAGCCAACGATGTTTATTTATTTGATCTTTTCCCTGAAAGAGGAAAAGTGTTAGTCATATGCAATGTCATGATGGATGAAATGCATTGCATTGATGTTCTCAAAATAAATGAGGTTATGATGTATGCGATATGTATGTAAATGCCATAATGTATGAATATGGAATGCTATTGTGATGTTTCTTAGTCCGGGGAAGTAAATTCCGAACTGCTCCTGGAGAGTATAAGGGATTTGAATTCTTGGTTTCCACTGGGGATAATGAAAGGATATAATCTGCCGGGGATTTCCTCTTCCTGCTTGAGGATGTTCTATCGGGGATTGACTCTGCTTGAGAATAAACGTTGTGGAGGGAGATGTTTTATTGGAAGATTTTTCCGTTGTAGAGAAATAACCTCTGTTGTAGAATGAACTTCCGTAGTTAGAGAAATGAACTCTGCCTGGGAGGAGACTTTATAACTGTTTGAAATTATAAAACTCGGTTGCGGAATACAGGTTGCAGCTGGAGAAGGAACTTTGTTGGAGGAAATATTTCTTGTTTGGGGAAGAAGAGATTGAAACTTTGGTTGTTTCTTCACCGTGGGGAACATAGACGTCACGGGGTCATATGTAATGGTGACTTCGTCTAAAAACTGTCTCTTCCCCTGTACCTGCTGGAAGAAGTAACTGTCGGGACTAAAATGTTTTTTAGACTTTGCCTCGTTCCTTAAAGTCGTGAGCAATTGTCTTTCTGCTTCTTATGCGAACATTTGTGAATATCAATCATGTTCAAATGCATATGTCAAGAATAAGTCATTGGACGTTTTTGCAAAATAAAACAGAAAAAGAAAAACAAGCAGTTTTGTACTTTTAAAGAAATGATTTGTATTGATTTTTGAAGTTCGCCTATAACAGGCTTTTTTGTACAAAGAGACTGACGTTCTAGTAGGAGAACACCATCGTAAGAAACGAAAATTACACAAAACAGTGTACAAAGAGAGAACAACTATGTGTAATAATCCCATTGAGTTTCAAATCTGCTATTGCCCTTATGTCTTCGACCGTCTCATCACTTTGCTACTTATCTGAAGCTGACTAGATTGATCGGTACCGTTTGAGTTTGACAGTTGATACTGAAGTCTGGTCACAAGGTGATCCAATGGGGACATAGTGATACGCTTCAAATCCCTAACTTTTGCCTGGACCGTCCATTCGGGTTTTCAGTCCACCAGGATACCCTTTTTTTCCCAAGCTGCCTTTTTAGGTTTTCGACTTGTCGAATGTACAATTTTTTTTTGGATTCATCCCTAATTTTTTCCCGAACCCTTTTGGTTCGTCGGGATGCCCTTATTTTTGTCTAGGCCATTCAACCTAGCGGGTCTTTATTCATGCGTAGTATCTTTTCACTATGTCCACATTAACAGGGTGAGGAAGGTCGTCACCATCCATGGTGGTCAAAATCATGGCTCCACCTGAAAATATGCTTTTGATCACAAATGGCCCTTCGTATGTGGGAGTCTATTTTCCCCTGGGATCACCTTGCGGAAGTATAATGTGCTTGATCACTATATCACCGACTTGATATACTTGTTGTCTGACCTTTTTGTTGAAAGCCTTGATCATCTGTTTTTGATACATTTGACCATGACAGACAACAATAAGCCTTTTCTCATCAATCAGATTCAGTTGATCAAGTCGAGTCTGGATCCAATCGTCTTCATTCAAACCTGCATCCTTCATGATTCTCAAAGAAGGGATCTGGACCTCAATAGGTAGGACAACCTCCATACCATATACCTGAGAGTAGGAAGTTGCCCCTGTCGATGTTCTTGCTGATGTGCGGTAACCATGAAGAGAAAATGGTAACATCTCATGCCAGTCTTTGTATGTCATTGTTATCTTCTGTATGATTTCCTTAATGTTCTTATTATCAGCTTCCACAATGCTATTCATCTTCGGCCGGTAAGGAGAAGAATTATGATGCTGGATCTTGAATTGTTTATAGAGTTCGGTGATCATTGTATTATTTAGATTTGTACCATTGTCTATAATGATTCTCTCTGGCACACCATACCGACAAATCAGGTTATGCTTGATAAATCGCGCCACAACATTCTTGGTAATAGTAGCAAAAGAAGCAGCCTTAACCCACTCCGTGAAGTAATCAATGGCCACTAGGTGAAGTTATGCCCATTGGAAGGGGTAGGTCTAATATCTCTAATCTTGTCAATGCCCTATATTGTGAAGGGCCATGGAGTCGTCAAGACGTTCAAAGGAACCGGAGGTACATGCACCTTATCAACATAGATTTGGAATTTGTGACAAGTTCAGGAATGCTGATTGTAGTCTGCTTCCATAGTGGACCAATAGTATCCTGCCCGTAGGATATTTTTAGCCATGGTATGTCCACTAGAATGGGTTCCAAAGGTACCTTCGTGTAAATCTGCCATAATCCTCTCTGCTTCACTCTTTTCCATGCATAGAAGTAAAGTAGAGTCATGGTTGTGCTTGTAGAGGATTCCACTACTGAAGAAGAACTTTGCGGCGAACTTTCTCAGAAACTTCTTATCAGTGACAAATGCCCCCTCGAGATACCTTTTCACTTCATGAAACAAAGGTTTGTCTGCTACTTCCTCAATGTCAATCTCGTAGTAGTATGCTGGTTCATCCAACCTCTCAATAGTGATTCGAGGAGCCTCGTTGTACCACTTGACCTTGAACATATATGATATGGTAGCTAGCGCATCTGCTATAACTGATTCTCTTCTCGTGGAAAATGTTCAAAGGTTACCTCTTCAAAGTGTGGAAGAAACGTCAACACATGTTCTTTGTAAGGGATGAGGTTCGGGTGCTCCGTGCCTCACTCTCCTTTGATCTGACTTATTACCAAGGCTGAATCCCCGAAAATGCTCAAGAACTTGATCCTTAGGTCAATAGAAGCTTTGAGTCCCATGATGCATGCTTCATACTCCGCCATGTTCTTGGTACAACTGAAACATAATCTGGCAGTGAAATGAGTATGACATCCCTCATGGGATATAATTACAGCACGAATGCCATTATCGAGCGTGTTTGAGGCTCCGTCAAAAACCATAGTCCATCGGGATCCTTCTTCAGGTCCTTCATCCGGTCCAGGTTCTTCAAAGTTAGTTACTAACATAATATTCTCATCCGAGAATTCAAAGTTCATGGACTGGTAGTCATCCAGGGCCTGATGAGCCAAATGATAAGCTAATACACTTCCCTTGATTGATTTCTGGGTCGTGTATTGGATATCATATTCGGTCAAGATCATTTGCCATCTTGCTATTTTCTGGAGAGGGCGGGCTTCTCGAAGATATATTTGATCGAATCCATCTTAAATATCAGCAAAGTAGTGTGGGTCAACATATACTGTCTCAATCGGCGAGCAGCCCATGCCAAAGCCCAACAAGTTTTCTCGAGCAGCGATTATCTTGTTTCACAGTCGATAAACTTTTTTCTAAGGTAGTATATTGCATTCTCTTTTCGACCAGACTCGTCATGCTGCCCCAACATACACCCCATTGAATTATCTAACACTGTCAAGTACATTATCAAAGGTCTTCCTTCAATCGGAGGCATCCGAATTGGTGGTTCTTAAAGGTATTCCTTAATTCTTTCGAAGGTAGTCTGGCATTCGTCATTCCACTTTACCACTTGATCTTTCTTCAAGAGTTTGATGATTGGCTCACAAGTAGAAATTATATGGGAAATGAACCTGGCAATGTAATTTAGGCGTCCTAAGAAGCCTCTAACTTCCTTCTCAATGCAAGGAGACGGCATCTCCTGTATAGCCTTTACTTTTGCAGGGTCTACCTGAATGCCCTTGTCACTAACAATGAAACCTAACAGTTTACCAGACCTTACCCTGAAGGTGCACTTGTTTAGATTCAACCTCAGCTTGTATGTCTTCAACCTATCAAATAGATTTTGTAAATGATCAAGGTGTTCTTCCTCAGTTTGAGACCTGTCTATCATGTTATCCACATATACCTCTATCTCATGGTGAATCATGTCATGAAACAAAGCTACCATGGTTCACTGATAGGTTGCCCCATCATTCTTTAATCCAAACGACATCACTTTGTAGCAGAAAGTGACCCATTGCGCGACAAAGGTTGTCTTCTCCATGTATTCGGGTGCCATCTTGATTTGATTTTAACCAGAGAAACCATCCATGAAGGAAAAGTTCTTGTGTTGCACAACATTGTCAACCAGAACATCGATGTGGGGAAGCGGAAATTCATCTTTGGGGCTTGCCCTATTCAAATCTCTGTAGTCCACACACATCCGTACCTTGTCGTCCTTTTTAGGCACCGGAACTACATTGGCAACCCATTGGGGATAAGAGGTGGTGGCTAAGAAACCAGCGGTGAACTTCTTCATGACCTCTGCTTTGATCTTCTCTGACATTTCAGGGCACATGCGATGAACCTTCTGCTTTATCGGAGGGTAATATTCTTTAGTTGGCAGACGGTGAACCACAATATCCGTATCCAGTCCTGGCATGTCTTCATATGACCAGGCAAAGATCTCGACATAATCATGCAACATATGTATCAACCGTTATTTGACATTAAGCCCCATATTTGCATCGATCTTGACTTCTTTTCTGTCTTCCTCTGTTCCCAAGTTTATGATCTCAACTGGCTCTTCATGAGGTTGTATAGCCCTCTCTTCCTGCTGTAACAGCCTAGTAAGTTCTCCAGGTACCTCACAATCTTCCCCACCTTCGTCCTCGGCTTGGTTGATCAAATTTTCAAAGTCATAATTGGCGATAGCAGAACTGTTATCAATGGGATCCAGAGTGGATATGGATCTGCAGTTGGATACGTGAGTGTGTGTAAGAGCATAGTTGTATAGACAAAGTAAAAGTAGAAAGGAAAAACAGAGAGCGCAAAATTTGTATGCGTAAAATTCCAATGATTTATTAATGCCATATGAAAATGAAACATGATAACCCTCACAAATAAACAGATGTTCCCCGGGTAAGACACATGGCCATAAAGTTATATTGTTTATTACATATCCAAAAAAACAAGAAAGGCAATTACTTATGAACAAAAGTAATCAGTACAAAATCTTTTTTCGTCCAGTTACTGGGTTCACCGTGGATAGTATGGAAGATCCAGCTGTCCACGTCACTATCACTGTCACCATCTTCTAAAGCGTTGACCCCATGATTGCTGATGTGTAGGGGAGGTCTTCCAGCACGAGCACATTGAACAGCCCTTTGAGCCCCTGAAGAGAAACCCAAACCAAATTTATCAGACTTGTATGGAATATCAGGGAGCTGACGCCAAATGGTAGACCCACCTTCTTCGATAACCGCTTTTAGATCCTTGAGAGAAGCCATCTTCAAGGGAGATTTGGTGATTTTCAGAATATTGGTGATCGTTTCAGTTGCAGCCAGAGTTTGAGGTACCTCTTTGAAATTCTGGCACAGAGTCTCAATGAACTCACCATCCATTTTTACATATCTAAAGGAGTTCAGGTGACTGACCATGTATTCTTCTTCCCTGTGAACAGTGACAATTCTTCCTTTGACTGGGTATTTCATCATCTGATGCAGAATGGACGTGACAGCTCCTTCCCCATGGATCCAAGGGAGACCCAATAAACAAGAATAGGATGGTCTGATATGCATCACGTAGAATGTAGAGTCGAAAGTCCGAGAACCAACTTTGATGGGGATGTCCACCTCCTCGTGCACCATTCTCTTTGAACCATCAAAAGCCCTCACTACAATGTTGTTGGGCTTTAAGGCCAAACCTTCACACTCTAGTGTATCCAGAGCTTTATTCGGTAGCACATTTAATGATGCACCAGTATCTATTAGGACATGGGCCAAATTAGTGCCCTTGCATTCGACATAGACATGGAACGCATCATTGTGTTTCCTCCCTCTAGGAGTCAGATCAGCATCAGCAAAAACCCAAACCATTACCAGCCGTCAAACTGGCCACACAATCTTCAAATTGGTCAGCAGAGGTTTCTTGTGGCACATGGGAAGTTTTAAGATATTTCACCAGAGCTTTCGCATGAGCTTCGGAGCACAACAGTAAGGCTAACATAGAAATATTTGAAGGGGTCTTCCCCAGCTGTTCGACCACATAGTAGTCGCTTTTCTTGATAATTTTCAGAATTTCTTCCATCTCCTTCTTGGAAGCCTCTGGGATAGATACTGAATGTGCCTTCGTCTAGACAGGCTCAATCTTTATGTCTTTGCCTTGAGTCTCGATCAACTCGGTGATAGGGGTGTCAGCAGGGGTAATTACAGAAATTGTAGTATTAGTATCAGCAGGAACAAAAGTAGGAATGATCACAGGACCAATAATAGCTTTCGTAGGAGAAATATCAGGGGAGAACACTCTTCCACTTCTGGTTATTTTGCTGGTTCCCACAATGTTTCCAATGTTGGGGTCAGCCTTTTCGGAAACCTGGTCTTCATTAGCCAACCAATCTTGCTTGACACCGTGGTAGTAGACGTCACCCCCATAGTTCCAAGGAATAATTGTCTGAGGAGTATGGGATTGGCCCTGGCATAGTAATTATCATCGGGGTAACCTTTGGAACAGATGTAATCCTGAAGGGTCTTTTGGTGGAGACCTTAGGAGGATTGGCGGAAATGGTTATTATTGAAACATCCTTGTATGGAATGGTTGGAACGGGAGTCTTCTCAAATAAAATCTCTCTATTATCCATCAGGCGCTGAACACCCGCCTTCAACAAAAAACAACCAGACGGTAAAGATAAACAGAAGTGGCAACCTTCGCCACAACCCGGAAATAAACCGGCCTTCAATAAGTTACACTTAACGATCATAAGAGGAGTAAAAAGCTCTTCAACAGTAGTAACAAACACATCGTCTTCAATAGCGTTAACACCACGGCCGTGCTTGGGCATAGGAGCAGTGATAACATTTGGAATCTCTGTGGTGTCAAATTCAATTTCCTTCACCTCGAGAAGGCCTTGCACCTTATTTTTCAAATCCCAGCAGTCGTTTGTATCATGACCTGGACTTTTTGAATGATATGCACATCAGGCATTTGGATTGTAGCGGGGAAAGGCAGTGTTGGGATTCTTCGGAGCTTCCTTCAAAGTTACCAGATTAGACTTTAGTAAATGTGGAAAGACTTGAGACAGAGTAATGTTTATCCGGGTATACCGTCTTACCGGCCTTTCTGCTCTAGATTGATTGTTTCTTTGTTGAACAGATGCAGGTTTAGGGATCATAACAGCCCCTACCGTCGGACGGCGTTCAGTTCTATCCTGATTCCTTTGATTATACACAGAACTAACCTCTTTCTTCCCAGCAAATGGCTTCCTTACTGCACTGGAGGATGCATCTTTTTGGATCTTACCGCTCCTAATTCCAGCTTCCACTCTTTCCCCTGTCAAGATTAATTCGGTAAACCCGGCCGAGGAGCTTCCAATCAAGTGATTAAAGAATGGACCAGACAGGGTACCCAGAAACATATCCACTAGCTCCCTATCAGACAGGGGAGGTTGGACTCTTCCTGCTAAGTCCCTCCACTTCTAAGCGTAGTCTTTAAATCCCTCGCTCGAACCCATAGCCATACTTTGGAGTTGAGTACAGGTGGGAGCAAGGTCTGCGTTGTACTGATACTACTTATAGAAAGCAGCGGCCATGTCTTCCAAATTATGGTGTTGGTCCTTTCCAGCTGGTAGAACCAATCTAACTGAGTTCGGGATAGATTATCCTGAAAGAATTGGACCCATAAGTCCCTGTCAGCAGTGTGAGGCTGTATCTTCCTCACATAAGATCGGAGGTGTATTTTAGGACATGAATCCCCATCGTATTTGGAAAACACTAGCACCTTGAAATTTGGCGGGATGACAATCCCAGACACCAAACCCAGCTCTTCAAAATCCAGCCCATGCATTTTCTGAAACTCCATTGCTCTCAGACGCTCTTCCAACTGTTTGTACTCTTCGTCGGCCGGAGGATACTGCTCTTCATTATAATCAGTCTCATTGTCAGATTCCTTTGGACTAGGGTATTTATCTCTTGTCTCACCCTCTTGGTTATCTCCTTCTTTTGATGAATATGTCAGCTCAACAACTTGCCTTAGCGGTCCTTTGAATCTCCTTCCCAGATTTACCACACCAACTGTTCTCCTTGGCTTCTTGGTCTTGTCTTTAACAATCAGGGCTTTCAGTTCCTCTTTCCCCTTGGACAGAGCCATAATCATCTGTTGAAATTATGTGTTCTGAGTCTGTCAGTCCTTCACTGTTTGTCCTAGAGCCATTGCTGAAATAAACAACGAAGAGGATGAGAAACCTACTTTGAAACCTGTTTATGCAATGATATGTATGATATATGTATGCAATGTTTTCAAGGATTTCTAAGACTCAAATTTTCTTAAACAGAAAGAGAATAAACGTTAATTGTATTTAAAATGTTTTATTGATCACAATAATTCCTTTTGGGCTCACAAGGGAACAAAGCAAAATAAAACCATCCAAGATAAAGAAAACTCAAGCTTCCCACAGACGCATCCTCTTTGGTACAATGTAGGCATTTATACTCTTCTCCTCGTGAAGTAACTGGGTGAGTTCTAGAACCTTCTTCTCACTGGCGTAGAATTGGGTTTCAAAAGTATCTCTTTCTTCTTTGAGTTGGATTTAGGACCTCTGTAACTCTTCAAAATCAGTTGGCATGTCAGGATGAAAAACGATGTAAGGAATGTCTCCCTCTGCAACTGGCTCCATAATCATAGGTAAGATGGCAGGGTAAGGCATCATAAGTCATTGAGCACGAGCTCGCACCCATTTGAGGTAAGGCTCAAGAGGGATGGAATTCTTGTGCACCAGTGTCTTGCTATCAAGTTGGTTTATCATGCCCCAAGCTCGAATGAACCTCTTACGATAACCCTGAACATCATTCTCATAGTCAAATGTGATTCCTTGGACAAGTTTGTCGTGTGGACCATCCCTTCTAGCGTAACCAAACTGTCGCAATGCCAAACAAGTATTATAAGTGGTTCCTCCCCTGACGCCTAAGAGAGGGACATTAGGGAATTCCCCACAGTGATCAATGATGGTAACATTCTCCGAGGATCGAGAACACCAATGAACATCCAAATATGTAAGGGACATCAACCTATGAGACCATCTCATACCCTGCTCATTCTTCAAAATAGACCGAGGTAGGTGTGAAATAAACCACCTAGCCAATAGAGGAGTGCAACATAGAAGAGTCCCTCTTCTCTTTAGAGTGCGAGTATGTAGAGAGTGTAGAATATCCCCAATTAAAGTAGGCATTAGATTATGTGACAGAAAAACCTTAACTGCAATCACATATAAGAGTTGGTCCGTGTTAGGGAATAGTACCATCCCATAGATGAGAAGGGCCATAACTTCTTCAAAAGCTTGTAAATCCATATTATCCCAAAAATGGCGAGCTTTATCAAATAGGAACTTATCTAGAAATCCTTGGACACCCCCTCTGGTTTCCCAATTTTCCACTACATCAGACCGTTGTAAAGATAGAGTTTGATCAATCTCTTCAAGCTTTGGGTCTCTTTCCATACCGTTGAATGGTAGCTGATTAAGGATAGGTACCCCCAATAACTGAGAAAACTCCTTCATAGTATGCACTAGCTAGTAATCAGGGAAGGTGAAGCAGTGGTGCAACTGATCAAATAACTGAAAGAGCACCTTTAACATTTCTTCATATGGGGTTGAAGTGACCAAGTTGAGAAGTCGACCATGTTTTTCAGTGAAGGGAGAGCTTTCAGGAATCCTTGATGCTAACTCTTTGAGTTGAGGGTGCACTTTAACAAGGTTGATTTGGATAGTGTTCCTGCAAGTGGATGCCATGTCCTACAAAACAAGACAAATATAAGCCCTATAAAATCCTTGAAATGGTTAGTATGATATGTCATGTTATGATGTCATGATTATGCTAAGAAATCACATATATAGCAAGCAACAGGAAAATCACACTAAGACCTTAGGTTTAAGGCTTGCATGGGTTTTAAGGTAGAACCCTCTTGAAGTTGGATTGGATCAACCTTTCCTATAAATAGTAATCGGGTTCTACGGGATCTCAATATCACTGACCTTTCCCACAAGCTTCGTTCGATAGACGACTGACTCGCAACCAAACAAAACTCAGGAGTCGAGTCTCAATGAGTGTAGCATCGAGTATCTTCCGACTTTGGGAATACACCAAAGACGGCCATCTCGCTACGTCCTAATCGCCAAGTTGTTCATTTAAAGGTTCTAAGGTTAGTTGACGCATTATGACACCATGCAGCGGCCCCGTATTCTCCTTGATTAACTCAAGGGCTACCGATACCAACCAAAGTTTCGCATCAACATAGCCATCGCTTCAACCGTGTCGGTATACCTCGCACAGTTTCCACGATCTATTGCTACTTACCTAAAAGGTTTCCCCAGATCCGGATGTAGGATCTATAATACCCAAATAGATACCCTTAAAAGTAAAGCAATCAACAGTCAAAGAAGAAAGTTTAAAATGATCTAGACCCTAAGTTAAAGCCTATTTTATTTATTTTCCCCAACAGAGTCACCAGTTCTGTGACACGGTGGCAGAACCGACTGTTAATACTGGTTTGAATTTTTTTTCCGCAAATGTCGCGGTAAGCAAGATTCGCCACCGACTTTTCTTTTATCCAACAAAGGAAAGGGTGAAAAGAACATAAAAAAACCTTTTTCGAGAATTAATGAGTAAGAGGGGTAGATTTTGGAAAGGGAAGGTGTTAAAACCCTTTCCATCTGTGGTTTTCCACGGGCTCTTAGGTACTTGCTCATTTTTGAAAACTTTTTGTGCTTTATATGTTTTGAAATATTTTATTTTATTTATGATAACTCTCATATCAGTCCTCGAGAGTGTGATCAAGCGTTTTGAAAACTTTGTTTAAAAAGTGTTTGAAAGTGTGGTGTGTAAAAATGAATTGTTTTGAGCAAGTACTTAAGAATTATCTACCTACTCAGAAATTTTGTTCTTTTCCTCCTATCCTTTAGACAGTGCTATCCTACTATTAGTGAGTAGGTAACCCTAGTTGTCGGATGTTGAGGGACTATCAAAAGAGATGTACGGTCACTAAAGGAAATTGGGCAAAAACTATTAGTAACTGTCCTAAATCCCTAAGATCACTTTTTTAACCGAGGCCACAGTCGAGAGGGTCATCGAGGGACTAGTGATCTCTTAGACTCAAGGACAACCACTAAGGATTCTCACATTTTGAGAATTATGACTGTATTCGAAGGCAACCAAAGTGGGAGATACCCTAGGGGTGAGCATGTCCAAGTGTGCTTGATTTTGTCCATTTATCTTACGCATTTAGGGTTATCTATGTTCAATTAATTGTTTTCTTTCCATGCAATCCTATTAACCATTCTTCTAAGCAGTTTATCATGCGGGAAAATAAATTGCGGAAAAATAAAGTTCCTAACTATTACAAGGCCTTGGGGCAGTTACATAATCATAGACAGGAATTTAAATATAACTTAATTATTACAAACCACGAACAATTACAAAATTGGAAAATAATACGACAAAAATAATAAATACGTGAAGCGTCTAAACCCTAAAGCGCGCATAAGTTAAAAGAAAAGTATTTTTCATTGTTTTTTTTAATTTGAAAAAAAAATTTAAATGATAAAGAAAAAATTAATTAATTGGAGAAATTATTAATAATAAAAAATTAATTCTGAATAAAAAAATAATATTTTGATATTTTTGAAGAAAAAGAGTTTGCGATTAAACCTAGGTTCTAATTGATTTTATTTTAAAGAAACAAATCAAAATAATTACATTAAATTAATTTACAAAATTAGTTTTAATAAAAAACCTAAATCCTATTTTTTGTGATTTTACTGATTTTTATGATTAAATAAACAAATGATTTTTCTGAAATATTTAAAAAACAAAGAAATTAAATAAATAATAATAAAAAGGAAAAAAAGAACGGGCCTGATATTGAAGCATTTTTAGGGGGTGCAAAATTGAATTTGTAGGGCCCAGATCAGCTAGCCCAATGGTCTTTTGCACGTGATTTGGTGTTGTTGCCTCTTGGAGGTCCATGGTGGGGACTTCCTGTTGGGAGCGTTGGATCTGGCGCCATGCAGATCTGATGGCCTGAGTTGATGGTGCAAGGTGTACACATGGGCAAGCAGGCGTACTGGATCTGAAAGAAACATATGAGAAAACATAAAATGTTGGACCTGGGACTCGAACCCAGGTCCTTCCCTTTGCTAAGCGCCTCCTTTACCAACGCACCAACCTGTTCATTCAGTATATAACATAAACATAAAATAATATATATTAAATAAATGCCCAGAATTTGTTTTTTTATAAAAA
Organism: Vicia faba; assembly: GCA_948472305.1. Lineage (NCBI taxonomy): Eukaryota > Viridiplantae > Streptophyta > Magnoliopsida > Fabales > Fabaceae > Vicia > Vicia faba. The sequence goes on along the minus strand of OX451736.1, from coordinate 74,423,106 downwards.
ATGCGCGCAGATTTCAAACGGCCCAATCAGGCTGTACCACGCCTCCATCTTCCCTAACTGCCCGTCGTCTTAGCCTGAGAACTTTTACCTACGGACTGAACCTGTCACTAAAAACCTATGCATTTCAAAAATTCATACCAAGCCATATAAATTCAATCTGAATACATGAATCAATTGGGTTTGACCCCCTGAGCATGATGGTATCCATAATTAGGTCCAATTTCACCTGTACATGAAAACCCCAAAACGGACCTTGAAACCCTAACAATGGTAATTAGTCATAAACGCATCAAAACAAGCAATTAATCATTCAAACATGTTCTAAATGATCATATAAACATGAATGTATACTCAAAATTCATTTATTATGCGTATATTATTAAAATTGAATTCAAGAACAAAAAGCAAATTGTGACGTTGTAAATGCTTGTTATGGATGCTTTGATGCGTGAGAAGATCCAGTTAGCTTCCAAATGTGCCCAGGAATTGATTGCAACCTTCAGAATGCTTTGAATCTCCCTGTAAATCAAAATTCGATTGCCACTTTTTGTCAAAAATTTGGATTTTCTAGTGTCAATTTCGTGCGGCCAATCCTTGTTTTTCTGATCAGGTCTTGTTATGAATATATAATGGAATGAATTAGGTCAATAAAATTGGATGCAATCTTGGAGAATTATGGAGAAAAGATTTGATTTGCCATGGATATTTTAAGTTTCTAAAATAGTCCAAATCATGCTCTTTTCATTCCAATCACCCCTTACACAAAATATTTGATTTTCCAGCTGATTTTAGACTCATTATGTGGTCATAAAAACAAATCTTGGATTTTATTTTATTATTTCACTATTTTATTTGATTTATTTTGATTTTAATGAATAAAAAATAAAAAAAAAAAAAAAATAATGAAATAATGTAGGAGTGATCTCATGGGTCTTGGGCCATCTTAGGAACAAGTTTCAAGCATGAAAACATGGCCCCATTTTGAAAAAATTCAAGTTTGGTCATTATTTGCTTCATGCACATTTCCAAAAATTAGTCAACTTCAGCAATGCATATCTTTCTAATTTTTAACCCTAAGAGGGTTTTCTTGGACTTTTAATAGATCTTAGGATGTTCTCTAAACAACCCTTTTGGTTTCATCTCAATTGGATCTTCCATGTTCATGTAAGGAGCTTTGACCCAAAAGGTGTTTTGTTGACTTTTTGAAAGGATCTATAATGTATGAACTTGTATATTTTGATTGAGGCATTTCATGACCTTGAGGGATGAAGAGGAGTTGTAGGGAATTGGATTCTCTTAAAAATGAGCCTTGGTTGAAAAAAATTTCTGATAAAGTATGAGAAACTTATGCTTGGTCAAATTTTGGTTGACTTTCCCTATAGAAACCCTAATTTGTCATTTTTTACTTTTGATGAGTTAGGAGCATTTCTTGAGGAATCATGATCAATCTTGATCAAATGATGGATATTACTTAAAAATATTGATGTTGATCAAAAATCTTGAAGTTTGACTGTATTTGGGCCACAATTTACTTTTGAACTAGTATAGTTGATTTCCAGGCATTTGAGCAGTTGACTGAGCACACTTGTTGTTCAAGGCATGAAATTTGGCATGGATAATATTGAGGAAATATTAGGAAAATGGAGAACCTTTGGGACCCTTGGGACTCAACCATCTTGATGATAAGTGAAACCCTAGTTTTAGATTCATTGCCTCAGGAGGAGAGTTAGTCTGGTCAATTCTTGGTCATCCTTGAGCAATTGAGGACCTCTAGAGGCATGTCTTGAGTGAAAATGGGAGGGAAAATTTTGGGGTACAACAATAAGCACATCGAGCATTTGGGTTGTAGCAAGGAGATGCAATGTTGGGATTCTTAGGAGCTTCCCTCAAGGTAACCAGATTGGATTTCAGTAGGTGTGGTAAAACTTGAGACAAAGTCATATTTAACCGGGTGAATTGCCTTACAGGTCTTTCTGCTCTAGGATGATTTTTTCGTTGTTGAGTAGCTGCAGGCTTGGATATCATAACAACCCCTACGGTTGGAAGACACTCGGTTCTGCCCTGATTTCGTTGATTGTAAATAGCATTGGCCTCTTTTTTCCCTATGAAAGGTCTCTTTCCTGTACTCGAAGAGGCATCCTTCTGAATCTTGCCACTTCTAATCCTTGCTTACACTCTTTCTTCTGTCAAAATCAACTCAGTAAAGCCAGCTGAGGAGCTTCCAATCAGATGATTGAAAAATGGACCAGATAGGGTACCCAAAAACATATCCACTAACTCCCTATCAGACAGGGGGGTTGGTTACTTCTTGCTAAGTCCCTCCACTTCTGAGCACAGTCTTTAAAACCCTCGCTCGAACCCATAGACATACTTTGGAGTTGTGTACGGGTGGGAGAAAGGTTTGCATTATACTGATACTGCTTATAGAAAGCAGTAGCCAGGTCTTCCCAGTTACGAATATTGGTCTATTCCAACTGGTAGAACCACTCTAGTTGAGTCCTGGATAAACTTTCTTTAAAGAAGTGGACCCATAAGTCCTTGTCTGCAGTATGAGATTGAATCTTCCTCACATAAGATCAGAGATGTGTTTTAGGACATGAGAACCCATCATATTTTGTGAACATCGTAACCTTGAACTTCTGCGGGATGACGACCCCAAAAACTAAACCCAACTCTTCAAAATCCAGCCCCGTTACCCTCTGGATTTCCATTGCATTCAGACGATCCTACAGTTGTTTATATTTCTCATCAGCCGGAGGATACTGCTCCTCATTATAGTCGGTCTCATTATCATATTCCCTAGGACTGTGGTCTTCCTCTCTTGTTTCCACTTCTTGATTGTCTCCTTCCTTTGACGAAGATGCTAGCTCTACAACTTGCCTTAACAGTCCTCTGAACCTCCTTCCAAAATTCACCACACCAGTTGGCTTCTTGGTCTTTTCTTTGACAATCAGGGCTTTCAGTTCCTCTTGCCCCTTGGCCAGAGCCATGATCATTTGTAGAAACTTAGCATTTTGAGTTTTTAGATCCTTCACTGTTTGTTTGAGATCCATTTCTTTACTGCTGAAATAAACAGCAAAGAAGATGAGAAATCTGCTTTGAAACCTGCTTATGCAATAATATGTATGATATATGTATGCAATGTTTTCAAGGATTTCTAAGACTTAAAATTGCTTAAACAGAAAGAGAACAAATGTTAATTGCATTAAGAAGTTTTAACGGTCACAATGATGCCTCTTGGGCTTACAAAAGGAGTAACAAAGCAAAAAGTAAACTCTCCGAGCAAAGAAAGACCCAAGCTTCCCATAGGCGCATCCTCTTTGGTACAATGTAAGAATTTATACTCTTCTCTTCGTAAAGTAACCTGGTGAGCTCTAAAACCTTCTTTTAGCTGGTGTAGAATTGGGTTTTAAAGGTATCCCATTCTTCTTTGAGTTGGATCCAGGATTTCAGTAGCTCCTAGAAATCAGTTGGCATGTCAGGATGAAGAACAATGTAAGGAGTGTCTCTCTCAGCAATTGTCTCCATAATCATGGGTAAGACGATGATATAAAGCATCATAAGACATTGAGCACGAGCTCGTACCCATTTGAGGTAAGGATCAAGAGGGGTGGAATTCTTTTGCCCCAGTGTCTTGCTATCAACTCGGTTTATCATGCCCCAAGCTCGAATGAACCTCTTACGATAACCCTGAACATCATTCTCATAGTCAAATGTGATTCCTTGGACGAGTGTGTCGTGAGGACCATCCCTTCTAGCATAACCAAACTGTCGCAACTCCAAACAAGGATTATAAGTGATCCCTCCCCTAATTCCTATGAGAGGGACATTAGGGAATTCCCCACATCGATCAATGATGGTAACATTCTCAAAGGATCGAGAACACCAATGAATATCCAAATGTGTGAGGGACATCAATCTATGAGACCATCTCATACCCTGCTTATTCTTAAAAATAGACCGAGGCAGGTGTGAAATAAACCACCTAGCCAACAGAGGAGTGCAACACAAAAGGGTCCCTCTTCTCTTTAGAGTGTGGGTATGCAGAGAGTGTAGGAAATCTCCAAGTAAAGTAGGCACCAGATTATGAGACATAAAAACCTTGACTTCATTCACATCTATGAGCTGGTCCGGGTTAGTGAATAGTACCATCCCATAGATGAGAATGGATAAGAATTCTTCAAAATCTTGTAAATCCAGGGTATCCCAAAAATGGTGAGCTTTCTCAAATATAAACTTAACTAGAAATCCTTGGACGCCTCTTCTGGTTTTCCAATTTGCCACTACATCAGACCGTTGTAAAGACAGAGCTTGAGCAATCTCTTTAGGCTTTGGGTCTCTTTCCATATTGTTGAATGGTAGCTAATTAAGGATAGGTACCCCCAATAACTGAGAAAACTCCTCCATAGTAGGCACTAACTAGTAATCAGGAAAAGTGAAGCAATGATGTAACATGTCAAAGAACTGAAAGAGCACCTTTATCATTTCTTCATCAATGTTTGAAGTAACCAGGTTGAGAAGTCGACCATGTCTTTCAGTGAAGGGATAGCTTTCAGGAATCCTTGATGCTAGTTCCTTGAGTTGAGGAGGTACCCTCATAAGGTTGACTTGGATAGTGTTCCTGCGGGCGGATGCCATGTCCTACAAGACAATACAAAGATAAGCCCTAGAATATCCTTGAAATGGTTAGTATGACATGCCATGTTATGATGTCATGATTATGCTAAGAAATCATAGATATAGAAAACACAAGCAAATCACACAAAGACCTTAGGTTTAAGGCTTGCATGGGTTTTAAGGTAATACCCTCTTGAAGTCTTGATTAGTTCAACCTGTCCTATAAATAGTAACTGGATTCTAAGGGATCTGAATATCATTGATCTTTCCCACAAGTTTCGTTCCGATTGACAACTAACTTGCCACCAAACAAAACTGGGCAGTCAAATCTCAATGAGTGGAGCATCGAGTATCAACCGACTTTAGGGATACACCAAAGGCGGATATCTCACTACGTCCTAATATCCAAGTTATTCAATTAAGGTTCTAAGGTCAGTTGACGCTTCATGACACCATGCATTGGCCCAGTATTCTCCTTTATTAACTTAAGGGCTACCGGTACCCACCAAAGTGTTCCATCAACGTAGCTATCAATTCAACTGTGTCAGTATACCCCGCACAGTTTCCACGATCTATTACTACTTACCTAAAAGGTTTCCCCAGATCCGGTTGTAGGATCTATAGTAACCCAAAGAATACCCTTAAAAGTAATTTAATAAAACAAACAAATAAGACATATTAGAAATGAACTAGACCCTAAGGTAAACCCCACTTTTATTATATCCCCAGCAGAGTCGCAAGTTCTGTGATATGGTGGCAGAACCAACTTTTATACTGGTTTGCGTTTTATATTCATAAATGTGCAGTAAGCAAGAGTCGCCACCGACTTTTCTTTTATCCAACAAAGGAAAGGATGAAAAGAACAGAAAAAGACCTTTTTTCGAGATTTTCTGAGTAAGGGGGGGTAGATTATGGAAAGGGAAGGTATTAGCACCCTTTCCATCCGTGGTTTTCCACGGGCTCTTAGGTACTTGCTCATTTTTTAAAACTGTTTTTCGTGTTTGTGTGTTTTGAAAGGTTTTGTTTGCTTTATGATAACTCTTGTATCAGTCCTCAAGAGTGTGATGAAGCGTTTTTGAAAGTGGTTTTGAAAGTGTGGTGTAAAAATGAATTACATTTGAGCAAGTACTTAACAGCTATCTACCTACTCGAAAAAGGAGTTATTTTCCTACTTTCCTTTAGATAGTGTTATCCTACTATTAGTGAGTAGGTAGCCTTATCATTGGATGTTGAGGGACTATCGAAAAGGACGTTTATGGTCATTGAAGGCAACATGTAGAGATATCTTAGCAGTTCGAAGGGACTGTCATCATATATATGTAGGCAACATCGAGGGACAAGATCATTTCTCGTAGGAAACTCGAGGGACATTAAGGGACTATGATCTTTATCATGACTTTAAACTGAGGGGTCTTTGCTAAGGTATCCCTATGTTTGAGGGACATGACCATTTCCGAAGGTAACCAAAGTGGGAAATACCCTAGGGGTGAGAGTGTGCAATAGTGTGCTTTTTTCAGGTATTTTGATCTTGATGTTAGTGATCTAAGATTGATTGATTAGTTCTTGCCATACACGCCTAATTTACTAGCAGTTTATATACATGTATACAATATAGTGTGGAAAATAAAACCTACAGCTGTTACAAGGCTTCGTGGCAATTTCAATTATATCTGACTGAAAATGTAATGTGCGGAAATTAAAAATCCTAATTAGGCTATTACAAACCGGGAACAGTTACATAATTAAAACAGAAAATAATAAGAGCGCGAAAATTAAGACGGGAATAAGTTTGAAACCTTAAAAACCTAATTTCTTATTAAAAATATTTTTGTATTTTATGAAAAAAATTTGAGATTTTACCTAATTTCTATTTAATTTTAAATTAAAGAAAACAAGTTAAAATTAATTAAGTTAAATTAATTTGCAAGGATTAATTTTAATTAAAATAAACCTAAACCTATATTTTTGTGATTTTTTGTTGATTTTATGATAAAAAAATGAATTAAAAAAATGTAAACTAATTAAAAGTGAAAATAAAGAGAATTAAAAAAAGAAATGGGCCTGGGGTGAGAAACCAAATTGGGGGGTGCTGGCTGGAATTTTTGTTAGGGCCCAGATCTGTTGGCCCATTACAGTGTATGATCCAGTAGTGCTGCATCTGGGAGGTCCACCATGAGGTTGCATGCTTGGAGGCGCTGGATCCAAGCAATTGGGATTTGATGATGATGGTGTGAGGACACATGGTGTGCACGCTGGAGCTTGAAGCGCTGGATCTGCAATATAAATGAGAAAAATAAAACACCTGACTTGGGTATCGAACCCAGGTCTTTCACTTCACACAGGTTCTTCCTTAACACCCAACCATCCTTCTCATTCGTGAACATAAATGAAACAATAATATAATATGCAAAATTAGGTCAAATATATTAATAAATAAAATGCGCGCGTGGAGTGGGGCCCTGGTATTTGGATAGACGAATGGGAGAAAGCCACGCTTGCACTGGTGAGTCTGACCATCCCTCACGGTGGTCAACTCCTTCTTCTCTGATGATATCAAAATTGGACCCTACAAAATAACAAGAATTAAAGCAAGAGATTAAGCCTACCCCCCTAAATCATATGCTACGAGTTCAATGGTGGTATCCATTTGGCCTAAAAGTCCCTGTATTGTAAGGTTTTAAGGTTTCAGTTTGTGATGCCCTAACAATGGCATTATGTGATTCAAGCATCAAAGCTCTCATGCGAAACGTCTAACCTGTTGTAATAGATGTCCTGAACACAAACCAACACATCAAACTTGTCAATAATGCATGAATTATTAATTTTGAATTTGTCAAACCTTACCAAAACGGCAGCGCTTGGTTACAGTGATCTTGGATGCTACGAGCTTCCAGAATGATAGGGATGGACTCCTGGGACCTTCAGGAGTGTGATGGAGTTCTTGGTTTGCCTTGAAAAGGGTTGAGATTGTTTGATACGAGTTTCACTTTTTCTTTGAGTTTGTGTATATGTAGTGAATCACATTAGGTTAAAATCCATCCATGAGATCTAATATAATCATGCTTTTAAAGTCATGAAGATTTGATCCAAAATTTCCAGCATAAGAAGATATTTCCCTCCTCTTTCCTTGTGCGTTTTTTCCTTGATATGCCAACATATTTTGTCCATCATTTGATGAGAAAAAGATTCCAAATCATATCTTCCCTTATTTCTTTTATTTATTTGTTTAATTTTGCATTTTAATGGATAAAATATCAAAATAAATAGTATAAATAAAAAATAATGTATGAATGAGCTCAAAGGTTGTGGTCCATGTTAGAAACAAGTTTCAAGCATGAGAAGATGGGCCCATTTGGAAAAAATTCAAGTTTGGTCAATATTGGCTTCGTGCACTTTTCCAAAACTTGGTCAACTTTAGCAATGCACTTCTATCTCATTTTTAACCCTAAGAGGGTATTCTTTGACTTTTTAGAGAGTTGAGGACGTCCTCTAAACAACCATTTTGGTTTAATTTCAATTTGATCTTCCATGTTCATGTAAGGAGCTTTGACCCAAAAGGTGTTTTTGTTGACTTTTTGAAAGGACCTATAATGTATGAGCTTGTATCTTTTAACTGGGGCATTTGTTGAACTTGAGAGCTAAAGAAATGTTGTAGGGATTTGGATTCTCTTCAAAATGAGCTTTAGTGGAAAAATATCTGATAAAGTCTGAGAAATTTATGCCTGGTCAATGTTTGGTTGACTTTTCCTATAGAAACCCTAATTTTCCATTTTTGACCTTTGATGAGTTAGGGGCATTTCTCGAGGAATCATGATCAACCCTTGATAAAATAATGGATATCACTTAAAAATGTTGATGTTGACCAAAAATCTTAAAGTTTGACTGTATATAGGCCACAATTGACTTTTTACCTAGTACCGTTGATTTTCAGGCATTTGAGCAGTTGACTGAGCAAACTTGTTGTGCAAGGCATGAAATTTGGCATGGATGATCTTGAGGACATATTAGGGCCATGGAAAACATTTTAGACCCTTGGATCTCACACATCTTGATGAAACCTGAAATCCTAGTTAGAGGTTTATTGCCTTAGGAGGAGAATTTGTTTGGTCATTTCTTAGTCATCCTAGGGCAAGTTGGGGATATCAATGGACATGTCGTGAGTAAAATGAGAGGGAAACGTTTTGGGTACAACAGGGAGTAATGGAGTGGTAAGCACATTTTACATTTGGGTTATATTTTGGATATGAAACATTCGGATTTGGAGGGGGATCCCGCAATGTTACGAAATTGGCCTTCAACAAGTGTTGTAGGGCTTGAGATAGTGACATGTTGATTGTGGTAAATTGTCTCCTCGGGATGTCTGGTCTTTGTTGATTTGCTCGTTGTTGTGATCTTTGATAAGAGGTTGTATTAGAGATAAAAAAATGCCCCTACTGAATGATGACGATCATTCTTAGCACGGCTTCTTAACCCAGATACAACATTAGTCTCTTTTTTACCAGTAAATGGATTTTTCACAGCATTTGAGGTGGAGGCCATAAGTATCTTCCCGCTTTTAATTTATCTTTCAACCCACTCACTAGTTAAGATCAATTCAGTAAATTCAGATGATGAACTTCCAATCAGCAAGTTGAAAAATGGACCAGTCAATGTTCCCATAAACATGTCTACAAACTCTCTATCAGTCAAAGGTAGTTGCACCCTGCCAACCAGGTCTCTCCATTTTTGAGCGTATTCCTTGAAGCCCTCATTTGACCCCATGGTCATTCCATGCAATTACACCCTAGTTGGTGCAAGATCAATGTTATATTGATATTGGCAATAAAAGGAAGCAACCAAATCCTCCCAAGTATGGATATTAGTCCCTTCCAATTGGTAAAACTACTCCAACTGCGTCCCAGATAAATTTTCTTGAAAAAGTGCACCCACAGTTTCTTATCAGCGGTATGCGGCTGAATTTTGTGGATGTATGATAGGAGATGAAGCTTTGGGCACGGCACGCCATCGTACTTTGCAAAAAAAGGGATCTTGAATTTATGGGGAATGATTACCCTAGTAACCAAACCCAAGTCAACAAAGTCCAAACCAGGAACAACTTGGATTTCTACAGCTTTTAATTTGTCTTCTAGTTGCTTATACTTGTTGTCAGATGGTGGATATTGTTCATCATGATAATCCTCATCCTCAGAGATTTGATTGATTCCATCTGCATCACGGGTGCTTCTAGCATCTTCATCTTAATTCTCATCCTCCTCGGAGGAGTCTTTTTCAACTTGAACTTGTCAGACGGGGCCTTTGAATCTCTTCCCCATGTAGATTATGACTTTCTTCTTGATCTTTTTCTTCGTGACAGAGTCTCTTGAAACTGAGAATTCTAAGCCTGCAGGTCCTTGACAGTTTGCTCGAGATCCATCTTATACTGAAATAAATAGTAGAAAGATGAGGAAACCTATGTCGAAAAACCTGCTTATGATATGATGCATGTCATGTGTATGCAATGTTTTCAAGATCCTTTAAGATTTAAATTTGCTTAAACAAATAAGAAATAAAACATTAATTGTATTAATAAGTTCAAAGGTTACAAATTTCCTCTTGAACTTACATTGGAAGAAAAACAACAAAATGAAATTATACAACAAAATGAAATTATGCAACAAAATGAAATTATACAACAAAAGACTCAAGTCTCTCATGGACGCTTCCTCTTTGGACTGATGTAGGCATTCAAGTTCCGCTCCTTGTGAAGTCACCTTGTGAGCTCCAACACTTTATTCTCGCTTGTGTATAATTGGGCTTCAAAGGTGTCTCGTTCTCCTTTGAGTTGAATCCACGATCTTTACAACTCCTCGAGACTAGTAGGCATGTCAGAATGAAGAATGGTATAGGTAATGACTCCTTCGGTAATAGGCTCCATAATTATTGGTAAGATGGATGGATACAACATCATGAGGTTTTGAGTGCAAGCTCTCACCCACTTGAGATAAGGATCCAAAGGAATAAAGTTCTTATGGGCCCACAGTCTTGCTATCAACTTTGTTTACCATGCCCAAAGCTCGTACAAATCTTTGACGATAACCTTGGACATCATTCTCATAATCAAATACAATACCCTGGATAAGTGCATCATGAGGAACATCCCTCTGAGCATACCCAAACTATCGTAGAGCCAAGCAAGGATTATAAGTGATACCTCCCCTAATGCCAAGGATTGGGACATTAGGTAATTATCCACAGCGATCAATAATGGTAAACATCCTCCAAAGATCAAGAACACCAATGAATATCTGAATGCGAGAGTGACATCAACCTTTGAGACCACCTCATGCCTTGTTCATTCTTGAAAACTGATGGAGGAAGGTGCTAAATAAACCACCTAGACAACAATGGAGTGCAACACATAAGAAACCCTCTTCTCTTTATGGTACGGGCGTGAAGAGAATGCAAAATGTCTTCGAGTACGGTAGGCACCCGGTTACGAGATAGGAAGATTTTAACCGCATTCATATCTATAATTTGGTATGGGTTAGGGAACAGTACCATCCCATAGATTAGAATATCCAAAACTTCTTCAAAAGCTTTCAAATCCAAAGCACCCCAAAATAGTCGAGCCTTCTCAAACAGAAACTTGGCTAGAAAACCCTTAACACCACTTCTTGTTTCCCAATTAGCCATAATGTCAGACCATTGAAAATGTAAGGCTAGAGCAATCTCCTCAGGTCTTGGGTCTTTCTCAATACCGGTGAAGGGTATTTGATCAAGAATAAGTACTCCTAATAGTTGAGATAAATTTTCCATGGTAGGTACCAATTGGTAATCAGGAAATGTGAAACATTGATGTTTAGGATCAAAGAATTGAAAAAGCACATGTACCATGTCTTCTTCAAAGTTTGAGGTAACCAAGTTGAGGAGTCGACCATACTTCTTGATCAACATAGATTTTTCTGGGACCCTTGATGCTAACTCTTTGAGTTGAGGAGGCACTTTCACAAGGTTGATTCAGATGGTATTTCTGCGAGTGGAAGCCATATCCTATAAAACAGAACAAAGATAAATCTCTAGGTCCTTGAAATGGTTAGTGAAAACGCTATGGTATGATGTCATGATATTATGTATAAATAATCATATACAAACAAAACAAACAAGTCCTTAGGTTTAGGCTTGCATGGAGTCCATATATAAGTACCCTCTTGAAGTTTAGTTGGTTCAAGCTATCCTGGAAAGTAATCGGGTTCTAGGGAATCTCAATATCATTGATCTTTCTTCACCGGGCATTATTTCAGCGTAAGCCTCTGTTTTGGAGATCTAAATATCCCGAAAGTCTGATCTCAATGAGCGTAGTATCGAGTATCAACCAACTTCATATTGCACCAAAGCCGACTATCTCACTACTTGCTAATATAAAAGTTGTTCAACTAAAGGTTCTATGGTCAGCTAGTGCTTCATGACACCACACAGCGGCCTCGTATTCTCCTTGATTCGCCACAAGGGATACCAGTACCCACAAATGTGTCACACTAATGTAGTTATCGCTTTAACCATATTGGTCTACATCGTACAGTCTCCATGTTATATTGCTATTTACCTAATAATGCTCCCAGATTCGGGTAGATGATCTATTCGAAACCCAAACAACCCTTTTAAGAGTAAAGCAAGCAAGTCAAACAATGAAAGCATTTAAATGTGAACTAACCCCTAAGGTAACCCCACTTTTAAATTTTCCCCTAGTAGAGTCACCAGTTCTGTAATACAGTGGGAAAACTGACTTGGGTGTTTTTTGTTTTATTGCAATTGTTGCGGATAGCAAGAGTCACCACCGACTTTTCTTTTATCCAATAAAGGAAAGGGTGAAAATAAAAGGAAATACCTTTTGAGAATTTTCTTGACTTCGAGGGGTGGGTTATGAAAAGGGAAGGTGTTAGCACCCTTTTCATTCGTAGTTATTTACGGGCTTTTAGTTGCTATCTCACTTTGAAATGCTTTGTGAAATGTGTTTGTGTTTGTTTGAAAGTATTTTGAAAATGCCTTTGTTTTGGAAAACTTTGTAATGATTCTCGTCTCTATAAGAATGTATACAAAGTGTTGGTTTTGAAAATAGTTTGAAGAGATGTTTGTTTTTGAAAAGATGTTTTGAAAATGTGAGTCTGGAAACGGTTTTAGTTTGTGAGCAAGCAACTACGAGCATTCTACCAACTCAAAAAGTCTTAGTTCTTTTCCTCCTCCCTTAGATAGTGTTATCTTACAATTAGTTAGTAAGAAACAATATCATTGGATGTGAAGGGACGGGCGTGGGTCATCCTTCAGTCATAGATGGCAACATTGTAGGATATTGTGATGCGGTGGGAGAACTGACTTGAGGTTTTATGTTTGTGTTCGCAAATGTTGAGGTTTAGCAAGAGTCACCACCGACTTTTATTTTATCCAAAAGGAAAGGTAAAAAAGCACAGGAAAGACCTTTGAGATGTTTTTCTTGAGTTCAGGGGATAGATTATGAAAGGGAAGGTATTAACACCCTTTTAATCCATGGTTCTCCATGGGCTCTTAGTTACTTGTTTAGATCACTTGCTTTGCTTTTTGAAATTGTTTGAAATGGTGCTTTGTGTGTTTTTGAAAGTATTTTGAAAAGAGGCCATCGTTTAGGCAATCTTTGTAATGATTCGCGTTCATAAGAATGTATACAAAGATGTTTGTCTTTTGAAAAATGTTTCAATATTTTAAAAGTTGTTTGGAAATTGTTTTGAAATGTGTGTGTGTTTTTGAAAATAGCAAGGATTTTTTTTGCAATTTGATCAAGTAACTATAAGCTTATCTACCTACTCAAATGTCTTTCTTGTGCGTTTTTATTCCTTTGACATTGTTGATTTAACATTGCTTTGGTAAACAACCCTATCTTTGGATGTTAAATGGGACGGGCATGGGTCATCGTATGACCATGATAGCAATGTTGCCAAGTATCTTTAGCATTTTGAGGGATTAAGATCATTTGTTTTTAGGCAACCTTGTCTAGTGTCATCGAGGGACTATGATCTTATTTGTTTGTATTGTTTTGTTTTGTCAAGATACTTTGCATGCCTACCATGGCCATTTTTTAGGCAACAAAGTGGGTGAAACCCTAAGGGTGCTTGTGTGCAATGTGTTTTCATTTTACATGTATTTTTGTCTTGTGTTAGATCATGCTATTTGTTTGATTTTTTGTCTTATCATACAAACCCTAATTTACTAAACATGTATATAATGCGATAAATTACGTAAAGTAAATCTAAGCTATTACAACAATATTATGGGAGGGGGGATACAAGTTTTGAATGGGAGATATTGCTCAAAATAAAACCCTAAAAATTATTACAACCCAATTGAATTTTGTACAATAAATAAATAAACAATTATTTAAATATGCAATAAAATGTATGGATGCAAAATGTTTTTTGTAATTTATTTTTTTATGTATGTAAAAATAAAATTATTTAAGTCCTAAAAATAAGAAGAAAAAAAATATTATTATTTTTGAAAGGGGTAAAACCCTAGTTTTTGATTTAAAAGAAAATTAGGTTTTCTAATATTTATTTTATCCATTTATGTACAAGAAAAAATAAATAAAATTATTTACAAATATTAAAAATTAAAATATATGTGGAAATAATGTTTTATGTGTATGAATAATAAAAATAAAAATGTATGATATTTTTAAATATATTTACTATTTATTTAAGAAAATAAAGTTCTATCAATTTAATAATCAATATTTTATGCAAAACATAAGATAAAAAATAAAATAAAATGCAAAAAATTAAGAAAATATTTTTGTGATTTTGTAATGTTGAGAAAAAAATATTAAAGTCAATTAAAAAAAAGAAATGAAAAAATATGTAAAATATAAAAATATGCAAAGGGGGGTGCAAACAGTAGATCAGGGGGTATGGGAAGTAAAACAGCAAGCCCAAGTGCGCCAGGCCCAAGCCAGCTTCGTCCCTGTCCTCCAGCCAAGCATTTGCGCGCGTTTTTGCTTCAACCTGTAACTCTCTATTCTTTGCACAAAAACAAAAACTTATAACACAAAAAATGTAGCTTATGATCTCACGATTCCAGTGATATAAAGTTTATAAACTAACTCTCAAAGATCAGAGATAATTTAATCACCCCTAATTTTTGACCTAATTTTTCTATGAACTTCAAGTTTCAAATTCTCACTACTCAGTTAATATAAATGACAACTATGCATATGTACAGCTTCAGCAAGTTAAGGACTACATCTTTGCTTCACAAATCAAAGCTTAACGATTCCTAAATAGATAGATAGAACTTTGAAAAATACATTGTTCAGCTGAGTTTGGATATGGCAATGTGGGGACTTTGAGTGAGGTCTGAGGATCATGTGAGCTTCCTTGAAGTTCCCTCAAGCTATTCCAATGCTTAGCTTGCCTTGAGAATGCTTGAAACTCCTTGTAGAAGTCAACCTGCAACCTTCCAAAATGAAAATGGTGATGTCTGAAATAGGGCTTACAGAACTAGGACAAGGGCTTGGATAGTTTAGGTAGGATGTATGTAAAGTGTTTGAAGTCTTAAAGTGAGAAACGCACGATCCAATATTGATTTGGCAAGAGTTCTGCAGAAGATGCCCTGTTTGGGCAGAAACTTGTGTTTTTTGTGTTTGGGAGAGTTTCAAATGCTATGAATTCGTGTATTTTGCTTGATACAAGTTTGTGAAGTTGTTTAGAATGAAGCCAAGTCTTCTCTTTATCAGATGGACAAGTTGTCTTGACTTTTGCCAATTTGCTTGCTTTTGAAGAAAGTTGAAATGACTTATGCCAAAGGCCTGTACAGGCTTGCTTGCTAGCTGCATAGAGTTGGTATAAGTTGCTTGTTATCTGTGGAAAATGCCTGCATCCAAGGAACAAGTCCAAGGCTCAAGGCTGATAAAGTTGAAAAGGTTTGCTTTATCAAAATGGTATTGTGAACTTTATGACATTTATGGATTAATCTTTTGTACAATGCTCCAAAGATCAAAATAAAGCCATTATCCATTTAGTTAGAATTCAATTATGGAGTGTAGAATGGATTAGGACCTTTAATGCAAGGTACAAGCATGCTAGAAACTGATTTGCAACTTGAAGCATTGTAAACATGGCTTGAACAAAAGTGACAAATTGCCATTTTCTCTTCTTCGATTCTCCCTAACCACAAATGATCTTGGGGAGTTCTTGGACATTTTGGAAAGATTGTAACATTCTCTACAATCTATATTTGAAATGCATTTTGATATACCTCTTGTAACTAGGTGAAAAATGCCCATGAAGTTAGGTCAAAAACCTGCCTAAATTAGGGCAAATTCTCACCAAGTCTTTTAGTTCATGGACCCCTATTCACAAAATAATAACTTGAGATCCAAGCATCTTTTGGGAAAACTTTGTGAATATAATTTGTAGATTTCATGGAGGACTACAACTTTAATGTTGGAAGTTTTTTTTGAATCCAATTGCATCATGGTGAAAAAGTTGTGGAAAGTTGGGAAAAAATAAGAAAATTTCCATACTTAGAAATTTTCTAAGTTATGAAAAATTTTCAAATTAAAACCCTAATTTGAAAATTTGATTTTATTGATCAACAATTTTCATATTTTGACATATCTTGATGAATTATGACCCTTGGCACTTGATTTTGACCAAAAAGTCAAAGTTTGACTTTTCAGTGTACAGTTGACTTTTGATCAATTGACTGCAAAATTCATCTGTCAATCATATGCATTTGAGATCTTTGGAACTATGTGATTAGGTCAAGATGATGCTATTGAGTCCTTAAAATCATGCTTGAACCCAATTGGCCATTGGCTAGGTTAAAAATCAGAAATTGCCCTTTCCCAATCAAAACCCTAATTTTGACCATTTTGCCCTTTTGATGATTTGATCAAATTTCTTGAGGAGTTGTGATCCAAACTTGATTAAATGGTCCATATGAGTCTAAAATGTTGTTGTGGATCAAAAATTATGAAGTTTGACTTTAAATTGGCCATGGTTGACTTTTTCTCCAATACAATTGATTTTTAGGTCAATTGTCCAATTGACTGGGCAAAAATGTGATTCAAAGCTTGAAACTTGTCATGAACAGTCTTAGGGGTCCAAGATGGTGTATGAAAGTCACATGAAGCATTGATGGTCCAAAAATCCTTGTGCAAACTCAAACCATAATTTCAGGTCATCAGAGCAAGGTGAGGTCTTGAGCTGAGCAAACCCTAATCTTGTCTGGAGTCCAAGAAGTCTTGTGATGAAAATCTTGATAAATGAGAGGGAAAATTTTGGGGTACAATAGTTGCCCCTGTTCAATCTTCTTGAACCTAAAGAGTTAGATTGGCGAGTTAGTCGTTCGTGACTCGAAGGTAAATGATGATTGGACACTAGAGTGCCCGTAAATTTGCACTCGTCAAAAATGTAGTTGAGGGAATGGGCTTAAAGATGCCATTTGGAGACGTGATAGAATCTTGTTGGAGATGGGCTTAAAGATGCCATCCAAGAATGTTTGCTGAGTTGTAAGTTGTAAGTTAAAAGAATGAGTATCAGAATGGTGTCCGCGTCTGGAACGTATCTGAGCTATATTCGGAGACTGGATATGTATGAACAATGGAATGGCGTCCGCGTCTGGAGCGTATCCGATCTGGGGAAATCAGAATAAGTGACAGAATGGCAACCGTGTATGGAGCGTATCTGAACTGTATCTGAAGTTTGGATCTGAATGAGTAATAAAATAGCATCCGCATCTGGAGCGTATCTAAACTGTATCTGAGATCTGAGTCTGAATGAGAAACATAATGACTTCCGTGTCTGGAGTGTATCCGTACTTTATCTGAATCGGAAAACTGAATAAGGGCCAGAATGGCATCCGTGTCTAGAGCATGTCTGGACTAGAATGTGAATAAGTAACAAAATGACTTCCGTGTCTGGAGTGTATCTGAACTGTATCTGATAGTTGAAATCTGAATAAGTAACAGGATGGCATCCGTATCTGGAGCGTGTCTGAACTGTATCTGAAATCTTTTGAAAGTTTGTTAAAGATAGCTGTTAATCTTATCCTGAAAAGGGTAAAAATGTTAGCTGAAACACAAAGTTATGTTGCATGAGATGTATGATGCAATAAATGTGCTTTATCAATGTTTATAATATATGAATGTAATGTATGCGCATGTAAGCTGATTTGCTGTATTGCTGAGGAAAATAAATCCTTGATAGTCGGGGATAATAAAACCCTTGACTGCTGTCGGGGAAAATAAATCCCTGACTGCTGAGGATAAGAGATCTTGGACGACTATTGGGGATTAAAATCCTTGAAAAATTCTATGGGGAAGAAGGATCATTCATGTCTTGAAGTTGGAGTATTGACCAAAAATTCTATTTTGAGAGTAATGCGAAACTGCTTGAGAAATTTGCTTGGGAAATCCAGAGAACTTTGATGACTTCTACTGGGGGTTATACAATGAAAATCCTTACTCTACTGGGAATTAGGGAAACTCTGATGACCTCTGCGGGGAATTAAGAATGAGAATCTTCATTTTGTTGGGGAGTAATGAAAACTTTGGTGACTTCACTGGGAAATTGAGAATGAGAATCTTCATTCTGTTGAGGAGATAAAAACTCTGTGGGGGAGAAGGCTTACTGCTGGGGAGTAAGTTCAGGAGTTTGGGTCGGCTGCCACTCTACTGGGGATTTATCCTAGGTTGGGGAGAGACAAAAGTTAACTGTTATCTGGTTGATTTCCAAGCTTCAAGATAACTTGCTGGGGAAATTTGATGGTTTCCGCTGGGGATTGATAGTTAGAAGTCTTGACTCGACTTGGGAAAACGGTTTCAGCTCCGCTGGGGATCTGTAACTTAAAGTTTTAGCTCCGCTGGGGATTGGGAGTTTGAAGTTTTAACTCTGATGGGGATCAAGGGTTTGAGATTTTGGCTCCGTTGGGGGTCTTAATGATGTATGGTAGGGATTGCTTATGGCATAGCCTAAAGACGTTTTCCTATCCTTTCAGTTTTCCAGTAATTATTCTTTTCCACTTTGTTTATTTGTAAACAGTAATTATGTTCAAATGCATATGTTCATCAATGAATCATTGGAAGTTTTTGCACATAAAACACAAATGTAAAGAGAAAAGGACAAATAATTTTCTGCACTTTTAAAGAGGTATCTTTGTATTTACTTTGAATAAGTATTTGTGTACAAAGGAGACAGACATCCTAGTAAGAGGATGGTTCCATAAAAGTAAGAAAAATTTATACAAAAAAAGATAGCTATGTGTAAAAATCACATGGGGTTCCCATTCCGCTATAGCCTTCGTATCTCCGGATATCTTGTCCATCTGTTGCTTCGTCCGAAGATGATTGAGTTGAACAGAAGCTCAGAGCTTGTCTGTGAAGAGATTATCCTTAAAGTGATCCAAAGAGACATAGTCATACGCTTTAATTCCCTAACTTTTTCCTGGACCGCCCTTTCGGGTTTTCAGTCCACCGGGAAACCCTTTTTTGCCCAAGTTGCCCTTTCAGGTTTTCAACTTGCCGGGTGTACATATTTTTTTATTTATCCCTAATTTTTTCCTGAACCTCCCTTTCGGGTTTTCGATTCACCGGGATGCCCTTTTTTGCCTAGGTGTGTCAACCTAGCGGGTCATTTATGCGTAGTATCTTTTGACTATGTCTGCGTTCGCATGGTGCAGTAGATCGTCGCCGTCCATGGTGGTTAAAATCATTGCCCCACCAGAAAAGATGTTCTTGATTACAAATGGTCCTTCGTAGGTAGGAGTCCATTTTCCCCTGGGATCACTTTGTGGCAAGATGATGCGCTTGATCACTAGATCTCCGACTTGATATACTTGGCGTCTGACTTTCTTGTTGAAAGCCTTGATCATCCGCTTTTGATACGTATGACCATGGAAAACAGCAGTAAGTCTCTCCTAGTCAATTAAGTTCAGTTGATCAAGCCGGGTTTGGATCCAATCGTCTTCACTCAAACCAGCATCTTTCATGATTCTCAAGGAGGGAATCTGAACCACGATAGGTAAAACAGCCTCCATGCCATATACCAAGGAATAGGGTGTTGCCCCAGTTGATGTGCGTGCCGTGGTACGGTACCCGTGGAGAGCAAACGGTAGCATCTCATGCCAGTCCTTGTAGGTGACTTTCATCTTTTGTATGATCTTCTTGATATTTTTGTTCGCAGCTTTGACTGCACCATTTATCTTTGGCTGGTAGGGAGATGAATTGTGATGTTGAATCTTGAACTGCTCGCATAAAGCGGTGATCATAGTATTGTTAAGGTTTGTACCATTATCAGTGATAATCCTTTCGGGGATACCGTACCGGCAAATAAGGTTCTGCTTGATGAAGCGGGCGACCACATTCTTAGTAATAGATGTGAAGGAAGCTGCTTCGACCCATTTGGTGAAGTAGTCAATGGCCACCAGAATGAAGCGATGTCCATTGGATGCTGTAGGTTTAATCTCTCCAATCATGTCGATTCCCCACATAGCGAACGACCAAGGAGTTGTTAAGACATTTAGAGGAACAGGAGGTACGTGCACCTTGTCTGCATAGATTTGACATTTGTGACAAGTCCGGGAGTGTTGATAGCAGTCAACTTCCATGGTAGACCAGTAATAGCCTGCCCTTAGAATCTTCTTAGCCATCGTATGCCCG
Source organism: Vicia faba (assembly GCA_948472305.1). NCBI lineage: Eukaryota > Viridiplantae > Streptophyta > Magnoliopsida > Fabales > Fabaceae > Vicia > Vicia faba. Next base: position 74,402,825 of record OX451736.1, on the reverse strand, counting down.
CTAGAGTGAGTGCCGAAGGTACCTTCATGCAATTCAGCCATGATCTTTTCAGCTTCAGCTTTGTCCACACAACGGAGCAGAATAGAATCATGATTGCGCTTGTATAGGATGCCATTACTTAGGAAAAACTTTTCTGAGAATCTCCTTAAGAACTTTTTGTCATTGACTGAAGCTCTTTCAGGGTATTCTTGAGCCTCAAGATACCTTTTGACTTCATGAAACCATGGTTGGTCCACTACTTCTTCGGTGTTAATCTCGTGACAATGTGTCGGTTCTTCCATCCGTTCAATGGTGATTTTGGGAGCCTCATTATCCCAGTTAAGTTTAAACATGGATGACATTGTAGCTAGAGAATCTGCTAGATGATTTTCTTCTTGCGGGAAGTGCTCGAAGGTAATATGCTCGAAATGTGGTAACAATGTAAAGACATGTTCTTTGTAAGGGATGAGGTTTGGATGTTTAGTGTCCCACTCTCCTTTGATCTGACTGATGACCAAAGCTGAGTCTCCAAACACAATCAAAGATTGGATTCCCAAGTCTATGGCAGACTTGAGTCCAAAGATGCATGCTTCATACTCTGCCATGTTGTTCGTACAATTGATGCAAAGTCTGGAGGTGAAAGGAGTATGGCAACCTTCTGGGGATATGAGTACCGCGCCGATACCGTTTCCAAGTGCATTAGAAGCCCCATCAAAGTACAGGGTCCATCGGGATCCTTGTTCAGGTCTGTCATATGGTATGTTCTCTTCAATGTTGTCCAATGTGATGATGTCCTCGTCAGGGAAGTCAAACCTCATGGATTGGTAATCTTCGATAGCTTGATGGGCTAGATGATCAGCTAGCACACTCCCCTTTATAGATTTTTGGGTCGTGTACTGTATGTCGTATTCCGTTAGGATCATCTGCCATCTAGTTATTCTTCCAAATAGAGCAGGCTTCTCAAAGATATACTTGATTGGATCCATCTTAGATATCAACAAAGTGGTATGAGTCAACATTACTGCCTTAGCCGGCGATCAGCTCATACCAAAGCGCAGCAAGTTTTCTCGAGCAGTGAGTATCGGGTCTCACAGTCGGTAAACTTTTTGCTAAGGTAATAAGTGGCATGCTCTTTTCGGCCAGACTCGTCATGCTGCCCCAGTACGCACCCCATTGAATCCTCTAGGAAGGTCAGATACATGATTAGCGGTCTTCCTTCGACGGGTGGCATCAAGATACGAGGTTCTAGAAAATACTCCTTCATTTTATCGAAAGCAATTTGAAAGTCATCATTCCATCGAACTACCTGATCTTTCTTCAATAGCTTGAAGATTGGTTCATAAGTAGATGTTAGGTGAGAGATAAACCTAGCAATGTAGTTTAGGTGTCCCAAGAAACCTATGACCTCCTTCTCAGTGCGAGGAGCAAGCATTTCTTGTATAGCTTTGACTTTGGCAGGATCAACCTCGATGCCTTTGTTGATGACAATGAAACCTAAGAGCTTACCGGACCGGACTCTGAAGGTACACTTGTTTGGGTTTAGTCTGAGCTTGTAGTCCTTCAACCTGACAAACATCTTTTGCAAGTGATCAAGGTGTTCTTCTTTAGTTTGTGATCGGGCTATCATGTCATCTACGTATACCTCTATCTCATGATGTATCATATCATGAAACAAAGCTACCATGGCGCGTTGATAGGTTGCCCCGGCATTCTTCAGTCCGAATGGCATCACTTTGTAGCAGAACGTACCCCACTGTGTAACAAATGTAGTTTTCTCCTTGTCCTCGGGTGCCATTTTGATCTGGTTATAGCCTGAGAATCCGTCCATTAAAGAAAATACTTTGTGCTGAGCTGTGTTGTCAACCAGGATGTCGATGTGTGGAAGTGGAAAGTCATCTTTAGGGCTGGCCCTGTTTAAGTCTCTATAATCCATGCACATTCTCACTTTTTTGTCCTTCTTAGGCACGGGCACAATGTTAGCAACCCATTGTGGATAGGAAGTAACAGCCAGAAATCCAGCATTGAACTGCTTCATAACTTCTGCTTTGATCTTCTCTGACATGTCAGGTCTCATACGGCGGACCTTTTGTTTCACTGGTGGACAATCTTCTCTTGTGGGTAGACGGTGTACCACAATGTATGTATCAAGTCCCGACATGTCTTCGTATGACCAGGCAAAGATCTCAACATAATCATGCAACAACTGAATTAGGCGCTCTTTGACACTTGGCTCTGCATTGGCACCTATCTTGATTTCCTTTTTATCATCCTCCGTTCCCAAGTTGATTGTATCCAACTGTTCCTCATGAGGCTGAATTGCTCTTTCCTCTTGCTGTAGTAATCTGGCCAATCCCCCTGGCACCTCACAATCTTCCCCACCTTCATATTCGGCTTGGTAAATCAGATCTTCAGAGTCACTGAAGGCTATAGCAGTATCGTTACCCATGGGTTCCGGAATGGAAGGGTACCTGCATTTGTGAGTGTGGGTGTGTGTAAGGGCATAGCCATCTTAAAACAACAAAATGTAAAAGAAAGAAAATGAGCACAAAAGGTTTATATATGAAAAGTGTCCATGATTCATTAAAATGACATATGAAAATGAAACAAGAACCTTTACAAATGGACCTATATGCCTCGGGTAAGACACATGGTTGATAAAGTATGAATTGTTTGTGAATTATTACAGTCCAACAGAAATGGAAAAGATAAATTACTGCGGTATGAAAGTAATCGGAACAAAGTCTTTTGCTTCCCAGTTGCACTGTCCTCCACCAACAGTAGGAAAAATCCAGTCTTCCAAGCTGCCCTCTTCTTCACTGTCCTCTAGTGCATTAACCCCTTGGTGGTTGATCTTCACAGGTGGCCCTCCGGCACGGGAGCGGCGCATAGCCTTCTGAGCGGTCGAAGTAAATCCTAAGTCGAATTTGTCTGACATGAAAGGAAAGTCGGGAAGCTGCCCCCAGATAGTGAATCTGCCTTCTTCCACTACTGCCCTTGCATCCTTGAGAGATGACATCCGAGGTGGTGGTCTTGTGATCATAGGAGTTGAAGATACCGCTTTGGTCACCGCTATTTCAGGAGAAACCTCTTCAAAATGTTGGAAAGGGGTCTCTATGAATTCGCCATCTAACTCAACATAACGGAAGGAATTCAGATGACTAATCATATATTCCTCTTCCCCATGGACAATTATGATTTTCCCTTGGACGGGGTACTTGAGCATTTGATGCAAGGTGGAAGTGACAGCTCCGACATTGTGAATCCAGGGGCGTCCCAACAGGCAAGAGTAGGAAGGACGGATGTCCATCACATAGAATGTCGAATTGAACATCTGGGTACCCACTTTGATAGGGATGTCCACCTCTCCATGGACCATCCTCTTAGAACCATCAAAGGCTCTAACAATTATATTGTTGGGTTTTAGGGTTAGGCCTTCACAGTCCAATCTATCCAAGGCTTTCTTTGGCAAGACATTTAGAGATGATCCAGTATCAACCAAAACATGAGCTAAGGTGGTTCCCCTACACTCCATCGAGACATGTAATGCGTCGTTATGTTTTCTTCCATTGGAGGTCAAGTCGGCATCGGAGAAACCCAGTCAATTGTCAGCTGTCAGACTGGCTACACACTCTTGGAATTGATCAGTCGAGGTCTCTTGCGGCACGTGCGCTGTCTTTAGACACTTGACCAAAGCTTTAGCATGTGCCTCTGAGAAAAGTAGCAATGCTAACATAGAGATTTTGGATGGGGTCTGCCCCAGTTGTTCAACAACATCATAATCACTTTTCTTAATAATCCTCAGGATTTCTTCCAACTCCTTCTTGGATGTCTCAGGAATGACTAGTGGTTGAGCCTTCGTCAAGACAGGATCCTCTTGAACATTCTTTCCTTTTTTTCTCAGCAGCGGAAACAAGGATGGGAATTATATTGTTATTGTCAACGGGTACACTTGTAGGTACAATCACAGGGGTAATCTTTGGAATGGCCACGGGTTCAAAGACTGTTGTTGGAGGAGCAATCTCTGGAGAGAAAATTCTTCCACTACGGGTAACTTTGCTTGTTCCAGAAATGTTACTGATGTCGAGAGTATCCTCTTCAGAGCTTTCTTCTTCTGCAATCTGCTCAATTTGTTTGACACCTTGGTAGTAGATTTCTCCACCATAGTTCCATTGTACCATTTTATCGGATTTGTAAGGGGCAGGCCCGGGCATTATTATCTTCAATGGAGTAGTCACTGGAGCAAATGTAATCCTAACGGGTTTTTTAGGAACCCTGGAAGGATTGGCGTATATGGTTATTATTGAAACTTCTGGAAATGGAATGGGTGAAATAGGAGCTTTCTCAAACAAAATTTCCTTGTTATCAATCAATTGTTGGATTCCTTTCTTCAATAGAGGACAGTCAAATGGGGAGGATATGCAAGCATTGAAATCTTGGTCACAACTTGGGAACACCCCAGCTTTCAACAAATTCAACTTGATGTTTAGGAGAGGAGTTAACAGCTCATCCACAGTAGAAACAAACAGATCTTCTTCCACAGCTTTGACATTGTATCCATGCCTAGGCATTGGAGCAGAGATAACATTCGGATTTTCAGGAGCTTCAAATTCAACTTCCTTTGCATGATCAGATCTTGAATCTTGTTCTTCAGGGCCCAACAGTTATTGGTGTCGTGCCCTGGACTTTCTGAGTGGTACGCGCATCTGGCGTTGGGATGGTAATATGGAGAAGTAGTATTAGGGTTTTTAGGGGCCTCTTTTAGCATGGGCAGGTTCAACTTCAAGAGATGTGGTAGAACTTGAGCAGGAGTCATGTTTATCTTGGTGAATTTCCTTACAGGCCTTTCCACCCTTTCCTGGTTATTTCTCGGCTGATCATTTCTCGGCTGGTTGTTTCTTGGCTGGTCTGATGCAGACTTCTGAATCATAATGGCCCCCACAGTTGGTCGTCTTTCAATTCTTCCCTGATTTCTTTGGGCATAGACAGCAGACACTTCTTTCTTTCCCGTGAAGGGCTTTTTTGCAGCAGCTGAGGCAGGCGCGTCCTTCTGAATTTTCCCACTTCTAATACCGGCTTCAACCCTCTCGCTAGTTAGAATTAACTCAGTGAAACTTGCAGAGGAGCTTACAATCAGGTGATTAAAGAAAGGAACTGACAAAGTCCCCAAGAACATGTCTACTAGCTCTCTTTCAGATAACGGTTGTTGCACCCTTCCAGCTAAATCCCTCCACTTTTGGGTGTAGTCTTTGAAGCCCTCATTGGTAGCCATGGCCATACTCTATAGCTGAGTATGGGTTGGCGCCAAGTCGGCGTTGTATTGATACTGTTTATAGAAGGCGACTGCCAAGTATTCCCAATTATGGACATCATACCTCTCCAACTGGTAGAACCAATCAAGCTGCGTTCCTGATAGACTGTCTTGGGAAAAAAAAAGTGGACCCACGGGTCTTTGTCAAAAGAATGTGGTTGAATTTTCCTAACATAGGATATGAGGTGCAGTTTTGGGCAAGACACCCCATCATACTTAGCAAACAGTGGCACCTTAAACTTAGGAGGGATTACAATTCCAGAAACCAACCCTAACTCCTTAAAATCCAGCCCTGGTACTCTCTGCACTTCCATAGCAGCTAGACGTTCTTCCAAGTTTTTGTATTTTTCATCGACCGGAGGGTACTGCTGTTCAAAGTAGTCCTCATCCTCTTCTTCTTCTGCTTCAGACTCAAATGGCACTGTTGTTCCTTTACCTTTTCCTTCCCCCTCTTCAGATGTTAAGGGGAATTCCAAAGTTCGTCTGGCTTGTCCTTTAAACCTTCTGGCCATGATAACCACACCGGCTCACTTCTTTTTCTTTTTTTCTTTCTCTTTCTCTAGTAGAGTCTTGAGCTCCTCCTGCCCCTTGGCTAAGGTCAAGAGTAGCTGTTGAAATTGTGAATTCTGGGCTTGCAAATCTTTGACCATTTGTTCAATATCCATCTTGCTGAAATAAACAGCAGAGAGATGAGGAAACTTGGTCTGAAGACTTGTTTATGCATATGATGAATGATATGTATTCATGTAAGCTTTCAAGGATTCAGAAATTCAAATTTGTTTTAAACAAAAAATAAACACACGTCATATTAATAAGATAGAATTGTTAGTACATCAATGCCCCTTGGGCAAAATAATACAAAATTCTAAGGTAAAAAGACGTTGCGCATCCTTTTTGGTGCAATGTAGGTGTTGAGAGTCTGCTCTTCATGAAGTTGACGAGTGAGTTCCAAAACCTTCTTCTCGCTTGCGTAGAATTGGGCTTCGAAAGCACGCTCTCCCTTGAGCTGTCTCCAACTTCTTTGTAGATCTTCAAGTGATGTTGGCATGTCAGGATGTAGGAGGGTGTATGGAACCTCTCCTTCCATAACAGGCTCTATAATCACTGGGAGAATGGAGGGGTAAGGCATCATAAGACTTTGGGCGCGGTTTTGTACCCGCTTGAGGTAAGGCTCAAGAGGGATGGAATTCTTGTGTCCCAAGGTCTTATTGTCCACCTTGTTTGGCATCCTCCAAGCTCGGATGAACCTTTGTCGGAGTCTTTGGTTGTTGTTGTCGAATTTGATAACCAAACCTTGAATCAGCATATCATGTTGGCCATCCCTTCAGGCATACCCAAACTGTCTCAGAGCCAAGACGGGGTTGTAGGTGATGCCTCCCCTAATGCCAAGTAGAGGGACATTAGGGAATTCTCCACAACGGTCAGTGATAATAACATTCGCTTTTGATCGAGAACACCAATGAATATCTGAATGGTTAAGAGTCATCAATCGTTGTGACCACCTCACGCCTTGCTCATTCTTCAAGACTGATTGGGGAAGATTAGAAATAAACCATCTTGCTAGGAGAGGAGTGCAACACATGATAACACCTCTTTTCCTCATTGTACGAGTGTGAAAAGAGCGAAGGATATCCTCAAGCAATGTAGGCACCGGGTCGCGAGTCATGAAGATTTTGAAAGCACTCACATTTATGAGTTGGTCAGGATTAGGGAACAAGACCACCCCATAGATGAGAAGAGCTACAATCTCCTCAAAAGCTTGTAAGTCCAAGGAATTCCAGAAGCTTTGGGCCTTCTAAAACAAGAACTTTGACAAGAAGCCTTTGACACCACTTCTAGTTTCCCAATGCGTTGTGACACCAGATGAGTGCAAGTGTAAGGCTTGAGCAATCTCTTCTGGCTTTGGATCTCTTTCCGTACCGTTGAAGGGTAGTTGATTGAGAATAGGAATCCTCAAGAGTTGAGAAAATTCCTCTAAAGTAGGCACAAGTTGGTAGTCAGGAAATATGAAGCAATGATGCAAAGGGTCAAAGAACTGGAAGAGAACTTTCAGCATATCCTCCTCAGTGTTGGTGGTGACCAAGCTGAGTAGACGACCATGTCTCTCGGTGAATGGAGAATTCTCAGGAATCCTTGAAGCTAGCTCCTTGAGTTGTGGAGGAATTCTTACAAGGTTGACTTGGATAGTTTTCCTGCGAAGTGAATCCATAACCTATAAAACAAGAACAAAGATGAATCTCCAAAATCCTTGAAATGGTTAGTGGATGCAAATGATGCTCATGATGTCCATGATGTTATGCAAAAGTATATATGTACAAACAAATCACATAATTTCCTAGTTTAGGCTTGCATGGGGTTTCATAGGTAAGTACCCTCTTGAAGTTTAGTTGGCTCAACCTGTCCTAGAAATAGTAACCAGGTTCTAAGGAGCTCAATATCACTGGATTGTTTCCTTGTTCATTGTTTCAATTCAGCCTCTTTACTGGCGACCAAAATATTCTAAGGAACCAACCCTCAATGAGTGTAGTATCGAGTATCTACCAACTTCGGACTGCAACAAAGCCGGTCATCTCACTACATCCTAAAAGGCCAAGTTGGTCAAGTAAAGGTTCTAAAAGTCCATTAGTGCTTCATGACATCACTCAGCGGCCCCGTATTTTATTTGATTGACTCAAAGGCTACCGGTACCCACAAATATGTCGTACTAATATAGCTATTGCTTAGACCATGTTGGTATACCCCACACAATTTCCACAATGTATTGCTATTTACCTATGAATGTTTCCCAAATCCGGGTAGAGGATTCAAACCCAAACAATAGAACCAAAGTGTAAAGCATACAAGTCAAACAAGATAAGCATGTAAAGGTGATCTAAAACCCTAAGGTAACCCCCCTTTTATCATAGTCCCCAGCAGAGTCTCCAGTTTTGTGATGCAATGGGAGAACTGACTTGAGGTTTTGCGTTTGTGTTTGCAAATGTTGCGGTTTAGCAAGAGTCGCCACCGACTTTTATTTTATCCAAAAGGAAAGGTAAAAAAGCACAGAAAATACCTTTGAGATGTTTTTCTTGAGTTCGGGGGGTAGATTATGAAAGGGAAGGTATTAGCACCCTTTTCATCCATGGTTCTCCATGGGCTCTTAGTTACTTGTTTAGATCACTTGCTTTGCTTTTTGAAATTGTTTGAAATGGTGCTTTGTGTGGTTTTGAAAGTATTTTGAAAAGAGGCCATCGTTTAGGCAATCTTTGTAATGATTCTCGTTCGTAAGAATGTATACAAAGATGTTTGTCTTTTGAAAAATGTTTCAATGTTTTGGAAATTGTTTGGAAATTGTTTTGAAATGTGTGTGTGTTTTTGAAAATAGCAAGGATTGTTTTGAAATTTGATCAAGTAACTAGAAGCTTATCTACCTACTCAAATGTCTTTCTTGTACATTTTTATTCCTTTGACATTGTTGATTTACCATTGCTTTGGTAAACAACCCTATCTTTGGATGTTAAACGGGACGGGCATGGGTCATCGTATGACCATGATAGCAATGTTGCCAAGCATCTTTAGAATTTTGAGGGACTAAGATCATTTGTTTTTAGGCAACCTTGTCTAGCGTCATCGAGGGACTATGATCTTATTTGTTTGTATTGTTTTGTTTTTCCAAGATACTTTGCATGCATACCATGGCCATTTTTTAGGCAACAAAGTGGGTGAAACCCTAAGGGTGCTTGTGTTCAATGTGTTGTCATTTTACATGCATTTTTGTCTTGTGTTAGGTCATGCTATTTGTTTGATTTTTTTTCTTATCATACAAACCCTAGTTTACTAAACATGTATATAATGCGATAAATTGCGTAAAGTAAATCTAAGCTATTACAAAAATATTATGGGAGGGGGGATACAAGTTTTGAATGGGGGATATTTCTCAAAATAAAACCCTAAAAATTATCACAACCCAATTGAATTTTGTACAATAAATAAATAAACAATTATTTAAATATGCAATAAAATGTATGGATGCAAAATGTTTTTTGTAATTGATTTTTTCATGTATGTAAAAATAAAAGTATTTAAGTCCTAAAAATAAGGAGAAAAAAATATTATTATTTTTGAAAGGGGTAAAACCCTAGTTTTTGATTTAAAAGAAAATTAGGTTTTCTAATATTTATTTTATCCATTTATGTAAAAGAAAATATAAATAAAATTATTTACAAATATTAAAAATTTAAATATATGTGGAAATAATGTTTTATGTGTATGAATAATAAAAATAAAAATGTATAATATTTTTAAATATATTTACTATTTATTTAAGAAAATAAATTTCTATCTATTTGAATAATCAATATTTTATGCAAAAAATAAAATAAAAAATAAAATAAAATACAAAAAATTAAGAAAATATTTTTGTGATTTTTTAATGTTCAGAAAAAAATATTACAATCAATAAACATAAAAGAAATGAAAAAATATGTAAAATATAAAAATATGCAAAGGGGGGTGCAAACAGTAGATCAGGGGGTATGGGAAGTAAAATAGGAAGCCCAAGCGCGCCAGGCCTAAGCCAGCTTCATCCCTGTCCTCCAGCCAAGCATTTGCGTGCGTTTTTGCTTCAACCTGTAACTCTCTATTCTTTGCACAAAAACAAAAACTTATAACACAAAAAATGTAGCTTATGATCTCACGATTCCAGGGATATAAAGTTTGTAAACTAACTCTCAAAGATCAATGAGAATTTAATCACCCCTAATTTCTGATCTAATTTTTCTATGTACTTCAAGTTTCAAATTCTCACTACTCGGTTAATATAAATGACAACTATGCATATGTACAGCTTCAGCAAGTTAAGGACTACATCTTTGATTCACAAATCAAAGCTTAAGGATTCCTAAATAGAGAGATAGAACTTTGAAAAATACCTTGTTCAACTGAGTTTGGATATGGCAATGTGGGGACTTTGAGTGAGGCCTGAGGATCGTGTGAGCTTCCTTGAAGTTCCCTCAAGCCATTCCAATGCTTAGCTTGCCTTGAGAATGCTTGAAACTCCTTGTAGAAGTCAACCTGCAACCTTCCAAAATGAAAACGGTGATGTCTGAAATAGGTCTTACAGAACCAGGACAAGGGCTTGGATAGTTTAGGTAGGATGTATGTAAAGTGTTTTAAGTCTTAAAGTGAGAAACGCACGAGCCAATATTGATTTGGCAAGAGTTCTGCAGAAGATGCCCTGTTTGGGCAGAAACTTGTGTTTTTTGTGTTTGGGAGAGTTTCAAATGCTATGAATTCGTGTATTTTGCTTGACACAAGTTTGTGAAGTTGTTTAGAATGAAGCAAAGTCTTCTCTTTATCAGATGGACAAGTTGTCTTAACTTTTGCCAATTTGCTTGCTTTTGAAGAAAGTTGAAATGACTTATGCCAAAGGCATGTACAGGCTTGCTTGCTAGCTGCATAGATATGGAGTGTAGAAGGGACTAGGAACTGTAATGCAAGGTACAAGCATGCTAGGAACTGATTTGCAACTTGAAGCATTGTAAACATGGCTTGAACAAAAGTGACAAATTGCCATTTTCTCTTCTTCGATTCTCCCTAACCACAAATGATCTTGGGGAGTTCTTGGACATTTTGGAAAGATTGTAACATGCTCTACAATACATCTTTGAAATGAATTTTGATATACCTCTTGGAACTAGGTGAAAAATTCCCATGAAGTTAGGTCAAAAACCTGCCTATATTAGGGAAAATTTTCACTAAGTCTTTTAGTTCATGGACCCCTATTAACAAAATAATTACTTGAGATCCAAGAATTTTTTGGGAAAACTTTGTGAATAAAAGTTGTATATTTCATGGAGGACTACAACTTTAATGTTTTAAGTTTTCTTTGAATCCAATTGCATCATGGTGTAAAAGTTGTGCAAAGTTGGGAAAAAATAAGAAAATTTCCATACTTAGAAATTTTCTAAGTTATGAAAAATTTTCAAATTAAAACCCTAATTTGCAAAATTGATTTTCTTGATCAACAAGTTTCATATTTTGACATATCTTGATGAATTATGACCCTTGGCACTTGATTTTGACCAAAAAGTCAAAGTTTGACTTTTCAGTGTACAGTTGACTTTTGATCAGTTGACTGCAAAATTCATCTGTCAATCCTATGCATTTGAGATCTTTTGAACTATGTGATTAGGTCAAGATGATGATATTGAGTCCTTAAAATCATGCTTGAAACCAATTGGCCATTGGCTAGGTTAAAAATCAGAAATTGCTCTTTCCCAGTCAAAACCCTAATTTTGACCATTTTGCCCTTTTGATGATTTGATCAAATTTCTTGAGGAGTTGTGATCCAAACTTGATCAAATGGTTCATATGAGTCTAAAATGTTGTTGTGGATCAAAAATTATGAAGTTTGACTGTAAATTGGCCATGGTTGACTTTTTCCTCAATACAGTTGATTTTTAGGTCAACTGTCCAATTGACTGGGCAAAAATGTGATTCAAAGCTTGAAACTTGTCATGAACAGTCTTAGGGGTCCAAGATGGTGTATGAAAGTCACATGAAGCATTGATGGTCCAAAAATACTTGTGCAAACTCAAACCCTAATTTCAGGTCATCAGTGCAAGGTGAGGTCTTGAGCTGAGGAAACCCTAATCCTGCCTGGAGTCTAAGAAGTCTTGTGAGGAAAATCTTGATAAATGAGAGGGAAAATTTTGGGGTACAACAGATACCTTAGCAATTTGTCGTAAGGGACTAAGATCGTTTACCGAAGGCAACATTGAAGGGTCATCGAGGGACTACGATCTTTGTAATCTAGGGTCTTTGCTAAAGTATCCCACGTTCGTGGGACATGACTGTTTTATTCTAAGGCAAAAAGTGTGGGTTAACCTTAGAGGTGCAAGTGTGCAACTTTTTTTTGTTTTAATGCATTTTGTCTTGAATTAAGGTTGTCTACTTGTTTGATTTTATGTGTTGCCATACAAACCCTAATTACTAGCAATAATATGGAAAGTGATAAATTGCGGAATTTTAAAGTTCTACGCTATTATATCGTTTTAGGGGATGGGAATACAAATTAAAAATGGGGATGAAAGTGATTAAAACCTAGTTACTATTACAACCAAATTGAATAATTCAAAATAAAATGTACAAGAATATAAAGGAAATGTAAAAGAAAAGAAAAATGTTTTTTATGGTTTTGGATGGAAAAAGTTTTGACTTAACTAGTTAAACTAAAATAAATGGAGAGAAGTTAATTAATTAAATTCCTAAATTATAAATTAATTTAATTAAAAATAGAAAATTAAGATTAAACCTAAGTCTAAATCTATTTTAATTAATTTAAGAAAAGAATATTTTTTTGTTTTAGGGTTTTATATTTGAAAGAAATTAAAGTAAAACAGAAATAAAATAATAATTTTAGTCTAAGTATTTAATAAAATATTTTCTGTATTTTTTAATTAGAAATAATAAAAATAATAATATTAAAAGGAAATAAAAGAAAATAAAAATTGAAAGTTTGGGGGGGTTAGTCAAGGAATGTTGGAGGTTAGAGAGTAAAAACAATTTTTTTGTGTTTAAGGCCCAAACAATTTTTTGTAAACAGAAAATAAAATAATAATAATAAAAAAGGTATGATGGGCTGCGTAGTAAAAATGAAATGGAGGGTGGGAGAAAGAAAAAAAATAAAGGCCCAATATCTGGATGGCCCAGGCGAGTTTTTGGAACAAAAAGAAACAAGGAAAATGTTATGAAATAAAACAAAAGGTCCTTGGGGTTCGAACCCAGGACCTTATAAGGTAATGCCTTACACGCGTGCTTGCTTCCACCGGGGTGGCTGTTTCATCCGGTATGTAAACCACTTGCAATAAGATAAAATAAACCAAGTCTTGACTATACTTCATCTTCTTCCTCGCGCCACATTTTTAAATCTCTGAACTTACTCATTTCTCAACCATTCTCAAAAGTGTAAACATCAAACTTGTTAGAAATTTCACCATGATTTCAAATATGTAACTAACTTAAGTAATAGATAAAAGATGAGCAAGAATTTTAAATGGTACCAAATTCTGACCTAATTTTTCAGAAAGTTCAAACTCAAAATTCACACTACTCAGGCAACATAAATGAATTCTAAGGACATGGTTAGTTTCAGGGCTATGATGTCTACATTTTATCTTTGAAAATGGAAGCCAAATGATGCTTGTATGAAGAGATAGAAGTTCATAAAACTCACCTTGTAGATGGAGATCGTTTTTTGAGTTAGAGCTCACTTCAAGGTGCTGCAATAATCTGGTTAGCTTCCTTGAACTTCCAGGAAACTAATGCAATGCTTAGCTTGAGCTGAGAGTGCCTGGAATGTTCTGGAGAAGTCAAGTTGCAAAGGTGCAAAGTGAGGTTTGGAAAATGGTGATGGAGGTGTTACAGCTATGAAACGGGGAGGGGGGAGTTATATTTGATGTAAGGAAGCTTTAGAATTGATTTGAAGAAGAAACACATGAGTGTTTTATGAGATGGGAATTCTTGGGAAGAAATGATAAGTTATGGTGTTTTTATAGCAATTTCTAGTTTGAGGAAGTTTCAAGGCTTCTAATTTCGTGTACTTAGCTTGTAAATGAAGGCTCAATTTATAGGAAAATGTTTGGAAGCTTGGAGGGATCAGAAACAAGAGTTCACATGTTATGGCCATTTGACTTGTTTTTGAAGCAAGCATCACAAGCATTGTTCCAAGGCAAGGTACATGGCTTGTAGGGGGGCTAGAAAATTTTAAACATGTTTATCTGACTTTGTAGAGGATGCTTGTGTAGAGAGAACAGATGCAATGCTCAATACAAGTTGACTTTGTGATTAAATCCACTTTACTAGAATGGCAGTGTTACTTTGTGCCATTAATGGAAATGCAACTTGGATAATGGCTCAAATGCTTGGACAATGGCTCTATCAGTTGTGTAATAAATTAATTATGGAGTGAAACACAAGTTAGAAGCCTATAAAATGAAGTTATGCAGTATAGGCTAGGGTTTTGCTCAAGTGTTCATCACAAAAATGCCTTGTAATTCAAGAATGGATGCCCAACTTCCTCTCTTCGATTCCCTTAGCTCAAAAATGATCTCTTCAAGTTATTTGACATTTTGGAAAGCTTGAAATATCGTCTACAACTTTCATGTTTTCCATTTTTGCTAGATCAAATTGGAGCTATGTGAAAAATCGCCAAGAATTTAGGACAAAAAATCTGCCTAAATTAGGTCAAAATTTCACTAAGTGTTTAAGAAAAAGTGCATGACTTCATGAGCCTATAACTTAAAATCTAAGCATTTTTTGGATATGAGACCTCTATTAAAAGTTTGTATATTTCATCTAGATCTATAAATTTCATGTTGAAAGTTTTCATTGAATCATGTTGGATCTTGGTGAAAAATTGGCATGAAGTAGTGAAATTATCATGTACAAAAACACATAGAAAAATTTCTAAGTCTTGAAAAGTTTGACTTTTCAAATTGACTTTTGAATTTCTTGATTTCTTGATAATAAAACTTCATATTTTTGAATGTCTTGATGAATCTTGACTTTTGAAACTCAATTTTGACCAAAAAGTCAAAGTTTGACTTTTGGTGTATTAGTTGACTTTTCATTAGTTGACCAAATTTCATCTATCAATTATTTGATCTTGAGAGGTGAGTTGAGTGATGAAATTAGGCCAAAATGATGTAATTGAATCCTTGAGATCATGTTTCAAACCAATAAGTCATGTATTAGCTCAAAAGTCACAAATCAGTCATTCTAGTCAAAAACCCTAATTTTGACCATTTTGCCCTTTTGATGATTTGCACACTTTTCTTGAGGAATTGTGATCCAAACTTGATAAATTGATTAATATGACTTCAAATTGTTGATATTTCTCAAAAATCTTGAAGTTTGATTGTAAGTTGACCATAATTGACTTTTTAACCAATATAGTTGATTTTTCAGTCATTTGATCAATTGACTGAGCAAACTTGTAATTCAGGACTTGAAACATGACATGAGTATTCTTGGAGGTATATAATGATCCATGAAAGTCACTTGAGGGATTATAATTCCATTTGTCCTTGTGAAAATCAAAACCCTAATTTGGGGAATTAGTGTATAAGAGGTGGTTTGACCTAGTCAACAATTGTGCAAACTTGAGCTATTTGAAGATCTTGTGAGAAATGTCTTGAGAAAAGAGAGGGGAGATTTTGGGGTACAACAATCACCCTTTAGGGTTTTCAATCCACTGGGACGCTCCTTTTTTCCTAAGTCGCATGTTTAGGGTTTGAACTTAGCGAGCCTTTTTATACGTAGTATTTTATGACTGCGTCTGAATTTGCTGGATGTGGTAGTTCTTCCATATCCATTGTTGTGGGGGTGAGACCACCACCAGAGAATATTGTTTTTACCACATATGGACCTTCGTAGTTGGGTGTCCATTTACCACATGAATCAAGGCGAGGTAGAAAAATCTTCTTGAGCACCAAATCCCCGTCTTTGAACACTTGAGGGTGAACTTTCTTGTCGAATGCTTTCTTCATCCGTTTTTTATATAACTGACCGTGGCACAAAGCTATCAAGAGTTTTTCTTTAATGAGGTTAAGTTGATCAAGTCGCGTCTGAACCCACTCTGCTTCTTCAATCTTTGTTTCCATTAGAACTCGAAGTGATGGAATTTCTACTTCAACCGGGAGTACTGCCTCCATGCCATATACCAGAGAGAAAGGGGTTTCACCTATTGATGTACGTACAGAAGTGTGATAGCCATGTAAAGAGAAAGGAAGAATTTCATGCCAATCTTTGTATGTCTTTACCATTTTTTGAATGATTTTATTGATGTTCTTATTGGAAGCTTCAATGGCCCCGTTCATCTTGGGTTAATATGCTGAGGAATTATAATGCTCGATATTGAAATTGTCGCATAATTCCTTCATCATTTTTTGTTCAAATTGGACCTGTTGTCTGTGATGATTCTTCTTGGGACCCCATATATGCATATGAGATTTTGCTTGATGAATCGAGCAACCACTTGACTTGTCACATTTGTGTAGGATGTCGCTTCTACCCATTTGGTGAAGTAATCAATGGCAACCACTATGAACCAATCTTTGTTAGATTCCTTCGGTTCGATCATGCCTATCATATCAATTACCCACATCGAAAATGGCCAAGGAGAACTCATGACATTCAGAGGAGTTGGTGGCACATTCATTTTGTCAGTGTAGATTTAGAATTTATGAAATGTCTTTGTATAATGGTAGCAGCTGGCTTCCATCGTTAGCTAATAATAGCCTGCTCGCAGGATTTTTCTAGCCATGGCATGCCCGTTTGTATGTGTCTTGAAATTTCCCTCATGGATTTCTATCATAAGTATATCTACTTCCTGTTTATCCACGCACCCGAGTTACACCATATCTTAGTTTCTTTTGTATAACATGTCACCACTCAAAGAATTTTGAGGCTAGCTTCTGCAGACTTCGCTTGTCAATGATAGAGGCATTTTCTGGATATTCTTGTTTCTCAAGGTACCTCTTGATGCCATAGAGCCAAGGCTTGTTATTTGATCTCTCTTCAATAGAAAGGAATTCTGCAGGTTCTTCAAAATGTCTGATTGTAATTTGTGGCTCGTAGTTTGGCCAAGTTACTTCGAACATGGCTTATAAAGTTACCAAGGCGTCTGCCATCTGATTTTCTTCTCGTGGGATATGACTGATGGTAATCTCAGTGAATCCCGTAGCTAGATTTAAAACATGATCCCAATATGGAATTAATTTGGGACGTTTAGTGTCCCATTCGTCGTTGACTTGGTATATAACTAGCGCAGATTCTCCAAATACTTCGAGATGTTTGATTCTTAAGTCGATAGCAGCTTCCATCCCCAACATACAAGCTTCATATTCAGCGATATTATTGGTGCACTCAAAACAAAACCTTGCAGTATAAGGTTTATGAAAATTATTCGGAGAAGTCAAAACTACGCGAATGTCATGCCCCAATGCATTTGAAGCCCCCGTCAAATATGAGTGTCCAACGTTCCCCAAGTTCAGGTCCTTCCCCGGGCCTTGGTATTTCGTAGTCACCTATAACTATGACATGTTCGTTTGGAAAGTCGAACTTCATTGATTGATATTCTGGTAATGGATGATGATCTAGATAGTCAACTAGTACACTACCCTTGATTTCCTTTTGAGTTAACATGTATTGCCTCAGTCTTTTAGTAGCCCAAGCCAATGCACAACAAGTCTTCTCGAGAAGTGAGTACCTGGTTTCGCAGTCGGTGAATTTCTTATCGAGGTAGTAGATTGCATGCTCTTTTCTATCTATTTCGTCATGTTGTCCTAATACACATCCCATTGATCCTTCAAGCATTGTCAGACACATGATGAGTGGTCTTCTGGGAACTAGTGGCATCAAGATTGGTGACTCTTGTAAATATTTCTCTATTTTCTCGAAAGCCGTTTGACAATCATTATTCCATACCACTGCTGGATCTTTTCGCAGCAGTTTGAATATAGGCTCGCACGTAGTAGTTAGGTGTGATATGAACCTTGAAATGTAATTAAATCATCCTAAGAAACCAAGAACCTCTTTCTCTGTCTTCGGAGCTAGAATTTCTTGTATGGTTTTTACCTTGTGGGGTCTACCTCAATACCATGCTGACTTACAATAAAACCCAATAACTTGCCTAATTTAACACCAAATGTACACTTGTTTGGGTTCAACCTCAGCTTGAACCTTCACAGACGCTCGAATAACTTTTGTAAATATAATTATGTGATCCTCATTTGTATGAGACTTGGAAATCATATCATCTATACTTCAACCTCTTTGTGAATCATGTCATGAAATAGTGTGACCATAGCCCGTTGATAAGTTTCCCCTACGTTCTTCAGACCGAATGGTATTACCTTGTAATAAAAAGTTTCCTAAGGTATCATGAAAGTAGTCTTTTCCATATCTTTGGGTGCCGTTTTGATTTGATTATAGCCTGAGAAACCGTCCATGAACGAGAATACTGGAGCTTGAGTTGTATTATCCACCAAAACATCTATGTGAGGTAACGAAAAATCATCTTTGGGACTTGCTTTGCTTAGATCCCGATAATCTACACACATGCGTACTTTTCCAACCTTCTTGGGTACTTGTAGCGGTAGAAATGTTGAGACAAATCCATTGGATTAACTTAACTCGTGCAGATCAAAATAAAAATCGCCACCATGTTTTATTATTTCCAGAAGAATGGGAAAATGGCGAATAACCCAAAAAAGAGAGGAAGAGAGTCTAGGTACGGGGGTTGGTTATGTAAAGGGAAAGTATTAGAACCCTAAACATCTACGGTACTCCCCAGGAACCTCTTTGAAATTTGTGTATTTTGGCTATAAATGTTGTATACAAAAATAGATAGTGGAGATGAGAAATGAAGTATTTTTTACAATTTTGCACCCGTCGCGGTTGCGAAATTTTAGTGCCTATGTACTACCTTCCATGCAATAGGGGATCAGGGTACTCGTAGTTCTCCTTTAAACTTTTTAAAAAATAACACAAGTGTGTTGGTTAATTTTAAGGGAAGAGACATCATCGTCTTATCCGAGTGGACGAACATACTTACTACCCACGATTATGAGAAAGGAGAATTTGCGTCATCTCAAAGTGGAGGATATAGCTTGGATTTTAAAATCAACAAAGCCTCGCTCAACATCCAAGTTGAAAATATCTCACTTCAGTACATATTATAGAAGTATAGTACCTCGCATCACTACAAGGATTGATAAGAGTCTAATCTTTTGAGAAAATTCTAAAGTAAAAAGCCAAAGTGGAAAAATGGTTTGAATGAGATTGATTGAATTTTAGTCTTCTCACAAAAAATGTCAAAGTATCATTAAGTTGGTTAAAGTTTGTTTAAGAAAATGATTTGAAAATGCATGGACCTAAGTCCAAGTTTATTGTGAAAGCGGTTCAAGTTTAGAAAACAAGAATAGTTTTCAAAAGGAGGGAGACAATTTTTAAAATTAAAGAAGATGGGGGGAGATGAAGGGACTATCCTAAAGCATAAGGTAAAAGCTAGGGAAAAGAATCATCTAACCAACAAGAAGCCAACACTTGACACAATGAGTCAATGTAAAATTCCCATCCTTTGGATTTGAAACCAAACAAGAAAAGACAATAAACCTCTTAAGAATACCACACTTCAAATGCATCATGTCTTCACAAAAAATTGGGCATAGTAACACCTGTATACATACGAATTCTCAATCACAGTCAAGGCATATAATCAGAATAACCTGCACACAAAGAAAAAACAACCCAATGTCTCAGGGTAAACCCCAAGAACTCCAGAAAAAATAACAGTAGAAGTCACAAGGTCCCAAGGGTAGTCAAGGTCTCTACTCCTAAGTCCAAGAAGTCTATAACTCCATCATGCCAAGGATGGTAACCAAATAGTCCAAGTAACATTAAAGTTTTTTTTTATTGTTCAAGTTGGTTATTAAGTATCTTGAAAAAGAAAATAAAAGCTCAAGTGAGAAAAATAAAAATGACATAAATATAAATTCTCAAGTGAGCAAAGATGAAAATAGCATGAAATGTAAATGCTAAAATAAATCGTACATAAAAGTGAAGGCGTAAAGTAAAAGCATAAAAGTAAAATTCAATTATTAATGGGTTAGATATTAAAGGTTAGTTGAATGACCATATTGAATCTTGCATTTGAAAACTCATTAGAAGATTGATAAAATCAAAGCCTCTTAACAAAAAGTTTCATTTGTTTTTTGTCAAGTATATCATTCATTTCAAATTCTCGAGGCAACAACAAATGATCAACGATGTTTAAATGATTCACTTGGTCCAAAATTTATGAAGATTCATTAGAGGATTGATAAGACCAAAGGCTCCTAACAATGAATCTCAAGGTCATTGGATCAAAGGTTTCAAATTAGACATACTTGAGCTTGCAAACATGGGTTTGGGCCATGAATGATCATTTCTCGAATAGGGACAAAATTTAGCGATATGTTAAGCAATCGTAAGTGGACTTATATAGAAGTCTCACATATTTTAAGTCCAATTAATAGCAATATACGTGCCATATATTTGGAGATATGATATGTAACCTCTAACAAAATGTATCACAAATAAGAAAGGGATAAGATGAAGAGGGGGTGATGTATTTGAATCAAAGATTTTAATCAAACTATCATTAAAATCATTAATTCTTTATAGTGGAGTTAAACTCAACACCCGAGATTCAATGATGTTAATGAAGTTCATGATCAAAAATCACATAATCATAATATATTCAAAAATAAATTGTATTTAATAAACAAAATAAACAAAAAAAGAAGATGATTTTTAAATTGTTTTTATTAAAACAAAAAGAAAAATAGCAAACTATATTCCAAGTATAAAAAAAAATTAAAAGCGACCAAAGAAAAGTCATAAGTCATCTCAAATATTTTTATAAAATTTTTGGTAATTATTTTTAACAGAAAAGTATTTTTAAACTATTTAAAATCACTCAAATAAGTAAAAAAAATCAAAATTTGTAGAAGTAAAAATAAAATTCTAGAAAAATTCAGGAAGTCAAAAATAAAGAAAATGATTTTGATAAATTTTTTTAAAATAATTATAATAAGGCAAACAATTCAAAAATTATGAAAAATATCAAACATTAAAATAAAAATATGAATTAAATATTCACAAAGTCATAAATAATTTAAAGTATTTTTGTATATTTTTTTCATAATTTTTGGATAAAATTTAAGAGAGTTATGAATTTTTGAAATTAAAAAAAAATTAAACCAAATTTTGTAAAAATAAATAAATAAGAAATAATGTGAGGCGTTGGATCCAATTCATTAAAACACGTTGGCGCATCTGATGACTTAAAAGTGACGATGTATGGTGATCCACGGTCAACAAGCGCGCACTGAAGTCACGAAAGTCAGACCAATCACAACATTTCAAATGTCTTACTCTCATTGGTTGAAGAGGACACGTATGTAATCTTCAACCTCCTGCTACTTTGCAACTAAGGCGAGACCATGACTCTTTAATCTGTAAATTTAGACGCTCATAGTGGTATTCATCAGATGCGTCTCTTCAAGACATTCACAACCATATCCTCGTGTCAAATTCATATAAAAAGCAACTTACTCGATTTGAAAAAAATAAGAGATGTTTTGAAAATTTTGAAATCGAAAACAGAAGCATTAAATGTATTGATTCACCAAAAATGAATTAATAGCAAGCATCAGTTAACATCATAGACAATTCCATTAATTTGAGGTAGAAGATTTGGTTCCTTAAAGTACCTGAACAAAGTCAGATGAACTTGCTTTGTACACCTCAAGGCTTGGTTCTTCTTCTCTTAGCTTCAGTGAAGTTCAAGGATGAAGGATCAACGAAGAAATTGGATTAAAAGTGGAGAAAAAAAGAATTCAAAAACTCAGAAAAGTGAGTTATGGAAGGAGTTTGACAGGGTGATTTTGGCTGTTCAAGCTTGTGAAAATGAGTGGAATAGAGCCTGTATTTATAGGAGACGTGAATGGAAACAAGAGGAGGGGTGAATGATGCAATTTCACTTGAATTCGTGCACACCCGTGATCATGAAGTGTGACCACATATGCATTAGAACTCATCCAAATGATGTGTTTTGACACTATAAATGATTCAAACATATTTGCAAATGATGTTTAAGTGGAAAACATGTGGTAATTTTGTGATTAGAAGCCATATTATGAAAATTTCAATCGGAATTGAAGTGAAACTTCACTTTCAAGGTACCAACTTTGAATCAATGGTATTCTCAGCTCAAGTGATCTTAGGGTATAAATATTGAAGAATTTGAAAGATAAGGTCACCATATTTGCAATATGCCAAGAGTGAGATCAAATTTATGCTTGAGCTATGAGTTGTGTGAGTCAAAGTTGAGAAAAAGATGCTGACTTTTTGTACTTAGAAAAATTCTAAGTTTTTCTTCAAAAGTGACCTATAATGTTTTGATTCCAAACAAAACCTTCCTCTAAAATCATGCTTTTATTAATGATTCTAGCTTGAAGTGTACTTCCAAAAGAGCATTGTGAAACTTGAATCACTAAAAAATTTCAAATATTGAAAAAGTTATGGCCTTGTGAAATTGGTGAAAATCCATGAGGTGACCTATAATATTTTGAGTTCTCAAGGCATCTTCCAACCATTTTCAAGCTTTTCACATAAAATAAAAGTTGAAGTTCACATTCTTAAGATCAATTTGGAAAAATAATGGGCTCAATGAGATACAAATTAACCAAGTTATGATGCTTCGAAGTCACATAAGGGAATTTGATGGCCTATCTGGAGGACTTGTAATCTTTCTTCATCATTAGGAATCTTCCACACAAAATTTGTTTGAACTTTTTAAGTGATTGGTTGATATCTATTTAAGGAGAAGAATATATTTGGAATCACTCAAAAATCTCAAAATATGAACAAGACATAGCCCTTAGGAGTTCAAAACCTTAGCTCCTAAAGCGCCACAATGACTTGGAAACCCCTTTCAATTTTGACAATCTTCCTTGCACAAGAACTTTTGCCATGTGAATAGAAGTTGTTGTGGATGATAATAAGAACCCATAGCAACAATAATCACTTCCAAATATTAAGTATTGAGAGAGTTATGCACTTGTGATCAAGGAAACAAGAACTTGTCCAATTAGGTCAAACTTATTCAATCAATTCTTCCATCTTCTGGCTTCCTTTGACAAATTAAGGCATGATGAATCATAGTAGACCTTGGAATAATATTAATTTAAAGCATACTAAATGATGAAGCTTGAATCTAAATGAAGCTTTGTTTAAGAAGGAATGGAAATAAACTCATGAACCTATGAATCAACCTGATGAAATTTGTTGTGCCCTCACCTATAATATCATCAATTAGAGAAAACATTCATTGTATTTTTTAGTTAAAAGCTAATCAACATAAGACATTTGTGATTACAATATACAAATCAAAGTGCTTGGTTATTCCTCATGATCAAACTTAAAGATAGGGAGAAAAACCAAGCCCTAGTGTGATCTTGATATGATTGAGTTTATATGAGATGTTAGAGGAATCGTAGGGGCAAAAATAGGGGTACAACAGCTGCCCTTATTTAAGTGGCTTCTATCCAGAGATAGGAAGGTTAAAATCTTTGTGTCAACACGATTGAAGATACTTAAATATAAAACAAGTCTTATTTTTGGCCCTAAGATGCCATGCAATGCTTATGATTGTGCATGCAAATAAATGAATCCAAAGGTGACACAGGACACCACTGGGGAACAGAAAATAAAATAAAGGACCAAGAGGAAAATCCAACCAGGAAAATAAATCAGAGGTGAACAAAAGACTTGAATCCATTGGGGTAAAGCCCAAGGAGGAGATAAAAGCATCATCAACTCGAATATTGAGGATCATAGTAAAGGATAACAACAATCGACGAATAACTGCAAACTATCCACTCACTGAGAAGATAGCAAAAAAGTAACATCGACTCACAGGAGAAAGAAATGGTAGGATAATAACAGTAAATTCCAATATTAGGTTAGGTCACAAATGATTAGAATCAGTACTTATGACTAGAATAAAATGAATTTCCTTAGGGAAAATTTAATCCCAACGATGAACCATCTCCCATAATGACGAGACTAGCATTCATCAGAGTACAAATCTCAATAATGAACTATCTCTCATAATGAAGAGATTTCCATTCATCGGACTAACAAATATCAACAATGAACTATCTCCCATAATGACGAGACTACCATCCATTGGAGTAACAAATATCAACAACAAACTATCTCCCATAATGACGAGACTACCGCCCATTGAAGTAACCAATCTCAACAATGAACTATCTCCCATAATAACGAGACTACCATTCATCAGAGTAACAATTCTCAACAATGTACTATCTCCCATAATGACGAGACTACCATTCATCGGAGTAATAAATCTCAACAATGAACTATCTCTCATAATGACAAGACTACCATTCATCAGAGTAATAAATCTCAACAATGAACTATCTCCCATAATGACGAGACTACCATTAATCAGAGTAACAAATCTCAACAACAAACTATCTACCATAATGACGAGACTACCATCCATTGGAGTAACAAATCTCAACAACAAACTATCTCCCATAATGACGAGACTACCATCTATTGGAGTAACAAATCTCAACAACAAACTATCTCCCCTAATGACGAGACTACCATCCATTGGAGTAACAAATATCAACAACGAACTATCTCCCATAATGACGAGACTACCATCCATTAGAGTAACAAATCTCAACAATAAACTCTCTTCCATAATGACGAGACTACCATCCATTAGAGTAACAAATCTCAATAATGAACTATCTTCCATAGTGACAAGACTACCATCCATTGGAGTACAAATCTCAACATCGAACTATCTCCCATAATGACAAGACTATCATCCACTGGAGTATTAAATCTCAACAACAAACTATCTCCTATAATGACGAGACTACCATCCATCAGAGTAACAAATCTCAACAATGAACTATCTCCCATAATGACGAGACTACCATTCATCGGAGTAACAAATCTCAATAATGAACTATCTCTCATAATGATGAAACTACCATTCATCAGAGTAACAAATATCAACAACAAACTATCTCACATAATGAAGAGACTACCATCCATTGAAGTATAAATGAATCTTCTCAGGGAACTAACATACTTTCTGAGGAAGTACAGGTTGCTCAAATAAAGAGACCTGCCACTCGCTGTTATAAGAAACCCTCCAGGCAAAGAAATATGACTTCTCTGGGGAAGTTTCAATATATTCATATTGAGGAGATAAAGTTATCTTGTGCAAAATAAATGCACATCCTCAATCCAGAGTTCAGAGCCTACAAAAATCAGAATAATAATGCTGCTCGGAACCACATATTCAAACCAGAAATAAACCAGAGTGAAACAGTCAACCAAGATAGCACTTGATGAGAAATAAACTCAAAATGGGGCCACGTTCCATCCAGATAAAGAGATGAATAGAAAGGCTAAAGAAAAATCCATCCATGAGGGATAACTCAGTGAGGAAATTGAAAGGATATACACTTTCTGCTTAAGGTTGACAATCTATTGGAGAGAGGGTAACGTAACTCTGCAAATAGAGTAATATGCTAACAAAAATTATAATGAATGCCAATGAGCAATGATTTTTCATTCAGTTATTCATGATGTATGTATGAATGTTATCATGTATATGCTGACAAAATAGACAAACTACACTGGGAATAAACAGACAAAACAAACATGGGTAAAGTCAACACTCGGCTAAAATGCATCCAGGATGAAGATTCCACGAGAGAGTAAGCACCAACTAAGGAAACAAAGTCCTACTTCATGGCTTAACTTCACTGGGAAGAAACTTGGATACATCATAATCTGATAGTGTGATACAGTGAGAGAAATGACTTAAAGGTTTTACGTTTTATCGCAACTGTTGCGGTTAGCAAGAGTCTCCACCGAATTTTCTTTTATCCAAAAGGAAAGGTAAAAAAGCACAGGAAAGACCTTTGAGTTTGTTTCTTGAGTTCAGGGGGTAGATTATGAAAGGGGAAGGTATTAGCGCCCCTTTCATCCATGGTTTTCAATGGGCTCTTAGTTACTTTCTAGATCACTTGCTTTTGTTTGAAATTGTGCTTCGTGTAGTTTTTGAAAGTATTTTGTAAAGAAGTCATCGTTTAGGCAATCTTTGTAATGATTCTCGTTCGTAAGAATGTATACAAAGATGTTGATCTTTTGAAAAATGTTTTCAATTTTGAAAGGTGATTTTTGAAAGTGTAGGTGATTATTTTTTAAAATAAGCAAGGATGTTTGATTTGAGATGAGGCAAGTAATTAGGAGCAATCTACCTACTCAAATTTCTTTCTTGTTCATTTTCTTTTCCTTTTACATTGTTGTCTTACCATTGATTTAGTAAGCAACCCTATCTTTGGAGGTAAGCGGGACGGGTGTGGGTCATCGTATAGTCATGATTAGCAATGTTGTAAGGTATCTTAGCATTTTTTGAGGGACTAAGATCATTTTGCAAGGCAACTTAGAATAGCGTCATCGAGGGACTATGATCTTGCATTTCGATTGTTTTTGCTAAAACACCCCACGTGCGTAACATGACCATTTTGTAAGGCAACCAAGTGGATTTTACCCTAGGGGTACTTGTGTGCAAGTGTGTTTGATTGCATGAATTTTAGTCTTGATTAGGGTGATATATTTGTTGATTTCATGTCTTGTCATACACACCCTAATTACTAGCATTTACATTCAAAAGCGATAAATTGCAGAAATATAAAGTCCTATGCTATTACAATATTTTAGGGTTGGGGGTACATATTTATGAATGGGGGTTAAAAATAAAATTAAATCCAAAGTTACTATTACAACCATATTGAAATGGATAAGAATGTACAAGGAAATATGAAATGAACTTGTTTTATTTTGAGATAAGTTTGGTTTAAGAAAATATTTTTGATCTTTTTGTTTTAAGAAATAAAATAAAGCATGTAAAAAATGAAAAAAATGTTTTTGGTGTTTTTTTAATTAATGAAATAAGAAGTGATAGCAAAAATAGTGAGGAAAAAGAAAGTAGAATCAGTGTATTACTGACTAAAGGAGATCAGAAGTTCTGACTCTGGCGTACCGCAAAATAGATATCCTATTAGTGAAAAATAGGTAAAGTCAGAAGTTCTGGATCCACTGGGAACAAAGAAGATTTTAGAAGTTCTGATACCACTAGAAGAACTTGGTCTCCCTCTCCATGCTAGTCAGAACATCTGCAACTTGGTCATTTCTCAACAAAACAGAAGATGCGCATATGACAGTTATGGCAGGTTTCATAGTGTTTCAGAAACAAGAAATATCAGAACTATAAATCAGAGGCAAGCATGCATTTGCTAATCCTAATTCTGAGTTCTAATTTCTTCAAGAAGTTCTGAACTGATTTACTCCATACTTAGGCAGAGAAATACGTGAAACCTCAAAATATGTACAACATCAGAAACATGATGTCTACATTGTATTTTTGAACATGCAAATCTGGTAATGCTTAAGTAATATGATGAGAGTCAGCAGAAGCTTACATTGCAGATGGAAAAGATTCTATGAACTGGAGGTTGTTCCTGAACTCTAGTGATGTTCTGAGCAACTTCTTCACGTACTCGGTAGGTTGGAAGTTTTCAACTTCTGGAACAGCCAAGGGGTGATGTTCTGACTTCTTTGAGGTGGAGGTGGATGGAGAGTGTATTGCAGTATGAATACAGAAGTTAGGATAGCTTCTAATATGTGAATCAGAAACTGTGTGGGTGGTTTTAGTCAAGAAACACTTGAGAACAAATGGTGTTTAAATGCAAGGAATCAAAAGTTAACAGGTTTTATATGTTGTGTTTACCGTTTTTGGACTCTTGGAATTTTAGCAGGGGTTCAGGGCTTTTCTTTCTCAAATCTTTCGACCCTTTTCAATGGCCAATGGAGTTCAATTTATAGGCAAAGGTTTTGTAGTTTGGAGAGGTCAAGTGGCACCAACGTCATACGCTGGACGCTGACTTACTCTTGAAGTAAGCTTAAACAAGCATGGTTCAAGACACAAAGTAGGATGGTTAAGAGGTTTAGCAGCACCTAAGCTGGATTTGTCAGCAGGAATTAAGGAAAAGCAAAAGCAGCACATGGGCCTAGCACACTTTTGCATAAAAGTTTGATTTCCAAAGACAGTAGGGGTACACGTGGGGGAAATCCTTTGGATAAAAACTCAAAAGTGGTTGTGAGCATTAAATAATGATGAGATTTATCAAACCATAAATTCTTCCATGTGAAATTCTACATCATTTCTTAATTCTGGATCAGAAGTTCTGCTTCATGATAACATCCAACCTTCTGATCCTTTTATCTTCTGGCTCCAGCATGTTCTGAAGGAGCTCTCATACTTTCCAGGAAGCTTGCAGCACGTCTTATAACCATTTTGAATTACCCTTAAAAACTCTGACCAAACCTTTGTTAAAACTAGCCCATAAGTTCTGACCAAACTCTGTCTTGAGAATATCCAGAATTTACTGAGTGCTTTAGTTTCAAGGACGTGTCTCTGAGGAGTTATAACTTGAAATCCCAGCATTTCTAGGAGAAGTTTTGTCTGCAATGTTTTAGATCTCACTGAAATCTATAACTATTGTATTAGAAGTTCTTCCAGAATCAACTTGCATTATGGTTATAATCTGATCAGAAGTTTTGAGTTTGTCATGTTTCTTAAACACTTAGAAAAATTCCAAGTATTTGGAAATTTGACTTTTGAATTTCTTGACGAAACAAATCTCATATTCCAACATGTCTTGATGAAATATGATTCTTGAAGCTTAATTTTGATCCAAATGTCAAAGTTTGGCTTTTCAGTATGGAAATGACCATTTTACCCTTGTGAATAACTTTCTTGAAAAATTTGTAGTTCAAGGCTGGGAAATGGATGGAAGAAAACCCGGGGATCCAGGATGATCCCTTGAGAAATGAGAGGGAAAATTTTGGGGTACAACAGCTGCCCCTGTTCAAACTTCTTGAACCTGAAGAGTTAGATTGGCGGATCCGCCATTCGTGACTTTGAAGGTGAAAGATGATTTGAACATTAAAGTGCCCAGAAATTTGCACTCGAAGATGGATGGTGAATGGGCTTATAGATGCCATTTAGAGGAGTGTTGGTAAACACTGGAAGAAGTATCAGCACAAATATCTTGTTGATTTATACTAGAACTTGATGTTTTTCCTGTGAGAAAAAGAATTAGTAAAATGCAGATGCCTACATGATGTTCACCAAATGTGGTATTATGCTAAATGCATATGGTATGCACATGCTATGATGTATGAATGTGAAGTGTGTGTTTTTTTCTGGGAAAATAAATCCCTGACTACTACTGAGGAAATTCTGGGAGGTTGCATCCTTGATTACCGTTGGAGATGAAGAATATGCATATCTTCAAATTGTGTTGAAAGGATGCTTTTGCTGGGGGAATATCGATCAAATGTCAACTTTTATCTGGTCAGATCCAGGCTTCACAATTGCTGAGAATGAAATAGTCGGCTGCTATCTGGTCGGATCCAGGATTTACGGCAACTTACTGAAGGAAGAGGTGAATTAAATGTTATCTGGTCGGATCCAGGCTTTGCAGAAAATTCCTTGAAATTTAATAGTTATCTGGTTGGATCCAGGATTCACAACAACTTACTAGGGATACGGAGGTTAACTGTTATCTGTTCGGTCCAGGCTTCGTAGTAAACTTGAAATGGCAACTACTATCTGGTCGGATCTAGGCTTCGCAGTAAATTCCTGAAATTGAATAGTTATCTGGTCGGATCCAGGCTTCATGATTTTTGGAAAGTTGTACTATTATCTGGTCGAGTTCAGGCTTCATAGTGTCTCTCTGGGGATCACAGTTAATTGTTATCTAGTCGGGCTCTAGCTTTCACAATAAACTGTTTGAAAAACTGTCGTCTGGTCGGGTCCAGGCTTTTCAGATTTCTGAGGTTTGATGAGGTCAACTGTTATCTGGTTGGGTACAGGTTTCACAATAAACTGTTTGGGGATTTAGTTGTTATCTGGTTGGTTTCCAGGTTTCACAACGAATCTCCGGGTAATTGATATCTAGTTAGATCTAGGCTTCACAATAAACTGTTTGAAAAAGATGAAAATGAAAACTGATATCTGGTCGGGCCTAGGTGTCTCAGCAATCTGTTGGGGATATGGAGGCAACTCTACTCGGGAAAAGAAGTTAAACCTTGATCGGGTTGAGTTCAGGTTCTTCTATATATTTGAAGAGTTAGGCTATTATCTGGTCTGGTCCAGGTTTTATAGCATTTTGAGATTGAGATCAATTGTTATCTGGTTGGATCCAGGTTTCAGGTGTTTAAATCTGTTATCTAGTCGAGTCCAGGTTTAAGTAATTGAAGAAGTCAAACTATTATCTGGTCGGGTCCAGGCTTCAGTGATAACTTGAAAAGTGTGCTAATATCTGGTCGGATCCAGGCTTCATAGCATCTTTTGAAAGTAGTAAAGGCTTTGCTGACGGCCTTACTGGGTATTAGGGGTTGCGGCCATGTGATTTGTGATGATCTGAAAGGTAAATTCAAACTGGAGAGTGCCGAATGAGTTGAGTAGGACAAACTCAGCTTGGGGAGGATACACCCACACTACTAGAAAAAAAGATATTTGAGAAAAGGTTTTTACATTAGGTATCAAAATATATGATGTAAAAAATACCATTAAAAATATTTTACATCAGGTATTTATTTGCAATGATATAAATAATAAGAAAAAAAATATTTTTCGCTATCTATTACATCGGGCAATGTCATCCACCGATGTAAAAGGTTTTCAGAAAAAAAAAATACGGTGGCATTTTTGTAAATAAGAAACAAGGTGGCAGAATTGTAAATAAAAAACAAGCAAGATATTACATCGGGGTAACTAAAAACCGATGTAAAAGGTTCACAGGCAGATTGGTAATATATAAAATATATTAAAAAACTTACATTGGGGCATATTTTCAACCGATGTAAAAAACCCCTTACATCAGGCCACCTACCAACCGATGTAAAAAACATCAGAAAAACACGCTTGCATCAGGCATGTGTTTCCACCGATGTAAAAACTGCAACGGCCCAAACCCTTACATCGGTCCTTTGTGTGTTTAATTACTTGTTTGAGTTTATAATAGGAAAAAAGTCAGAAGGGTAAGGATAATGTGGCTAAGAATGTATACCCACATGTATTGTCTCGTGGAGGGTATCGCTTGCTTGAGGAGAAAATTATGAAAGAAAAGTCATCATCGAGAGATAATTCCACATTAGATGATAATGATAGTCCATCTCCCACGTCACGCCATGAGTTATGGAAGAGAGCACGACAAAAGAAAGGAGGAGAATACACATCAAAATCTACACAAGAGGTTGCTGAAAAAATTATAAGTAAACAACGAAAAATTATTCAAGTATCATTATATTTGTGATTGATTAATTGATGTTTTTGCATTTTGTAGGATTCTCTAGTTCAAGAAGCTGAAAAAGGTGCAATTGTTCCGGATGGACGTAACGATATCTTATCATTAGCCATTGGAACATCTGAGCATGGAGGTCGTGTTCGTGGTGTTGGAAAACACCATAAACAAAGCACTTACTTTGGAAGATCACGTCAACATATTGACGTAAATGAACAACTTGCAATATTGGAAACAAAACTTAGAGTTGAACTTGAAGAAAAGTTGGTTAAAGAGCGTAAGATATTTCAACAATCATTAATGGAGACACTTAAGTCTATGGGTTTATCACAAAGCACAGGTGATAATAAATGCATTGAAAAATTGGAAATTATCGATGGAAGCGGAAAAGGAAGTTGTTCAGCTGCAAAAGGAAGCACAAAAGAGAGCACAAAAGACGTGGAAGTTGATGATGTTCAGAGATTGTTGCTCATGGTTTTGAAAATGGATGATAACCATTTGGCAATACAATTAAGCCATTATGCGAGTGTCTCTAATTTTTATGTTTCAGCTAAATGTATCAGAGAGTTATTTGTGGGTTTAGGTCATTGGCTTGACGTGTCTATTCTGCAAATTTGGTGCACGTAAGTACATTTTATTGTTTTATTAAAGTCAGTCTCTATTAATATGTTATATCTCTCATCACTTTGATTCTAATGTTTATTTTAAAATTATTCAGGTATATTCATCGTGTATGTCTTGAGAATTCCATTTCAAAATTATATGGATTTATGGACCCTGCTAGGTGTATTTATAATGATAATGTAGCGAAATCTCAAGAACATGTTAAAAATTACGTACTAGAAAAGTTACGTGATGAAAACAGAGTGTGCCACTTACTACCATTAATTCATGGGTAAGAATTTTTATCAAATTGTGTTTTATATTATTTAATTTTGATAACATATATATTTTATGTGACTTTTCTGTTTCCACACACACGTACAGGAGACATTGGAAATTAATAGTCATGTGTCCAAGAGACAATTTAGTTGTCGTATTTTGTTCCCTTCATCGGGAAATTGACCATCACACGAAGAAAATTATTACAAAGTAAGTTTATATTTCATGTGACTTTCATTGACAACTAATAGTTATGTGATTTTTCATTGGCGAGTAAATTTAGTTATGTGATGTTTATCTTTCTGTATTAGTTCTTTTGGGATTCATCAAATGGCAAATGGAAATAGAAAAAATGCTACATGGCTTCATCCCAATATAAGTGTGATGTAAATTGTAATTCTATAGTTAAATTTATGATAAATATTCACTAATTATGCCATTCAATTGTAGACAATACAACAACATAACTCTAATGATTGTGGATACTATGTGATGAAAAATATGTTGGATATTGTCTCTGCTAATATAACCGAGAATTGGATGCAGGTACTAAAAATAACTTTACTTTGTTATTTACTTTTTGTTTTTCGACTTAATATGAATTTTTTAAAAATAACTCTATATTGTTATATTTATGTATTATAGGTATTTGATGACCCAACAGAATTAACACCAGATGATTTGTATGATTTGCGACTCCGTTGGGCAAAATATTTCTTTGAGTTACATG
Source organism: Vicia faba (assembly GCA_948472305.1). Taxonomy (NCBI): domain Eukaryota; kingdom Viridiplantae; phylum Streptophyta; class Magnoliopsida; order Fabales; family Fabaceae; genus Vicia; species Vicia faba. Next base: position 74,369,905 of record OX451736.1, on the reverse strand, counting down.
AAAATTAAGTTTATCTTGGTGAGTTTTATAGAATTGTCTAAGTTGTGGTTTTTGCACATAATTGTTATTATTGAGTTTTTGCACAATACATGTGGTTTTTGCACATGTATTGAGTATCTTGATTTTTTTTGCTGATGTTAATTGTTATTATTTATTGTCAGGCAATGTGATTTTGGTGTTGTCTACCGAAGTTATAACTCATCTACTTGTAGATTTTATATTGGTAATTCAAGTTTGGAAACTTATAAATAGTTGAATATTTTTGTATATTTTGTGAATAATATGTAATTGTAAGTTTTGAAAAAGACTTATAAATAGTTGAATATTTTTGTATATTTTGTAAAGAATTTGTAATTATAAGTTTGTTGTGAGTTTGTTTGTTGTGATACAATACAAGTTTGTAATACAATTGTTCAATTTGTAAGTTTGTTGTGAAAAATATGAAAACATCGACCTAGATGTGGTCTATATGATGTTGGAAAGCTATGAAATCTATATAGCGACATAAATATAGTCTGTGTGATATTGGAAAAATATGAAAAAATGGGTACAAATTATTTTTGTACAGGGAAACATCCAAAAAATAAATAATCTATTCTAAAAAAATTTCATACATTTTACATCGGTTATTACTTCAAACTGATGTAAAAACTTTCAAAAAGGGACTTTTTACATCGGTTATTACTCCCAACCGATGTAAAAAGTTGCATCACTAGGGACTTTTTACATCGGTTATTACTTCCAACCGATGTAAAAAATTGCATCACTAGGGACTTTTTACATCGGTTATTACTTCCAACCGATGTAAAAAATTGGATCAATTTTTTTAAAATAATGTCATAACTGTTTCTTACATCATTCTTATATTATAACCGATGTAAAAAAGGACTTTTTACATCGGTTATTACTTCCAACCGATGTAAAAAATTAGATCAATTTTTTTAAAATATTGTCATAATTGTTTCTTACATCATTCTTATATTATAACCGATGTAAAAAAGGGACTTTTTACATCGGACCCAGAACCGATGTAAAAAGTACCTGATTTACTATATCGCCTGACTTTACATCGGACCCATAACCGATGTAAAAAGTCAGTTTCACCCGATGTAAAAAGTCATTTCGGCACTAGTGCCAACTGGGGATGATAGACTCAGCTGGGGATGATAGGCTCAGCTGGGGATGAGGGTATCTTGATTGTTGTTTGTTTGAGAAATTTGAATTTGGCTGGGGAAATAACAATGTGGAGGAATTGAATTTCCTTTAGGAAGAGATCCCCGAGGCTTCAACTTATGAAAATTGACTTAGCTGGGGAGAAAGCGATTAAGAGGTCGAGGCTTTGGTCAGGGATTATCCTATGCAAAAAGACTTTGTGGGCAACTCTGTCGGGGAAAAGTTTATTGTCGCTGTCCTTGTGGGGATAATGATGATGAGATAACTTTGTGGGGCTATTTCATATACATTAAAGAGAGGCTTACTGCTGCTTAGCGGGACACATGTGCCAAATAGTTTTAATTATGTTCATATGCATATGTTCATTCAATTTTTGTCATTAGACAAATTTGCATTCAAAACAAAGACAAAAAATTTGCACTTCAAAGTGTATTTGTATTGATATTTTGCCCATGAATAGGCGTTTTTTTACAGAGAGACGGAGATCCTAGTAAGAGAAAATCGTCAAAAGGAAAACAAAATTGAGAATGAAAACAAATATCCATGTGAAATGATCTCATTGCCTTCCAACTCTACTATTGCCCCCAATGTCTTTGAACGTTTGTTGCTGTTTGATAGAAGTTGATTGGATTGATCTTGGACCGTTTGGACTTGGACCTTGGTGATAAAATTGACTGCGTTGATTCCACGGGACATAGTCATACGCTTTTAATCCTTAACTTTTGCCTGGACTGCCCTTTCGTGTTTTCAGCCCACCAGGATACCCTTTTTTACCCAATTTGCCCTTTAGGGTTTTCAACTTGTCGGGTGTACAATCTTTTGCATATATCCCTAATTTTGCCCAAACCTTTTGGTTTGCCGGGATGCCCTTATTTTGCTTAGGTGTGTCAACCTAACAGGTTTCTTATGCGTAGTATTTTTTAACTATGTCTGCGTTTATGGGATGTGGGAAATCATCGCCTTCCATGGTAGTCAGCATCATGGCACCGCCAGAGAAAACTCTCTTGACAACAAATGGCCCTTCATAGGTGGGAGTCCATTTGCCTTTGGGGTCTCCTTGTGGTAAAATGATGCATTTTATCACCAAGTCACCGACTTGATATACTTGAGGCTTGACCTTTTTGTTGAAAGCCTTGATCATTCGTTTTTGATACGTCTGACAATGGCAAACAACAATAATCGTTTTTCATCAATCAAGTTCAGCTAATCCAATCTTGTTTCACTCGTCTTCGCCTAGGCCTGCCTCAATCATAATCCTCAGCGAGGGAATTTGAACTTCCACTGGAAAAACAACATCCATGCCATAAACTACAGAAAAGGGAGTTGCCCCAGTTGATGTTCTAGCTGAATTACGATAGCCATGTAGAGAAAACAGAAACATCTCATGCCAATCTTTAAAGTTTACTACCATTTTCTGCACAATCTTCTTGATATTTTTGTTGGCCGCTTCGACTGCGTCGTTCATTCTCGGTCTATACGGAGAAGAATTGTGATGCTTGATCTTAAACTGGGTGCACAGCTCCTTGATCATAGCATTGTTAAGGTTAGTCCCATTGCCGGTGATGATCCTTTCGGGGATACCATAACGGCAGATGAGGTTGCGTATGATGAATATGGCTACTACATTCTTGGTGATTGAGGAAAACGATGTGGCTTTGACCCATTTAGTAAAATAGTCGATGGCGACAAGAATGAAGCGATGTCCGTTAGAAGTTGTGGGCTTGATCTCTCCGATCATGTCAATGCCCCACATTGCAAATGGCCACGGGGAGGTCATGACATTCAGAGGGATTAGAGGTACATGGACCTTGTCAACATAGATTTGGCATTTGTGACAAGTTCTTAAATATTGATGACAATCGGTCTCCATCATCGACCAATAGTAACCTGCTCTTAAGATTTTCATAGCCATCGTATGTCCACTTGAGTGAGTACCTAAAAGACCATAGTGCATGTCTTCCATAATCTCCTCTTCCTCCTTCTTGTCCACACATCAGAGTAAAGTTGAATCATGGTTGCGCTTGTATAATATCCAGTTACTTAGGAAGAATTTGGCTGCAAATCTTCGCAAGAACTTTCTGTCATTGATATATGCCTCCTCTGGATATTCTTTTGCTTCAAGGTATCTCATCACCTCATGGTACCATGGCTTTTCGGCATCGGTGTCGAGCTCATAGCAATGTGCAGGTTCATCGAATCTTTCAATTTTTATCATAGGGACTTCGTTATCCCATCTGACCTTGAACATTACAGACATGGTTGCCAAAGCGTCAGCCAACTGGCTTTCTTCCCTAGGGAAGTGCTCAAAAGTGATCTCTTCGAAGTAAGGAATTAGGGATAGCACAAGTTCCTTGTAAGGGATAAGATTAGGGTGTTTAGTGTCCCAATCTCCTTTCACTTGGCTGATCACTAAGGCGGAATCCCCAAACACATCCAAATGCTTGATCCTTAAGTCAATATCAGCTTTCAGACCTAAGATGCATGCTTCATACTCGACCATATTATTTGTGCAATCAAAGCATAGTCTGGCAGTGAAAGGAGTGTGGCAACCTTCAGGAGAGATGATCACAGCACCAATTCTATTACCTAAGGTGTTGGAAGCCCCATCGAACACCATAGTCCATCGGGATCCTTGCTTAGGTCCATCACACGGTCCAGGTTTCGCACAGTCGGTTACCAGCATGATGGTCTCATCAGGGAAGTCAAAGTTCATGGACTCATAATCATCCACAGCTTGATGGGCCAAATGATCCGCTAATACACTTCCTTTGATGGCTTTTTGAGTTGTGTATTGAATGTCGTACTCAGTCAAGATCATTTTCCATCTGGCTATCCGTCCGGAAAGGGCAGGTTTCTCGAAGATGTACTTGATTGGGTCCATCTTAGAAATCAACAAAGTGGTATGAGTCAACATATACTGTCTTAGCCGGCGAGCAGCCCATGCCAGAGCGCAACAAGTTCTCTCGAGCAGTGAATATCTGGTATCACAGTCGGTAATCTTTTTTCTCAGGTAATAAATAGCATGCTCTTTTCGGCCAGACTTGTCATGTTGGCCCAAAACACACCCCATAGAATTCTCTAGTACTATCAAGTACATGATCAAGGGTCTTCCTTCAACTGGAGGCATGATAATAGGAGGTTCTTGTAGGTATTCTATGATTTTGTCAAAGGAAATCTGGAATTCATCGTTCAACCTGACTACCTGATATTTCTTCAAGAGTTTGAAGAGTGGCTCACAAGTAGAAATTAAGTGTGATATGAAACGGGCAATGTAATTGAGACGACCCAAGAATCCTCTGACTTCTTTTTCAAAATGAGGGACTGGCATTTCTTGGATGGCCTTTATCTTGGCAGGATCAACTTCAATGACTTTATTGCTGTAGACAAAACCTAGGAGCTTTCCAGATTGTACTCCAAACGTGCACTTATTAGGGTTTAACCTCAGCTTGTACTTTTTCAGCCTCTCGAATAACTTGTGCAGGTGATCGAGATGGTCTTCCTCGGTTTGTGATCTGGAAATCATATCATCCACATATACATCTATCTCATGATGAATCATATCATGAAACAAAGCTAGCATAGCTCTTTGATATGTTGCCCCTGCATTTTTTAGTCCGAACGGCATGGCCTTGTAGTAGAAGGTGCCCCATTGCGTAACAAAAGTAGTCTTCTCCATGTCTTCGGGAGCCATCCTTATTTGATTATAGCCTGAGAGTCCATCCATGAATGAGAAGACTTTATGCTGAGTAGTATTATCAACTAAGACGTCAATGTGTGGTAGAGGGAAGTCATCCTTGGGGCTTGCCCTATTCAGATCCATATAGTCTACACACATGCGAACTTTCCCGTCTTTCTTTGGCACCGACACCACATTGGCAATCCATTGAGGATAGGATGTCACAACAAGGAACCCTGCATCAAATTGTTTCATCACCTCGACTTTGATCTTTTCAGACATATCAGGCCTCATGTGACGAACCTTTTGCTTGACAGGCGGACAATCTTCTTTTGTCGGCAGACGATGAACTATGATGTCGGTATCCAACCCAGGCATATCTTCATAAGACCATGAAAAAACTTCCACATAATCATGCAACATCTCGACCAACCTGCTCTTCACACTGCTTTCCAAGTTAGCACCGATCTTGATTTCCTTCTTATCTGACTCAGTACCCATGTTGATAACTTCAACTGACTCTTCGTGTGGTTGAATAGCTTTTTGCTCTTGTAATATAAGTCTGGTTAGTTCTCCCGATATGTCACAATATTCCTCGCCTTCGTCTTCGTCTTGGTTGATAGGACATTCAAATTCATAGTCGGCAATAGTAGAGTCATTGGCAATAAGATCCAGAGTGGATGTGGACCTGCAAGAGTGTGTGTGTGAGTGTGCATGTAAGATACATGGCTATTTTTTGAAAAATGTATTTGTAAGAAAAGAAAGACAATGAACACGAATATTTGAATGCAAAAGAGTCCAATGTACTGAATGATCATATGATTAGATGAACATAAATAAAACCCTTGACATATGGACCAAAGTGCCCCGGGCCAGGCACATGACTTAAAAAGTCATTGTTTGAATATTACAGACAACAAGTTCTTGAATTGAAAGAAAAGCAATAACAAGTAGATTACTCCTAAATGAAGGAGACTGGTACAAAGTCCTTTGTATGCCAATTCTTCAGCTCCGTGGTGGTTGGATACACCCACTCTTCAAATGTAGTCTCTTCTTCATAATCACCCACAACGTTGACTCCATGGCTTCCAATGCGGAGAGGTGGATTTCCAGTACGAGCACGCCTCACTTCCTTTTGAGCTTGGACGGTGAAGCCCAAACCAAATTTGTCTGCCTTAAAAGGGATATCGAGGAGTTGACCCCAAGTATCATAGTTTCCTTCTTCAATTTCCGCACGGGCATCCTTGACTGAAACCATCTTTGGTGTGGCCTTGAAGGCTTTGGACTCATCAGAAGAACATTTAGTAGCAGAACTTGTCGATGGTACAACCTCAAAGGCTTGACATGGGGTTTCAATGAATTCTCCGTCCATCTTTACGTACTTGAAATAGTTAAGGTGGCTCACCATAAACTCTTCTTCCCCACAGACGGTGACTATCCTGCCTTTGACTGGGTATTTGAGTTTCTGATGGAGGGTTGAGGTCACTGCCCCAGCCTTATGAATCCACGGGCGACCTAACAGACAAGAATATGCCGGATGAATATCCATAATATAGAAGGTGGAGCTGAAGATTTAGGAACCCACTTTAATTGGAAGATCTACCTCCCCATGAAAAGTCATCTTTGATCCATCAAACGCTCTTACAATGATGTCGCTTGGCTTCAATACTAAATCCTCACAGTCGAGACGGTCTAACGCCCCCTTGGGTAATACATTCTGAGAAGAACCAGTGTCGACTAGCACATGTGCTAAGGTGATCCTTTTGCACTCGATTGACACATGTAATGCTTTATTGTGATTTTTCCCGAGAGGTGTTAAGTCAGCATCTGAAAATCCTAAGCCATTATCAGTTGTCAGGCTAGCCACGCAATTCTCAAATTGATCTGTTGTTGTCTCATGGGGGACATGAGCTTTTTTCAGGAACTTCATTAATGTTCGAGCATGGGCATTGGAGCAAAGCAGCAATGACAACATTGAAATCTTAGAGGGGGTTTTCCCCAACTGTTCTACGATCTTGAAGTCACTTCTTTTTATGATCTTTAAAATCTCGTCCATGTCGCGAGCGGAGGGTTATTCATTAGTTACGTCCTTGAAGGGTACTTCAATCACATCAGGATCAATAACCTTCCCTTTCCCTTTTGTCTCGGTACTCGGCTTGGCAACAGTAATGCGGATGGGCGTCTTTGTAACTACTGGAAGTGAGATATTGGGTGAGAATATTCTCCCAATTCTAGTTACTTTACTTGAGCCAGCTATGTTTCCAACATCGTCATCTTTTCCTTCTCCGATCCAGGCATCTTGTTTAATCCCATGACAGAACACCTCAGTACCGTAATTCCATGGTACTGCTTTATTTGAAGAGTAAGGAATCGGTCTAGGATTGGTAATTATTAATGGAGCAATGGTGGGTTCATTTGAAATACTAATAGGACCTTGGGAGGTGATCCTAATAGGTTTGTTTGAGATGGTAATAATGAAGAGGTCTTCACATTTGTTGATCAAACTCTTGGCAAATGGAGTATTTTCAAATAGAATTTTGTGGCTATCCATCAGGCGTTGTATGCCTTTCTTCAGCCTTTCACAAACATTGTGTCGTCTTGTACAGCACACACAGTCTTTTTTACATCCAGGGAAGATCCCAACTTTCAACAGATTGTTCTTGATTATATTCGGCGGAGTAGTCAAATATTCAACAGAGGTAACAAAAATTGTATCTTCGACAACATTAACACCTTTGTCATGCTTTGGCATTGGAGCAGTAATTACATTCGGCATTGGAGGAGGATCAAATTCAATAGTTTTGTTGTCAATTAAATCCTGGATTTTATTCTTCAAGGCCCAGCACTGGTCAGTCTCGTGCCCGAGGCTGTTTGAATGGTAAGCACATTTAGCGTTTGGATTATACTTTAGTGACGAGGTGTCAGGGTTGGCGGGAGGATCGCGCAACGTCACTAAATTAGCCTCGAGCAAATGTTGAAGGGCTTGAGACACTGACATGCCTAACCTTGTAAATTGTCTTCTTGGAGTTTCAAAATGTTGATGATTTGCAGATGGTCTTGGAGTAGGAGTTGGATTGGAGATTCGGACAACGTTAACAGACGGATGATCATTCTTCTTGGTATGGGCCCTTGCCCCATACACAACATTAACTTCCTTCTTTGAAGCAAAAGGTTTCTTGATAGGATTGTTGGTGGAGGTAGATGCCACAAAGATCTTCCCGTTTTTTATGCCACTCTCAACTCTTTCACCGGTTAAGATTAACTCGGTGAAACCAGAAGAAGAGCGGCCTACCAACAGATTAAAGAAAGGACCAGATAAGGTGCCTATGAACATGTCGATGTGTTCCCTATCGGTCAAGGGAGGTTGGACCCTACTAGCAAGGTCTCTCCATTTTTGTGCATATTCCTTAAATCCTTCATTATTTCCGATGGTCATATCTTGCAATTGAACCCTCGTTGGCGCCAAGCCGGTGTTGTACTGATATTGATGGTAGAAGGCAGTAGCTAAATCCTCCCAAGTGTTGATACGAGAACCATATAACTGATAAAACCATTCAAGTTGTGTTCCAGCCAAACTCTCTTGGAAAAGTGAACCCATAGCTTCTTATCGGCAGTGTGCGGCTGTATCTTGTGCACATAAGACTTCAAATGGAGTTTTGGACAAGAAACCCCATCGTACATGGCAAAGATTGGTACTTTGAATTTGTGGGGGATGACTACCCCAGAGATCAAACCCAAATCATGAAAATCTAACTCGGGAACGGCTTAGATTTCAACAGCTTTCAATCTGTCTTCTAACTGCTTGTATTTGATATTAGTGGGTGGGTACTGCTCGTTGAAATAATCATTGTCAAATACTTGATCGTTGATACAGTCAGCCTGAGTACTCTTGACCTCACCAATCTGGTTCTCTTCCTCTTCGAATGAATCTTCTTCTACTGGTATTTGACGGATTGTCTCTTTGAACCTTTTACCCATGTTGAGTAGAGATTTTTTCTTTGGCTTCTTCTTAACGGCCAGCAAAGCCATCATATCTTTCTGCCCCTTAGCTAGGGCTAGTAGAGTTTCCTGAAACTGAGAATTCTGGGCTTGGAGATCCTTCATCGTTTGCTCTAGATCCATCTTGCTGAAATAAACAGCAGAAAGATAAGGAAACCTGTTATGCGAAAACCTGTCGTGTTATGATGCATGAATATGTATATGCAAATGATTTCAAGGATTAATGAAAGTTAAACTTGTATATACAAAAGAATTAACAAACGTTAACTTTCATTAGTCAAAACAAGAAAGATTACATTATGCCCCTTGGGCTTACAAAATAGCTTTCTAAGATAAAAATACCGAACGCATCCTCTTTGGTGCGAGATAAGCGTTCACATTTTTCTCTTCTTGTAGCTGTTTCGTAAGCTCCAAGACCCTCTTCTCACTAGCATAGAACTGAGCCTCGAAAGTATATCGTTCTTCCTTTAGCTGGATCCAACCCTTTTGTAAGTCTTCGAGAGAGGTAGGTATATCAGGATGGAGGATAGTGTAGGAAACATTTCCTTCGACCACAGGCTCCATAATGATTGGTAAGATGGAGGGATAAGGCATCACAAGTTTTTGAGCGCGAGCTCGTACCCATTTAAGGTAAGGCTCGAGGGGAATGGAAATCTTATTTCCTAGTGTCTTGCTATCCACTTTGTTCACCATCCTCCATGCTCGGATAAACCTCTGACGGTAACCTTGATTGTCATTCTCGTAATCGAATACCAATACTTGGATAAGCATTTCATGGGGACCATCCCTTCGGGCGTAACCAAACTGTCTTAAAGCTAAGCAAGGGTTGTAAGTGATACCTCCTTTAATGCCAAGCAAAGGGACATTAGGGAATTCTCCACAACAGTCTACGATAGTAACATTCTCCAAAGAGCGGGAACACCAATGAATATCTGAATGTCTGAGCGTCATCAACCTATGTAACCACCTTGAACCTGGTTCATTCTTCAATACAGATTGGGGAAGATGCGAAATAAACCATATTGCCAAAAGAGGAGTACAACACATGAGGACACCTCTTTTCCTCGTGGTACGAGTGTGAAAGGAATGAAGGATGTCCCCTAGCAAAGTAGGCACTGGGTTATGAGATATGAAGATTTTGACGGTTTTCACATCTATGAGTTGGTCAGGATTTGGAAACAAAACCATCCCATAGATAAGGAGAGACAATATTTCCTCAAAGGCTTGCAAATCCAAAGAGTTCCAATAGTTTTGGGCTTTATCAAACAAGAACATTGCTAGGAAACCCTTGACACCACTTCTTGTTTCCCAATTAGTTGTGATATCAGATGGTTGCAAATGTAGAGCTTGAGCAATATCTTCTGGCTTTGGATCTCTTTACGTACCGTTGAAAGGTAGTTGATTGAGAATGGGAATCCTCAAGAGTCGGGAGAATTCTTCCAAAGTTGGCACAAGTTGATAATCAGGAAATGTGAAGCAATGGTGTAGGGGATCAAGAACTGAAAGAGAACCTTCATCATGTCTTCATCAGTGTTGTAAGTGACCAAGTTTAGTAGGCGACCATGTCTTTCAGAAAATGGAGAATTTTCAGGAATCCTTAATGCTAACTCTTTGAGTTGAGGAGGGATCCTTACGAGATTGACTTGAATGGTTTTCCTGCAAATAGAATCCATGTCCTACAAAACAGAACAAAGATAAATCCCAAGATCCTTGAAATGGTTAGTGAGTATGAGTATGATGTTATGATGTTTATGATGTCATGTACAAGTAGATATATACAAACAAAGCAAACAAGTACTTAGGTTTAGGCTTGCATGGAGTCTCATACGTAAGTACCCTCTTGAAGTTTAGTTGGCTCAAACCTGTCCTAGTAATAATAACCGGGTTCTAAGGAGCTCAATATCACTGATTTGTTTTCTCGGGCATTGTTTCAGCGCAAGCCTCTTTAATAGCGACCAAAATATCCCAAAAAACCAAACCTCAATGTGTGTAGTATCGAGTATCTACCAACTTCGGACTGCACCAAAGCCGGTCATCTCACTATGTCCTAAATGCCAAGTTGGTCAAGTAAAGGTTCTAAAAGTTCATTAGTGCTTCATGACATCACTCAGCGGCCCCGTATTCTCCTTGACTACTCAAGGGCTACCGGTACCCACAAATATGTCCCACTAACTTAGCTATTGCTTAGACCTTTTCGGTATACACCACACAGTTTCCACAACGTATTGCTACTTACCTATAAGGTATCCCAAATCTGGGTAGAGGATTCAAACCCAAACAAAGAACCATAATGTAAAGCATAAAAATCAAACAATGTAAGCAAGTAAATGTGATCTAAACCCTAAGGTAACCCCCCTTTTAGAATTCCCCAGCAGAGTCGCCAGTTCTGTGATACGGTTGGAGAACTAACTAGAAGGTTTTGCGTTTTATCGCAAATGTTGCGGTTATCAAGAGTCGCCACCGACTTTTCTTTTATCAAAAAGGAAAGGTAAAAAAGCACAGGAATGACCTTTGAGTTTATTTCTTGAGTTCGGGGGGTAGATTATGAAAGGGGAAGGTATTAGCGCCCCTTTCATCCATGGTTTTCCATGGGCTCTTAGTTTCTTTCTAGATCACTTGCTTTTGTTTGAAATTGTGCTTCGTGTAGTTTTTGAAAGTATTTTGTAAAAAGGCCATTGTTTAGGCAATCTTTGTAATGATTCTCGTTCATAAGAATGTATACAAAGATGTTGATCTTTTGAAAAATGTTTTCAATTTTGAAAGGTGTTTTTTGAAAGTGTAGGTGATTATTTTTGAAAATAAGCAAGGATGTTTGATTTGAAATGGGGCAAGTAATTAGGAGCAATCTACCTACTCAAATTTCTTTCTTGTTCATTTTCTTTTCCTTTGACATTGTTGTCTTACCATTGATTTGGTAAGCAACCCTACCTTTGGAGGTAAGTGGGACGGGTGTGGGTCATCGTATAGTCATGATTATCAATGTTGCAAGGTATCTTAGCATTTTTTGAGGGACTAAGATCATTTTGCAAGGCAACTTAGAATAGCGTCATCGAGGGAGTATGATCTTTCATTTCGATTGTTTTTGCTAAAACACCCCACATGCGTAACATGACCATTTTGTAAGGCAACCAAGTGGATTTTACCCTAGGGGTGCTTGTGTGCAAGTGTGTTTGATTGCATGAATTTTAGTCTTGATTAGGGTGATCTATTTGTTGATTTCATGTCTTGTCATACACACCCTAATTACTAGCATTTACATTCAAAAGCGATAAATTGCAGAAATGTAAAGTCCTATGCTATTACAATATTTTAGGGTTGCGGGTACATATTTATGAATGGGGGTTAAAAATAAAATTAAGTCCAAGGTTACTATTACAACCATATTGAAATGGATAAGAATGTACAAGGAAATATGAAATGAACTTGTTTTATTTTGAGATAAGTTTGGTTTAAGAAAAAAAAATTGATCTTTTTGTTTTAAGAAATAAAATAAAGCATGTAAAAAATGAAAACAAAAATATTTTTGGTGTTTTTTTTATTAATGAAATAAGAAGTGATAGAAAAAATAGTGAGGAAAAATAAAGTAGAATCAGCGTATTGCTGACTAAAGGAGATCAGAAGTTCTGACTCTGGCGTACTGCAAACAGATATCCTATTAGTGAAAAATAGGTAAAGTCAGAAGTTCTGGATCCGCTGGGAACAAAGAAGATTTCAGAAGTTCTGATACCACTGGCAGAACTTGGTCGCCCTCTCCATGCTAGTCAGAACATCTACAACTTGGTCATTTCTCAACAAAACAGAAGATGTGCATATGACAGTTATGGAAGATTTCATAGTGTTTCAGAAACAAGAAATATCTGACCTATAAATCAGAGGCAAGCATGAATTTGTTAATCCTAGTTCTGAGTTCTAATTTCTTCAAGAAGTTCTGAACTGATTTACTCCATACTTAGGCAGACAAATACGTGAAACCTCGAAATATGTACAACATCAGAAACATGATGTCTACATTGTATTTTTGAACATGTAAGTCTGGTAATGCTTAAGTAATATGATAAGAGTCAGCAGAAGCTTACCTTGCAGATAGAAAAGATTATGTGAACTGGAGGTTGTTCCTGAACTCTGGTGATGTTCTGAGCAACTTCTTCACGTACTCAACAGGTTGGAAGTTTTCAACTTCTGGAATAGCCAAGGGCTAACGTTCTGACTTCTTTGAGGTGGAGGTGGATGAAGAGTGTATTGTAGTATGAATACAAAAGTTAGGATAGCTTCTAATATGTGAATAAGAAACTGTGTGGATGGTTTTAGTAAAGAAAAACTTGAGAACAAATGGAGTTTGAATGCAAGGAATCAAAAGTTAACAGGTTTTGTATGTTGTGTTTACCATTTTTTTACTCTTGGAATTTTAGCAGGGGTTCAGGGCTTTTCTTTCTCAAATTTTTCGACCCTTCTCAATGGCCAATGGAGTTCATTTTATAGGCAAAGGTTTTGTAGTTTGGAGAGGTCAAGTGGCACCAACGTCATACGCTGGACGTTGACTTACTCTTGAAGTAAGCTTAAACAAGCATGGTTCAAGACACAAAGTAGGATGGTTAGCAGGTTTAGCAGCGCCTAAGCTGGATTTGTCAGCATGAATTAAGGAAAAGAAAAAGCAGCACATGGGCCTAGCACACTTTTGCATAAAAGTTTGCTTTCCCAAGACAGTAGGGGTACACGTGGGGGAAATCCTTTGGATAAAAACTCAAAAGCGGTTGTGAGCATTAAATTAGCATTAAATGATGATGACATTTATCAAACCAGAAATTATGCCATGTGAAATTCTGCATCATTGCTTAATTCTGGATCAGAAGTTCTGCTTCAGCGTAGCATCCAACCTTCTAATCCTTTTATCTTCTGGCTCCAGCATGTTCTGAAGGAGCTCTCAGACTTTCCAGGAAGCTTGCAGCATGTCTTGTAACCTTTTTGAATTACCCTTGCAAACTCTGACAAAACCTTTGTGAAAACTAGCCCAGAAGTTCTGACCAAACTCTGTCTTGAGAATATCCAGAATTTGCTGAGTGCTTTAGTTTCAAGGACGTGTCTCTGAGGAGTTATAACTTAAAATCCCAACATTTCTAGGAGAAGTTCTGTTATGTAATATTTTAGATCTCACTGAAATCTATAACTATTGTATCATAAGTTCTTCCAGAATCAGCTTGTATTATTGTGATAATCTGATCAGAAGTTCTGAGTTTGTCATGTTTCTTAAACACTTAGAAAAATTCCAAGTATTTGGAAAATTGACTTTTGAATTTCTTGACGAAACAAATCTCATATTCCAACATGTCTTGATGAAATATGATTCTTGAAGCTTGATTTTGATCCAAAAGTCAAAGTTTGGCTTTTCAGTGTGCAAATGACCATTTTACCTTTGTGAATAACTTTCTTGAAAAATTTGTAGTTCAAGGCTGGGAAATGGATGGAAGAAAACTCGGGGATCCAGGGTGATCCCTTGAGAAATGAGAGGGAAAATTTTGGGGTACAACAGATAGCAATAAACTAACACAAGATACAATAATATAACATCCTCCTCAAGGCTTCACCAGGGAATATCATACAGACTTCATTAGGGAAGACAATGCCTCATTGTCTAGACTTCTATTGGAGATTATAATACTTACTTCACTAGGGAAGCTGAAAACCACTTTGTCCAAACTTCAACTAGGGATTTCATGCTGACTTCATTGGGGAGTACAACACCATAATCATTGAGGGAAACCTAAAATACATTCTTCAATACCAAAAGTGATGATTACATAGACTTCCCTGGGGAGAAATTATGAAACCACATGGGTATAACAACTTTCAGAGAGACACATTATATTAGCTTTAGTTAGGGATTTAAGAAGTCAACAAATATAGCAAGATATCAAAATTATGGGGATTTTAAATCAAACCCAGCACTTGGCGGGACAAAACCCAAAAATTTAAAAGCTATCTCAACTCTTCTTAGAAAAGATATTGCCCTTGTCTGGCTGCTCAGCTGGAAAAAAAATCTGCGTCAAGTCCTGACTGGAGAATCTGGGATAGAGGTATCAAATCATACAAACCCAAGACCAAATGAACAACCTAGAGGGAAAATATGAACCAAGACTTAACTGGGGAAAATTGGATTACATGCCCAACATTCCACCATATATCAATTGGTATGAACTCCAACTATCCAAGGAAAGCAACACAAGAGGATCATGTGTATATCAACAAGAGTAATCCCATAATATATTTTAGGGAATCAAGAAGTTAACATCATAGTAAAAAGTCAAAATCATGGGGATTTTAAATCAAACTCAACACTTGGTGAGAGAAAACCCAAAAAATTAACATTTGTCTCAACTCTTCTTAGAAAAGATATTGTCGTTGTCTAGCTACTTGGGGGCACACAACAACATCAATGTCATAACCAGAGAAAGTAATGCTCTGTAAGAGATTCCACATCAATTCTCAACACAAAGGGATAAAGAACTCCATCAAGTGAGAAAATATTACATAATTTTGCAATCTCTTCCTGATCACCACCTGGCTGGGGAAAGAGTCACACTCAGCTGGAGAAATCTGCAACAAGACCTGATTGGGAAATATAGGATAGAGGTATCAACCACACAAACCCCTACAACTTATAACAACTTGGAGAGAATTTGGATCAAGACTTAACTGGGGAAAATGAGATTACAAACCCAACACTACACCATAGCCTGGAGGAAACCCACTAATTGATCAACAATTGTAGAGGAAACCATGCACGCATCTACAAGGAAGATCACGAGAAATAGTCCTGCTTAAGGAAGATTCTCAGCCTGGGGAAGAACATAGTAACTATCTTGACAAAAATCTAGAAATTCCCTTGGAAACAACTTTGGTGTCCCAAGTTTACCGTGCTGATCAAGATAACTTTCACAACTTGCCCTTGGCTTTATGCTTTTAAGATAATCTTCCTGACAAGAAGGCTTCTAGAGATTTGTCGAATCTCGATGTAACTTCCCTAGATTGGCTTAATGTTGCATCCTCTTTTCTCAACAACTTCTTCTCGGCGACATGCCCTTTGCTGATACTTAAATGTAAGCTTCCATGATATCAAGTAGTTGTTTTACAAGTAGAAAAATGTTTATTCTAAGAATGAAAATTCTAATGCAACAATTATGTAAGTCTTGAAGATTTTATTTGAAAAGATGTCACAAAACCTTGTAAACTAATCACTAGCCAGGATGCGATATTGCTTTTTTGTATTAAAGATAACAAAAGCATATGATACCAATCACAATAATTTAGCAAAACTCATGGGAGTCAGGAAAAACTATCTTTGTTGGAGTATGCTTTCGAAATAAACCTTGTTTCAATTAGGACTTTTGAGGGTTGTAACATGGTCTAGTTCACGTTTTTTTTAGAAAAAAGATTTAAGGCTCAAAATATTTGGTGCCCACCCCCTTCATGATGTTCTGTAGTCCTAAGTTCAGTTAAACCAAAATGGGAACTCTTCTCCCAAGAGGAATTTATGATGGTTGAGGAACCACTGATATTCTTTGGACACGACAGTCACTCCCTTTTGCTTCCTTCGGGTTTCTTGTCACACGACTTTGTTCTTTATTGAGGATTTTATATTGTAATCCTTTCTCCCCTTTCAGGATTTCCATTTCTTCCTTGCTTTCCCTAAATTTTACCTGGAAAAGTTCTTTTTGAATTTGACTCTGAAGTCCAGCAGGATGTCCTGACTTTTTCCTAAATGACTTGTTTTTCAAGTTTCGATTTAGTGGGACTTTTTGTCTCTTTCTTTCATCATTTTTTATATTCATATTACCTTTTTTTCTTTTTTATCACGTCGTGTGACTTTGAGTCATTTTTGAATTGTTGGAAGAATTGTGATTGCGCTATTTCTAGGTAGATGAAGGATAACCATTGTTGTATCGTCATCTGTTGATCTCCTGATGAGCTAGAGATAACCATTAAGATATCTTCAATAGATGCACACTCCTGATAAGTGAAGATTAGCCATTGCGATTTTGACTTTCCTCAAACTTTTAAAGGATAACCATTGTTGTATCCTTAGATGCGTACTCTTGATGAGATTTGAATACTCAATCAGATTTACTAAACACTACCCTGCCCTTGGTTTTTTTTTAAATGAGGGTATTTTTCAGAAGAGAAAAGAAACTCCTACTTCAAGGCTCAAAGGGGTTAACGAGGGTTGCACTCCCTTATATCTCCGGTATTTAGGAATTTGAAACAATGCATGTACATTGTCAACATGGTTTTATTCAAAAACATACAACCAGGAATTTTGTGTTTTAATATCATCATCCTCCCCCCAATCTCTGCCTAGGCAAGAGAGTGGGTAACAAGTTGGTATCATAATGCAAAAAGCAATTTAAAGTTGAAAAAAATTCGAGTAAAACGAATGGGTTTCTTCAAGACAAACATATTCGTTTTATTAATATAATCATTGAAATGCAAACAAGTTCTTACATGCAAACAATGCTATGATAAACAAGAAAAATTACAAATGAGAAAATCAGTAAAAATGTTAATAAATTGAGAAGGCTAATCATCCTTAAACTTCAGAGTATTCTTCAATCATGTTTATTCTTCAGCAAAGATTTGACTTTAACCTCAAGACCAATATCCTTATATGACAAGATGCCACTTTTGACCAATTTCTGGACTTTAGCTTTTAATGGATAACAATGTTCGATACTATGCCCAGGGGCTCCCTGATGAAAGGCACAAGTCAAATCAGCTTTGTAGTACCAAGGCATCTTCTCAGGAATCTTCGCTGGTGGTCGGGTCTGAACCAAATTCCTCTGCATCAGGATAGGAAACAACTCTGCACAGGTCATTGGAATTGGATCAAACTGAGTTTTCCTTTAATCAGGAACTTACTGGTTCTGTTTACAAACTGGAGCAACAAGAGGTAAATTGAACACAGGGATGACAAGAGAAATATGTTGATTCTGAAGATGATTGTTTCTTCCTCTGGTTCTCTTCTTGGAAAATTTATTATCAAACTTCTTCACACCACTAGCTGAGCCACCATCTTCAAAAAAACATCCCTTTCGGACATCCTCTTTTAGAAGCACTCCCACATTCAACTTTTCAGGGAAATCACTAGGTGCATTGACTATCACCTTCTCATGAAAGAATGACTTCAGAATTTCTGTGAAAACCTTTGCCATCTCTTCTTCCTTCCTAGAAGGATTGACTTGGGCAGCAACCAAAGTTTCAACCAAAGCAGTTAGATAGTTCATACCGGCCTTCAAAGTAGTTACCTCTTTATGGAGTTCAAAGATCTCTTGCTTAATGTTTCCCATCTTCTCTTAGCATGAGTGTTGCACTGACGCGATAACTTGACTTCTGAAGACAAAGAGCAGAGGAGAAGACAAAGAGCAGAGGAGAAGACAAAGAGCACGAGTGTTGCAAATGATTGTTTAAAAGTTTTAAAACTAAGTTTTCAAAGAACTATGGAACATTATAACTGAACTGCAAACATCAATTAAAAGACACAATTGGGACAACTGAAAAACTCATTTCATTAATATTGTAAGGGTTACTTTTAAAGTATAAAACTTCCCTAATCCTATACAGAAAAAAGAGAAAGCTAAACCCTTAGGTTCAAATGAACTATATCCAAAGAAGATCCAACAACGTGTTGTAAAATTTTCTTGAGCTTGAATTTGGAATGCTAAAGGAAAACAAATCCTATCGCACTCTTCTCTTCTACTTTGCTGATAATCAGGAAAATAAATCACCGATATAAAGAATTGAGGAACTAGATCAAAGGCGTGGATAAATTCATCTTAAAGACAGCTAAGAGAACTTGAAATCCTGATGACTAGATACCAAGGATTTAAGCTTTCTCAATTCTTCTAAATCAGGACTCTTGACATTGTACTTCTGAGTACTCTTTCCAAAATTCATAATTGCCAAACTTGTGATGTTTGCAAATAGAAGTTTTAGATTCCTTCAAAATTTGGTTAAAGCAATGTTCATGGGTTCATGAATGCATGATGCAACAATCACACACTAGATCACAAACAAAGGGGGTTCATAGGTTCGGCGTTACGAGTATGAAGTCAAAGGTACTACCAAAAAGGTAAGGACTAATAGTTTATCACCTTCCAAACAAGGTTCTAAAAGGTTCCTATAGTCTACATCCTTCCTTCGGATATTACCAACATCCCGATTAACTCGGTAATTAGTAATATTCTCGGGAAAAACTCGTTTGAGTGTAGCATCGCGTGACAACCATTTTCAGATTAATCCATCATAGTTTTCGCACTACACCTAAAAGGCCAAGATATGTTAAGGGTTCTAGGATCCTCAGTTTCAGCAGGCTCCCAGGTCGAAAGTAGCACGTCTTCTCGATTACTCGGTAAACAATACTACAGTCAAAGGGGCCTCCACTGAGTGGGGGATCTCATGTCTCCTTTTTGGGGATTACTCCCTCAAAGTTAACATGACTATACCGCCCGTCCTATCTTAAGTTTGCCCAAGTCCTGGTAGAAGACTTATGAGAGATCACTAAGCACCCTAAAAACTAGGAAAATCCAGACAAACATATACAACACATTATATACAACAAATAATAGCACATACAGAAATAAACAAAGATAGGCTCAACCCACTTAGGGATGGACTAGCATTTGGTCGATATGTCCCCAGTGAAGTCGCCATTTTTCTGTAGGGGTAGAAATGTTAAGACAAGGCCATTGGATTGACTTAACTCGTACATATCAAAATAAAAACCACCATCGCGCTTTATTGTTACCATAGGAATGGGAAAAAAGCGAATAACCCAAAAAAGAGGGGAATAGAATCTATGTACGGGGGTTAGTTATGCAAAGGGAAGGTATTAGCACCCTAAACATCTACGGTACTCTACAAGAACCTCTTTGAAAATTTGTGTATTTTGGCTATAAATGTTGTATATAAAAATAGATGGTGGACATGAGAAAGGAAGTATTTTTTACAATTTTGCACCCGTTGCAGTTGTGAATCTTTAGTGCCTACGTACCACCTTCCGTGCAATAGGAGATTAGGGTACTTGTAGTTCTCCTTTAAAATTAAAAAAAAAACACAAGTGTGTTGGTTAATTTTAAGGGAAGAGACATCATCATCTTATCCGAGTGGAAGTACATACTTACTACCCACGATTATGAGAAAGGAGAATTTGCATCATCTCAAAGTGGAGGATATAGCTTGGATTTTAAAATCAACAAAGCCTCGCTCAACACCCAAGTGGAAAATATCTCACTTCACTATATATCATAGAAGTCTAGTAGCTCGCATCACTGCAAAGATTGACAAGAGTCTAATCTTTTGAGAAAAGTTTAAAGTAAAAAGCCAAAGTGGAAAGAATGGTTTGAATGAGATTGATTGACTTTTAGTCTTCTCAAAAAAAATGTTAAAGTATCATTAAGTTGGTTAAATCTTGATTAAGAAAATGATTTCAAAATGCATGGACCTAAGTCTAAATTTATTGTGAAAGTGTTTCAAGTTAAGAAAACAAGAACAATTTTCAAAAGGAGGGAGAAGATTTTTGAAATTAAAGAAGATGGGAGGAGGTGAAGGGATTATCCTAAAGCATAAAGTAAAAGCTAGGGAAAAGAACCATCTAACCAACAAGAAGCCAACACTTGACATAATGAGTCAATGTAGAATATTTGAAACCAAACAAGCAAAGACAATAAACTTCTTAAGAATACCAAACTTCAAATGCATCGTGTCTTCACAAAAAAATTGGGCAGAGTAACGGCTGTATACAGATGAATTCCCAATGATAGTCAAGCATATAATAAGAATAAATTTCACAAAAAGAAAAAACAAACCAATGTCTCGAAGTAAACCCCAAGAACTCCAGAAAAAATAACAATAGAAGTCACAAGGTCCCAAGGGTAGTCAAGGTCTCTACTCCTAATTCCAAGAAGTCCATAACTCCATCATGCCAAGGATAGTAACCAAATAGTTCAAGTAACATTAAAGTTTATTTTATTGTTCAAGTTGGTTATTAAGTATCTTCAAAAAGAAAATAAAAGCTCAAGTTAGCAAAATAAAAATGACATAAAGATAAATGCTCAAGTGAGTAAAGATGAAAATAGCATGAAATATAAATTCTAAAATAAATAGTGCGTAAAAGTAAAGGTGTGAAGTAAAAGCATGAAAATAAAAATCAATTTTTAATGGGTTAGAAATTAAAGGTTAGTTGAATGACCATCTTGAATCTTGCATTTGAAAATTCATTTGAAGATTGATAAAATCAAATCCTCTCAATAACAAGTTTCATTTGCTTTTTGTCAAGTATATCATTCATTTCAAATTCTCGAGGGAACAACAAATGATCAACGATGTTTAAATGATTCACTTAGTCCAAAATTTATGAGTATTGATTAGAGGATTGATAAGACCAAAGTCTCCTAACAATGAATCTCAATATTATTGGATCAAAGGTTTCAAATAAAACATACTTGGCCTTGCAAACATGGTTTTGGGCCACGAATGATCATTTCTCGAATCGGGACAAATTTTAGCACTATGTTAAGCAATCGTAAGTGGACTTATATAGAAGTCGCACCTATTTTGAGGCCGGTCAATATAAATCTATGTGTCGTGTGTTTGGAGAGATGATATGTAAATCCTCCTCTAACAACATGTAGCACAAATAAGAAAAGGATAAGATGAAGAGGGGGATGTATTTGAATCAAAGATTTTAATCGAACTATCATTAAAATCATTCATCCATTTTAGTGGAGTTAAACTCAACACCCAAGATCCAATGATATTAATGAAGTTCATGATCAAAAATCTCATAATCAGAATATATTCAAAAAAAATTATATTTAATAAACAAAATAAATAAAAAAGATGATTTTTAAATTGTTTTTTTAAAACAAAATGCAAAATAGCAAACTATATTCAAAGTATAAAAAAAATTAAAAGAGACCAAAGGAAAGTCAGAAGTGATCTCAAATATTTTTTATAAATTTTTTGGTAATTTTTTTAACAGAAAAGTTTTTTTAACTAATTAAAATCACTCAAATAAGTGAAAAAGATCAAAAATTGTATAAGTTAAAATAAAATTCTAAAAAAAATTCAGGAAGTCAGAAATAAAGAAAATGGTCTTGATAAAATTTTTTAGAATTTAAAAATGCCAAGAAGTATTTTTAAAACAATTAAAATAAGGTAAACAATACAAAAATTATGAAAAATATCAAATATTAAAATAAAAAATATGAAAAAATGCTCACAAAGTCAGAAATAATTCAAATTATTTTTTTATATTTTTTTCATAATTTTTGGATAAAAAATAAGAGAGTTATAAATTTTTGAAATTAAAACAAATTTAAAACAAATTTTGAAAATAAATAAATAAATAAAAAATAATGTGAGGCTTGGATCTAGTTCATTAAAACACGCTAGCGCATTTGATGGCTCAAAAGTGATGATGTATGGTGATCCACGGTCAACAAGCGCGCATTGAAGTCACGAATGTCAGACCAATCACAATATTACAAATGTCTCACTCTCATTGGTTGAAGAGGCCACATAGGTCATCTTTAACCTCCAACTATCTTGCAACTAGGGAGAAACTATGATTCTTAAATCTGTAAATTTAGACGCTCATAGTGGCATCATCAAATGCGTCTCTTCAAGACGATCACAACCATATCCTCGCACAAAATTTATATAAAACATAACTTACTCGATTTGAAAAAAATCAGAGATGTTTTAAAAATTTGATATAAAAAACTGAAGCATCAAATATATTGATTCACCGAAATTGAATTAATAGCAAGCATCAGTGAACATCATAGACCATTCCAGTAATTTGAGTTAGAAGATTTGGTGCCTTAAACTACCTGAACAAAGTCAGATGAACTTTCTCTGTAAATGGACTTGGCTAGCACGATTTAGGTCACCTCAAGGCTTGGTTCTTCTTGTTAGCCTCAGTGAAGTTCAAGGATGAAGGGTCGACGAAGAAATTGGATTGAAAAGTGGAGAAAAGAGGAATTCCAAAACTCATAAAAGTGAGTTATGGAGGGAGTTTGACAAGGTGATTTTAGTTTTTCAAGTTTGAAAAAATTAGTGTAATAGAGCATGTATTTATAGGAGAAGTGAATGGAATCAAGAGGAGGGGTGAATGATGAAATTTAACTTGAATTCGTGCACACTTGTGATCATGAAGAAAGTGTGACCATATATGCATCAAAACTCATCCAAATGATGCGTTTTGACACACTAAATGATTCAAACATATTTTCTAATCATGTTTAAGTGGAAATCGCATGGTAATTTGGTAATTAGAAGCCATATTATGAAAATTGCAATCTGATTTGAAGTGAAACTTCAGTTTCAAGGTACCATCTTTGAATCAATGGTATTCCCAGCTCAAGTGTCCTTAGGGTATAATTCTTGAAGCATTTGAAAGATAAGGTCACCATCTTTGCAATGTGCCAAGAGTGAGATTAAATGGATGCTTGAGCTAAGAGTTATGATGAGTCAAAGTTGAGTAAAAGATGCTGACTTTTTCTACTTAGAAAAATTCTAAGTTTTTCTTCAAAAGTGACCTATAATTTTTTGATTCCAAACAAAGCCTTCCTCCAAAATATTGCTTTGATTACTGATGCTAGCTTGAAGTGGACTTCCCAAAGAGAATTTTGAAACTTGAATCACTAAAAAATACCAAATATTGAAAAATTTATGGCCTTATGAAATTGGTGAAAATCCATGAGATGACCTATAATCTTTTGAGTTCTCAGGGCATCTCCCAACCATTTTCAAGCTTTGCACATAAAAGAAAAGTTGAAGTTCAAATTCTTAAGATCAATATGGAAAAATAATGGGCTCAAGGAGATAAAAATTGACCAAGATATTATCCTTTGAAGTCACATAAGGGAATTTGATGGCCTATCTAGAGGACTTGTAATCTTTCTTCATCATTAGGAATCTTCCACACAAAATTTGTTTGAAACTTTTGAAGTGATTGGTCGATAACTCTTTAAGTAGAAGCATATATTTGGAATCACTCAAAAATCTTAAAATATGAACAAGACATAGCCCTTACAAGTTCAAAACCCTAGCTCCTAAAGCACCAAAATGACTTGGAAACCCCTTTCAATTTTGACAATCTTCCTTGCACAATAACTTTTTCCATGTGAATAGAAGTTTTTGTGGATTATAATAAGAACCTGTCGCAACAATAACCACTTCCAAATATTAAGGATTGAGAGAGTTATGCACTTGTGATCAAGGAAACAAGAACTTGTCCAATTAGGTCAAACTTCTTCAATCAATTATTGCATATTTTGACTTCCTTTGATAAATTGAGGCATGATGAATCATAGTAGACCTTGTCATGATATTACTTTAAAGCATCATCAGTGATGAAGCTTGAATCTCAATAAAGCTTTGTTGAAGAAGGCCTGGAAATAAAATCATGAACCTATGAATCAACCTGATGAAATGTGTTATGCCCTCACCTATTGTATCATCAATTAGAGGAAACATTCACTTTATTTGTTAGTAAAAAGCTAATCAACGTAATACATTTTTTATTAAAATATAAAAATCAAAGTGCTTGGTGATTCCTCATGAGAAAACTTAAAGATAGGGAGAAAAACCAAGCCCTAGTGTGATCTTGATATGATTGAGTTGATATGATATGTTAGAGGAATTAGTGGGACAAAAATTGGGGTACAACAGTATTGGCACGATGTTAGCTATCCAAGGTGGGTAATCTACCGCCGCTAAGAACCCTGCATACAATTTTTTAAGGACCTCTTCTCGAGTCTTATTGAACGTGTATGGACGAGTTATTCTAAGCTTTTTCCTAACTGGAGAGCAACCTTCCTTGAAAGGTAGTTTGTACACCACAATGTCTATATCCAATCCTGGCATATCTCTGTAAGACCAGGAAAATATATCCACATATTTATGTAGCAATTTGATCAGTATTTTTTTGACGCTTTTCTCCAACGTTTCCCCTAGTTTGATCTCTTTCGGATCTTCTTTTGTGCCAAGGTAATTGGTCTCAATGGATTCCTGGTATAGTAGTATATCGTCAGCTTTTTGCTCTATCTCCCTCGCTAATTCTTTAGAAAGCTCAAGATCTTCATCATCTTCCTCTTTCGCTTGGTTGACGGGTGCATCCAAATTATATCGGATAGTAGCTGTAACATTATTGGTGATTTTGGGCATGGATCTGCATATTTATCATGTTTTGGTGTAGTTTTTTGGTATATGGATTTGGAAAATGCATATGAAGAAAAGTATTTCCATTTTTAAATATAAGAGATAAATGTAAGAGAAAGACAGGGATCTTAATTGAATGTGAAATATAACTTTTATTAATTATGAATACTATCTAAAACAAATTGGGGGACCCTTACAAGCAACCCCTATGCCTCGAGCTTGACATAGGTTCTTTCAAAACAAGAAAAATTACTTTAGAAAGAAAAAGATCTCTTTAATCTCCATAGTTGTCCAATTCTTGAGTTCTTTGCCTGGGGCACATTCATGGATGAAATCAGATACCTTTTTGATGATGCTCTTATTAGATATAATTGCCACATGTCTGCCACGCTCTACTCCTTTGTTGATGAAGGTCTCCTGGATTGGAGGAAATCGTTATTTGCCTTTTAGAGAAGTATTTGATAATTCGTAGCCCAAACCAAAATGATTCTTCTTCTCAGGTATTTCCGAGAGTTTACCCCAACCCTTTGAGGTACTATTCTACACAACTATTTGCAAATCTCTCCACGAAGTCACATTAGGTTTCTTGATTTTTTCCACCAGTAGGGTTACCATTGAGGCAACCTCTAAAACTTGAAATGGTGTGGCTATACAGTGTTCATTGGCACTGATATACCTGTAGGATTCTATGTGACTTACAAATATGTCCTCTTCACCGTCAATTATGATCAATCTTCCTTTAACGAAGACCTTCAGTTTCTGATGTAAAGTTGAAGTGAATGCCCCTACTGCATGAATCTAGGGTCGCCCAAGTAAACACATATATGCTGGTTTTATATCCATCACTTGAAAAGTGATATAAAACATATGTGAGCCAATTTTGACAGGAAGGTCCACTTATCCGAATAATGAACTTTGAGAACCTTCAAAAGCTTTAACTCTCGTAGAACTAGGCCTTATTACAATACCATCTAATGTTAACTTCATCAAGATGGATTTTGGTAACACATTAAGGGCGGAACCAGTATCAGTGAGTACCCTAGACAGGCTTGTGGTACCTACTTTAATAGAGGTGTGCAATGCTTTATTATGATCTCGGCCTTATGGAGGAAACTCACAGTCATTAAAACCTAGATATGATCCAAATGTCAATTTTTCTACAATGTTGCCAAATTGGTGTACACTAATCTCCTCTGCGACATGAGCAGAACTCAGAACCTTCATTAGAGTGTCTTGATGCACTTTTGAATTAATGAGCAATGGAAATATAGAAATTTTGGCTGGGGTTTGGTGAAGTTGATCCACCACCCTATAATCACTCCTCTTGATTATTTTCAAAAATTCGTCCACCTCTTGATTGGTAAAGTTCTTGCTCGTAGGCTCTTGTTCTTGACTTGCCTCCACCACTACTTTTCCTTTATCTTTCACCAACGTATCATTTTTATTTTTCCCACTAACATCATTCTTATTTTGTGGTATGGAGCCAATGATTTGACCACTGCGAGTCATACCCCCTTGTTCCTGCAAAATTTGAGATTGCGGGTCCTTGACATGTCAACGACTCACATTCTTTCTTTAAACCATTGACATATATAGTAGAATTATAACTTCACGGTACTACTTTGTTACTTTCGTAAGTAGTAGGATATGGTCCCCTAATTACTATCATAGTCTTAGGAACTATTGGTATCCTCAGAGTTTGTCTTGACATCAATTCTGGTGCTTCTGTTGATTCTCCCCATGGAATCACAAGAATATTCTTATTAAGGTTTGGCCCTTGGCAAGGAATTAACAATGGCTTCTTTGTACTCCCCTCGATTACAGCTACATATTCTTCTTTAGGGTATGGTCCAAATCGTATTATCCCCTGATCCACCAATTTTTGTAACGTCTTAACAAAATCTTCATTATGTTCCAAGAGGAACCCACACTCCAACAAATATTCCTTCAAAAGATCTATAGGGTTCTTTTCTCTTATGACTGCCCCAAATTTGGTGACTATTTCCATTGCGTTTATTGTTGGTCCACTATGCGGGGGCATGGTGTTTGATTTGATATTCAGTTTATTAAAAGTGATATCCTGAGTATCCAACAAATCTTGAACCTTATGTTTGAAGGCACAACATTTTTCTATAGTGTTTCTGGGAGAATTGGCATGATACTCGCATCTGGCATTGGAATCGTACCTTGGTGGGGGTGCCCTAATTGGAGGAGCTAGAGGTCTTAGCTCTACTAAAGACGCCTTGACCAAGTGTTGTAATAATTTATTGGGTGGCATAGGAAGTGGGTCAAACTTTCTTGGCGGCCTTTTAAATTTATTCAATTGTTGTTCTCGTGGAATTATTAATGGTTGTTGTGCCCTTGGTTGTGAGGCTACAACATTTATCTCTCCTTCCTTCTTCTTCGTGAAGTTAGGAACATGTCTTTTTGCATTATAAGGGGCACTAGATGATCCCCCTTGTATCTTTCCGCTTTTTATTCCAGCTTTAATCCTTTCACTGATAGTTACTAATTCAGATAATCTGGAAGAGACGATTCCTACCATCTTTTCATAATACAATCCTTGTAATGTTCCCATGAACTATCAACTAATTATTTCTCCAGAAGTGGTGGTTGTACTCGGGCTTCCATTTTTCTCCATCTTTGAGCATACTCCTTGAAGGATTCCTCCTTTTCCTTAGACAAGTTCTGGAGTTGCATTTGGGTAGGTTCCATGTCCAAGTTGTACTTGTACTATTTCAGGAAAGAGTTAGCAAGATCTACCCATGTTTGGATATGTACCCGCTCCAACTGCATGTACCACTCTAAGGATTCCCCACTCAAACTGTTTTAGAAACAATGGATCATCAGCGTTTGGTCTAGAGCGTATGCATGCATCTTCCTGCAAAACATGTGTAGATGGTTCCTTGGACATGTGAGTCCCTTGTATTTCCCAAAGTCAAGTACTTTGAATTTTAGCGGGATCACCACATCAGGAACTAGACCCATCTCGAGGGCATCGACATCGAAAGCATCATAACCCTCCATAGATTTTAACCTTTCTTCTAGATATTTGTACTGGTTGAGCACCAATGGATTTTCAGTAGCATGAGTATGGGGTTGTTATTTGAGGTGCTTGATTGACATTCTTTAAGTCGTGGTCTTCATATTGAAAGTCTAAGTAGTTGTCTGCGTTGTTCATCGGAATCTACAAGGTATGAGATGCCCCTTACCTTTTGTGGACGTGGGACAGACCCTTCAGTATCAGCTTGTCTTATTTCCTGTCGAGCTGTAGTTGACTTTTGAGGTCCTGACTCTGGTTCTCTCCTTGGTTGGTGAACGCTCGATGCACCATTGGTGTGGGCTACTTCTTCAAAGGCTTCCCTAGGAATTTGTTCCTGCCTTTCAATGATGTTCTTCAAGGCTAGAAGAAATTGACTTAAATCTCCTTTCATTAAGTCGAAATTGCCCTTGACCTTCTTTAAATCCTCCTAGAAGGACGCTTGGTTCTCTTCGATCTTTTCCATCACTTTCTGTTGATAGGCTCTTGTCTGATATGGTGGTTAGAGAGGCGACGCTTTTCTAGCTCTTCTACCAATGGTTTAACTGGAGAAGGTTTTGAAAAATGATTAGTGTTTTTTTTAATGAATTTATGAGATGCAGATGTTTGTTAATGCATGAATTCGTATGAATATGCTAGAGGTTTCGTTTTTAAAGGTCTTATTCACTTGGATATATATATATATATATATATATATATATATATATATATATATATATATATATATATATATATATATATATATATATATATATATATATATATATATATATATATATATATATATATATATATATATATATATATATATATATATATATATATATTAGATTTTGCTTTTTATTGGTGAGTATCTGAAAAATAAATACGCAAATGAGATACCGAAGTAAAATGCCTTTATTAAAAATAGTAATTGTTCTTTAATAAATAATACAATTCAGATATTTAAAAATATTCAAACTTAAAACATTAAAACTTGCTGAAAGAAATAATCAATGGGAAACAAAAAGTCTTCTAAGTTTGTTTGCGAATGTCTGCTCTATAACCATCAACCATTGTCCTGCAAAGCTTGAGGAAGTCTTCGACGTCTTTCTGAAGAGGCACCATCACATTTTCTGCATCTCTTAAGCTCCTAGGGATGTCTTCAATGAGATTGTTGGCTAAGAAGGCGAGTCTTGCATGCTTGTTGTGATATGGTGGCAGAACCGACTGTTATACTGGTTTGTGTTTTGTGTTTTTTATTCACAAATTTTCGCCGTAAGCAAGAGTCACCACCGACTTTTATTTCATCCAATCAGAAAGGAAAAAAGTACAGAAAAAAATCCTTTTTCGAGATTTTTAGTACGGGGGGTAGATTATAGAAAGGGAAGGTGTTAGCACCCTTTCTATCCATGGTTTTCCATGGGCTCTTAGGTACTTGCTCATTTTTAAATTTCTTGTGTTTGTGTGCTTGTTTTTGAAAAATGTTTTACTTCGTGATAACACTTGTATCAGTCCTCAAGGGTGTGACAAAGTTTGTTTTGAAAATTTGTTTGAAAAGTGTGAGTGTGAAAAGTTTTTATTTGAGCAAGTACCTATTAGCATCTACCTACTCGAAAAAGATCGTTTATATTCTTGTTTCCTTTAGATAGCGTTATCCTACTATTGAGAAATAGGTAGCCCCGTCGTTGGAGTTGTAAGGGTCAATTCGAAAGGGACGTACGGTCACTAAAGCAATATTAGGACACCTTAGTAGTAACCCTAGAGTCTTAAGATCTTTTCGAGGCAAAATTTCTGAGGCAACATTTCCGAGGCAACATTTCCGAGGTAACACTTCCAAGGCAACATTTGATCTTTCTAGACGGGAGAGCAACCACTAAGACACCCTATGCTTAATGATCGTTTACCGAAGGCAACCGAAGTGAGAGTATACCCTAAGAGTAAATATGTGCGAGTGGTCCATTTCAATTTATTATCTTTGTGCATTAGGGTTTTCTAACTGTTTTAATTTTGTCATGCATTCTTGCCATACAATCCTATTAGCATACATCTAGACAGTTATATATTTGCGGGAGTTAAAAATGCGAGAAAGTAAACCTATCTATTACAAGGCTTCGGGGAGGGGGATTAATTACATAGCCAAAAAATCGGGGAAAAGCGATAAGTAAAAACCCTAAGTTAACTATTACAAACCATGAACAGTTAAAAAAGTAATAAAAATAATTAAATGCACGCGGTAAATTAAATGCGAGGCGATTATGGTTTTGACCCTTTGACTAATCCTACTTGCGATTGATTAAAGGAAAAAAAAAATTTGTCACGTTTTGTTATTTAAGAAAATAATGGAGAATTAAATTAAAAGAAAATCCTAAGTTCTAATTAATGATAATTTTTGAAAATAAATTAATTAATTCTAAACAACCTATTTTTGTATTTTTTTTGTTTTATTTGAGAAAAAAGAGAAAAATTAAATCAAAAGTTAACCTAATTTTCTAATTTAATTTTAACTGTAAAAAGAACAAATTAAAGTTACCCTAATTTAAATATTAATCTAATTAATTAACAAAATTTTAATTTAATAAGAAAACAACTAAATCTAATTTTTTATGACTTTTCTTGATTTTTTATGATTTAATTAAAACTGATTTTAAAAAATATAAAATGATTAAACAAATTAAAATAGAAAATAAAAATCAAGAGAAATTGAGAATTGGGCCTGATAGTGTTAGCATATCTGGGGGTGTTGAACTGAAATCTTTGGCCCATAATGCTCCCAATCCTGGTTGACCACGCCTGATCTGGTGCGTTGTTGACTTTGAGGAACACCATGGTCCTTCATTACTGGCACGTTGGATCTGGGTAAGAGCAAATCAGATGGCTGGATGTAGAGGTTGTATGGAATGCTCTTGAGAATATGGTGCACCTGATCATATGAGAAAAAATAATACAAAGCAAATGTTGGGACCTGGGATCGAACCCAGGTCCTTATGCTCAATTCCAATGCTTGCTTCCAGCTGCGCTACTATGTTATTTTGTTCATATAATAAAAACAAAACAATATAAGCATAATACACAATGGATTCAGAAAATGTGCGCTAAATTTAAACCAACCATTCATGGGCTGCCACGCCTCATCTTCTTCCTTGGACCGTCGCTTTAGGTTAAGTACTTTTACCTACGGACATTTGTGCGTAACTATAACCATGTTCATCTCAAAAATTGCATACGAACAAGATAAATGAAAAGTAATGGTACCAATCAACTCGCCTCATCCTCACGAGCATCATGATACTTGATTCAAAGCCTAATTTTTCCTGTACAAAAAGACCCTAAAAATAACTCAGGAACCCTAGCAATGACAACATCATGTACATGCATCAAAAATGCAATTAAATGGCATGGTTAGCTTGCAACCATGATGACAAACACGAATATAACAATCAAAAGTGCTAATCATGCAAGAATTGTGATAATCGAATTGAAAAAATATGCCAAACTGTGTGAAGTGTAGCGTGCGTTTTTTAGTGTTTTAGGCCTTGCAAACGATTGGGACAGCTTCCTGGGACGTCCAGCAATGGATTGGAATAGCTAGGATGGCTTGAGATGGCCTGTCGAGTGAAAACCAATTGACACTTTTGCCAACTTTTTTCAATTTTGTTCTATGCTTCTCACGACCTCTAACCCTTGTTTTTTGATCTTGAATTCTTCATTATATAACCTAGAGTGAATTAGGTTAACAAACTTGGAATGAATATTTGCATTTATCCAAGATTTGATTTGATTTTCAAGCTATATGATATGTTCCTATTTTGAGCCAAATCATGCCTTTCTTGTATCAATTGCCATTGATTCGAATTGATCTTGTAAACTCAACATATCTTGATTGCCAATCTGTCAAAAAAACCAATCAAATCATATCTTTATTAATTTTCATCATTTATTTGATTTAATTCACTTTTTAATTAATAAAAAATCAAAATAAATTGAAAAATGAAGCACATAATGGGTGAGTGAACATTTTAGTCGTGGACCACATTATAATTGAGTTGCAAGCATAAAAAGTTGGGCCCATTTAGCAAAAAATGCAAATTTGAGCACATTTGACTTTTGGCAATTTTGAAAAAATGGTCAACTTGGCCAATGCATAACTCTCTCAATTTTCACCCTAGAGAGGTGTTCTTGGACTTTTTAGAAATATTAGTATGTCCTATAAACAACCCTTTTGGTATCATCTCAATTGAGTATTCCATGTTCATGTATGAAGCTTTGACCCAAACGGTGTTTTTGTTGACTTTTCAAAAGGACCTATAATGTCAAAATCCATATCTTTTTGTGAGTGCATATCCTGGACGTGGGAGATGAAGATTAATTGTAGGTAATTGCATCCTCTTCAAAATGAGCTTTGGATGGGTAATTTCTGATAAAGTATGAGAAAGTTATGCTTGGTCAAAGTTGAGTTAACTTTTCCTATAAAACCCTAATTTAGCAACGTTTGGGTTTTGATGAATTGTGAGCAATCCTTGAGGAATCATGATTAACCCTTGATGAAATGATGGATAATACTCCAAAATGAGGATTTAGACCAAAAATCTTGAAGTTTGACTATATGTGGGCCACAGTTGACTTTTGACCTAGTATAGTTGATTTTCAGGCATTGGAGCAATTGACTGAGCAAACTTCTTCTGCAAGGCTTGAAACTTGATATGGATGATCTTGAGAACATATTAGGACAATGGTGAGCCTTTTATTCCCTTTTGGTTCACACATATTGATGAAGATTGAAACCCTAATCTGAGGTATACTGTCTTAGGAGAGAGTTTGTCTGGTCAACTCTTGAACTTCCTTGAGCAATTTGGGGACCTCACTTGCCATTTGTTGAGTAAAATGAGAGGGAAAATTTTGTGGGACAACACTTGTCCTTGTAGAATCGGTATTCCCAGTAGAGATCGGGAATTATCTTGTGATTATCTTCCCCTACTTTGGTGATCTTCACATACTACTCTTCCTAATACAACTTTTCAACCCTCATCTCCATATAGAGTTTCTGTGGTATTAGGAAATCCTTTCGGAGGACTTCTAACTCAATACATACTTGCTCGTATTCATCAGCCTTCTTGGCGAGAAATCTTTCTGCCATCATACTTTTGAGGCGTTCCCCTACCTCTAATTCTTGGCTATCTTGGAGTTTAGTGGTAAGATACTTCATTTGTTCTTCTTGATCTAAAGAA
Source organism: Vicia faba (assembly GCA_948472305.1). Lineage (NCBI taxonomy): Eukaryota > Viridiplantae > Streptophyta > Magnoliopsida > Fabales > Fabaceae > Vicia > Vicia faba. Next base: position 74,336,595 of record OX451736.1, on the reverse strand, counting down.
GCTTGCACTAAACTTTGGATTTTATCCCTTAGATCTTCTTTCGTCACCTTCTTATCCTGCATTTCCTTTTCATACCATCGATTTAATCTCCCGATTTCACTAGCAGCATCCTCCAACCGTTGGTTGTGGGAATCCAAGTTGAAAGTAGCACTTAAAAATCCTTCAGTTGAACGCTTCCGCTTAAGACTCTCCTTCTCAAATACCTTACAATCTTTTTGAATTTGTTGGTCTTTTGATTCAAGTATGTTTTGCATTTTTCTTTTCTCTTTAGTTAAGTTATGGAGGTTAAGCTCCAATTCTTCCTTCTCCCTTTGAGCTTGTTTCAAAGCATTCTTCAAATCGTCTATTTCTTCTAAGGACATAGGAGGAGAATATGGGATCTTTGGCTTATACTCAGGATCAACGTCAAACGTAACTTAACAACTCACACCTTATACAAAACCCATCGAGTGTAGGGATCTTTCGCCACAACATTCTTCCTTTCAGCCTTTCTTTTATTAACCCTATTCTAAGCCCGGATGATCTTATTGAGCAACTCTTGGTTGTTTTTTCCCATGTCATGAATGATCAATTGTTGGAGTTGATCATCTGAGGGTTTATCCTCCAAAGGATACCCTATTTGTCATAGGGCCAAGGTAGGGTTGTAATTGATGCAACCTCATGATCCTATCAATGGAACATTCGGAAAGTCTCCAAAACTATAAACGATATCTCCAATGTTTAGCTTCATCTCATACCATAACACACAATTAGCAGTAAGAGGCCTTAATTTTTGAGGCCACTCATATCTTGTCAAATTTGGAATCATATAATCTTCCTTGTAGAGATGAGTTATAAACCAAGAATACAATAGTGAGATGCAATAGTTTAGATTACTCCTTCCTTTTTTGTACCGCATATGAAGTTTATAATAAATATCAGCGAGTAAAGCGGGAGTTAGATCCGTATTGAAAACTTTTGTGCCCCAAAATACGCTAATATTCGCAGGGTCAATATAGTCCAAAGTCTGTGGAAATAAGATTACACCAAACACAAGAAGTCCTAAACAATCAATGCAAGACTACCATTCTTTGTTATTGGAAAAATCAAAAGCCTTAGTCTCCAAATAACATCTCTTAATCCCTCGTACGTCTCCTTATTTTTTGTAATTAAGTGAAAATTCATGATAAGGGACCCCTAAACCCTCTGCCAAGATTCTGACATCAATAGTCTGCCTGATTCCCACATAAGCTTTATCTTTAGAAAAGTTCAAAAGTCTATCAAATTCTTCCAGAGTTGGTGCTAGCTGAAAGTCTTGGAAGGTGAAGCACCTCAATGGAGGGTTGTAGAACTGAATTAGGGCAAAAATAACATCCAAATGTACCTCTACTTTTGATAATTCAAGGGTATCCTCATAACGACGAGTGAACATCTTCAGAGATTTTTCATACAGTTTCCCTTTTATAGCCTTTATTTTTGTCATATCTGGCATGACGGCATTGATACAGATAAGTTGTTTCCCTTTGGCATTCATTTTTTAGGACACTTCACCAAAAACCTTTAGTTATTATTTTTTTTTACCCTATGAATAAGACAAACAAAAAATAAATGGAGGGTAATGAATATATGAATAGCAAAAATGTATGAATGCATGACTGTGGGGCTTAATGACAGGATTTTATGAATGGTACCCTTAGAAGGTAAGCTTTTAGTTTTGGCCTACGGATATTCTACCATTCCCATAAAGTGGTTCCCTGAAGGGTATCATGAATAACACTAGATGGAAAGTGAAACAAACGGTTAAACAAATCATCGAGATGAAATCAATGAAGTCCCCATCGAACATTTTTTATCCCACGGGAAGGGAAAGGTAAACATTGAGTAAACCTGATAAGGGTGAAATCAAGGTCAAACGACCAAGAGATATGGGTACGAGAATCTGTTACCCGGGGGGGAAGGTATTATCATCCCACACTCCTGTAGTACTCTATGGTATCCACTCTTGTTATTCTAATCTAATGGGTGTGGTCAAAGTCTATGTTTAAGGTTTAAAGTAAAAAATAAAGAGGGAATGCATACAAAAGAAAACGAAAAGAAAGTGCGGGGAAAAGAAAGAAATTTTTACAAACATATGATCGATTAGCCCCCACAAAAAGCCTTCGTCTACGTATCCCTTTTAAGGAATCAAAGCAGTTGTAGTTCAGCTCATTTGTTTTGGTGGGTTTGTGTTTTTTAGTTTAACAATGTTAAATTCAATCATTCCACCGTTGCTCGACCTTTGGAGACTTACGACCTGTAGTGGAAAGGAACTAACATGCTCTTAGAAGAGAAAATCCGATTGGAAAAAAGAAAGGAGTTGGTTAGTGTTTTTTACCTTAATAAAGGGTTTGAGTTGTTAGAGAGTAGTTTTATTAGTTTAAGGAAAAATAAAGTTTTAGTTTTAAATGCAAGGATGCTAAAAAGAAAGAAAAACATCTAAGAGAGACTATCCTAAAATATAATCACTAGTGTTATCATACAATGATGGCCCTATGTCAAGGATAAAGGGGAAATATCTATCTATGTTAGCATGCATGGATACCTATCCTAAGGTCTAGCTTGAATCGGAACAAGCATGTCCTAAGGGAGCATGGCATATCAAACAAGTTCTTTGAAAAAATAACATAATCGAGGTATACTAACTCAGGGAATGAGGGCATGAAGAGAAAATGCTTTAGCTAAGGGGAGCAGATCATCCGAAGTAAACAAGCGGGAGACTGAGATGAAATAAAAAAGAAAAACATTACATTAGCTAAGGGGAGCGTATCACCCGAAGCAAACAAGCGGGTAGCGAAGTGTCAGCAATGGTCATTACGAACTCCTGACAAAGTGTGGGGGTTTGATTTCAAAACCCTTTTCCACATGACCGACTTGATTCACATGATTTGCACAAACCCAAAGCATTAACGTACAATGTGAGCTAAAGATGACACGGACGAAATGTGGAGGTCAATTGTGAACCCTTTCCACTCTCCTCCTTTTGAGGACTTATTGGGGTGTGGGAATATGAGAGCACAAATGTAAACACACCTCCAGAATACCTACTTGAAAGTTAGGATTTCAAACAAGCACAAGTAGCACACATAATGCACATAATGCGGAATTTCCCTAAATGGGTTTTTAAATAAACCAGTGGGATTCCTGACATGATCAGCAATGGAGATCACCGTCATATATCTCTATTACTACTTATCATGGCAAGGTAAGCAGTAAAATTCTCACTTTACATGATCTCTAGAAAGAAATAAGATGCGGAAAGAACATAGAAGGGAAATGTACCAAATGGATAACAATTTGTAGATGCTAAGCAATAACAAAGAAACCCAGAAAAGTTCGCGAGCTTCTATCACCAATAAATAAAATACCATCAGCATAAGTGTCAAAGTACCAACAAATCAAGATCAAAATGTGTAGCGGACACATCTGAATATCAAAATACACCTGTATGAAACACAATCCATACAGTGTATAACAATCACACGGCAGAATATGTAGCATACACATTCGCGTTATGCCAAGGTACCTGCACGAAATATAATTCATACAGTATGTGAAACAATAATCACTCGGCAGAATGTGTAGCGGACACATCCGTGTGATGCCAGGGTACCTGCACGAAATAGGATTTATGCAAGAATAATATCATTTGTACATCATACGCAAACTTTCACTAACAAGTGATCGCATAAAGCGCTTTTCAACAAATAATCATGTGCCAATTTAAAGGTTAAAGGCTTAAAAATGTACCTTGCAAAGTAGTCACAAAAGGAGTTAGAATAAACAAGGAAATATGTGTGAACTTGCACTAAAACAAAGCGAAAATTAATATTTCTGTCTCGGTAACCGGTTACCATAACTGGGTAACCGGTTACCATAACTTAGAAAAAAGAGGAAAACGCTACTGTATTGAGGTAACCTGTTACCATAACTAGGTAACCGGTTACTGCGTGCAAATATTTTGAATTTTAGTTATTAGAAAGGGTGGTAACGGGTTACCATAACCGGGTAACTAGTTACCCGCTGGCAGAAAGTAGGTTTTTCCAACTTTTTTAAGGTTTTGGCTCATGGCTTAGGCAATTGATCAAACACCAAATCTCCACACATCCAATACATGATTTTTCATAAAACTTCACATGCTTGATTAAGATCAATTATTAAACCACATGCAACATCATCAATTTATTTCAGCAATTAAGAACTTTCATGAGAATCAAGTTAATTTAATAAGCACTTAATTCAACTATTCAATTCCGGATTTATGAATGATGATCAAATCAAATCACGGGTCTAGGCTTATATCTATATTCTCAATTCAAAATTCAACCTAGATTCATTTCATGCTTGACCAAAAAAGTGCTTCTCAAATGATCACTTATTTCAAAAGTGCTTAATTCAAGAAAACTCACTGATAGAAGTGAAGAGGAGGCTTATGTATAGAGATCGTAATGAACGGGTCAACGATCGGAGAAGAATTGCTCTTGATCTTTGACTTTCAAATCTTGATTAAATTGTTGTTATGTTCTTGATGAAAAAAGTTGTAGAACTTTGATTTGATCTTTGAGAGAATTGAGAGAAAATAGTTTTGCGTTTATGAGAATTTGGGAATTATGAGAGCGCTCCTTTACAAAAAAAGAAGATTTGAGAGTATATACATGGGCTTGGATGTGCAATTGGATTTTACTTGAAAGCGTAAGCCCGACACGACCGTAAAGTGCTATGTCATCATTTGTACGGAATCTTCAAAAAGTTTCAACATGAAAAATGAAGATAATCAAATTTGTGACACATTTCCAAAAGAAATGGATCAATCAGATAAACGACAAGGAAGTTATGAATTTTTGAAGTTTCATTGACGTTGTGTCAGGCAAAAATAATTTCCTGTGCAAAATTTTATTGCATCACGCGCGAAGAAGATCAAGAACGAGAACCTTCGGGTCACCGTTTTCTCTCAGCATCTGAAGATAACTTGTATTAGACAAAATTCATGAACCAACACCTCCAGGCCCAGCTCAATATGAAAAAAATCGAGTGAGATATGAATTTTACTGTATCAAACTTTAATACAAATGAATTCCTGTTCAACACCAATATGTCTTCAGAAACTCAAAATTCACGGGTCTTTGGAAATCGAAACCGCGTGCATACTACAATCCATCCAAAAGTTATGAATCTTTTTAGCGCACACGAAATAATGGTTCAGCCCATTTCCCTTGTATTTTTTGACTGTATAACTTCCAAAAGAATGGCGTATTCAGAGACCTTCCTTCAAGATTTAGATTTTTTTCCAAACATGAAAGTTGAAGAGAACATCAAGACGGTTTTAAAACCTCAAGAGTCAATCCAAAACACTGTTCCAAACAGGAGATACGAATTTCCTCACTCAAATCAGCTGCAAAACTGTTTCCCATTCGCTCTGCTTAAAATTCACCGAAAACACCCAAATCTTCCGCAACTCGTCATGTGTTGAACAAATATGGGAGCTTTGTTATGTTGACAAAAATACCTTAATCTCGTGAGAATGGATCTAGTGATATGCATGTATGTGCATGTTATCAAAGTATAAGTCAATTGGAGATAGAAAATAAATAGGGAAAATTTTGGGGTACAACAACTGTCCCTGGTCAATCTTCTTTAACAAGAGAGTGAGATTGGCGGACGCATTTCAAAAAATCAAGGTGAAAGAGAATTGAATACTTAATTAGAACCGTAAAATTTGCACTTTGAAGCCGGTCGGGTATCATTGCACTTGTTCTTTCCATATTTTCTATTATCGGGAGATATATGTCAGACCAAGGGAAGACATACAAAAATAAAGAGATCAACTGGAGAAGATTATTAACAAATGATACCAGCCGAAGGTGGATTTAAAAAAGGAAAAATGACGATCAAGGGAGAACTTACAAGGAAAAGAGCTAGATGAAGGGGACTCCAAACAAACGATACCAGTCGGAGGTGGATTTAAGGATAAAGAACCCAGCCAAAGGGAAATCTTTAACAAGGAATACTATGTCAAAGGTAGATTCCTGGGTAAAGAACGCCAATCAAAGGTGAACTTACAAATGAAAAGAGACCAGCCGAAGGGGACTCTTAACAAAAGGTACCAGCCTAAGGTGGATTTAAGGATAAAGAAACTAGCCGAATGGGAATCTTTAACAAGGAATATTATATCAAAGGTAGACTCCTGGGGAAAGAACGCCGATCAAAGGCAAACTTACAAATGAAAAGAGATTAGCCGAAGGGGACTCCTAACAAAAGGTACCAGCCGAAGGTGGATTTAAGGATAAAAAACCAGCTGAAGAGGAATCTTCAACAAGGAATACTATGCTAAAGGTAGATTCCTGGGGACAGAACACCGATCAAAGGCGAACTTACAAATGAAAAGAGACTAGCCGAAGGCGACTCCTAACAAAAGGTACCAGCCAAAGGTGGATTTAAGGATAAAGAAACCAGCCGAAGAGGAATCTTTAACAAGGAATACTATGCCGAAGGTAGATTCCTGGGGAAAGAATGCTTATCAAAGGCGAACTTACAAATGAAAAGAGACTAGTCAAAGGTGACTCCTAACAAAGGTACCATTCGAAGGTGGATTTAAGGATAAAGAAACCAGCCGAAGGGGAATATTTAAACAAGGAATACTATGCCGAAGGTAGATTCCTTGGGAAAGAACGTCGATCAAAGGAGAACTCACAGGGGATAAAGATATGCATGTCTGGTCAGGGTTAAACACATAAAAGCGAATTTGGGCATCAAGAAACAAATCTTAAGAGTTGTTAGAAAACATAAGAAAAGGACTAACCGAAGAAAGCCTTAAAGAAAGGATGAACCTAGCCTAGGATGTCATCCAACTGAACTTTGAAGAAACACTGAAGGACTCTTAAAAGAGAAAGTTATATAAGCTAACGAAAAGAAATCTCGACTAGTGTGGATACCAAAGGCAAATAACTGACTAACAGGACCTTTAGAGAGAACCAATCAAAGATGAACTCTACAAGAGAAAGAGACCAGACGAAGGGGACTCTAACAAGGATTTCCAAAAAAGGTTGGGATTTTGATAAGTTGCAATGCGCAAGAACTACAATATTCCTCTGGCCAAAATCATGGTGTAATTCTTCAAGAGTGGAAATTATCTGAATTACCACGCACCAAGCAGGGGTTCTCAAATACTCGATAAATAGGAAAGGTTATACACCTAATCTTAGTCGCACTCAGAAGGAAAGGCAAACACGGGTAAAAAATAACCAAGGGCTTGCAAGGACAAGGGAAAACTACAACTTACTGGGGGAATGGGAAGTACCAAAGACCTGACTAGTGGTAAATCAAACAGACTCCATTAGGGAAACAGAATAGGATCACCCTAAGCTTGTTGTGGAGATAATTCAAATCTGAGCGCATAACAATTTGGTTACTGCAAGTAAAAATAATTAGCTTATACTTTAATCCATGTTTGAATTTTTTATAGCGTAATGCTCCATACAATGGAAATGCTACGCATTTTGGTAGATGCAATGAAATGATGCAGGTTTAGAAATACACTGGGGAAAGCACATCAATAATCGTCTACTGGGAAGACTAGGAACTTCTGAATGCTTCTCTTCACATATCTGAACTTCTGCATATAAGAAATCCCTCTGAACTTCAATGGGGAAACAAGATTTGGAACCACTGACCTCTGAAGATTGATATCACTGGGGAAGTAACTTCCTTGGAAAAAATACAGCAAAAAATAAATTGTAGTTCAGCGAAAATTTTAAAATTTAATCCAACTTTTAACTTCCTGGGGGAAAATCCAACATCTCTTTCCAGGGATAAAGAGAACCTTGCTGGGAACTAGGACCTTCTGATGTAAGTCCTCAATGAAAGTGACTTCAACTAGGGAATCGTAGAAATTCTTAAATAAAATAATTCTACCTAGAACACACTGGGGATACTATCGCTGGGGGTAACAATCTTCGCTTGGGAAAGAGGAGGGCATCTCTGAACCATAATCTTGAGGTTCTGAACTCCACTGAGGAAATATTTTAACAATAGTCTATCACTGGGGATGCAAGAGCCCTAAACGACATTCATCTATGCACATTGTTCCAGAAAAACAAGAGATTTGCTCCACTGGGGCATAAAAAGCTTCTGGATCAAAACATCTCTTCAAGAAAACCTGACAGGGTCAAACTTCCATGGATAGAAAAGATATGAACTTCATGGGGATGACAAAAGACAACCTCATTGGGGAGATAAATATCAACCACATGGACACATGGTATAGACTTCAAGGGGATATAACAAAGATATCCAATCCAATGAAATGTTCCTTCCTAGATTCCTCAAAAAGAATAGACTGCGTTGAAGGAGAAGATTGTACAAAATCATGCTGAAATGCACTTCTTTGGAGATAATCCCTCTGGAAGGGACAAACTCTTAGATAAACTCTTATCAAGAGTGTTGACTTTAGTGGGGATTACACATTGATGCTCAAACCCCACTGGGGAGATACAAGAGACTTCACGGGGAATAAAGGATCTCTAGTTGATGGGAGCTCTTCACTGGGAATAAAAGGATTCTGTCTAGGCGAGAGTATGCCTTCACTAGGGATATGGGATTCTGTTCCAATAAAGAACTCATGTTGGTCGCACCCGGGCCTTCCTATGCCCATTTACTGGTATTGTCCTCGTTACAAAAGACCAACAGTTCCTGCAAAGGTGGAAACTAAAACAACATGCCTCGGGTATGGGATGATTACCTTAGCTATCACCTCAAACACCCAAAACTTTAGGTAATTTCAGTTATTGATATCATGCACTGTAAAGCTTTAATGTTTTAAACGCAAGGTTTATCAAAAAATGTTGGACGTCTTTTCACAAACAAAACAACAAAAATGAAAACAAATCGGTATAATTTGAAAAATAAATATGAATTTTATTAATTGACTGGCCTGTAAATAGGAATTTACATCAAGAAGCAATTCCTAAAAGAGGTAATTGCATACAAAGCATACAAATGAGAAAACAAAGGTGGCAATGTGTGCGGATTTATTGGGTCCCGGCTCTGCTATGGCTTTTATGACCTCAAAGCTTTTGAGTATCTTGCTTTATGAACAAACTGATTAGATTGATTCCTTATCCTCCCAAGCTAACCAACAACAGTGTGGAGTGATATCACAGATACCATGTAGATTGTAGTATTCGCTTTAATCCCTAACTTTTTCCTGGATCGCCCTTTCGGGTTTTCAATCCACCGGGATACCCTTTTTTGCCTAAGTCGCCATTTCGTGTTTTCAACTTAGTGGGTGTACATCATTTTTTTCATTCTTTTATTCATATATCCATAATTTTTTCCCGGACTTTTATTAATTTTTTTTATTCGCCGGGATGCCCTTTTTTGCCTGAGCCAGTTAACTCAGCGGGTCTATTTATGCGTACTTTTTCACTACGTCTACATTTATGGGGTGAGGGAAATCCTCCCCCATCCATAGTTGTGAGCATCATAGATCCTCCAGGGAAGACTTTCTTCACGATGTATGGTCCTTCGTAATTAGGAGCTCATTTGCCCCTAGCATCTGTATTGTTGGGAGGAAAGATCCTCTTCAGAACAAGGTCACCAGCTTGGAAAGTCCAAGGACACACCTTCTTCTCAAAAGCTTTCTTCATACACTAGTATAATTGCCCATGACAAATATCCGTCAATCTCTTCTCGTCGATGAGATTCAACTGATCAAGTTTATTTTGAACCCATTCAGCATCGTCAAGCTGTACATCTGTCATTATCCTTAAAGAAGGAATCTCCACTTCTACGGGTAGGACAACTTCCATGTCGTATACTAGAGAGAACGGAGTTGCTCTAGTCAAAGTACTCACTGAGGTGCGGTAATCATGTAAAGAAAATGGAAACATCTCGTGCCAATCTCTATAGGTCAGAACCATTTTTTCACAATCTTCTTAATATTCTTATTAGCTGCCTCGACGGCACAAATTATCTTTGAACAATATGGATAAGAATTATGATGATTTATCTTGAAGATTTTGCAGAGCTCTTTCATCATCTTGTTGTTAAGATTGGACCCATTATCAGTGATGATCTTCTCGGGCATCCCATAACGACAAATGATATTATGGTTGATGAAAGGCGTCACAACTTGCTTGGTGATGTTGGCATATGATGCTTCTTCAACCCACTTGGTGAAATAGTCAATAGCCACTAGAATAAAGCATTGTTCGTTGGAAGAAGTCGGCTCAATCTTCCCAATCATATAAATACCCTACATTGTTAAGGTCCAAGGAGAAGTCAAGACATTCAGTGGATTGGGCGACACATGCATTTTTTCGGCATAAATTTGACCTTTGTAACAGATCTGCAGTGATTGTAGCAATCATTTTCCATGGTAGGCCAATAATAACCTGCTCTCAATATTTTATTGGTCGTAGTATTCCCACTGGAATGCATCCCGAAGGAGCCTTCATGGACCTCTTCTAAGATTTTGTTTGCTTCGTGTCTATCTACACACCTGAGCAAAACAGAGGCATAGTTCCACTTATACAAAACACCATTTTTGAGGAAAAACATGGTTGTATATTTCCGCATAGGCTTCTTATCAGTAATAGAAGCATCGTCTAAATAATCTCGCGTCTCAAGATATCTTCTGATATCAAAAAACCAAGGCTTTTCATCGACCGCCTCTTCTTCTATCTCATAACAGAATGATGGCTCATCCAACCTCATTATATAGATTGAGGGAGCGTAGTTGGTCCACCTAAATTTGAACATGGATGACAGAGTATCCAAAACGTCTTCCAGGTTATTCCCCTCCCTTGGGATATGCTGGAAAGTGATTTCGCCGAAGTACGGGATCAACCTTAAAACATGCTCGCGATACGAAATCAGATTAGGATGATGAATCTTCCAATCTCCGTTGATTTGACTGATTACTAGAGCAGAATCCCCATATACTTCTAGGATCTTGATTCGCAAATCAATAGCAGCTTCTAATCTGAAGATGCAAGCTTCATACTCTGCCATATTGTTGGTACATTCAAAGCAAATTTTGGCAGGGAAAGGAGTATGAAAACCTTTAGGAAAAGTAATAACAACACCGATACCATTATCCAATGCATTTAAGACTCCATGTAAGCCTAAACCTAAGGAGTTGTTTACTTTGTTTGTATATACATTATTTGTGCATAACATCATAAACATCATGACATCATACTCATATTCACTAACCATTTCAAGGATCTTGGGATTTATCTTTGTTCTGTTTTGTAGGATATGGATTCTATTCGCAGGAAAACCATTCAAGTCAATCTTGTACGGATCCCTCCACAACTTAAAGAGGTAGCTTCAAGGATTCCTGATAATTCTCCATTTACCAAGAGACATGGTCGTCTCCTAAACTTGGTCACCTCTAACACTGATGAAGACATGATGAAGGTGCTCTTTTAGTTCTTTGATCCTTTACACCATTGCTTCACATTTCTCGATTATCAATGTGTGCCAGCTTTAGAAGAATTCTCCCAACTCTTGAGGATTCCCATTCTCAATCAACTACCTTTCAATGGTACAGAAAAAGATCCAAAGCTAGAAGTGATTACTCAAGCTCTACATTTGCAACCATCTGATGTCACAACCAATTGGGAAACAACGAGTGGTGTCAAGGGTTTCCTAGCAAAGTTCTTGTTTGAGAAAGCCCAAATCTCTTGGAACTCTTTGGATCAGCAAGATTTTGAGGAAATTGTGGCTCTCCTCATCTATGGGACGTGTGATACAGTGGCAGAACCGACTATTAATACTGGTTTGCGTTTTATATTCTCAAAATGCCTCGGTAAGCAAGAGTCGCCACCGACTTTTATTTTATCCAACTGGAAAGGAAAAAAGCACAGAAAAATTCCTTTTTCGAGATTTTGAGTACGGGGGGTAGATTATAGAAAGGGAAGGTATTAGCACCCTTTCAATCTGTAGTTATCTACGGGCTCTTAGGTACTTGCTCATCATTTTCAAAATTGCTTGTGTGTGTATGATTTGAAAAAGTTTTTGACTTCGATTTAACTCTTGCTTTTATCTTCAAGAGTGTTATGAAGTGTTTTTGAAAGCTTTGTTTAAAAGAGGAGTGTAAGTGTGGAAAAGTTTGTTTGTTTGAGCAAGTACTTAAGAACTAGTCTACCTACTCGACAAAAGAAATTGTTCTATGTTTGTTTCCTTTAGACAGTGTTATCCCACTATTAGTGAGTAGGTAGCATTATCGTCGAAGTTGTAAGGGTCAATTCTAAAGGGACGTAATGGTCATTGAAGGCAACATGTAAGGATACCTTAGCATTTCGAAGGGACTGTCATCATATATTCATAGGCAACATCGAGGGACAAGATCATATACCGTAGGCAACTTCGAGGGACATCGAGGGACCATGATCTTTATGATGATTTTAACCGAGGGTCTTTGCTAAGGGTATCCCTATGTTCGAGGGACATGTCCATTATTTTCCTAGGCAACCAAGTGAGGAGTACCCTAAGAGTGAATATGTGCATATGATTTGTTTCAGCTATTTAATCTTTGCACATTAGGTGATCTACCGTTTTAATTTTCCAGACATTCTTGCCATACAATCCTATTAGCCATACATCTAGACAGTTTATAGTTTGCAAAAATAAAATACGGAAAGTTTAAAGTCCTAGCTATTACAAGGCTTTTGCAGATACATAATTATTTTGGACTGAAAATAAAGATGCAGAATTTAAAATCCTAATTACTATTACATCCCGGAAGCAATTACATAATTAGAAAAAAATGCGAGAAAAGATAAATCTACGCTATTACATTGATAATGCGACCTATACAATTTTCCTAGAAATTAAAATGTAAAAGAATAAATAAAAAGAAATTAAGGAAAAATTAAAACTTAAAATTCTAAGTTAATATTTTTGGTGATTTTTTTATGAAAAAAAGTGATTTATGATAATTAATTAAATAAACCTAAAAAACCTAATTAATTTTAATTAGTAAAAAATGTTAATTTTGAAAAAAAAAAGTTAATTAACTTAATTTATTAATAAATGAAAAAAAGCCAAAAATTCAGTTACTAACTAAAACAAAAACCTAATCCTAATTTGTTTGAGTTAAAAAAAAGGTTAGTTTTAAAATAATGATTAATTAAAAAATCTTAAAACCTAATTAATTTTAATTAATAAAAAAAGGTTAATTTTGAAAAAGAAGGTTAATTAAAAAAACCTGAAACCTAATTAATTTTAATTAAAAAAAAGTTTTAAAAAAAGTTTATGTATAATGTTTAATAAAAAAGATTAAATTTTGCCAAAAAATAGATAGGGGAAGAAACATCAATGAAAAATAGGGTTAGAAAATAAAAATAATGCAAATGTCATGAGTGGTTGTTGACACAAAAATTAATTTAAAACCTAAAATTAAATTTAAAAAAAAAAACCTAAAATTAATTATTCGAGTTTATTATAAAAAGTCAAAGGTTTGTGAAAAATGTTAAGTTTTATGAAAAAAAAATTAAAAAGAAAGAATAAAAATAGGTAAAAGGATAAATAGAAAGGAAGAAAATCAAAACCAATATGGGTGGTTGTTGAACCCATGCCCTTAACCTTCTCAGGATGTCTGCCTTGTCATGCATTGGTGTCATGCGTTAGTTGTTCTGTTTTGGCCATTTGTGTTTTAACCTCAACGTTCTGTAATGAACCTGCATAGGATCCTGTCTAAATCTGCAGTGTTGAATCTCATGAACACATTAAATAAATTACTATATATCATGAAATACAAATAAAGTCAATATATGAAAAAATTTAATGTTAAAACCGATATGGCATGTATGAATGATTATATCCTTTTGATCATGGAGATCAAACCAACCTTACTCTTACTGGAGAAGTAGTGAGATGAATGCTTTTATGCCCTTTTGATCATGGAGATCAAGCCAGCCTTACCCTTACTGGAGAAGTAGTGAGATGTGGGTTTGTAACAGGGATGACTTGTTTGTAGTGAGATGAGGATTTGTAACAAGGATTTCAAGGTTTTAGGGTTCTTGAAAGAATTTGATATTCTGACAGCGTTGTGGCAAAGGCTTTTTTTGTCTCTTTCCTTGTTTGTGTGAAAAGAATGAGATTATATAATAGAAATTAGAGAGAAAAAATGGGCTTTGAATGTGCAATTGGGCCTCCAATGTTCACTTGAGTCTGTCACATTCTAGGCTAAATCGCATGGGCTTAAGTGCAATTTTTGAAGTTGAAATGTGAAAACAAAATGTATCCGAAATCAAGAACTAACTCCTGTCCGAAAATAGGCTCAATCGGATAAACGGTGAATTAGTTATAAATTTTTGAAGTTTCAGCTCAGACAAACTTATTTTGGGCTCTAGTGTCGACTCTGACACGTTCTTCAATAAAAAACTGGTATTGATCGGAGCATAATCCGGTATCGACTTTGGAAGAAAAGTTGTAGATCTCTGAGTCAGTGACTTTGTGTAAAAATATGAGCCCAATCCGATAAAAATTGACCAAGTTATGAATTTTCAAAGTTTCGACCCAGATAAAATAATATTCAGCATTCAGGATTTTTGGCGCGTCACGCGCACTCTGAGCAAAAAACGAAGGCCTTTTGGATACCGTTCGAACTCAATACCTCTTGTAAAAACTTATCCAACTCAATTTGTGAAATTTTGGCGTCGGAACCAGCTCGATACGATGAAAATCGACCAAGTTATGATTTTCTGAACATGACGCAAATAAACTTGTCACAAATTTTCTGTACAAAAATACTTGATAAATCTGCATTTTTGAAGACCTTCTGATCGAAATTGGCTTTCAGCTGTGAGAGGTGAAAATGTAGATAACGTCAAGACGGAATTTTTGCCACCGGAATGGGTTCAAAACGAGCCACGATCTTCAAGTTATGCATTTTTTAGCGCATAAAAACTGCACTTTCAACACACTTTTTCACCATATTTCTTCGAGAAAACTCACACATTCAGAGACCTTCTTTAAAGAATTGACTCTTGAGCCGAACCTGAATTTGGAAATACGTTATCAGAGATATCTTGGCGAAAGAACACCTGAATATGACGCGCCAGGTTGGAGTTGTGAATCTTTGAACCCCGAATTGTTGCAAAACAGCGAACCGATCTTCAACACGGAAAATACTCTGAGAATATCCATTAACAAAATAAACGTCACTTGTAACCTGAAGAAGCTTGATAAATATACCTTTATTCCATAACCATATAAAACCAATAATATGCGTGTATGAAAAGAGGGCAAATTTTGGGGTACAACAGATTTACGTGAAAATCTTTCTAAAAATAGGTTAAAACCAATCTTTTTGTGCACACAAAGGCTTTGCACGATTTCAATCTTTTGCTAGCTGGATATAGAACCTGAAACATTCACAATATCTTGAGGTTTCAATGATTTGGATTTTCTATGATTTATTTTGATTTAAATTGATTTAATTCAAATAAAAATCAAAATAAATAATAAAAATAAGATAAAGACAAGTGAAAAGAGATAGGGCTCGTGGACCATGCTACCAACTCAGAACAAATGCAAAAAGTTAGGCCTATTTAGCAAAAATTGCAATTTGAGGCATAGTTGACTTTTGACAATTTTGCAAAAAATGTCAACTTCACCAATGCATAACTTCCTCAATCTTGACTCTTTGAAGGTGTCCTAGGACTTTTTAGAAATCTTGAGATGTCCTCTAAGCAACTATTTTGTTCTCATATCAATTTGGTATTCCATGTTCATGTATGAAGCTTTGACAAAAAAGGTGTTTTTGTTGACTTTTCAAAATGACCTATAATGTCCAAATACATAACTTGTGAGTGCATATTTTGAACTTGGGATCTGAAGATGAATTGTATAGCATTGCATCCTCTTCAAAATGAGCTTTGGATTGGTCATTTCTCATAAAGTATGAGAAAGTTATGCTAGGTCAAAGTTGAGTTGACTTTTCCTACAAAACCCTAATTTAGCAACTTTTGGTTCTTGATGAATTATGAGCAATCCTTGATGAATCATGATAAACCCTTGATAAAATGATGAAATATACTTCAAAATGAGGATGTTGACCAAAAATCTTGAAGTTTGACTGTATGTGGGCCACAGTGGACTTTTGCCCTAGCACAGTCGATTTTCAGGCCTTTGAGCAATTGACTGAGCAAATTTCTTCTACAAGGCTTGAAACATGACATGGTGAGAATTTGGGATCCCTTGGACTCAAGTATCTTGATGTAACATGAAACCCTAATTTGAGGTAGACTGCCTTAGGAGAGAGTTTGTCTGGTCAACCCTTGGACTTCCTTGGGCAACTTGAGGATCTTTCTTGAAATGTTTTGAGAAATATGGGAGGGAAAATTTTGGGGTACAACAGCTGCCCCTGTTCAATATTCTTAAACCTGAGGATGTAGATTGGCTTGTTTGCCTTTCGTGATCCGAATGTGGAAGATGATTGAACACTAAAGTGGCCAGAAATTTGCACTCGCATGAAGTGGTATTTGTCTTGTGATGTCGGGAATGGGCTTACAGATGCCATTTGGAAATTGATGACGGAAGATGGGCTTAAAGATGCCATCCGAAGGAGTGTCGATCGCATGAGAGATTCCTTAGCGAGAGTCTGTATACCTGTTGTTGAGGAAGAATACGCTGGGGAATGTTGATCTCTGTCTTGAGAGAAATATAATTTTAGGAGCTTCGGTCGTCCGTTATTCTACTGGGGAATCGTCTCTTAGTCGAGGAGGTGAAAATGAACTATTGTCTGGTCGAGATCCAGGCTTCATAGTGATAAGGTCGACTGTTATCTGGTCGTAATCCAGGATTTATAGTGACTTACGTAGGACATGAGATTAAACTTGATATTCGGTCGTAATCTAGGATTCACAATTTCTCGATTCTTATCTGGTCGTAATCCAGGCTTCATAAAGAATTAAGTTGTTATCCGGTCGCATTCGAGCTTCAACTTGGATTTAGGGCACACTAATATTCGGTCGACTCTGGGCTTCTTAATAATTGTCCAAGTAAATTGCTATTTGGTCGAAATCCAAGCTTCACAATGTCTTGTACTGTTATCTGGTCGTAATCCAGGCTTCAGTCCTTTTATCGTTATCTGGTCGTAATCCAGGCTTCACGATGCTTTATACCACTATCTGGTCGAATCCAGGCTTCATGGTGTCTTGTACTGCTATCTGGTCGTAATCCAGGCTTTACAATACCTTACTTCTTATCTGGTCGTAACCCAGGCTTCAGAAAAAATCAAGTGGTTATCCGGTCGCCTCCGGGCTTCCCTTTGACTTTTGGGCCTACTAATATCCGGTCGAATCCGGGCTTCATAGTAATTGGCCGGGTAAACTTCTATTTGGTCGTAATCCAAGCTTCACAGTGTCCTTCACTGTTATCTGGTCGTAATCCAGGATTTAGTTCTTTTTATCGCTATCTGGTCGTAATCCAGGCTTCGCAACGTCTCATACCATTATCTGGTCGAAATCCAGGCTTCATGGTGTTCGGAGAAATCAAGATACTATCCGGTCGAACCCGGGCTTCATAACTTGTATTAAGGATATACCACTATCTGTCGTAATCCAGGCTTCATAGTATTCTTGGCTACTATCTGGTCGTAATCCAGGCTTCACAGTAACTGGCTGAGCTGTTATCTGGTCGTAATCCAGGCTTCACAGCTTGCTGGGGATTAAACTATTATCCGGTCGAATCCAGGCTTCATATCTTAGAGATAAACCACTATCTGGTCGAATCCAGGCTTCGCGGTGTTTGATACTGTTATCCGGTCGTAATACGGGCTTCACAATATGCTGTAGAAATCAAGGTACTATCTGGTCGAATCCGGGCTTCATAGCTTAAACTTGGTGAGAATTTGATTGTATCTTTCCTGAAAGGTAAAGGTTAGTTGTATGTAATGCATGATATGTATCAAGCAATGATGTTCTCAAAATAAATGAGATTGTGTTGTATGATGCATATGCATATGTCATGATGTATGGATATGCAACTATTTGTGATGTTCTCTAGCTGGGGAAAATAAATCCCAGATTGCTGCTGGAGAATGAAAGAGTTTCGCTCGCTGGGGATAACGACTGAAGATGATGGTGAGAATAATCCTACTAGAGAATAAACTGGTGAGAGAATGACTCTGTGGGGAAGAGATATTTTGCTAGAAGATCTGTTGATTTGGAGAAATAATCTCGGCCGGGGATGAATTATCGTTGCTGGTGACAACGAACTCTGTTGGGGATTGAATTTCTGCTTGTGGAAGAAATAAACTCCACCGGGGATAATCTTCTAATGCTGGTGATAGAGGAACTCTACCTGGGGAGAACCACTATTTTTTAGATACCTTTGGCTCTGCGGGGAGTGAATGTACCTGTGTTTTCCAGCTAGGTCTATCCCTATACCTGGTGTACAGAGCAATTGTAAAGTTTGGACATTTCTTGTTTTCCCTTGTTCCTGATATTACGAGTAATCGTCTTTTGTTTCGCATGTAAATATTTATGAGTAGCAATTGTTGTCATATGCATATATCAAAAATTAATATTAGACGTTCTTTACAAAACAAAACAGAAAAGAGAAAAACAATTTGAAATTTCTTTGTGAAAATGAATTGTATTGATTTTGAAGTGGGCCTGTAAATAGGCGTTTTTGTACAAGAGGCTGACGTCCTAGTAAGAGAATGCTTCCGAACAAACAGAATTTATACAATTTTGTAAAACAAAGAAAAAACAGCCATGTGAACGATCCCACTAGGTTCCAACTCTGCTATTGCCTTTATATCTTCGAGCGTCTCATCACTTTGCTACTTGGTTGAAGGTAGATCAGATTGATTAGTTTCGTCTGAGCTTGATAGTTGATACTGAAGTATGGTTGCAAGATGATCCAATGAGACATAGTGTTACGCTTCAATCCCTAATTTTTGCCTGGACCGCCCTTTCGGGTTTTCAGTCCACCGGGATACCCTTTTTTTCCCAAGCCGCCTTTTCAGGTTTTCGACTTGCCGGGTGTACAGTTTTTTCATTTTCATCCCTTATTTTTGCCCGAACCCTTTTGGTTCGATGGGAAGCCCTTATTTTTGCCTAGGCCAGTCAACCTAGAGGGTCTTTGATTATGCGTAGTATTTTTTCACTATGTCTACATTGATGGGGTGAGGAAGGTCGTCACCATCCATGGTGGTTAGAATCATAGCTCCTCCTGAGAAAATGTTCTTAACCATGAATGGCCCTTCGTACGTAGGAGTCCATTTGCCCTTGGGATCACCTTGAGGTAGTATGATGCGTTTGATCACCAGATCCCCGACTTGATATCCCTGTCGTATGACTTTCTTGTTAAATGCCTTGATCATTCGCCTTTGATACGTCTGACCATGACAAATAGCAATAAGTCTCTTTTTGTCGATTAAGTTCAGTTGATCAAGTCGGGTCTGGATCCAATCGTCTTCGCTCAAAACAGCATCCATCATAATTCGAAGAGAAGGTATATGGACCTCAATGGGCAAGACTGCCTCCATGCCATACACCAAAGAGTAGGGTGTTGCCCTTGTTGAAGTATGCGCTGAGGTTCGGTACCCATGAAGAGCAAACGGTAACATCTCGTGCCAATCTTTGTATGTCACCGTCATCTTCTGTACAATCTTCTTGATGTTCTTATTAGCCACTTCAACAGCCCCATTCATCTTCGGCCGGTAGGGAGAAGAGTTGTGATGATGTATCTTGAACTGCTTGCAGAGCTCGGTGATCATCGTATTATTGAGATTTGTACCATTGTCAATAATGATCCTCTCTGGTACACCATATCGATAGATCAAATTGTGCCGAATAAACCGCGCCACGAAGTTCTTGGTTACCGTAGCAAAGGAGGTTGCCTCAACCCACTTTGTAAAGTAGTCAATCACTACCAGGATGAAACGATGCCCGTTGGATGCAGTAGGTCTGATCTCACCAATCATATTGATGCCCTACATGGCAAAGGGCCAAGGAGCTGTCAAGAAATTCAGAGGAACTGGAGGTATATGCACCTTATCAGCATAGACTTGGAACTTATGACAGGTCCGAGAATGTTGATAACAATCGGCTTCCATAGTAGACCAATAGTATCCCGCCCGTAGGATTTTCTTTGCCATGGTATGTCCACTGGAATGAGTCCCGAAAGTACCTTCATGTAACTCTGCCATGATCCTTTCTGCCTCGTTCTTGTCTGTGATACGGTGGGAGAACTGACTTGAGTTTTGCGTTTGTATTCGCACTTGTTCGGTTGAGCAAGAGTCGCCACCGACTTTTTATTTTATCCTAAAGGAAAGGTTAAAAAGCACAGGAAAAACCTTTTGAGATATTTCGTGGGTTCGGGGGGTATATTATGAAAAGGGAAGGTATTAGCACCCTTTTCATCCATGGTTATCCATGGGCTCTTAGTTACTTGGTTTTAGATCACTTGCCTTGTTTTTCGATTGCTTGAAATTGTGGTGTATGTGTGTGTTTTGAAAAATGTTTTTTTGAAGAAGATGCCTTGTCTTAGGCAACCAATGTAATTGACTCGTGTTTGAGTGTTTTACAAAAGTGTGTATCTTTTCGAAAAGATGTTTCAAAATGTTTTTGGAAGTTTGTTTGAAAGTGTGTATGAAGTGTGGTTTTTGAAAAGGAGGCAAGTGTTTTTGCAAGTTGATCTCAAGTAACTAAGAGTTTTGTCTACCCCTATTGTACTCAAAGGTTTTCTCTATGTTTTCAACCCTTTTTAACAATTTTGTTCCACCATTGAATTTGGTGGACAATCTTGCGTTTAGGATGTTTAACAGGACGGGCGCGGGTCATCGTATGGACCATGAATGCAATGGTGCCAAGTGTCTTTGGCAATTTTGCTTTGAAGGGACTTGATCATTTTGATAGGCGGCTTTCGAAAGCGTCATCGAGGGACTTATGATCATTTGAATTTGTTTTTCCAAAGAAACTCGACGTGCAAGCATGGCCCATTTTGGAAGGCAACATGTGGGATTACCCTAGAGGGTGCAAGTGTAATTGTGTATTGATTTCATGTATTTGTCTTGTATTAGGTTATCTAGCGTTTGATTTTATGTACATACAAACCCTAGGTCTAACCATGGTATAATTTGAAAGCGGTAAATTGCAAGAATTTAAAGTCTACGCTATTACAAATAGTATCCGGGAGTGGGGGTACAAATTTTACAAATGGGGATGAGACTTTAGGAATGTAGTATCCAATAATTTACAACCAAATCGAATCGCGATCAAATGTAAACAATGTATAGTAACGTATAAGAATAACAATTGTATATGTATCAAATGTAAAATGTATTGTGTAAGTGTACATGTATGAGAATTGTTTACAAGTTAGGAAAATGTGAATTTTAATGTAACTATTAAGTATGTATTTGTTTTTGTATTATGTACACATTTGATTTAAATTTGTATTTTCATATTTTGTTTAATATGTACAAAAGAGTATTTTATTTAAAAGAAAGAAAAATGTTTTAAATTTTAATTGGATTATGTATGTTAAAAAAAAGTATTTTAATTGATTATGTACAAAGATAATATCTTGAAAAAAAAAAGTATTTACCTAAAGGGAAAAATTATGTACTTATGATTTATGTACAAATAAGAAAAGGAAAAGAATATTTTAAGTTTTATTTATTATATATTAGTAGTTATACTAGCTAAAAAAAAAGAAAGGATTAAAATGTTTTTTATTCACAAAAGAAATAATTTGTATTATGATAATAGTATAAAGGTTTTAAGGTAAAAAGTATATTAATTTGTTTTTTTAAAAAAGGATATAATTTATGTACACAAAAAAAGATTAATTTAGAAAACAAATAATTGGGCTAAGGGGGCTCATCTTGGCCCAAACCTGATCAAAGCAGAAGCAAAAAAGGGGGTGTTAATTGGAAAATGTTTTGGCTTATGCTTGTGAAAGGGGTTAGGCCCAACACTTCATAATTTTGTGTTTAGGGTTAATCAGAGTTGTTTCATTTGGATTATCTTAGGGTTTGTAACACAGAAGCGGCGCCGCTCGCTACTTCGTTCGTCATCTCGTTCGCCTTTGCCTTTGCCTGAGCTTCTTTCGCCCAATGGCCACCGGTGCCACCATCCTCCCTCTTCCCTCCATGGAACATCCAGGCGACAGTTGACAGGTAGATTTCGTGTCTCAATCTCGTTTAGGGTTTTCGTTCTTCTTCTCTTGCATATTTTGATTTATTGGTTCTGATCAAGTGTTATTGTTATTGTTGAGGTGGTGGAAGGAAAGAGAGAAAAAATGCTACCTTTTAGGAGACGGAGGGGGAAGGAATTCGGAGGCACTCGAAGGCTTGACGGCGGAGGAAGCGGTGACGCACCCTAACTTGCTTGGACCCTGGTATTTCGTACTTTGTCTTTGATGATGATGATGAACTGAAAACCTCTTTGATATACCTTCTTTCTTCTTCTCTTCGCGTATGCTTATGTTGCCTTGTACCTGTATGATAGCCCGGTGATGAGGAAACTCTGAGGGTTCGTAGTCTTACCCTGTATTGCCTTGAGTGCGTTTGCCTTGTGTTGGTGGGTATGTTTGGCTTTGAGTTGCCTGCCCCAATGATGAACGTTGTTCTGAGGGGGGTGGTTCGAATATTTGGTTATTTTTGCTTTGGTTGGTTTGATGGACTTTGAAATCTTTTTGCTTTGTGGCTTCTGCTTGTGCTTTTGATGGTAAGGCTTGGCAGGTTCAAGCTTTGGTTCAAGGTTGTTAGATTTGGATGCAGGTTCTTGAGGCCTTGAAAGGTTTACAGGTTATTGGTTTATCAGTTTAGGCTTGTGAGGCTTTGGTTGAGGCCTCAGCAGGTTTGTTGTTGTTGACTGGTTATGGCCTTGCAGGTTGGGTGTTTATCTGGTTTTTTTATACAGGTTTGTATGGTTAAGCTTGGTGCTTCTGTTTGTGTTGCATAGTCTTGATGCTTTGTGGTTTAGACTAGCAGGTTTATGGCTTTTATTTGTTTATGCTGGTTTTGAGCTTTTAGGCCATTACAGGTTTTTGAACCAAGGCTTTGTGTTTTTGGGTTCTCTTTTGGTTTGTGATTTTTCTAATGCTTAGGCAGGTAAAACAGGTTGAAGGTTTTTGGCTTTAGCTTGCTTCTGTCTTGCTTGATGCTTTCAACAGGTTGTTCGTGTGGAGCTGGAGGCTTAAGCTTTTTGACAGGTTATGGGGCTTTTTTGGGTTTGCTTCAGGCAGGTTATGGCCTTACTTGTTTTTTAGGGTCCCCCTTTCAGCTTGCACAGTTTTTGTGTTTTATATCTTTTTCAGTTTTGCTTCCCCTCTCTGTTTGATATCTTCTGCTTTAATATCTTCTGCTTTTTGACTGTGTTAGCAGTCTTTTATCTTCTATGCCTCAAGCCTAAACCTGTAAGCCCATAACTCTTTTCTCTCTTCTCTCTCCAGTACAATTAAAACAATAAAAAATGTTTATTATGTACTTTCTATGAAAAGGCAACACTGGGAAATGATGAAATGAAAAGCTTGCTTGCATTACATGTTTACTCTGCATACTTTATGCCTTCTTGATATCTCTCCATATCTTCTTTTGACAGCACTTTGCTTCCTTGTGACAGTATCTTGTACTTTTGTATCTTGACATCCTTTGGACAACTTTTTGGATAGTTTGTGACTTTAGTTAGGCCATTCTGTTTGTTTTGAACTATGCAGTAGTTTGACAATTTTGACTTGTGAATTTCAACTTTGTGCATTCATGCTTAGCAAGCATTATTCATCCCTTTTTGTGAACCGGGAGAAATCCCGTGATTTGCAGAAAGGGCTAACTGATTCCAGTCAGTTGCCTTTAATGATGAGTCCAAATTAATTGTCTGTCTCTTATTTATTTATCTGCTTTTGACTTTTCCTTTGTTCTTTGTTTTGCAGATAAAATTCCATGGAGCACTGGAGCAAGGGATAGAAGATGAAGAATGAAGAATTGAAGATTTAGAAAAAATTAGGATAGTCTTATTTTAAATTTAATTATTGTAACTATTATTATTATAAATACCGTGTAAATGAATACTTGTATTTACATAATAATTTGTAACAAATATTTAAAGATGAAATAAAAATTCTTTTTATCCAATTAATTCTTTTTATCCTTTTCAATTATTTATTTTATTATTTATAATTCTAAAATTATAATAAATGGAAATAAATTCCAATTATCTAAACTCAGAATAATAAACAATTAAATAAACAATGTTTCAGCATCGATCGACTAATAAATCTGGTGCTTCACAAATCCAAAGCAAAGCACAGTCAGTCACAACAACTGCCCAGACGTATTTTCCTTTTACTGACTTTAATCAAACACTGCAAATTCAAACCCAATGCATCCTTTCACTGATTTAGTCACACAAGGCGAATTCAATCCAAATCTCGGAATAACTTGCAAAGCACCGTAGAATCAAATCTTTCTGAGGAACCGCGCATAAAAATCCTAATTCCCGATCAAATGCCAAAGAAGCGTTCGCCTGACCAAAGCTGAGCCAAAAAAAATTAACCAAACCCTAAACCAACTGTTTGAATTGTTCCAGAGCCGTGAAAATCAATGAAAACCCTAATTTTGTCTGACTGACGAGAAAAGTCTGTTTGATCGATTCTTGAGCCAATCTGAAAAAATCAGGAAAAGCCTGAAGTTGTGATTTCTTGAGGAAAAAATGCGAGGGCAAATTTTGGGGTACAACAGTTGCCCCTGTTCAATCTTCTTGAACCTGAAGAGTTAGATTGGCAAGTTTGCCTTTCGCGACTCGAAGGTAAAAGGAGATTGGACACTAAAGTGCCCAGAAAATTTGCACTCGGCGATGTAATGGTAGAGGTGAATGGGCTTACAGATGCCATTTGGTGATGGGCTTAAAGATGCCATCTAGGGATGCGATAGAATCTTGTCGGGGGATGGGCTTAGAGATGCCATCTGAGAATGGGCTTAAAGATGCCATTTGGTGATGGGCTTAAAGATGCCATCTGGTGATGGGCTTAAAGATGCCATCTAGTAATGGGCTTAAAGATGCCATCTAGAAATGGGCTTAAAGATGCCATTTGGAAGTGTAATGGATAATTGTGGAGATGGGCTTATAGATGCCATCGGGAGGCGTGACGGAACTTTGTCGAGAATGGGCTTATAGATGCCATTTGGAATTGTGTGTCGATCGCGTAAGAGATTCCTTAGCGAGAACTTGCGTTCTTGAGAAAGAAAGATAACTTCCTGTCTTGCTACCGGTTGATCTTCAAACTCTTCATGCAGATATGCCCTGGCTGGATACAGGTATCAATCTACAATCAAACGCTCACAGATATGCCCTGGCTAGATACAGGAATCGAATCTGGAATTAGTCATCAACAGATATGCCCTGGTTGGATACAGGAATCGAATCTGGAATTAGTCGTCAACAGATATACCCTGGCTGGATACAGGAATCAAATCTTCAAACTATTCAGACGTGCCCTGGCTGGATACAGGAATCGAATCTGGAATTAGTCGTCAACAGATATGCCCTGGCTGGATACAGGAATCGAATCTTCAAACTCTTCAGACGTGCCCTGGCTGGATACAGGAATCGAATCTGGAATTAGTCATCAACAGATATGCCCTGGCTGGATACAGGAATCGAATCTTCAAACTCTTCAGACGTGCCCTGGCTGGATACAGGAATCGAATCTTCAAACTCTTCAGATGTGCCCTGGCTAGATACAGGAATCGAATCTGGAATTGCGATAGTTGATAGTAATCATTTTTGGGATTGACCTTTTCCTGAAAAGGCAAAACATCAATTGTATGCAATGTCATGATGTATGAAATGCGTGATGTCATGATGCTCAAAATGAGATAGTGTTGTATGCACTTTATCATGTATGTAAACAGGATGTATGAAATGTGAAATGTCTATGAATGTATTTTCGTCTAGGAAAATAAATCCTTGACGACCGGCCGGGGAATTAAATCTTGGGCTGATGTTGAAGAGTAAAGTTCTTCGTTTCCGCTAGGGATGATGGTTGCAAGAATACACCTGTAGGAGAAGATGACTCTGTTGGGGTTTGATGAGAACTCCGCTGGGGATTCCACTAATATGTTATGTTGGGGAATTTGATGAACTCCGCTGGGGATAGGAGGAACCTGACTGTTGTTGGGGGAAGTAATTCCTTGGCTGTTGCTGGGGAAGGCAAGAATCTTTTGATTGTGAGAAGGAACCGGCGTAGGGTTTCCTGATGATGAGTCCGTGTAAAACTGCATCTTCCAACAGGTGATGAAGGAATCATTGAACACTTTTGACATTCGAATTCCCCAAGTGGTGCCGATCTGGAATAAGTTACTGAATGTCGCCATCTCTTGGGTCACATCTTGAACTATATCTGGATCTTGATTAAGTTGCGGAATGTCGCCATCTCTTGGGTCACATCTTGAACTATATCTGGATGCAAGTCTGAATGAGTTATAGAATGTCGCCAAATCTTGGGTCACATCTTGAACTATATCTGGAATGAAATCTGAATGAGTTATAGAATGTTGCCAAATCTTGGGTCACATCTTGAACTATATCAATCTTCTGAGGTGATGAGGGAATTGTTGAACACTTTTGACATTCGAATGCCCCAGGTGGTGATGTAGATAATTTCCTGGCTTGTTACAGGTGTTAATCCATAATCGGTCGTTCACAGATATTTTCCTGGCTTGTTACAGGTGTTGAATCTAGAACTTCAAAAGGTTGCTTACAGACGTGCCCTGGCTGGATACAGGTATCGAATCTCTAAACTCCTTATGCAGACATGCCCTAGCTGGGTACAGGTATCGAATCTACAATCAATCACTCACAGATATGCCCTGGCTAGATACAGGAATCGAATCTGGAATTGTGATAGTTGATCTGTTGGTGGTTGTAATTTCCAGCAGGTGGTGAAGGAATGATTGAACACTTTTGACATTCGAATGCCCCAAGTGATGATGAAGGAGTCTTGAATCAGACTACTCTGCGGATTGAGAGATTTCTTGAAATCTTGACTGGACTACCCCAGGTTAACTGAACTTTGAAAGATCTGTTGGACCTTGACTGGACTGCCCCAGGTTAATTGGATGGTGACATGTCATGCCCCTTGTTGATAGGAGATTCGCAATGGAAGTGTCATCCTTTTGTTTTTTGAAGTGATTTTGCTCACTGAGAGAGTTTTCGTTCCTCCGAACATTCGCTGTATGAATTTCTTCACTGTTAAACAAATAGTCAAATGTGAACAGTGATATTCAAGTAATGCAAAGTTTATGTTTGTCTCGAAGTTTTGAAAAATGCGTTTTTAGCAGAAAACTTTTTATAAGACAAGTCAACACAAGATTTTAGAGCAAAGCCTTACAGGAGTCAGGATACCTTTTGAAACAGTATGCTTTCGAACTAACCCATGCTTCAATTAGGAATTTTGAAGGGTTGTAACGTGGCTTGGTTCACGGTTTAAGAAACAAAGGATAAAGGCTCAAAGCATATTTGTACCCACCCGCTCTTCGTGATGTTCTTCACACCTAAGTTCAGTTAATTGTGTGTCGCACTCGGTTTTGAGTTTGGAACGACCTTCGAGCGATGGCTCACCCATTGAATTTGGGAGACAGTCATCATCTCCTTTTTCTTTGCAACATTTTTCATGTTGTTGAGGATTTGTAACGACCCCACTATTTTGATTTTGATTTATTATCCCTAACTTTTGCCTGACTGTTCCCATTTTTGAGATTACAGTCAGTGGGATGCCCCAGCTTTCTTGAGCTTCCTTTACAGGTTTTGGCTCAGTGGGCTTTTTCTCTTTTGAGAGATTGACTGTCTATGTGATAGGGAACCACCCTTGTCTTTTGATTCCAAAGGAATGCTTTTCTTTTTTGACGCCGTTCGTTGTATTACGAACTGAGAGTTTGCAACTTCAATGCGCATTTTCTTTTGAATTAACTGAGATACTACCCTGCCCCAGGTTTATATTAAAGGTGTCGATTGTTTAGAACAGAAAACTCCTACTTTTTTGGCTCGAAGGGGTTGACTAGGGATTAACTTCCTTATAAATCCAGTGTTTGGGAATTGAAAGAAATGCCTGTACATCGTCAGCAAGGCCTGTTCAAAAGCATATTGTATGAGATTATGGTATTGTTTCGTCATCCTCCCTCTAAAGGCTTGTAGCTTTTTATCAAGAGTTAAATATCAAAAAGAAAGCACAAGAGTAGTGAAAACGAATGGATGAATTCAAGACAAACATATGCAATGCATTAATGAAAACAGAGTTTAACATCAACAGATAATTGTTTGACAATAAAAGAAATTACAACTTTGAAAATTCAAATGAAGCAAAAGTCTCTCAGTTTGAGCTTCGTCACTTCAGGTGGAGAACCCCTTAACGGAAGATTTTCATCTCGCCGTCTGGCATGAATTCCAGCACTCCAATGTCGATCAGATCTTGAATCTTGTTCTTCAAGGCCCAACAGTCGTTGGTGTCGTGTCCCGGGCTGTAGGAGTGGTAAACACAAAATGCATCGGGACGATAGTTAGGAGAGGAGGTATTGAGCTTCTGAGGAGGATCCCTTAAAGTAAGCAGGTTAACCTCCAACAGGCGCTTCAGTATGAAGAATGATGGTATGTCAGTCTCCGTGAACTGTCTTCCCGACGTTTCCTGCTTACGCCGATTACCTCGTTGACGCTGGCGAGGTTGTTGATGGGCTTGTGACCCTGAAGCAAGCAAAGGAGCCTTCCCCTTGTCTTCTTGAGTGGATGGAGGCTGAGCGGTGACTTGCTCTTCAACCTCAGATGTTTGCCCCAATTGGTTGTTTTGAAGCAGTTGTCGGACGAGAACTCTGAGTTCCTCTTGTCTTTGAGATAGGTCTTAGATGAGAGCCATCTGGCCCACTAACTGCCCCATCATTTGGATCCTCAATGTCGCCAGATCAAACTGCAGCTCCGCAAGCTGATCACTCCTTGCATTATTTGAATTCTCCAAGCCCTTTGTGAGGAGAGCTTTCATTTCTTCTTGCCCCAGAGACAAGTTCAGGAACATTTCCTGCAGCTGAGCAGACTGGTCTTGGATGTCTTTGACAGACCTTTCTAGAGCCATCTCTTACTGAAATAAACAGTATGAGAGTAAGGAACCCTGAAAAAGGAAAAACTGTCAAAATGCAATGCATGATATGTGGATGCATGCTTTCAAGGATCTCTTGGGGTAAACACAAGAAAATGTTAGAGGTTGAACTTTGCTCTTGGACTGGAGAACTTTGCACCGGTGGAGGTCTTTCCACGAGAATCAAGCTCACCATGTCAAGTGGGTCATAGCCACTGATTCAAGTTATTGTATTTGATCTTTGGTTGGAGAACTGTGCACCTGTGGATGTCTTTCCACAAGAATCAAGCTCACCATGTCAAGTGGGTCATAGCCCCTGATTCAAGTTGTTGCACTTGGACTTTGATTGGCGTTGTTTAGAGGAGAAACCTCTTGCCCCTTGGTAGACGTCCGGTTCAACGTAACCCTGCATCAACAGACCCTCAAGATCCTTGAAAAGGTTATTGAAAATGTTATGGTATGATGTAATGATGTACATGTATGCAAAAAGCAAGTGAGTGTATATACAGACAAACATATTCACACAAAGCAAACAAGTCCTTAGGTTTGGGCTTGCATGAGGTTCAGGTACTACCCTCTTTCAGTTTCGTTGGCTAAAACCTGTCCTATCAAAAGTAACCGGGTTCTAGAGGATCTCAATATCACTGACTACCCTCGATCGGTCATAACTCCAGCATCGCAATCTTTTCTTGCGGCCAGAACCATCGCGAGAGTTTAGCCTCAATGAGTGTAGCATATTGCTACTGTTCTAATGGCCAAGTTGGGTCAATTTAGGGTTCCAAGGTTGGTTGGTGCTTAATGACCCCTTAGAAGACCCATATTCTCCTCGTTTCAACATAAGGGATATCGGTACAAACCAAGGTGCCACACCAACGTAGCCACTGCTTCACCCATGTCGGTCTATGCCAGACAGGTCCCTCACAGATTATGCTACCTAAAAGGGTATTCCCCAGATCCGGGTTAGGATCTATGAAACTCCGATGCAAAGCCCACAAATGTAAAAGCAAACAAAGCAATCAATTGAAAACAAAGGTGATCTAAACCCTAAGGTAACCCCACTTTGAGTATAACTCCCCAGCAGAGTCGCCAGTTCTGTGATACGGTGGGAGAACTGACTTGAGTTTTGCGTTTGTATTTGCGCTTGTTCGGTTGAGCAAGACTCGCCACCGACTTTTTATTTTATCCTAAAGGAAAGGTTAAAAAGCACAGGAAAAACCTTTTGAGATATTTCGTGGGTTCGGGGGGTAGATTATGAAAAGGGAAGGTATTAGCACCCTTTTCATCCATGGTTATCCATGGGCTCTTAGTTACTTGGTTTTAGATCACTTACCTTGTTTTTCGATTGCTTGAAATTGTGGTGTATGTGTGTGTTTTGAAAAATGTTTTTTTGAAGAAGATGCCTTGTCTTAGGCAACCAATGTAATTGACTCGTGTTTGAGTGTTTTACAAAAGTGTGTATCTTTTCGAAAAGATGTTTCAAAATGTTTTTGGAAGTTTGTTTGAAAGTGTGTATGAAGTGTGGTTTTTGAAAAGGAGGCAAGTGTTTTTGCAAGTTGATCTCAAGTAACTAAGAGTTTTGTCTACCCCTATTGTACTCAAAGGTTTTCTCTATGTTTTCACCTTTTTAACAATTTTGTTCCACCATTGAATTTTATGGACAATCTTGCGTTTAGGATGTTTAACAGGACGGGCGCGGGTCATCGTATGGACCATGAATGCAATGGTGCCAAGTGTCTTTGGCAATTTTGCTTTGAAGGGACTTGATCATTTTGATAGGCGACTTTCGAAAGCGTCATCGAGGGACTTATGATCATTTGAATTTGTTTTGCCAAAGAAACTCGACGTGCAAGCATGGCCCATTTTGGAAGGCAACATGTGGGATTACCCTAGAGGGTGCAAGTGTGATTGTGTATTGATTTCATGTATTTGTCTTGTATTAGGTTATCTAGCGTTTGATTTTATGTACATACAAACCCTAGGTCTAACCATGGTATAATTTGAAAGCGGTAAATTGCAAGAATTTAAAGTCTAAGCTATTACAAATAGTATCCGGGAGTGGGGGTACAAATTTTACAAATGGGGATGTGACTTTAGGAATGTAGTATCCAATAATTTACAACCAAATCGAATCGCGATCAAATGTAAACAATGTATAGTAACGTATAAGAATAACAATTGTATATGTATCAAATGTAAAATGTATTGTGTAAGTGTACATGTATGAGAATTGTTTACAAGTTAGGAAAATGTGAATTTTAATGTAACTATTAAGTATGTATTTGTTTTTGTATTATGTACACATTTGATTTAAATTTGTATTTTCATATTTTGTTTAATATGTACAAAAGAGTATTTTATTTAAAAGAAAGAAAAATGTTTTAAATTTTAATTGGATTATGTATGTTAAAAAAAAGTATTTTAATTGATTATGTACAAAGATAATATCTTGAAAAAAAAAAAGAAAAGTATTTACCTAAAGGGAAAAATTATGTACTTATGATTTATGTACAAATAAGAAAAGGAAAAGAATATTTTAAGTTTTATTTCTTATATATTAGTAGTTATACTAGCTAAAAAAAAGAAAGGATTAAAATGTTTTTTATTCACAAAAGAAATAATTTGTATTATGATAATAGTATAAAGGTTTTAAGGTAAAAAGTATATTAATTTGTTTTTTTAAAAAAAGGATATAATTTATGTACACAAAAAAAGATTAATTTAGAAAACAAATAATTGGGCTAAGGGGGCTCATCTTGGCCCAAACCTGATCAAAGCAGAAGCAAAAAAGGGGGGTGTTAATTGGAAAACGTTTTGGCTTATGCTTGTGAAACGGGTTAGGCCCAACACTTCATAATTTTGTGTTTAGGGTTAATCAGAGTTGTTTCATTTGGATTATCTTAGGGTTTGTAACACAGAAGCGGCGCCGCTCGCTACTTCGTTCGTCATCTCGTTCGCCTTTGCCTTTGCCTGAGCTTCTTTCGCCCAATGGTCACCGGTGCCACCATCCTCCCTCTTCCCTCCATGGAACATCCAGGCGACAGTTGACAGGTAGATTTCGTGTCTCAATCTCGTTTAGGGTTTTCGTTCTTCTTCTCTTGCATATTCTGATTTATTGGTTCTGATCATGTGTTATTGTTATTGTTGAGGTGGTGGAAGGAAAGAGAGAAAAAAATGCTACCTTTTAGAAGACGGAGGGGGAAGGAATTCAGAGGCACTCGGAGGCTTGACGGCGGAGGAAGCGGTGACGCACCCTAACTTGCTTTGACCCTGGTATTTCGTACTTTGTCTTTGATGATGATGATGAACTGAAAACCTCTTTGATATACCTTCTTTCTTCTTCTCTTCGCGTATGCTTATGTTGCCTTGTACCTGTATGATAGCCCGGTGATGAGGAAACTCTGAGGGTTCGTAGTCTTACCCTGTATTGCCTTGAGTGCGTTTGCCTTGTGTTGGTGGGTATGTTTGGCTTTGAGTTGCCTGCCCCAATGATGAACGATGTTCTGAGGGGGGCCTGCTGGTTCGAATATTTGGTTATTTTTGCTTTGGTTGGTTTGATGGACTTTGAAATCTTTTTGCTTTGTGGCTTCTGCTTGTGCTTTTGATGGTAAGGCTTGGCAGGTTCAAGCTTTGGTTCAAGGTTGTTAGCTTTGGATGCAGGTTCTTGAGGCCTTGAAAGGTTTACAGGTTATTGGTTTATCAGTTTAGGCTTGTGAGGCTTTGGTTGAGGCCTCAGCAGGTTTGTTGTTGTTGACTGGTTATGGCCTTGCAGGTTGGGTGTTTATCTGGTTTTTTTATACAGGTTTGTATGGTTAAGCTTGGTGCTTCTGTTTGTGTTGCATAGTCTTGATGCTTTGTGGTTTAGACTAGCAGGTTTATGGCTTTTATTTGTTTATGCTGGTTTTGAGCTTTTAGGCCATTACAGGTTTTTGAACCAAGGCTTTGTGTTTTTGGGTTCTCTTTTGGTTTGTGATTTTTCTAATGCTTAGGCAGGTAAAACAGGTTGAAGGTTTTTGGCTTTAGCTTGCTTCTGTCTTGCTTGATGCTTTCAACAGGTTGTTCGTGTGGAGCTGGAGGCTTAAGCTTTTTGACAGGTTATGGGGCTTTTTTGGGTTTGCTTCAGGCAGGTTATGGCCTTACTTGTTTTTTAGGGTCCCCCTTTCAGCTTGCACAGTTTTTGTGTTTTATATCTTTTTCAGTTTTGCTTCCCCTCTCTGTTTGATATCTTCTGCTTTAATATCTTCTGCTTTTTGACTGTGTTAGCAGTCTTTTATCTTCTATGCCTCAAGCCTAAACTTGTAAGCCCAGAACTCTTTTCTCTCTTCTCTCTCCAGTACAATTAAAACAATAAAAAATGTTTATTATGTACTTTCTATGAAAAGGCAACACTGGGAAATGATGAAATGAAAAGCTTGCTTGCATTACATGTTTACTCTGCATACTTTATGCCTTCTTGATATCTCTCCATATCTTCTTTTGACAGCACTTTGCTTCCTTGTGACAGTATCTTGTACTTTTGTATCTTGACATCCTTTGGACAGCTTTTTGGATAGTTTGTGACTTTAGTTAGGCCATTCTGTTTGTTTTGAACTATGCAGTAGTTTGACAATTTTGACTTGTGAATTTCAACTTTGTGCATTCATGCTTAGCAAGCATTATTCATCCCTTTTTGTGAACCGGGAGAAATCCTGTGATTTGCAGAAAGGGCTAACTGATTCCAGTCAGTTGCCTTTAATGATGAGTCCAAATTAATTGTCTGTCTCTTATTTATTTATCTGCTTTTGACTTTTCCTTTGTTCTTTGTTTTGCAGATAAAATTCCATGGAGCACTGGAGCAAGGGATAGAAGATGAAGAATGAAGAATTGAAGATTTAGAAAAAATTAGGATAGTCTTATTTTAAATTTAATTATTGTAACTATTATTATTATAAATACCGTGTAAATGAATACTTGTATTTACATAATAATTTGTAACAAATATTTAAAGATGAAATAAAAATTCTTTTTATCCAATTAATTCTTTTTATCCTTTTCAATTATTTATTTTATTATTTATAATTCTAAAATTATAATAAATGGAAATAAATTCCAATTATCTAAACTCAGAATAATAAACAATTAAATAAACAATGTTTCAGCATCGATCGACTAATAAATCTGGTGCTTCACAAATCCAAAGCAAAGCACAGTCAGTCACAACAACTGCCCAGACGTATTTTCCTTTTACTGACTTTAATCAAACACTGCAAATTCAAACCCAATGCATCCTTTCACTGATTTAGTCACACAAGGCGAATTCAATCCAAATCTCGGAATAACTTGCAAAGCACCGTAGAATCAAATCTTTCTGAGGAACCGCGCATAAAAACCCTAATTCCCGATCAAATGCCAAAGAAGCGTTCGCCTGACCAAAGTTGAGCCAAAAAAAATTAACCAAACCCTAAACCAACTGTTTGAATTGTTCCAGAGCCGTGAAAATCAATGAAAACCCTAATTTTGTCTGACTGACGAGAAAAGTCTGTTTGACCGATTCTTGAGCCAATCTGAAAAAATCAGGAAAAGCCTGAAGTTGTGATTTCTTGAGGAAAAAATGCGAGGGCAAATTTTGGGGTACAACATTGTCCACACAACGCAGTAAGGTCGAATCGTGGTTACGTTTGTAAAGAATCCCATTGCTAATGAAGAACTTCGCAGCGAACCTTCTCAGAAACTTCTTATCATTAACAGATGCACCCTCGGGGTATTCCTGAGCCTCAAGATACCTCTTTACCTTATGAAACCAAGATTTATCTGCTACCTCTTCAGTCTCGATGTCACAGCAATGTGCGGGTTCGTCCAACCTGTCAATGGTAATCTGGGGAGCTTCATTGTCCCACCTGACCTTGAACATAGAAGACATAGTAGCTAGTGCGTCCGCTAACTGATTCTCCTCTCTCAGGAAGTGTTCAAAGGATATCTCCTCGAAGTGCGGAAGCAACGTCAATACATACTCTTTGTAAGGAATAAGATTTAGGTGTTTCGTATCCCACTCGCCTTTGATCTGACTGATCACTAGAGCGGAATCTCCGAATACATTCAAGAACTTAATCCTTAGGTCAATAGCTGCTCGAAGGCCCATGTTGCATGGTTCATACTCCACCATGTTGTTGGTGCAGTTAAAACATAATCGGGCGGTGAACAGAGTATGACAGCCCTCAGGAGATATGATCACGGCGCCAATGCCATTACCCAAAGCGTTTGAAGCTCCGTCAAAATACGTAGACCATCGGGATCCCTTCTCAGTTCCTTCATCCGGTCCAGGTGTTTCACAGTCGGTTACCAACATGATGTTCTCGTCTGGGAACTCGAAATCCATAGATTGGTAGTCATCAACGGGCCGATGTGCTAAATGATCTGCCAACACACTCCCCTTGATTTCTTTTTGGGTTGTGTATTGGATGTCATACTCATTCAAGATCATCTGCCATCTTGCTATTCTTCCGGACAAGGCAGGCTTTTCGAAGATATACTTGATTGGGTCCATCTTTGATATCAATAGGGTAGTGTGAGTCAGCATATACTGTCTCAGCCGACGAGCAGCCCATGCCAAAGCGCAACAAGTTTTCTCAAGCAGTGAGTATCGGGTCTCGCAGTCGGTAAACTTTTTGCTAAGGTAGTAAATAGCATGCTCTTTTCGGCCAGACTCGTCATGTTGCCCCAGCACGCACCCCATTGAATTATCCAGTACAGTCAAGTATAAGATCAAAGGTCTCCCTTCAACTGGAGGCATCAGAATAGATGGCTCTTGGAGATATTCTTTGATCCTTTCAAAAGCGGCCTGACATTCATCATTCCATTTTACCACTTGATCTTTCTTCAGCAGCTTGAAGATTGGCTCACAAGTAGCAGTCAGGTGTGAAATGAATCGGGCATTGTAGTTCAGACGTCCCAAAAAGCCTCTGACTTCCTTTTCCATTCGGGGAGCTGGCATTTCCTGTATAGCATTCACCTTTTCAGGATCCACTTGAATACCTTTATCACTAACGACGAAACCCAGCAGCTTACCAGATCTTACCCCGAAGGTGCACTTGTTCGGGTTTAACCTCAGCTTGTACATCTTCAACCTGTCAAATAGCTTCTGGAAATGGTCAAGATGTTCTTCTTCTGTCTGGGACCTTGCAATCATGTCGTCAACGTACACCTCGATCTCATGGTGAATCATGTCGTGGAACAAAGCAACCATGGCGCGCTGATATGTTGCCCCAGCGTTCTTCAATCCGAACAGCATGACCTTGTAGAAAAAGGTACCCCACTGCGTAACGAACGTTGTCTTCTCCATGTCTTCGGGAGCCATCTTAATTTGATTGTAACCAGAAAAACCATCCATAAAGGAGAAGACCTTATACTGCACGGTGTTGTCGACCAGAACATCGATATGAGGGAGCGGGAAATCATCCTTGGGGCTTGCCCTATTCAGATCCCTATAGTCCACACACATTTGTACCTTACCATCTTTCTTCGGCATCGGAACCACGTTGGCAACCCACTGTGGGTAAGAAGTAACTGCTAGAAAACCGGCATCAAATTGTTTCATAACCTCAGCTTTGATTTTCTCAGACATCTCTTGGCGCATGCGGTGAACTTTATGTTTCACTGGAGGACAATCTTCTTTAGTTGGCAAGCGATGAACCACAATATCAGTATCCAACCCAGGCATATCTTCATAAGACCAAGCAAAGATATCAACATAATCATGCAGCATTTGTATCAACTGTTGCTTGACACTAGGCTCTAGGTTCGCACCGATCTTGACCTCTTTCTTGTCTTCCTCTGTACCCAGATTCACTGATTCTACTGGCTCTTCATGCGGCTGTATGGCCCTCTCTTCCTGTAATAACAGTCCAGCAAGTTCCCCAGGCACTTCATAATCATCCTCACCTTCGTTCTCGGCTTGGTTGATCGGACTTTCGAAGTCATAACTGGCAGTAGCAGAGTTGTTATCAATGGGATCCAGAGTGGATGTGGATCTGCATTATGATATGTGAGTGTGTGTAAGACAAATAGTTGTTTTAATAAAGTGCAAAATAGAAAAGAAAAACAAGGAGCGCAAAATTTGTAATGCAAGAAAACGTCCAATGCTTTATTGATGATATATGGAAATGACACATAATAAGCCCTCACAAACAAAGTCGAGGTGCCTCGGGAAAGGCACTGAGCCATAAAGTTTTAAATCGTCTGTTACAAATCTCAAAAACAAAAGTCTATTACTGTGTAATAAAAGAAACGGGCACGAAGTCCTTCGTCGTCCAATTGTTCAATCCACCGTCGGTAGTAGGGTAAATCTAGCTTTCAAACTCTGACTCTTCTTCATCATCTCCAATTGCATTCACTCCCTGATCATGCTTGGGCATGGGTGCGGTTATGACGTTGGGTTTCTCCGGTGCGTCAAACTCGATTTATTTAGCTTCAATCAAATCTTGCACCTTATTCCTCAAGGCCCAGCAGTTGTTGGTATCATCCCCTGGGCTATCGGAGAGATAGGCACAGCGGGTGTTCGGATTATACAGCGGAGATGTGGTACTGGGATTCTTCGGGGATTCCCTCATAGTTATTAGGTTAGTCTTCAACAATTGCGGCAGAATTTGAGATAAAGTCATACTGAGCCGAGTATACTGTCTTTGTGGTCTCTCTACTCTTTGCTGATTGTTACGTTGTGGGGAAACAGTGGGTCTTGATATTACTACGGCATTAACTTCTTGGCAGCGTTCATATCGGTTTTGGCTCCTCAATTTGTAAACTGCACTAGCTTCTTTCTTGAAAGGCTTCCTCTCTGAACTTGATGAAGCACCTTTCTGTATCTTACCATTTTTATACCAGCTTCTACCCTCTCCCTAGTCAAAATCAATTCAGTAAACCCGGATGATGAACTTCCGATCAAATGATTGAAGAATGGACCAGACAAAGTCCCAAGAAACATATCCACCAACTTCCTATCAGAAAGAGGGGGTTGTACTCTTCCGGCCAGATCTCTCCACTTCTGAGCATAGTCCTTAAAGCCTTCGCTTGCACTCATTGACATACCCTGAAGCTGAGAACGCGTGGGAGCAAGGTCGGCGTTATACTGATATTGCTTGTAAAAAGCAGTAGCAAGGTCCTCCCAGTTGCGGACATTAGCTCCCTCCAATTGATAAAACCATTCAAGCTGAGTCCCTGACAGACTATCTTGAAAGAAATGAACCCACAGATTTCTATCAGAAGTATAGGGTTGGATTTTTCTGACGTATGAGCGGAGATGGAGCTTTGGATAGGATGCTCCATCGTACTTAGCAAAAACCGGAGCTTTAAACTTGTGAGGAATCACCACCCCAGATGCTAGTCCCAAATCTCCAAAGTCCAAACCGAGAACCTTCTGAATCTCCATAACACTTAATCGGTCTTCAAGTTGTTTATACCTATCCTCAGCAGGAGGGTACTGTTCATCATCAAAATCAGTATCATTATCAGATACCACGGGACTAGGACCCTTTCTTTCCTCTTGATTCTCTCCTCCTCCAGATGAATGAGACAGATCAGTTTCATGTCGCAACCTATTCCCAAATCTGTGACCCATATTCAGCAGAACCACCTTCTTCTTCTTCTTCTTCTTCTTCTTCTTCTTCTTCTTCTTCTCCTTCAGGATGAGAGTCTTCAAATCCTGTTGTCCTTTGGCCAAGTTCAAGAACATCTCTTGGAATTGAGCATTCTGTGCTTGAAGAGCCTTGATGGCTTGATCAGTAGGTGTTTCAGAAGACATTTTGTGCTGAAATAAACAGCGAAGAAGATGAGAAACCTGTAATGGTACCTGTGATGAGGTGCATGGTAATGGAATGCGTATGAAATGATTTCAAATACTTTGGGAGATTTAAATTTGTAAAACAAAATAAAACACACTTTATTAGATTAAACTTGTAACAATGTTTAACAATTGCTTCAAGGCATTACAAAAGAAATAAACTGAAAAGAAAATCTAAACTAGAAACAATAAAAGACATCAGAAATCTCTTGGTCGCTTTCCCTTTGTGCTGACATAATCATTGATTGTCCTTTCGTTCTCAAGCTGCCTCGTGAGCTTCAAGATATTCCTCTCTTGTTCATGATACTTCTCCCTGTAGGTATCCCTTTCTTCCTTTAACTGGATCCAAGATCTCTTCAATGCCCCAAGATTAGTAGGCATATAGGGATGAAGAACTGTATAAGGAACACCTTCTTCATTAGTATGCTCTACAATCACCGGCAAAACAGCTTCATAAGGCATCCCCAGCTTTTGAGCACGGGCTCGAATCCACTGGAGATAAGGTTGCATATAGAGAGAAGTCTTTAATCCTAGCTCTTGAAGGTCAGACCTATTCACCATGCCCCAGGCTCGTATAAACCTTCGGCGATGCTCATCCATGTCCCCCTTGTAGTCAAAGACAATATCTGTAAGAAGCAGCTCATGGGGACCGTCTCTCCGAGCGCGTCCGAACTGTCATAAAGCCAAACAAGGATTGTAGGTTATTCCCCCTCTAATGCCAAGCAACGGGAAATTAGGGTATTCCCCACATCGATCAATGACAGCTACTCTTTCCATATCCTTAGAACTCCAAAGAATGTCCGTATGAGCAAGGGACATGATTCTGTATGCCCAACCTACACCTTCCTCATTCTTCAATACAGACTTGGGGAGGTGCGAAATAAACCACCTCGCCAGCAGTGGCGGGAAATACATGAGGGTCCCCCTTCTTTGCATAGTACGAGTATAGAGAGCATGTAAAATATCACCCAGAAGAGTAGGCACTGGATTATGAGACAAGAAGATCTTGACCACATTCACATCTATGAAGGAATCTGGATTCGGGAAAAGAACCAAGCCGTAGATGAGGAGAGCCAAGGTGTCTTCAAAATCTTGAAAGTCCAAGTTATCCCAGAACTGTTGAGCTTGATCGATCAGGAACTTAGCCAAGAAACCTTTAACCCCGCTCCGTGTTTCCCAGTTGGATACTACATCATCCT
Organism: Vicia faba; assembly: GCA_948472305.1. Taxonomy (NCBI): domain Eukaryota; kingdom Viridiplantae; phylum Streptophyta; class Magnoliopsida; order Fabales; family Fabaceae; genus Vicia; species Vicia faba. Next base: position 74,296,485 of record OX451736.1, on the reverse strand, counting down.
TTTTCAAGTGTAAAGCTGAAGCAATGTCCTCTGGCTTGGGAACCTCCTCCAAACCTGTGAAGGGTGTCTGCTCGAGGATAGATATGCCTAATAAATCAGAAAACTCCTCCAAAGTGGGGACTAGCTGATAATCCGGGAAGGTGAAACAATGATGCAACGGATCAAAGAACTGGAAAAGGACGCTCATCATCTTCTCATCCAACTTTGAAGTGACCAAACTAAGGAAATGACCATTTCTTCTAACAAATGAGAAAGTATCAGGAACTTTTGAGACTAACTCTCTGAGCTGAGCAGGGATTTGCACGAAGTTGACTCGAATGGTATTTCTGTGTATGGAAGCCATGATCTACAAAACAGAACAAAGATAAATCTCCTCCGTCTTTGAAATGGTTATTCTAATGAAATATGAATGCTATGTTATGATGCATGATGTCATGATAAAACACACAACAGGTATAGCAGGTAACAAACATGGTAAAGGCACACAAGTCACACAAGAGCCCTTAAGTCTCAGGCTTGCATGGAGTCTAGGTATTACCCTCTTGAAGTTCAGTTGGTTCAACTTTTCCTAATAATAGCTACCGGGTTCTAAAGGTTCTCAATATCACTGACCATCCTCCATCGGTCATGGTTTCAGCTCACGCAATCTTTTCTTACGGCCGGAACTATCTCGAGAGTATGGTCTCAATGAGTGTAGTATCGAGTATCAACCAGTTCCTAGCTCTACACCGAGACCGACTATCTCACAACTTCCTATGGCCAAGTTGGTCAATTATAGGTTCTAAGGTCAGTTAATGCTTAACGACCCATATAACAGCCCCGTACTCTCCTTGTTCCTCCGTAAGGGATACCGGTACCAACTAATGTTCCACATCAACATAGCTACTGCTTCAACCGTATCGGTCTATTTTGTACAGTTCCCTCACAGTTTATTGCTACTTACCTAACAGGTGTTCCTCAGATCCGGGTTAGGATCTATAGTAACTCTGATACAAAGCGCACAAAGATAAAGCAATCAAATCAAACAATAGAAGCAATATGATGAACTAATCCTAAGGTATACCCCACTTATTTATTCCCCAGCAGAGTCGCCAGTTCCGTGATACGGTGGCCAGAACCGGGACTGTTTTAGGAAAATGTTGGTTTGCGTTTTGCGTTTGTGTTTGCAAAATGTCGCGGTAAGCAAGAGTCGCCACCGACTTTTATTTTATCCAACTGGAAAGGAAAAAAGCACAGAAAAATTCCTTTTTTCGAGATTTTTGAGTACGGGGGGTAGATTATAGAAAGGGAAGGTATTAACACCCTTTCTATCTGTGGTTTTCCACGGGCTCTGAGGTACTTGCTCATCATTTTCAAATTTGCTTGTGTGTGTTTGATTTGAAAAAGTTTTTGACTTTGATTTAACCCTTGCTTCTGTCTTCAAGAGTGTTACGAAGTGTTTTTGAAAGTTTTGTTTGAAAAGAGTGTAAGTGTGGAAAAGTTTGTTTGGATTGAGCAAGTACTTAAGAACTAATCTACTTACTCAAAAAAAAGAATTTTTCTATGTTTGTTTCCTTTAGACAACGCTATCCCACTATTAGTGAGTAGGTAGCACCGTCGTCGGAGTTTTGAGGGTTAATTCGAAAGGGATGTACGGTCACTAAAGCAATGTTAGGACGTCTTAGTAATAACCCTAATGTCTTAAGATCAGTATTCAAGGCAACAATTCCGAGGCAACCATTCTGAGGCAACTTTTCCGAACGGGGCTTTGATCTTTGTTTATACAAGAGAGCGACCACTAAAGCATCCTATACTTAATGACCGTTTACCAAAGGAAACCGAAGTGGGAGTGTACCCTAGGAGTGCGCATGTGCGAGTGATTCAATTTCAAGTTTATTATCTTTGCACATTTAGGGTTTGCTGACCGTTTTAAAGTTAATCATACATTCTTGTCATGCATCCCTATTATTCATGCATCTAACGGTTAATATTTGCATAATTTAAAGTGCGGAAAGTAAAGCTACGCTATTACAAGGCTTCGGGTATTTACATAGCCAAAAACAAACCCCTCAAAACGATAAATGAAATAGAGAAAAGTTCTAATTAATCTATTACAACTTGTGAGCAATTACATTAATATGGGAAAAATAAAATGATGAAGCGCGCGCGATGAATTTAAGAACGAGAGAGAACTAGGGTTTTGACCCCGTCTAACCTAATCGAGAGAGAAACTATTTTTGTTGTTTTTGATTATTTTTAAGAAAAAAAGGAATTATGTTTTTTAAATTAAATACAAAATTAATTAGTAATTAAATTAAATTAAAGAAAATAATTTACATGGCCTATTTTTGTATTTTTTGGTTATTTTAAGAAAAAGAAAATATAATTAAGTTAGAAACAAAAACCCTAATTGTTCTAATTGTTTTTAATTTATTTACAAAATAATTTAAGTTACCTAAAATTAAATAACCTAATTCAATTAATTTTTGTATAAAAAATAAATATCCTAAATCTAATTGGGTGAAAAATATTATTTTTATGATTTTTTTTATAAAAAGAATTATTAATTTGTGTTAGTAAAAAATAAATAAATAAATAAATAAATAAAAATATAAAAGAAAGGAAGAAGAATTGGGCCTGAAGTCAGTAATTGGGGGGTGTCAAAAGCAGATTCTGGGCCCAAAAGGAATTGATCCACGTTGACTTGCTGGATCCAGTGCTACGTGTTGACCAACGTATTTGATGGATCATCATTTGATAGCCTTTAGATCTGGCCTCCTAGACACATGGCTGGTTGGATAATGATGGACCATGGTGGTCATCCCACCTATGCACACGCCTGATTGCTGAAAGAAAAAGATAATGAAATAATTGGGGGGGACCTGGGATTCGAACCCAGGCCCCAAAGCATTTTCCACCTGCACCAATGCCAGCTGAGCTACACACGCTTGTTATACATAGAATAATAACAATAGATAATATGCAATAAAGGGAGTTAGTGGAGAAAATAAAAAAAATAGCGCCATAATTTTGAATGAACCAACAGGATGATGCCACGCTGGTCATCCATGTCCTCGCTCCGTTGGTAAAAGTTAAAAACTTTTACCTATGAACAACGTCCGTCACTACATCCCTGGCTTATTTCAAAACCTTCCCTGGACATGATAAATGACTTCTAATGCCATGAATCGAACTGCCTTGGTATTCTGAGCATCATGATGCCCTTCAAGGGGGCTAATTTTACCTGTACCCAAAGATCCTAAATCGAAGCAAAAAACCCTAACAATGGTAAACTCTGATACAGTCCACAAAAACGCAATTAAAGGATATAGATAGCTTGCAAATGTGTTAAGGAACAAGAATATATGATTATTTCATGCTATAAGTTCCAGGATCATGCAATTCGATTTCAAAAAACAAACCAAAGTCGTGGCTGACTTACAATGGTTTTTGGCGCTGGAAACTCCTTGTTCTTGATTGGTATAGCCTGCTTATGATCCAAGGAAGTGAATGAGATGGTCAGGGGCTTTGAAAGTTCCTGGAAGTACAAAATCGAATCACCACTTTTCTTTGATTTTTTTCAACTTTGTTCTGCCTTGGTGCCCCTCTCCAACCTTCTGATTTTTGTCTGCAAATGTTCTCTATATACTGAGGATTGGATTAGGGTTGCAAACATGATCTCAATCTTCCTCCATTATAGCTTTTGATTTAGATTTGATTCACTTGAAAATAATTCTAAAAATAGGTCAAAACCAATATTTTTGTGCACACAAAGGCTTTGCACGATTTCAATCTTTTGCTAGCTGGATATAGAACCTGAAACATGCACAATATCTTGAGGTTTCAATGATTTGGATTTTCTATGATTTGTTTTGATTTAAATTGATTTAATTTAAATAAAAATCAAAATAAATAATAAAAATAAGATGAAGACAAGTGGAAATAGCTAGGGCTCATGGACCATGCTAACAACTCAGAACAAATGCAAAAAGTTAGGCCCATTTAGCAAAAATTGCAATTTGAGGCATAATTGACTTTTGACAATTTTGCAAAAAAGGTCAACTTCACCAATGCATAACTTCCTCAATCTTGACTCTTTGAAGGTGTTCTTGGAAGTTTTAGAAATATTGATATGTCCTCTAAGCAACCCTTTTGGTCTCATCTCAATTTGGTATTCCATGTTCATGTATGAAGCTTTGACAAAAAGGTGTTTTTGTTGACTTTTCAAAATGACTTATAATGTCCAAATTCATAACTTCTTGTGAGTGCATATTTTGAACTTGGGAGCTGAATATTAATTGTATAACATTGCATCGTCTTCAAAATGAGCTTTGGATGGGTCATTTCTCATAAAGTATGAGAAAGTTATGCTTAGTCAAAGTTGAGTTGACTTTTCCTACAAAACCCTAATTTAGCAACTTTTGGTTCTTGATAAATTATGAGCAATCCTTGATGAATCATGATCAACCCTTGATCAAATGATTAAATATACTTCAAAATGATGATGTTGACCAAAAATATTGAAGTTTGACTGTATGTGGGCCACAGTTGACTTTTTCCCTAGCACAATCGATTTTCAGGCCTTTGAGCAATTGACTGAGCAAATTTCTTCTGCAAGGCTTGAAACTTGACATGGATGATCTTGAGAACATATTAGGACAATGGTGAGCATTTGGGATCCCTTGGACTCAAGTATCTTAATGTAACATGAAACCCTAATTTGAGGTAGACTGCCTTAGAAGAGAGTTTGTCTGGTCAACCCTTGGACTTCCTTGGGCAACTTGAGGATCTTTCTTGAAATGTTTTGAGAAATATGGGAGGGAAAATTTTGGGGTACAACAACTGTGAAGCCTGGATTTCGACCAGATAACAGTATAAGGTGCTGTGAAGCCTGAATTTCGACCAGATAGTAGTTCCCTTCTCCAAAAAAACTGTGAAGCCTGGATTTCGACCAGATAACAGTATAAGGTGCTGTAAAGCCTGGATTTCGACCAGATAGTAGTTCCCTTCTCCAAAAACACTGCGAAGCCTGGATTTCGACCAGATAGTAGTTCCCTTCTCCAAAAACACTGCGAAGCCTGGATTTCAACCAGATAATAGTATAAGGTGCTGTGAAGCCTGGATTTCGACCAGATAGTAGTTCCCTTCTCCAAAAACACTATGAAGCCTGGATTTCGACCAGATAATAGTATAAGGTGCTGTGAAGCCTGGATTTCGACCAGATAGTAGTTCCCTTCTCCAAAAACATTATGAAGCCTGGATTTCAACCAGATAACAGTATAAGGTGCTGCGAAGCCTGGAATTCAACCAGATAGTAGTTCACTTCCTCAAACGACAAAACATGAATCCCTGGTGGAAACATTCTAGGCAAAGTTTGAAGACATACCTACTCTTCAACAGCAATCTGGGATTTAATAACTCCCCTACATTTGTCAAGGATTTATTCTCCAAGACAAAATTACATTTCAACAACATTCATAGCATATGCATGCAAAATACGTATAACACAAATCTCATCATGCATACATAATGACATTGCATACAATTAACTCTTTACCTTTTCAGGAAAGATCAACCAACAGATAATGGTCATCATCTATTTGGAGTAGTAATCGTCCAAGATTCCTTCATCATCCTGCTGAGGTAGTAATCGTCCAAGATTCCTTCATCATCCTGCTGAGGTAGTAATCGTACAAGATTCCTTCATCATATTTTTGGGGTAGAAATCGTATCAGATTCCTTCATTACAAAAGACAACTTTCAGATACAGTTCAGATACGCACTAGATACGGATGCCATCCTGATACTCATTCAGATTCAGCTCTTAGATACAGTTCAGATATGCACCAGATACGGATGTCATCCTGATACTCATTTAAATTCATCTTTCAGATACAGTTCAGATACGCTCCAGATACGGATGCCATCCTGATACTCATTCAAAGACAGCTTTCAGATACAATTCAAATACGCTCCAGATACGGATGTCATCCTGATACTCATTCAAAGACAGATTTCAGATACGAGTCAGATACAATCCATTTATGGATATTATTCTGGTATTCAACCTAACACATCCATTATTTCAGTATAAATCAACCAGAGATTTATTCGGATACTTCTTCAAATTTTTGTCACCAATCAATTTTGAATGGAATATTTAAGCCCATTTCCTACACAATTAATCACCACATCATCGAGTTCAAATTTCTGGGCACTCTAGTGTCCAATCATCTTCCACCTTCAAGTCACGAATGGCGGATCCGTCAATCTAACTCTTCAAGCGTAAGAAGATTGAACAGGGGTAGTTGTTTTACCCCAAAATTTTCCCTCTCATTTCTCAAGAAATTTCTCAAAAGATCACCCTGGACCCTCAGGTTTGTTCCCATCCAATTTCAAGCCTTGAATTAAAATTTTTTCAAGAAAGTCATTCACAAGGGCAAAACGATCATTTGCACACTGAAAAGTCAAACTTTGACTTTTGGATCAAAATCAAGTTTCAAGAATCATATTTCATCAAGACGTGTTGGAATGTGAGATTTATTTCATCAAGATATTCAAAAGTCAAAATTACTTTGGAAAAGTCAAATTTCTAAATACTTAGAATTTTTCTAAGTGTTTAAGAAATATGACAAGCTCAGAACTTCTGATCAGATTATCACCATGATGCAAGCTGATTCTGGAAGAACTTGTGACACAAAAGTTTTAGATTTCAATGAGATCTAAAACATTGTTGAACATAACTTCTTTTAAAAATGCTAGGATTTCAATTTATGACTCCTCAAAGACACGTCCATGAAATTGAAGCACTCAACAAATCCTGGACAATTCCAAGACAGAGTTTGGTTACAACTTCTGGGCCAGTTTTCACAAAGATTTAGTCAGAGTTTGCAAGGGTAATTCAAAGAGAATTTACAAAGCGTGTTTCAAGCTTCCAGGAAAGTATGAGAGCTCCTTTAGAACATGCTGGAGCAAAAAGATACAAAGATCAGAAGTTGGATGTCTATTCTAAGTTACGCTGAAGCTGAACTTCTGATCTAGAATTAAGCAATGATGCAGAATCTCACATTGCAGGATTTCTGGTTTGATCAATCTCATCATCATTTAATGCTCACAACCACTTTTGGGTCTTTGTCCAAAGGATTTCCCCACGTGTGGCATAGAAGTACCATTATTGTCTTAGAAAAGCATACTTTTGTACAAGAGTGTGTTGGGCCCATGCGTTGCTTTTGCTTTTGAGGTTACCTTTCCTTAATTCCTGCTTACAAATCCGGCTTAGGCGTGGCTAAAGCTGCTAACCACCATACTTATTTGAACTTAATTCAAGAACAAGTCAGCGCCTAGCATATGATGGTTGTACCCCTTAATCTCTCCAAGCGACTAAACCTTTGCCTATAAATTGGACTTCATTGGCAACTGTAAAAGGGTCGAAAATTGGAGAAAGAAAAAGCCTTGAATCCCTGCCAAAATTCCAAGAGTCCAAAACTACAAACACAAAAATACTAAACTTGTTAGCTTTTGATTCTTACATTCAGACTCCATTTTTTCCTCAAGTGTTTCTTGACCAAAGCCATCCATAAATTTTTTGATATATATTCAGAAGCCATCCTAACCTCTATAGTTAAACTGTAACACACTCTCCATCAATATCCACTTCAAAGAATTCAGAACTTTGCTCCTTGGTTGTTCCAGAATTTTCCAATCATTCATAGCCTAAGTTGAAAGCTTCCAGATTGTTGAATATGTGAAGAAGCTGTTTAAGACATCACCAGAGTTCAGAATCAGACTCCAGCTCACTGAGTATTTTCCAGTTTCAAGGTAAGCTTCTGCTGACTCTCTTCATATTACTTAGGCATTGTCAGATTTTCATGTTCAAAAATACAATGTAGATCATGATTATGATGCTGTACGTATTCTGAGGTTTCACGTATTTGTATGCCTAAGTAGGGAGTAAATTAGTTCAGAACTTCTTACAAAAATTAGGATTATAAAATTCATGCTTGCTTCTTACTTATTAGTTCTGATATCTCTTGTTTCTGAAACATTACGAAACTTTCCATAACAGCTATATGCGCATTTTCTATTCTGTTGAGAAATGACTAAGTTGCAGATGTTCTGACTAGCATGGAGGGGGAGACTAAGTTCTGCCAGTGGCATCAGAACTTCTGAAATCTTCCTTGTTCCAAGCGGACCCAGAACTTCTGACTTTACCTATTTCTACTAATATGATTTCTGTTTTTGCAGCACGCCAGAGTCAGAACTTCTGATCTCTTTTAGTTCAGCAATGCGTTGATTCTATTTTCTTTTTCCTTACTATTTCTTGCTATCGCTTCTATTTTCACTAATAAAAAAAAACCCAAAACATTTTACATTTTTACATTCTTTATTTTATTTCTTTAAACAAAAAGATCAAAAATATTTTCTTAAACAAAACTTATTTCTTTTCTTAAACAAAACAAGTCCATTTCATATTTTCTTGTACATTATTATCCATTCAATATGGTTGTAATAGTAACTTAGGATTTAATTTTATTTTCAATCGCCATTTGTAAATCTGTACACCCCATCCCCCTAATGATTGTAATAGCGTAGGATATTTACTTTCCGCACTTTTTATTGCTTTCATATATTGCTAGTAATTAGGGTGTGTATGGCAAGACAAGAAATCAACAATTAGAGAACCCTAATAAGGACAAAAATGCATGCAATCAAACACACTTTTCACACATGTACCCTTAGGGTAATCTCACTTGTTGCCTATCAAAAAAATAGTCATGTCCCTCGAACATGGGCGCTTTTAGCAAATACCCTCGATAAAAGATCGTAGTCCCTCGATGACCCTCGATGTTGCCTTCGGTAAACGATCTAGTCCCTAATTACATTACTAAAACATCCATAGGTTGTGTTCTATGACTATACGATGACCCACGCCTGTCCCGTTTACATCCAAAGATAGGTTTGCTTACCAAATTAATAGTAAGATAACAATATCAAAGGAAAAGGAAAATGAACAAGAAAGACTTTTGAGTAGGTATAATGCTCCTAATTACTTTCTCAATTTCAAACAAACATCCTTGCTATTTTCAAAACAATCACCTACACTTTCAAAACATCTTACAAAACTTGATAACATTTTCAAAATATCAACACTTTGTATACATTCTTACGAACGAGAATCATTACAAAGTTTTCCTAAACAATGGCATCTTTACAAAATACTTTTAAAAACCACACAAAGCACATTTTCAAACAAAAGCAAGTGATCTAGAAAGTAACTAAGAGCCCACATAAAACCATGGATGAAAAGGATGCTAATACCTTCCCTTTTCATAATCTACCCCCCGAACTCAAGAAATAATCTCAAAGGTCTTTCATGTGCTTTTTCACCTTTCCTTTTGGATAAAAGAAAATTCGGTGGCGACTCTTGTTAACCGCAAAATTTGCGATCAAATGCAAAACCCTCAAGTCAGTTCTCCCACCGTATCACACATCTTTACAATATTGAATGTTATCTTTTTTGATCTTTTACAGTTATCATCATGTTGCATCTTTAACTACTTACATCTTTATTATGTTGAATATTTATTATTTTCTTTACAATTGTCATCATCAAAAGAAAACTTATTACCTACAAAATAAGGTTCCACATTCTCCCCCTTTTTTATGATGACAACGTATCTCTCAGGGGAGGTGGGAAAAGAAATAAAGAAATAGATACTTTAGAGTGATAACACTCCCCCTGAGTTAGGTAGAGTGTATACCTTCCCCTGAGAGTATACTTCTCCCCCTTTGTCAAAATAAAAAAGGCGGGTAAAAGATGCAAATATCCACTTATGTTCTATCATAAAATGTCATGGAATGTTGAAGGAAGATTGATGTAGTAATACATGGCCAAAGGTATTTTATTAAACATCACAGTTATGATAAGAAATGATAGATCATGTTACACGCTTTTAAGAACAATAATAACATAAGTGTTAAAACATGCAAGAACAAGTAGTGATGAGAGACTCTTATGTATGGCAAATATTTTAATTCTATCATGTCATCTAAAAGCACATGTTTTTCCTAGAAGATGTTTACTCTTGATGAGAGAAAAAATATATTAAAGTAGGATTTCCTAAAATGTGTTTAGGCATATCAATTTATCAAATAAAATTATGACCATACATGTTCTATATTCCTTTGAGCGAAACAAGAGTTTTTTATCATGGCATAATGAGGAAAATATAACATTTAGTGGAAAATAACATTTCCTAATCTTTAGGCATGGAACATGTGCAAGATATGAAGCACTTTTACATGGTAGAGATAATATCACATTGAGGAAGTGTCATGAAGCATGTGTGTGGCATAGGAAATATCACTATATATGAGACATATGTATTCTTTATACATATAAGGTACCCTAAAAACAAATATTTAGGCATAAGTTTTTGTCAAGTTCATAGATACATTGAGCTTTCATCTTGAGGTGTTCCTAAGAGTGTCTTATGCAAAACAAGGTTTGACGAGTGTTATACTTATTTGTTAGTCAAATGAAATATGTTAAGCGTTTAAGAGAATCTTATACTAATGGAACATTTCAAACATATGTAAGGCTAGGATATGTGAAACGAGAATACTAAATATAATAACTCATACTCATATTATTAAAAAGAGCATGCATTACAACAAGAAAAAGAAATGTAGGATACAAACAAGAAAGGAAATGAAAGCATAAAAACTTTTTAGTTCATCTCATCATCATATTCTCTATAGGCTAATGGTGAGAAGACGTTTTTCTTAGCCATTTTATCGATGAGCAAATTGATCTTTTCATTCATTTTTCTTTTCTCTTCGAGAATGTTGTGGTTGGAGTTGGATGTAGGAATGTTCCTTCTTTCCGTTATTCTTGATTGTTGGGCCACAAATTCTCCTTGTTAAATGGCAAAACCCATTTTACTTATTGCAATCTACCCTATCTTTTTATGCTCAAAGATAGGTTATTTTTCACCAAAAGGATAGTCGGTGTAGTAAAAGATTGTAGTTATGAGTTCATCATAAGGCAAGTTATTATTCTTCCTTTTGCTTTATAGCATGTGAGAAATAACTGCATTTGCCCAATTTTTGGGAATTTGGTTGTGGAGGAACCAGACAACAGGTATTTTTTATTTTGACATGCTGATATAGTATCTTTTTCTTGGAAATAGGATTCACCAGGAGGTGTAGTGAATTAACCAAATGTTTGGATAAATGACTCTGCCATTGAAGGGATGAGGAACAGAGGAGGTAGGGTCGGATAGGAAGGAATGATAAATAGTGTCAAAATCAAGCTCATTACCTTTGAAGTTTGATCATTATTTTGTTCTATGTAGGGTGGGCTGCAGATAGTGGCATAGTCCTAAAGAGTGAGGGTGATATGATGTTTTTTGACCTTAGAGGTGATGATCCCATTTGTGTAGGTGAGTGATAAGTTAAATTTGTATTTATTTTCGTATATAAGTTTTGTTGCACTTATCGGTTCTTTTGTTCATATTCTGCAAGTAAATCATCACTTTGTGTATAAATATGTATAAATTGTGTTTAATCGAGTTTTCATGTATATAATGTACCATTTGATAGTTTTTATGCTTTTTGTAGGTATTGGTGCATATTTGGAACACGAGCAATAAAGTGTCGAAGGCACGACTTCAAATATGCATTTTTGGAGGAAAATGAATATTTCAAAGTTTAAGGCTGCTAAGCTGCCTTGTAGCCCGCGCTACCACTTCTGTGTCAGGATTTTTGCTGAAATTTTGAGCCTGCTTAGCGGGGTCCCCTGAGTCAGCATAGATATTTTACTTATTTTAGTGAGCCCGCTTAGCGGGGTCTGCAATTTTGTTTTATAAAACAGATTCGTTTCATTTGTTAGTTTATGGAATTTTGGGGTATTTGTTCCGAACTTCATCACCTTCATTCTTTGATAGATTAGAGCTTAGAAAACAACAATGGAGCTTGCATCTGGATGATCTGGAGTCGAATTTCTCATTGATTGGTGCTGAAACACCAAAAGATGTTTGGTTCCTCTTCTTCTCTTCTCTTTGTAATGTCCATTTGTTGGAGTTTGTACGTATATTTACCTTGATTATATGTATATTTATTTCTCATGGTGTTGTCTGAAGCTCATTTTACAAATTAATGTTGATGATTGCTTTCTTAATCTGGGTTTGGGTTATTGTAGAAATGGACGGTTTGAACCCGGATTTAGGATGAACATCTATTGGGCTTAGACTCTATAGATATATTTAGGCTTAATAACCACATAGGTATCGACTCTTAATGCCTTTGTGTTGTTCATATTAAATTGAGAGATCATCGATGCGAGTAATATGGTTGGTATCTCACTCTGTGTTAGAGATAACCTATGTGTGAGTGATAGGTGATGATATTCACGAGTACTTTAGGTTGAGTATAATTGTGTAGTGAGTTAAAGTATTTGATAGGCTAGATGTAATGAAAACCCGAGAGTTTTCTACTCTCCAAAGAATTCTTTTTCTATTATTAATAGTTTTAATTCCCGCATTTACACTTTAAAACCATTCAAAACCAAACTCATAAATGTGAGACTTGTCGAATGACAATTCAGTATGCACTACATGTGGAGACGATATGATATAACCTATATAAATACTTACTTTTTCATGTCGCTTTACCTCTTCAGTATTATGGCGTTGTTGCCGGGGATTGGTGTTTAATATTGGATAGTATTGTGATAGTTTATTTGTTTTTTAGTTTTGTACATAATGTTCATATTGTCTGCATTATGTAATTAGACTTGTATATATATACTTGTGCATTTATTTGTCTATGTTTATCATACTTGTCAATTTGTACATGTTTTTCATACTTGTTAATATTTGTATATATGTTTGATTTATACTTGTTTTATGTTTGATTTCTATACTTGTGCATTTGTGTTTTTCTTATTGTTCAAGTGTTGTTGTAAATTTTCTTGTTTTTGTAGCGTTTGTTGAGTGCTTATTAGGACACTTTCTTTAGGTTTGCACGGTGAAGCAACACCATTGCATGATTTGAGAAAGTTACTAGATAGCACAATAAAGGTGTCAAGCTAACGATGTAAAACAAGCATATTTTATTGTTTTTCGTTGTAGTACTATAGGTAGTGTGGTGAATGTTGGCTAAACAAGTTGAAGTTGGATCTGTTTTAAAATTATGAGCACTATTGACGGTGCTTAGTGTAACACCCCATTTCTACCCAACGAATTATATAAAATCAGAGTTTCAAAATTTCCAACGAATAAATGAGATGCTACATATTCGGCTTATAACAACGATGTTTAATCGCTTTTAAAAACAACGAATACGTAACACTTAAAATTCAGATGAACTAATAACAACATAACTTAGTCTTTTAAAACCAACAAATTTCATAACTACGCAGCAAAATCATAATATCCAACTTAAAAGGACATAACATCTTTTTCCAACTGAAACAACTTCAAAACAACAAGTACTTAACAAAAACCAACTTAAAATTCAACAACACAAGTAAAATCAGCAATAAGACAATAAGCGTTCACCCCCCCCCCCCCCCCCCCCCCGAGTGTTACGTATCAGAGCGACGACACTGACTCGAACTACTGAAGGTAAACCGCCTTCACTCTGGATTACCTGCAGGTTACCAACATCGGGGTAACATTAAAACAGAAGGGGTGAGATATCAAACAATATAATCAAACATATGATAAACATTATATTAGAATCAGTTCATGCAAAATCACTGCTTCACAATTTATAAACAACAACAATCACAACAAAACATAACGATTAATTCATCAACACAACAACTCAAATATGCAATATTGAATGTGACATGCTACTACGCACATGCATGTGGTATCAATGGAGCATAACTCCCAACTTAATATATTTCCAGTTAATAGAGGCAGGAACAAGGCATAAGCCTTCAACTTAATATTTTCCAATCTAGGCTAACTTACCGAGCAAGAGATTCCAACTTGATATGCTATATATGCAACCACTTTATGAGACTCAACAAAAATAACAGTAACATATAACAACATGGGCATAAGCCTACAACTCAATAATTGCCAATCAATAGAGGCAACATAACAAAATTCATCACATGTAACTTCAACAATTAATAACAATAAAACAACAACTTACACATGCCAATACTGTTATTAACACGGTCCTACTAAAATACTTCTACTAAATTATTATGTTAATAATCCTTATTAATAGTTTTCTACTAAATTAATGAAGCTATTATTTTCCTGTAACTTAATAACCATGTTATTAACACGTACCAATTACTAACTCTGTAACTTAATAATTATCTCGGCTATTGTTTTAACTTTGCCGTGATCTAACTCTACAATTTGTTAAATCTATATACTAACAATTATTCACTTCTGATCCTTAAGCCAAAACCATTAAAAAAGTCATTACTCAATTTGCCCGCAAGAAACAGAGAAAGAAAAAAAAGAGAATAAAGGACATCACTTGTGCCCCTCGGCACACAGCATACCCATGGTTTCTAACCAACACTACATGTATTCACAGCAACATAACAACTATACCCACATCAGTATATGATAATTTTCAACACTCGGTTCATCGATTGGATCACTGCAACATTAGTATAATTATCATAACAACAAGTTTACACAACCCATTCCTACATAACATGCATCATAATTCCCCTTATAGAGTCAGAACCCCGCCCTTACCTTAGATTGAAGGCCGCTCTACAATTTTCTAATTGAACCTAGCCTTGTGCCTCTTCTCCTAATCTCTGTAACTTCTCACGTACAATACTTTCCCTACTCTTTCTCTTAACCCTTTTTAATTAACCTAATTTCTATTATTTAACTAAACCCAATAATATTATTATTTCTATTGGGCCTAATATTCACACCCCCTTAATACTATGTATATTACCAAAACAAGTCCAACAACTAATACTATTAATATTCTACAATTCTAATATTATCATTAATATCATTAATCAACTAATTTAACCGACTAATAACAACACCGCAACTTATGTCAACAACTCTCAACATAACACAACATGTCAACGATTTCAAAAAAATTTATCAGTTGATCGAAAATATCTAATTAAATAATTAATTAAATCAACAGGCGTTACACTTAGCGTGCTCTGCTGCTTCATTCTTCACTTTTCAACTTGTTTATAAACTTTCACCCGGTCTTTTAGTATGTTTATAGTAGTTTGTTTTAATGTGTTATTTTTGTGTGTTTCCGAGAGCTTGTTTTTATTAGCTTGAAGAAATTTGTATGGTTGTAAATATTGTATACTTTTGTAGTTGAGATGTGTAGGTGATAGTGGAAGTTAGTATAGAAATGCAGTTGTTTTTCTACTACCGCTTAGCGCGATCGAACCCTGTAATACGGTGGGAGAACTGACTTTTTTGGTTTTATCCAAATGTACGGATAGCAAGAGTCGCCACCGACTTTTCTTTTATCCAATGTTTAGGAATGGTGAAAAGAATAGGAAAGACCTTTGATAGATTTTGAGTTCGGGGGGTAAGTTATGAAAAGGGAATGTGTTAGCACCCTTTTCATCCGTAGTTATCTACGGGCTCTTAATTGCTTAGCTCACTTTTGAAAAAATTGCTTTGTGTGTGTGATTTGTTTGAAAATATTTTGAAATTCCCAATGTAAGGCTAACTTTGTAATGATTCTTGTATCAATCCTCAAGAATGTATACAAATTGTTTTTGAAAATATCTGTTTTATGAAAGTGTGGTGTGAAAAATGTTTTGATTTGTGAAAAAGGTTGTGAGCAAGCATTCAAGAGTCCGTACCCACTAAGGACTTTCTTGTTATTTTCCTTGTCCTTTAGAGATAGTACTATCCATATCATTAGTTGGTAGGTAGCCCCATCCATTGGGTGTGAAGGGACAGGCGTAGGGTCATCGTATGGTTATCGAAGGAAACATGTAAGGATACTTTAGCAATTCTATCTGAAGGAATATCATCATTTACTCGTAGGGACTAGATCATTTTGTAGGCAACTCGAAGGGTCATAGAGGGATTATGATCTTTATTCGAAAGGGACAATGATGATTTGATCGAGGGTCTTTTGCTAAAGTACCCCTACTTTCGAGGGACATGACCAATATCGTAAGGTAACAAGAGAGGATGCCCTAGAGGTGCAATTGTGAAGAGTGTATTGATTTCAGTCATTTATCTTGAGAATTAGGGTTTTATACATTTGTTTTTAGTCTTTCCATAAAACCCTTGTTACTAGCAGTTAAATATGTACAGAAAATTAAAGTCCAAAATGTAAAATCCTATGCTATTACATGGCTTTGGGGAAGATACATAAATATAGAAAAAATGCGAGAAAGTAAGCCTACGTTATTACATCGGAGAGTGCGACCTATACACTTTGTCTAATAAAATTAAATAGCAAAGAAAGAAAATAGAAAAAGAATGTTAAAATGAAAAATGGTTTTATGGTTTTTTGTAGAAAATAGTTTAAATGATGATAGTAATTAAAAACCTAATTCCAATTGATTTTAACATTAAGAAGAAAAGTTTAGTTAATTAATTTATTAATTAGTAAAATAAAAATATATAAGAAAAATCCAATCACCAACTAAAACTCTAATCCTAATTTGTAGTATTAAGAAAAAAAGATTAGGTTGGTTAATTGTTAATTAAGAATTAATTAGTAAAGAAAATAGAAAATTAATTAGGGTTAGTAAAATAGGGAAAAAAGAATTGCATGGGGTGGGTGTTGAACCCACACCCCTGGATTCATAGGCACACCCTCTTGCCACTAGGCCAACGCTGCTTTTGTGATAGAGAATAGGAATTAATCAATATATACATATATATATATATATATATATATATATATATATATATATATATATATATATATATATATATATATATATATATATATATATATATATATATATATATATATATATATATATATATATATATATATATATATATATATATATAAAACTCGCTTGTTAGTTTAAAAAATAACAAAAAATAATTGTAAGACGCAGGGATCGAACCCATGCCCTTCATGTTACATGCCTCTGTCTCAACCAACTGCGTTGTGCTGCCTTTGTGTCATTGGATGGAAACAAATAAATATATCATAAAACATGTATCAGAGAAGCGCTGGAGCCCTAGCTTCGGTCGTCTTCTTCGATCAGCCAATTATTTAACCAGCAAAAATAGAAAACTTTAAAGTTAAAATGGGTCGTGTCCCCCCTAATTTGGACCTCTTGAATCCAATGGTGTATTAGTTTGGTTTGAAAATGATTGAATTGTGAGATTCGAAGAAAAGATCTTAAGCTTCCCTAGCCATGGAAGATCCTTGTTCCTACGTTAAAGCTTACAAACAATGCTTCTAAACAAATATAAACATCATCATGAACAATTATATGTGCATAGAATCAATCCATAGTTCATGAATAAAGAGTTAGAGATTAGAGAATTTTACCCAACCGGCGTGACTTGGTGTGACTGTTTTGGCGTGCTTCAGGCTTCAAGGATGGCTGTGATAGACTCTTGGGATCTTCAAGAACATAATGGAATGCTTGGAATAGATTTCAAGAGGCTGGAGACAAGGGTTTCAAGTTGCCCTAATTTTGACAAAATTTGAGATTCTTGAGAGGGTATTCTTGAGGCAATTTTTGGGTCTCTCTTGGTCTAAAAATGTCATGTATTTACAGTGGAAGATTTAGGTCAACAAACATGAATCAAATCTTTGTATTTCATGACCAAATATTTAATTGGAATTTTTGTAGGAAATCTTTCTTTTTTAGGCCAATCATGTACAAATCAATCTTTACACGCTTTTTTCCAGTTGTCACCAGCTTTTTAGACCTATGATTTGATTCAAAAATGATTCTCATGCCTTATATAATTTATTTGGTATTTTATTTGATTTATTTTGCTTTCAATTGAATAAAATCAAAATAAAAAGAAATAAAAACCACAAAAATAAATGAATGGATTAAGAGGTCTATAATGAGGTTAGGAACATGTTTGGACTTTAAAAGATAGGCCCATTAGCCCAAAAATTCAAATTTGCTCAATTTGGATTTCATGCATTTTCTCAAAATTTCCCAACTTGCATAAATCATATATCGCTCAATTTTTGTTATATGAAGGTCATCATGGGCTTTTTGGAAAGCTCAAGATGTCTCCTACAACTTTCATGTTAGTCATTTTTTTCATTTGAAGTCTTTAGCTTGATGTAAATTACTTTGACAAAAGTGTCTTTTTATTGACTTTTAAAATGACATGTAATGTTTTGGCTCATATCTCTCAAATGAAGCACTTTTTTGGCCTTGAGTTTATAGATACAAAGTTGTAGAGAATTGATTTTCCTTCAAGATAGGCTTTGGTTAAGGAATTTCTGATGAAGTATGTGAAAGTTATGCTTGGTCAAAGTTCAGTTGACTTCTCCTAAAGAAAACCCTAATTTATTAACTTTTGACTTTTGATGAGTCTTTAGTTTTCTTGATGAATAGTGACCAACCATTGATCAAATGATTAATGTGACCTCAAAATCTTGATGTTGACCAAAAATCTTAAAGTTTGACTATAAATTGGTCAAAGTTAACTTTTTGTCCAATACAATTGATTTTCAATCATCTGTCCAATTGATTGAGCAAACTTGTACTGCAAGGCTTGAAACTTGGCATGAGGATATTTTGAAGCATATGAGAAACCATGAAATCCACTTGAAGCATTAGAAGTCCAATTTCCTTTGATAAAAACAAAACCCTAGTTTTAGGTCAATTGCTTAGGAGGAGAGTTTGTTTGGTCAACCCTTGAGTAGTCTTGAGTGTTTGAGACTCCTATGAGAATGAGGAGGTGTTTTGAATTAATTTGTCTTGAAAATGGGAGGGATAATTTTGGGTTACAACAAGGCCGCTTAGCGCGCTTAGCCGTGTTGCGCCAGTGAATTTTTATTGTTTCACTTGCACTCTTTTTCCCCACTTCCACCAAGGCTATATAGAGTTTACATATTAATTATTTTTAATATTTTGTTGGTTGTTTGTCGTCAAACATTGTGCTAAAAGCTTGAAGATTCTTGAGGTTATTTTCCAAATTTGATCGTTTCAACTTGTGGATGTATGGTAAAGCTAGCTTTTGAAGTTTGTATCATTCAAGGTACTCGTTTATTGCTTTCTATAGCATAACATGTTTAGAAAACTTTTCATTTGTATAATTACCATGCCATTCTATCGTAAACGGCAAAAAACAAAGAGTTTCCACTGTTATTTTTTGTCCTAAGGACGGGGGAATAACGGATAACCATAATTCGTACAGAGATTCTAAATTCATAAGTCAATTAGACGAAGGGAAGGTGTTAGGCACCATTCATATTCCTTGTTCTCAAGGGGCTCCACTTTTAGGATTAGGGGTAAGATGGGTATTTGGTAGTTAATATTTCTATACGTTGAGAAAATAATTTAGTTTTTGAGTTGTGAACTCACCTTGGTTTTAACCGCTATGTATCTCCTTATGAAGAATCAGAGTCAAATTTCGTAGTTCGAAAGTGTTTGGTTAGTTTTTTTTATGGATTGTGGAAATATTTTGAATTCTCCTTGAACCTTGTCTGGGTTTGAAAATAGCATAGTCGTAGACGCAGTTCGCAGTTAATAAGAAATATATCCACAATCCTTTTTTTAAATAAGAGTTGAATTTGAAATTATGTTAGTAGAAAAAAGTTTGTATTTGATTGGTTAGCTGTCTTAAGTGCACGATAAAAAAATGTTTGAATGATAAAAAAAATTTAGACAATAGGATTAATGTTTTTAGAAGATAATTAATGAATAACTATTTTCATATTATTAAAAATATATTAAATATTTTTAATACTAATCCAATACTTATTCATTAAAATAATTTGTATGACAAAAAACATTTTAATGCATAAAATGCTATGAGAAAAAAAATTTGATATTATAAATATAAAACTAAAATAAAACAAATAAATAAATTAACTAAATTAATTTAATGAATTATTAAAACAAAAAACAGGGGGTGTAAACTTAGTAGTAATTCCAAGGGGTTCGAATAGTCAGAGATTAAGCCCAAGATTTAGGTTTAGGTCCAAAACCACAGGGGGTATGTGTTTTAATTGAGGAAGTGATTAAGGGGGTGTTAACAACACTGGGCTTAAGCCCAAATAAAACTAGAAGGGTCTGCTCTGATGTCATGCGAGCGAGTCTAGGGAGTTATAGTGGGTTGGCACAGTTATAAACGTCTGATCATGATCAAAGGGCCATTTGAGGTTAACACAGAGGTGTTGATCAAAAGTGTACATAACAGACGGGCGAGTTGGGAATTGGACTAGGGTGTTGTTGGCTCCTAAATTCGACACCCATGTTCTATTATCATATAGATCATTAATTATGAGTTAGAAGAGTTTCCTACACAAGAAGGCTTCGATCAGCTGATCACATCAAAGGCTTATCAAAGAATGACAAGATACTTAGAGAAATGTCTCTAAGTTGGAATCATGTTGTTTTCAACGTCGAAGGAGCAACCTTTCGACCAAGGTCCCTGATGCCCAAGATTGAACGGTTTGAATTTCGAATTGTTGGAGGGAAAACGGTTCCCAGCAGTTACCAAGCGGAACGTGGCGTGGAAGTAGGCGTCGAGGGTTGTGAACGTGCCATGTGGTGTCACCTCGAAGCGATGTAACTGCCTAGCAGTTACTTAGGATTTTTAGTATAAATACTAAGTGTTCACGTAGTTATTAAGGGTGTTCATCATTGTATACAAGTCACTCATTTAGATTCAAGTACCCAGTGTGAGAGAAAGAATCATTGAGAATGTATGTGTGAAACATCATTTACCTTAATCGAAATCTTTTACATTCAAGCAATTTATCGCTTTCACTTATTTATCTCAGTCGAGTCATTTATTTAACAAGCCTTTAATGCTTTTATTTACTTTATCAAGCTTTTCTCCATGCAATTTACTTAAAGTGTCTCTACCTTACTTGCGTTAATCACCATTAGGATTAGTCGAAACTCTCTATTTTAAAGCATTTAAATGATAAAAATCAACCATGTCTTAGGATCAATCTGATCGATCCTGCGAGTCACCAAATAAGTTACCTTTTGGGAGATCAGCGGTTGTTTACCATTTTTCACGGTAAACAAATTGGCACACCCGGTGGGACCTTGTGTTGATTTTACGAGTTTAATCGTTTTTTATAAAATATACTCCTTTTTTGAGAGTATTGCATGTTATTGAGAAGTGGTAGAATATACACCAACAAAACCAATACTAGGAGAAGAAGTAGAGAAATGGCGAATCCTCCAAACCATGGAGAAATCCCACAAACAAACGTGGGAGCGACAGTTATTCCAACCACAAGCGAAGTGGTAACCGCTGGTTCAACGCCAGCAGTAACGGTTACACAAACGGGGCCAATACCTTCATTCACAGGCCCCAGAATGCCTTTGGGAACTCCCCCACCAAGGGGAAACCAAGGAACCAGACCATATGTTCCCCCAGGTTTTTCGATAGTATGGATAAATCGAGAACCACCCTACGGCATGCCAACTTCTGAATTGACTAGCCTGACAAACGCTACGTCCACCTTTTCAGAACCTTTAGTGAGCGCCTCTTCGCCACTCCAAGGCTCTGGAGTCGGTATGGCGAACATGGGTAGGAACCAACTCTTAGGAGGAACGTCCCACGTAATGCCTGGCCTTACGAATGCCTCGACAGCATTCTTGAGGCAGCAAATGGACGAAAGCAACCACGACATGGTTCAAATGTTGGCGCAAACTTTAAGTACAATTCTAAATCCTCTAATACAAAATACCACCCAGTCGAATCAGTAAATGACAGCGCAAATGTCGCATCTGGCTGACTTTTTTGGGGTACCCCAACCCATTCGACAACCCCAAAGGGCACAGATAAGGGGAAACCAAGGCACACTTCTAGAGGAATAAACCACTATTAACCAAGTCCAGTAGCCTGTCGAAGAGAACCTTAGGGTACAAATGGAACAACCCGGGGTCGAAGAGCCGAGATTCGTAGCCCCAGAAATAAGGATGGTTAATAGAAACCAAAACGCTGACGAAGTAGTTCAGCAAATCCAATACCATAATGTTGGTTTAGAGAATAACTTGACAGCTATGATTGAAAGAATCATGATGCAAAACGGCATGAATACGGGATTCTGTAGGCCCAACTTCACATCCCCGCTGTCAGAATATGTGTTACAAATGGACTTGCCTCCTAGATGCAAAGTCCCTAAGTTCACTAAGTTTTTAGGGGACACGACAGAATCCACTGTCGAACATGTGGCGAGATATTTAATCGAAGCGGGAGAAATATCAAACAATGAGAACCTAAGGATTAAGTATTTCCCAAGTTCCCTAACAAAGAATGCGTTTACTTGGTTCACAACTCTCCCCCCCCCCCCCCCCCCCCAATTCGATCCACCATTGGACCCAATTGGAGACATTGTTCCATGAGCAATTCTACATGGGACAAACCAAGATAAGCTTGAAAGAGTTGGCTAGTGTAAAGAGGAGATTCACTGAGCCTATAGACGAATACCTAAATAGGTTTAGATTTCTCAAGGCAAGATGCTTTACGTAAGTGCCAGAGCACGAGTTAGTCGAAATAGCCGCTGGAGGTCTAGATTACTCCATTAGGAAGAAATTAGACACTCAGTACCTGAGGGACATGGCCCAATTGGCCGATAGGGTTCGACAGGTAGAACGCCTTAAAGCTGAAAAAGCTAGGGCGACGAAAACTCATAAAAAAGAAAAGATAGCATATGTCGAAATGGACGATGAAGATCCAGAAACATTCGACGAACTTATAGCCGTCGAGGAGAGTGAGGTCGATTTAGCTGAGTTAAAACGAGGGCCACCATACTCCTGCAAATTACTAGTTCCCTCAAGTGGAAAAAACCCCACTGAGTCTGAAAAGGCCAATGATAGGTTCCCTAAAAAGACTTACAGTTTCGATATTATGAAATGTGATGAAATTTTTGATT
This sequence comes from Vicia faba, assembly GCA_948472305.1. Taxonomy (NCBI): domain Eukaryota; kingdom Viridiplantae; phylum Streptophyta; class Magnoliopsida; order Fabales; family Fabaceae; genus Vicia; species Vicia faba. The sequence goes on along the minus strand of OX451736.1, from coordinate 74,273,460 downwards.
TACTTGTAAAAGATGGCCAAATGATAATACCCCCAGGGATAAAAGTGCCTCCTCTTGATCAAATAAAGAAAATAGGCTATTGTAAATATCATAACTTTCTGGGCCATAAAACATCTCAATGTTTTCTTTTCAGGGATCTCGTGCAAAATGCTATCGAAGAAGGGAGGCTGAAGTTCGCTGATAAGGCCCCTGTGAATGTGGATTCGAGCCCTTTGCAGGCAGAATCCCACTATGCTGAACCTTCAGGGGTAAATGTGATTGAAGCTTCCAGGAGTCAGGTGAAAAGGCCAGGGATAACTATGGTCGAAGTCACCAAAGATCATATCAATATGCCAATATTTGGCAGTTTTTCTGGGAACCTTTCTAGAAAAACAATCGAAGCAGTCCAAAAGGCCGCTGAGGGCCCAAAACTGGAAACAGGTGGAGTCTCAAAATGTGGAACTAAACCCACTTCCTACTTGGCTGCGGTGCAAGGCCAAACAAAAGACCTGGAGGCTCAAATGAAGCAAATGACTCTTGCTACTAAAGACAACATGAATGTCAACATGGTCGAAATCTCTGAATCAAAAGTTTCAGAGGAAGCCATCAGGCAAGAGCAAGCAAACAGAACAGCATTCCCCCGAGAGAACGAAAATCTGGCAGAATTCCTGTAACCATGCCAGAAGAAAAAATCAGAAGTAATGTTGTGTCCTCGATGCAGCTCTATTTTTTACAAGAAAGTTGCTGAACACATCGAAGGTGTGAGAGCAGCAAACAAAAAATGGAGCAGAAATGCCCAAACAAGTGCAGGCCCTGATGTTCGACACGATCCTAGAAGAACCTATCGAAAGGGTTCAAGTCAGGAAAAGAGCCCACTAACCTTCAGGCCTCCAGCCAATGTGCCAGCCGATACATGGCTCAAAACATCGAGTCGAAAGAGACCCAACAAAGAAAGGTGGCATTCCTTTGAAGTGCCAAGAGGTTCATCTTTGACACTCAAGAAAGAACCTCATGTAGCTGCCACCAAAGTTGCTCAAGTATCGAGTAACTACAAGGGAAAGAACCCAATGTCTCGATCCCAGTAGAGAAGGTACCAAAGGCGGCTCAAGGCTGAGAGAGAGGCTGCCAACGAACCAAAACCAGAGTCGAGCTCAAATGTCCCCCAGCGAAAGCAAAGAAAGCCTTTAGAGAGGGGACCAGTGGCCAATAGATTGGTATGGCCTGATCAAGACAAAGATGGTGACGAAGATAGCTCCGAGTCCGACGACACATTAGACATCATGATAAATGTAGTTTCGGTCTTGCCAAGAGAATTCGACTGCCAAATGGAAGTCGAAGCAAACGACTGGGAAGTCGAACAAGAGATGGCCAGGCATAGGCCAGTATGCTACTTTGTCATGGGTAAGGGATGCACTGAAGAGCAAAATGGTTTCTTTGAACCACCAACTGAGGCGATGAAAAGTCACCTCAAGCCTTTATCCATAAGGGCAAAGCTCGAAGAGGCCACTGTAAACAAAATCTTGGTGGACTGTGGGGCGACTATCAACATAATTCCCCACTTCATGCTAAGAAAATTAGGCAAGAATGATGAAGACATTAAGCCTCATAATATGTGTAACACCCCTTCTAAATACCCCAATTAAAGTTAAAGATTAAAATCAGAGAAATAAAATTAGCACGGAAGGGATGCCACAACACACATCACATTCCAAAGTTTTTAAAGAGAAACGAACAGGGTATGTTTGAAAGTATAAGCATTCCAACACAAAACAAACATACAATAAATATTTACTTCATTCTCTCGTGCAAACGCAACGGAGTTTCATAATTTCACATCATCTCCATTTATGGAGGAATCAAAACATAATTCAAGGCATGAAGCCATCATAATTCACATAAGCATATGTTATCAAGTTTCACATATACAAAACATCATATACACGAATAAGGATTATATACATCATAATCCAAATACAAAATAATCGAGTTCGACACTAAATAAATTCCCCCCCATGTGTTACTACCAGAGCATCGACTCGACTCTAATCAAAATAAAACAGATTGCAATCCAATGCATCCGTTATCTAGCGCCTCGCGCTACCGTCCTCGGTACCTGAACAATGCCATCAAAAGCATTTTCCAACAGAAGGGTAAGAATTCCAATAATCATATAACATGTAATTTTAAGTAAATGAAATGGCAATAAATAAAGCAATACATAATGATCATGTTCATTTTATCACCTATAGTATCCTTACTCAAGGAATCCATTTCCAACGCATTAACCATGTAAACCGATTATCCGAATACTCATGTCCTTGGCACATAACCATAATTCAGACAACAACAACATTGGCACATAATCAAACACATCAACACACATACATAACATGCACAATTATGCATGTGACTCACAACACGACTCAACGTATGCGAATGCGGTACCGACTCGTGGACCCAAGGTTCCACCACCTATGTTTCCCTTTCGGATCAAGGTCACTACGTCTTTTCCCACAATAGGGTCACCGTCTAGATATTGTGGACCCAATGTTCCACCACCTATGTTTCCCTTCCGGATCAAGGTCACTACGTCTATTCCCACACTAGGGTCACCGTCTATAAAATCATGTGAACCCACAGTTTCACCGTCTCTGTTTCAAGACCAACCATGTCATGCAATGTACAATCAACAACTCGTATACAATTAAGACCATTTCCGACCTTAACACACATATACCACATATTCCAACACAATGAAATACCAACAATTGTACATGCATTGCAAATATAATTCACAAATCAAGTAACATACAAGTTTAAACAATGTTACTTCCATGATTTATTCAAATCAAACACAATTCCGGTTAGCCCTTGAAAACGTCGAAATCTCAAAAATAACTCAACCATAATTACCTACGCGTTTAACTTAGTTACCCCGTCAAGTTTCATTAATTACCGGATAACTAATTTTTACCGCCTATACCGGCAAATTAGACACCAACACAATTCCATAAACCGGAAGCATTCAACTTAATTCGACTTCACCTGCAAAATTCACATTTTTCAACGAAAATGCCACCCAACAGATCAACCAAAATTACTACCATAAACCGCATAATAATTCGGACTATTTGGGCTAAAATCGGTTAATTAATTATTGACCAATTTTTTATTATTTCTACTTTATATATCCTACAAAATTATTTACTAAAGATATTAAATCATTATTATTAAATAATTTATATTCGTAAACCGGAACGTAGTTACTTTTTTGTTTATCGCTACAGCAACAGGGAAAATGCCAAATGGTTCTCCTAAATACCATACATCATATGCGCTACATCATTCAAGCTCTTGCCTTACAAAGCTACTTCATATTATTACCACAGCATGTAAAACAATTCTTCTAAGTGCTAATGTATTAAAAAAAACAAGAGCTTCTAAGTATTACTTCTAATATATTGCTATAGTATTCCAAAAACAATTGCCTTTAAGTATTAATTTTTAATTCCGCTACAGTAGTTAGTATGTGCCTTTAGGTACTACTTCCTAAATATAACTCTACAGTACGCAAGCTTATACCTCTTAACACTACTTCATTCTTTTCAATGCTGCAGTAAGTGACCAAAACAAATTATATGCTATTAAATATCATTTCACTTATATGCGCTACTGTGTACAAAAACAAGTGCCTTCAAATATTTATATACATCATCGCTATAGTATGTAGCCAAACAAGTGCTTCTACTACTATTTCTTAATAAATTGGTACAGTAATGCAATTGCCTTTAAAATACTATGCGCTACTGTGTAGAAATCATATGCCTTAAGTACCAATGCTACTTCTCCAATATTACTTCCCATGCCTTGCGCCACTTCATCATATTACTATATGAAATCTAATGCTTTTAATTGATACTTCAATGCTACTGCAATACATATGCCTTTAAAATAACAATTCCATTCATCACTGCACTAATTAAAATATGAGATTTTGCAAAGATAATACCAAGGCACTTATTTATGTGCATAACTAATTATATTGGGTTCTAAATCATCTCTCAATTTCATCAATCTACCAATTTTTTTTTCATCATAACATAGTAGTGAAACTAATACCCTAAACCCCTAATTTATTCCAAAATCAAAACTATAAAATCACACACTAAATAATTGGTGGAAGTCAAACCCTTACCTTGGTGTGGGTTTTCTTGAAACAAGATTATGATGATGTTGCAACTTCAAACCTAGCTTCCTTTCTTCTCTTCTCCTCTTTCTCTCTTCTTTTCTTTCTTCTTTCTATTTCTCTTCTTACCAACTATCCTACTTTCTATCTTATAAAATAAATTTTACTACTACTTACTTTCCTCCCCCTAACTTTCTAAAATTCTAATTTGGCCCAATCTATTTAATTCAAATTATATCATATAATTCTATTAAAACCATATTACATTTAATTAATATTTATTCCATAAAAACTAAATTATACCGATAAATCAAACGAAGCCAAATACACACCAAAATAAAATTACTCAAAATAGTATTTTATCATTATGAATATTTTTATTTCAAATAACCGAATTAACATTTAATCGAAAACGGGGTGTTACAACTCTCCCCCACTTAAAAGATTTTCGGCCTCGAAAATTTTGACCAAAACGAACAAATCGGGACATGCCTACGCATTCGTCCACTCAATCCTTGCGTTAATTAAACAACATACAAAATACACCTAACACAAGGGCATCTCCTAGCCATAACGTTTAGACAAGAACAACCATGCCGAGATGCGAAGCCCATACAATGCACTCGACGATCAACTAACACCCAACAACTAAACAAGTCGCAGACACACCGGTTCACTCGAGAACTAAACAAACAAGATCGATACCATCCTAACGTCTCAACCATAGAATTAGTCATACACTCGAACCGACGCCTCGGAAACGAGTCACCAAAGGTAGGAACATAAAGTCCTACGACACAACACCGACACCATCGCTAAAACAAAAACAACAAAATGGTTATACAAACCAAAACTGAAATAATCAGCAAGGATACAACCACGCGTGCTACGCAAACACGAAAAGATGCCATCATTCACGCATAAGTACGAACTCAAGAATTACACTTGCAGTTATCGCTCTCATTCCAGAAAAAATCACTAGGTCACATCGTCCTTGTAGATTACCAACGTACCACCCTTGAACAATAACAAGTTACCCAAACATAACCGAACTGCGACACACCCCTCATCCTAGGACGTATACTGACGACTTGCGACTATAACTCACTAGCCCAAATCCAACTCGATTATCTAAACCATGCTGTGTCACTTTTATGCATAAGATGCCAACCGTAAAACAACTTGGTTAATCCTCAACTTCACAATCACCCAAAATGGATACGTTCAAAGCATACACCCATCAAGACACCTCGCAACATCAGCTTCATCAACTCGAAGAATCACTCTTTCATTCTCGATTGATCAACGTCCGTTGATTCTCTGAAATACACGACATGGTTTGACTTCTTCAAATACTGTCCAAATATTTCACTTGTGAAACTTCGATGTATACACTTGACTTCCACGAAGTCTTCCCTTATAACAATTCAATTCCCAAAGTTTAATTAAGTAATCGCCATCCTCGCATCGTCGCAACGATTAATACATTGGTTTCTTATTCGAAACATCTCTCATATCTTTCAATCTTCCAAAGTGGTAATCCAAACCAAAACACTCTCTCAAGAACTCTACTCATCAATTTCGTCTCATAATCTTGAGATTACAACATAGTTTGGACTTAGAACCATAACATCAATTTCTATGGAATCCAACATGAACACCGTCGCGACCGCCTTCAGTCACAAATAGAACATCTTCCTCTATAAAACATCAATCATCTTTAAGTACCTATGGTTACCAAACCATCACCAAATTCCTTACCGTCAAGACTTATTTTAGTCGTAATCTAATAATCCACCGCGACCATTAGTATCCGGCGAAATCCATATGGTAGTAGTGAACGAATCCTTAATAACCTTCCGAGTTTAATCTCAACAAGCGTCTCAAAACAAACATGCAACATTCTTTCAAAATAATAAATCTCAAATAAGATATTCTTGGGTTATCCTCAATATTAACTTAATAAACTCAACAACAGACGAAGTCTCTTTATAGATCATACTCTACTTGAATTGTCTTCAACAATTCCAATCTCCTTGTCGTTAACATCTGTACTTATAAGGTTCCAATGAGCATAACTGCATCAAACTCTAACTCCCGCATCCGATAATTTTCCATAAGAAAAATCAAATTGTTCCAAGGTAGTAATACACTTTTCCAACTCTATGTCGAAATACATCTTACGTCCAAAACAAAATATCACAACACGTCGCACCAGGTTCTTCAGTACAAAAAAAAACCAAAATCAAGGCATTCGCTAAACTTTTCACCGGCTAAAACGAATTCGCTTCCCATTGCAAAGTCCAATTAGTGACTCAACCATTTCGGGTCAAAATACTCACGATCAATACCAACTCATAAAAATATCTTCCATCAAACTCACAAAGTTAACCATCCAAAACAAAAGAACTTCTAAACCATGAATTATCCCCTTAAAGTCTTCGACAAGACACAAAATAAATCTTCGCGGAACTGTCCAAAATATTGCCGTCTAAGTTGCTTACTTAAGACACTCACGTCCAACAGTTCCAAAACTCCTCCTTTAGAGGACTCAACATGCACCAATCTAACTCCACTACTGATAACGCAACACTCGGATGCTTGCCACAATCCCTTAACTTGATGTAAACCAAATAATATCCATGAACACGAAACAACTCTTCAGCTACTTATGAGAGTACTGTTGGAACATTCCAAAATCTTACCTGACGCATTAGTCACATTAATGACATCAACTTATACTCGCCCGGACCATACACTATCTTGAAAAGCATTGCCTGAACATCTTCAACCCTCACACTAACCCATAGGCAGCCAGACTTCAAAACGATCTCACTAAACACATAAACTCCAAATAACTGCTTCACTTAAATATCAATCCTCCGAAGCAGACACTCGTCCTCAACATCCGCTTCGTTCCTTGACTACAAACGACACACCAACTTGGGTAACCTTTGCTCTTCTCGAACAACACAATCGGCGCACTCCACGGCGAACCACTCAAACAAACAAACTCTACTAAAACCAATATTCAAGTTGACTTTTCAACTCTAATTCAGAAACAAACATCCCTTAAGGATACTTCGAATCCCAACTAGTTCCAGAAACTAAATCCATCAAAACTTCACCTCGCACTACAACGGTAATTCACTCACATTTCCACAAAAGGTTTCGGAAGAATCACAACAAGAAGCTCGCTTGCCAAAAATCTTATTTCTCACAAAATCCAGATTCGCCCACAACTCAAGTAACCATGCACTGCCTTGTGCCAACTCATCTGCTTCACACACTATTAAGTTGGCAAGACAAGTCTATCCCAAACAACACAATTCCCGACTACTATCAACAAGAGATTAAGGATGATCAGTCCCTCAATTTGTCAATAGACAGTCGACAATCATGAGGTGGCATCAACCATCGTTACCAAACCACAACAACATCTTCAATCTTACCCCTCAAGCTACTTAAACATAACAATGCTTGAAGCATCAACTGCTCGGCAATACTTACATCTTACAATCGGCGGTATACTGAACCAACCTCTTGCACAAAACTTCAGAGAAGAAACTTCTCCCCCACTTATTTCACACGTACCTCTGCAGACAACGAAAAGGAAACAATCAAGTACCGACAGTGTTCCACACACATGTCGCGTACCAAAAGGGATTAAACACATAAACAACCTGGCCGGTAGACCGACCTGCTCTGATACCACTATTGTAACACCCCTTCTAAATACCCCAATTAAAGTTAAAGATTAAAATCAGAGAAATAAAATTAGCACGGAAGGGATGCCACAACACACATCACATTCCAAAGTTTTTAAAGAGAAACGAACAGGGTATGTTTGAAAGTATAAGCATTCAAACACAAAACAAACATACAATAAATATTTACTTCATTCTCTCGTGCAAACGCAACGGAGTTTCATAATTTCACATCATCTCCATTTATGGAGGAATCAAAACATAATTCAAGGCATGAAGCCATCATAATTCACATAAGCATATGTTATCAAGTTTCACATATACAAAACATCATATACACGAATAAGGATTATATACATCATAATCCAAATACAAAATAATCGAGTTCGACACTAAATAAATTCCCCCCCATGTGTTACTACCAGAGCATCGACTCGACTCTAATCAAAATAAAACAGATTGCAATCCAATGCATCCGTTATCTAGCGCCTCGCGCTACCGTCCTCGGTACCTGAACAATGCCATCAAAAGCATTTTCCAACAGAAGGGTAAGAATTCCAATAATCATATAACATGTAATTTTAAGTAAATGAAATGGCAATAAATAAAGCAATACATAATGATCATGTTCATTTTATCACCTATAGTATCCTTACTCAAGGAATCCATTTCCAACGCATTAACCATGTAAACCGATTATCCGAATACTCATGTCCTTGGCACATAACCATAATTCAGACAACAACAACATTGGCACATAATCAAACACATCAACACACATACATAACATGCACAATTATGCATGTGACTCACAACACGACTCAACGTATGCGAATGCGGTACCGACTCGTGGACCCAAGGTTCCACCACCTATGTTTCCCTTTCGGATCAAGGTCACTACGTCTTTTCCCACAATAGGGTCACCGTCTAGATATTGTGGACCCAATGTTCCACCACCTATGTTTCCCTTCCGGATCAAGGTCACTACGTCTATTCCCACACTAGGGTCACCGTCTATAAAATCATGTGAACCCACAGTTTCACCGTCTCTGTTTCAAGACCAACCATGTCATGCAATGTACAATCAACAACTCGTATACAATTAAGACCATTTCCGACCTTAACACACATATACCACATATTCCAACACAATGAAATACCAACAATTGTACATGCATTGCAAATATAATTCACAAATCAAGTAACATACAAGTTTAAACAATGTTACTTCCATGATTTATTCAAATCAAACACAATTCCGGTTAGCCCTTGAAAACGTCGAAATCTCAAAAATAACTCAACCATAATTACCTACGCGTTTAACTTAGTTACCCCGTCAAGTTTCATTAATTACCGGATAACTAATTTTTACCGCCTATACCGGCAAATTAGACACCAACACAATTCCATAAACCGGAAGCATTCAACTTAATTCGACTTCACCTGCAAAATTCACATTTTTCAACGAAAATGCCACCCAACAGATCAACCAAAATTACTACCATAAACCGCATAATAATTCGGACTATTTGGGCTAAAATCGGTTAATTAATTATTGACCAATTTTTTATTATTTCTACTTTATATATCCTAAAAATTATTTACTAAAGATATTAAATCATTATTATTAAATAATTTATATTCGTAAACCGGAACGTAGTTACTTTTTTGTTTATCGCTACAGCAACAGGGAAAATGCCAAATGGTTCTCCTAAATACCATACATCATATGCGCTACATCATTCAAGCTCTTGCCTTACAAAGCTACTTCATATTATTACCACAGCATGTAAAACAATTCTTCTAAGTGCTAATGTATTAAAAAAAACAAGAGCTTCTAAGTATTACTTCTAATATATTGCTATAGTATTCCAAAAACAATTGCCTTTAAGTATTACTTTTTAATTCCGCTACAGTAGTTAGTATGTGCCTTTAGGTACTACTTCCTAAATATAACTCTACAGTACGCAAGCTTATACCTCTTAACACTACTTCATTCTTTTCAATGCTGCAGTAAGTGACCAAAACAAATTATATGCTATTAAATATCATTTCACTTATATGCGCTACTGTGTACAAAAACAAGTGCCTTCAAATATTTATATACATCATCGCTATAGTATGTAGCCAAACAAGTGCTTCTACTACTATTTCTTAATAAATTGGTACAGTAATGCAATTGCCTTTAAAATACTATGCGCTACTGTGTAGGAATCATATGCCTTAAGTACCAATGCTACTTCTCCAATATTACTTCCCATGCCTTGCGCCACTTCATCATATTACTATATGAAATCTAATGCTTTTAATTGATACTTCAATGCTACTGCAATACATATGCCTTTAAAATAACAATTCCATTCATCACTGCACTAATTAAAATATGAGATTTTGCAAAGATAATACCAAGGCACTTATTTATGTGCATAACTAATTATATTGGGTTCTAAATCATCTCTCAATTTCATCAATCTACCAATTTTTTTTTCATCATAACATAGTAGTGAAACTAATACCCTAAACCCCTAATTTATTCCAAAATCAAAACTATAAAATCACACACTAAATAATTGGTGGAAGTCAAACCCTTACCTTGGTGTGGGTTTTCTTGAAACAAGATTATGATGATGTTGCAACTTCAAACCTAGCTTCCTTTCTTCTCTTCTCCTCTTTCTCTCTTCTTTTCTTTCTTCTTTCTATTTCTCTTCTTACCAACTATCCTACTTTCTATCTTATAAAATAAATTTTACTACTACTTACTTTCCTCCCCCTAACTTTCTAAAATTCTAATTTGGCCCAATCTATTTAATTCAAATTATATCATATAATTCTATTAAAACCATATTACATTTAATTAATATTTATTCCATAAAAACTAAATTATACCGATAAATCAAACGAAGCCAAATACACACCAAAATAAAATTACTCAAAATAGTATTTTATCATTATGAATATTTTTATTTCAAATAACCGAATTAACATTTAATCGAAAACGGGGTGTTACAATATGGTCCTATCGAACTACGAAGGCGGAATAGGGACCACCATGGGTGTGATTCAACTAGACCTCAAAGTGGGATCCATCCTTCGACCAACCATGTTCATGGTCATATCGGCTAAACCAAATTACAACCTACTGTTAGGCCGAGAATGGATACATGGTGTCGGAGCAGTACCATCATCGATGCACCAAAGGGTGATATTATGGCGTCCCGATGGGATTGTCGAGAATATAGAAGCAGATCAGAGATACTACTTAGGCGAAGTTAATCACCTAGGGAGAGTTGATTTCGACAAAAATTTGGCTCACATTGGGCCATGTCCAGCACCTGACTTCGACATGGCGCCAGCGCCAAATGCTTTTTGTTCCTTGTACTTGCATCCTGATCATGGGTTTCAATGGGATAAAGAAGACTTGTCTCACATTGATTTCAGTGGGCTAACTAACATCCAGCCAACTGGTTGGGGAAGCGAATTCAGTGATAATGACTGAGTCGCAAGCGTTACAGCGAATTTCGGCTTACATAGCCGAAACAAGAATGATAGCGGCTCTCGAAGCTGAAGTAAAATATATGGCCACCAAGGCCAATGACCAAGTACTACCTTCTGCAGGTCCTGGAAAATATTTCGACCCAGAGCCACTAGATATAGGTCCTGGAAAAAATTTCGACCCAGAACCTCCCGATATCTCGACAGAAGGAATGCAGGAACAGAGGCTCGACGCCATCTACGACGATGAGCCTTTGGGTTTCGAAAAGGACCCCCTGGAGAACAACATCAAAATGTTAGAACAAGATCCTTTAGAAGAAATCGACTTGGGCGAAGGGTTAGATAAAAGACCCACTTACATCAGTGCCAAAATAGACCCAGAGCTCAGGGTCGAAGTGATCCAATTACTGAAGGAGTTCAAGGACTGCTTTGCATGGGATTACAACGAGATGCCTGGTCTCGACAGAAGATTGGTAGAACTTCAGTTGCCAATCAAACCTGGGAAAAAGCCTGTCAAACAAACTCCAAGACGCTTCGCTCCATAAATACTGTCGAAGATCAAAACGGAAGTCGAAAGACTGCTGAAGTGAAAATTCATACGAACTACGAGGTACGTCGAATGGATTGCAAACATTGTGCCAGTTATTAAGAAAAATGGTACATTGAGGGTGTGCATAGATTTCAGAGATCTGAATGCTGCAACACCCAAAGATGAATATCATACGCATGTGGCGGAAATGCTTGTTGACTCTGCCGCTGGCCACGAGTACCTGAGCATGCTCGACGGTTACTCAGGATACAATCAAATTTTCATTGCTGAAGAAGATGTGTCAAAAACAGCTTTTCGATGCCCTGGGGCCTTAGGCACTTACGAATGGGTAGTAATTCCGTTTTGCCTAAAAAATGCTAGGGCAACATATCAGCGAGCAATGAACTCTATCTTCCATGATTTTATTAACACTTTCATGCAAGTATATATTGACGATATTGTTGTAAAATATGTTTCTAGTAAGAACCATATAGACCACCTTTGACAATCATTCGAAAGAATGGTCTGAAGATGAACCCTTTGAAGTGTGTGTTCTGTGTGAAAGCTGGAGATTTCTTGGGCTTCGTCGTCCACAAGAAAGGAATCGAAATCAACCAGAACAAGACGAAGGCAATCTTGGAAGCGAAAGCGCCAACGAACAAGAAGGAACTGCAATCTCTGCTGGGCAAGATAAACTTCTTGAGGAGATTTATATCTAACCTAAGTGGAAAAGCGCAAGCCTTCTCACCCTTACTTCGATTGAATAAGGAAGGGTTCGTGTGAGGGAAGAGCAACAAGAAGCCTTCGACAAGATCAAAGGGTACCTCACCAAGCCACCTATTTTTGTGCCTCCTTGTAGAAATAGGAGTATGAGATTGTACATAGCTGCATCCGACAAAACTTTGGGAAGCATGTTAGCCCAAGAGGATGAAAATGGAGTCGAAAGACCCATTTACTACCTTAGCAGAGTTTTGAACGATGCAGAAACTAGATATAGCGAAGTTGAAAAATTATGGTTATGTCTTTATTTCTCTTGTACAAAGCTCAAACAATATATAAAACCAGTTGATGTGTATGTTTCGTCCCATTCTGATGTTTTCAAATACATGTTGTCGAAACCCATCTTGCACAGTCGAATTGGCAAGTGGGCGCTAGCATTAACTGAGTATTTGTTAACCTTTATGCCTCTCAAGGAAGTAAAAGGACAAGTGGTAGCAGACTTTATAGTTGACCACTCAATTCAGGTACAAAATATAAATTACTTGGAGATAGAACCCTGGAAATTTTACTTCGATGGTTCCAGTCATAAAGATGGAACGGGAGTAGGGGTCTTAATTATTTCTCCAGAAAAAATTCCAACAACATTCAAGTACAAGATAGAAGGTACTTGTTCGAACAATGAGGCTGAATATGAAGCTCTAATTACTGGCCTTGAAATATTGTTGGAATTGGGGGCAACTCGAGTCGAAATAATGGGAGACTCAGAGTTAGTCATTAAGAAAATCACAAAAGAGTACAAATGTATAAGAGAAAATCTCATTATGTACTTTGTGATAGCAAATCGTTTATTGAAAAAATTCGAAGTGGTTAATATTCGACACATACCTAGATTGGAAAACCAAATAGCCAATGATTTGGCACAAATTGCATCTGGGTATAGGATTTCAAAAACGAGATTACAAAGAGCAATCGAAGTCCGAGAAAAAATGACAGCAACCAGCTTGTCTCCAACTAATTTGGAATCGACAAGACTAGGATATGTCGATCAAAGGGATTTTGAAATTTCGTTCATAGACAATTTATCGGAGCAAGATTGGAGGAAACCCATTATAGATTATCTACAAAATCCAGCAGCTTTGACAGAACGAAAAATAAAATATATGGCGTTAAGTTACGTACTCATGGGGAATGAGTTGTTTAAAAGGACGCCTGAAGGGGTATTATTAAAATGCTTAAGCGAAATCGAAGCATATATAGCCCTTTCGACTATGCATGCTGGAGCATGTGGGGCTCACCAAGTAGGTCATAAGATGAAATGGTTGTTGTTTTGATAAGGACTATATTGGCCCACTATCTTGAAAGATTGTGTCGAGTTCACGAAGGGTTGCCAGGAATGCCAAGTCCATACTGGTATCTAAAATGTACCAGCAAGCGAGCTTCACTCCATAGTGAAACCTTGGCCTTTTAGAGGATGGGCGTTGGATCTTATTGGAGAGATTCGACCAGCATCATCGAAGAGCCAGAAGTATATACTGGTATGCATTGATTATTTCACTAAATGTATCGAAGCTATCTCTTTAGTCAATGCAGACCAAGAAAATGTCATTGAATTTATTCAAAAGAACATTATCTACAGATTTGGAATCCCTGAGACTATAACAACTGATCAAGGGTCAGTGTTCACTGGTCGAAAGATGAAAGAATTCGCGCAAGAAACAGGCTTCAAACTCCTAACATCAATGCCTTATTACGCGCAGGAAAATGGTCAAGTCAAAGCGGCGAATAAAATAGTGATTGGCCTGATAAAAAGCATGTAGGAAAGAAGCCAAAAAATTGGCATAAAACGTTAGACCAGATCTTGTGGGCTTGTCGAACGTCCCCAAAGGAAGCCACAGGTACAACACCATATCGGCTAACTTACGATCATGACGCAGTACTGCCAGCATAAATTTGTCTTCAATCAGCAAGGGTTCAAAGACATCAAGATATTCCCCCTGAGGTTTATTGGGATATGATGTTAGACGAATTGGTAGATTTAGACGAAGAAAGACTACGAGCTCTCGACCTACTGAGAATTCAGAAGAAAAGAGTGGAAGACTCTTACAATAAGAAAGTAAAACCGAAGGCATTCTCGCCTGAAGAACTAGTTTGGAAGGTAATTCTTCCCATGGATCGAAAAGATCGAAGCATGGGAAAATGGTCACCCAAATGGGAAGGATCCTTCAAAATTATTCAAACTTTTTCTGGTGGAGCATATGAGGTCGAAGAGTTAAGCGAAGATAAAAGACTCTTGAGAGTAAACGACAAATATTTGAAAAAATATAAACCTATGCTCCAAGAGATCAAAATAAATAACAATTAATGATTAAGTTAACAATAAAGCCAAAATGGAAAATAACATTGATAAGCCAAAATGGCTACAAAATTACAGAATATTCAAGTACATGGTCAATGAAGTACAGAGCAAATTAAAAAGGGACGGAAGCTTTGAGACGAAGATATTTTGCTCGATGTAACTCCATTCGTTTGTTGCACAAGGCATTCGCCTGAGAGATTTTGGCAATCTGGTCATCTAGAGCTTGGGCCCTTTCAGCAAACTCTAGGCCTCGAGCAACTTCATCTTGGCTCTCTGCGTCTGAAACAGTCGAAAGAAGTTCTTCCTTGCGCTTAGTATTAGCGTTTAACCTGGCTTCCAACTCCTCGATTTGCGCCCGTATAGAGGCATTATCCTGATCGATGGCTTCGATTTCCTGTTGCTTGGACGTTCTCTGTTTCGACAACTCTTTAATTCAAGAGGTCGATTCAGCTACTTCAGTCCAAGAAGCAGAACTCTTGCCATGCAGTGTTTTGAGTTGGTTGTTTAAACCCCTTCGACGATTGTAATCCGCAGAGGCTTGGTCAATAATGGAGTATAACTCCAAGATGAAGCTGGAAATCTCTGGAGAAACAGCAAGCAAATCGACTGCACCCAAGACAGCCCCCAAGCAAGATTAGGCAGTAGGATCCCCCTCCAGAGCCTTCATTAGGTCCCTCTTGAAGAATTGAGCCTTAACTTTATTCAAGGCCTCATCGAAAGGAGAAGTCGAAGTAGACTTCCCTGATGCAGTAGAAGCATCATGACTAGGGTCAGATGAATTTTCCATGCTCTCGACGATGGCGTTCAGATAGCCAATTGGATCATTTTGCTTCAAGAGAGCCAAGTCCTCTTTAGACCTGGGCTTTGTCGAGGTAACCTTTTCTGTGGCAATGTTGGCTTGGGGATGAACATTTTCAGCAGCATCAGCGTCAATATGACCCTCTTCATCATGTTGCTCTTCTGTCTCGTTGACCACTTGAACCTCCTCCTAGTGGTGCTCCTCAGGGGCACCCTCTGTCTCAGCAGGAAGCTCATCATCCACCAGTTCCTCTTCGCGTTGTCTGTTATGGTCAGCAGAGTCCTGTGGTTCCAGAGTTTGATTCACTTCGTTAGCAGAACTAACAAAAGAAGAAGGATTGCAGGTGGGTTCCCTTGTGCTGTTTACGAAGGCACCGAAACCTTCGACAGGATGCCCAGGTGGCGCTGAAGTGCCAGCCGTTTCCTGAAAGTAGATAAAAAAAGAAAAAAAACTATGATTAGAGAGATGCACAATCGAAGGTGATCATCGACACTTAAGTTAAAAGTGGTCGGAGACATTACCTGTAAAGGAACCTCAGCCCCAGGGCTAGAGTTCTCTCTTTCAACAGGATTACTGAGCAAGACATTTAGCTCCTCCTCCGTGGGTTCTTTGATAATCACAGGGGGCGGCCTGGGTTTATTCCCTGTGACTTTAGTTCTTATCACAGGTCGAGGTTCAGGAGCAGGAGCAGCCTTTTTCAGCTTTCTCCGTTTGAGAGTAACAGGAGGAGATTCCTCGTCTTCGCCACTCGAAGTTTCGACCGTTAATATGGGTCGCTTCTTAGGCGCAGGTTTCTGAAAATCCCAAACGGAGTCAACTTAAAACACAGCATCAAAAACCAGGATGTTTAAAACCAAAGAGGGAAACAAGGAAAAATTGTTACCTGTACTGGAGGTTTTGCAGAGGGACCTTCACCCTGATTCTTGTCTGTGGCCTTCTTAGCCACAGGTTTTCGAACAAATGAAAGAGAAACGTTCACAAGTTATAATTGACAGATATAAGTCGAAATGAAAAGACAAATATAATTTGAAGAGGGAACGTACATTTCTTTATTTTATCGAGGACCATGACGAAGGACTTCTTGAGTTCGTCTGCAAAGTCCTTCTCGTCGAAGAACTCTTCGACGTAATATCTCTTCCACCAGTCTTCAAAGGCTGGTGAACATAGGAAGTTGAGTTGGTAGTCGAACAATGATAGTACGGTCCGACCAACGTACCTACTAATATGCCTAGTAGCGGCGTCTTCAGAGTAGTCATTAGAAAAGAACAACAATGATTTCTCCCGAGGATAAATCTGAGAAGGAAGCGATTGGATAATGCCAAATTGTCGAGAGACAAGATTCGGCTGGTAGGCAATCAGGCTCAGCTGATTTTTCAAACTCTTGAAACGCAACGGCATTATCCTTGGGGTGAGAAACGCTTCCCACATTGTTGTATGCTCTTCGAAGTGAGGATCCTCTGGTGATTTAGGATGGGGCCTGGTAAACCATCCTGGACCACACTTTCGACCGGCGAAATGGGCCATGGTCGAAGTGAATTCCTTCCTCCCCGCAAACATATGAACGAAGTTTGCGAAGGTCTTTTGTAGTTCCAGCCCATCCTCAATAGGAGTCAATAAGGCGAGTCTGGTGCCTTCATCGCGCCTTCTGGCTATCTCAGGAGCCTTTTCATTTATTTGAGTCTTCTGGGGTAGAAAAGACTCGAAAGTGGCATTCAGCCAGAGTTGAAGTAGCCAGAAGGGACCAGCAAGCAGCAGACTGGCTCTATTTTTGATTACTTTTAATTGAGCCGCTCCATTGCTTATCGACTCGTACAAGTTCGCCAATATTAATTCGGCCAAACAGATGTTTTGGCCGTGATGAAGCTGAGTAGCGAGGGTGACCATCTTCTTCATCACCTGCAGGGATTTTGTGCAGAACACAAAGCGCGACAGCCAAAGGGCTAGAAACGCGATGTGCTCCACATCAGTCACCGCAGTCGTTGATTTGTCGTGGTAATGATTGGTGTAAGTGGTGTAGGTGGGTTTGGTAGCAGAAAACCCAATCTGGTCTTCAGACATTTCCTCTGGGTCGAAGTAGTCCCCAGTTGTTCGAAGACCAGCAATTGCGGCCACATCGAAGAGAGTGGGCGTAACCATTCCACAAGGCAAGTGGAAGGTATAGTGAGTGTAGTCCCAAAATAGAAATGAAGCTACCAGCATGTCGGGACAGTAGTTAAGACCAGTTTTGGACAACATGACCAGGTCATAAATGCCCATGCCTTTCCAAATCGAAGCCTGGCACTCCTCTATCTTGTTGAGCCAAGCGGTATATTCTGGTGTAAGGCTAGGGCTAGATCGAAAAGCCCTAACCCCCCTGTTAAAAAACCGAAGATCTATTTTCTCTTTCGCAGGATCTTCAGTATCATCTTTCGCCTTCTTTGAGCACCCAATGGGTTTGAGTGCCTCATGCGCGGGGAAGAAACCCTCAATTTTTGTGGGGTCATTAATGCATGTTGAAAGAGGGCCTGACATGGCAAAAACCTGGTTGGAATACCCAACGGGAATCAGCCGATGAGAGCCATAGGTTTTGCGCTCAGCATCACCCATGGGTTCAGTAACCCTTCGCATTCCCATAGAATTAACTACCGGAGCAGTTGAGAAGGTTTCTGGTTGAGCAGTCTTGGAGAGAATGCTAGCTCTTGGGGAATTTGGAGCACGAGTACGTGAAGCCATTTTTGGTTTAAATGAGGGTGAATGAAGAATAAAGATTACTGGATTTGGAGAGGAAGAAGCAAAGGGCTGTTTGCAGAAGATTTCGTTCGATCGAAGGTTTGGATGCGAGAAAGCGTAAAGAGTCCAAATAAAGCATTTAGTGCTATTTATAGTGATTGGAAAATCACAGGGCTCAAGGTCATTTAATGCCATAGACGGGAGTGGGGCATGTGGCACGCATTGGCGCTGTAGTCGTTCTGAAAAACGGAAATGTTGCAGCATGCTTCCTCGATTTCAGATAATGGTCATAATGACAGCTTATGAAAGGCCATCGTGCGTGCGAAGTGCCTTACTGAAGTGACATCTTGGGAAAAATTGAAATGATGATTTTTTGAGATTGTCAGATGGTTGGTAGGAGACGAAAAGCACACAAACTAATTTGTGGCTGAGAGTGAAGGACAAGTGTCGAATGGAATGTCAAAGAATGCCTCTTTCTTCTAAGCGTCGAAATAAGACATTCTTGGGGGGGCAATTTTTTGGCTCCTAAATTCGACACCCATGTTCTATTATCATATAGATCATTAATTATGAGTTAGAAGAGTTTCCTACACAAGAAGGCTTTAATCAGCTGATCACATCGAAGGCTTATCAAAGAATGACAAGATACTTAGAGAAATGTCTCTAAGTTGGAATCATGTTGTTTTCAACGTCGAAGGATCAACCTTTCGACCAAGGTCCCTGATGCCCAAGATCGAACGGTTTGAATTTCGAATTGTTGGAGAGAAAACGGTTCCCAGCAGTTACCAAGCGGAACGTGGCGTGGAAGTAGGCGTCGAGGGTTGTGAACGTGCCATGTGGTGTCACCTCGAAGCGATGTAACTGCCCAGCAGTTACTTAGGATTTTTAGTATAAATACTAAGTGTTCACGTAGTTATTAAGGGTGTTCATCATTGTATACAAGTCACTCATTTATATTCAAGTACCCAGCGTGAGAGAAAGAATCATTGAGAATGTATGTGTGAAACACCATTTACCTTAATCGAAATCTTTTACATTCAAGCAATTTATCGCTTTCACTTATTTATCTCAGTCGAGTCATTTATTTAACAAGCCTTTAATGCTTTTATTTACTTTATCAAGCTTTTATCCATGCAATTTACTTAAAGTGTCTCTACCTTACTTGCGTTAATCACCATTTGGATTAGTCGAACCTCTCTATTTTAAAGCATTTAAACGATAAAAATCAACCATGTCTTAGGATCAATCTGATCGATCCTGCGAGTCACCAAATAAGTTACCTTTTGGAAGATCAGCGGTTGTTTACCATTTTTCACGGTAAACAGGTGCATGGTAAGGGATACGCTTGGAATTGATGTACAACATCCAATCACACGGCCAATAAACGGCCACGTGTCGCAGACGGGTAACATCATTGAGGGAGTATATTTCAATTTTCCTTCACACTTTCCTTCATTTTCCTCTTTCATTCTCTTCCTATCTTCTTCTCTCTCTGCCGTCCAAACTTTCTTCAACCGACCACCCTACACCATCATTCAAACACCACAGATGGGCCATCTCCTGTTGAAGATCAACCAGAGAATTCAATCCTCAATCCAAATTAACCCCAAAACCCAAGTCGTACAATAATATGAAAACCCTAAACCCATATTTTCAAAAATGCCTCAAATCAACATAGAAAACAGAGATCGATACAAAAAAACCCTAAGCTAAGTGGATCGAAAAATACCTATCCTGCAGTGAATCTTGAGGTTTTCCTCTTCTAATTTTTGTCCTCTCCGTCTAATATCCTTTTCTTATTTGTTTAATCACAGGTACCGAGCAACAAGGATAGTGCAGCAAGAGCTTTGAAGGGTCTAGGGTTTCAGTTCTGAAACCCAGATTTCAAATGAAGAATCGTTGACGTTGAGAGTGAGACTCGTGGCCAAACATTTCAAGCAACAGGGTCCCAGAATCTGTCTCCTACTCCTTGTTTTTCTTTAAGTTTCCGATCCTCAATTCATTAGTTTAGGGTTCAATTTATAGGCTTTACAGATTGTTAGATTAGGAAATATTTTAGTGTGATTTGCAGTTTCGAATCTGAGATTGATTCAATTAGGTTAAATTTAGATTTGATTTCGTGTAATATTTGATTTAGGTTTCGTGATTCTGTGATGTATTTGGACTAAAATTGTATCTGTACCGATAAAAATCAATAAAATAAATTTTAGTATTTGATTCAATCCCAGATTTTAAATGTTTTCTCACAATATATAATTCCAATTTGTTTTATGGACTTGGGCTTTGATAACTTAGTGAAGAAGAACGAAGAGATGCGCCTCTGGGGAAGAAGGGTTGAAAACCCTAGTTTTGAATTTTGGTCAACCTTCCTCTTAACAAATGAAAATAATAAATATAATAATAAATAATAATAATAATAATAATGATAGATAACAAGATATATAATAATAATAATAATAATAATAATAATAATAATAATAATAATAATAATAATAATAATAATAATAATAGAAATCTATTGACGCAAAATTCAAAACATGATTAGCACCAAGGTTGACTCGATCAACCTGATGAATTTTAATTAATCACACCCCCCCCCCCCCCTTTTATGGACTTAAAAAAATTAATCAAGGGCCTTAAAAGAACTTAATGGGCCACTCAAAAATAATGAGATAATGAGCCCTTAAGATACGTACACCCCTCTTTAGAATTTTAAGCCTTATTACATCTAAACAAATTTTATAATAGACAAATAATACAATAATAAAAATTAATAATTTTAACCAAAGAACATAATAATACCAAGATTAGTAAAAAGAATAAATTGGTTAGTAATATTAGTAGGTAAATTTTGGGGTCTGACAGATGCCCCTATTTAATCGCTCTTTGATTGAAGGTGCGAGAATACGAAGGTCATGCACATTCAGATCAGAGGGTTATTAAATAATGGAAGCCCCCAAAATTTGACCAAACGATTATCAGATAAGGATAAATTGTAAAGTATACCCAAGAGTAAAAAAAGGAGAGGATGACACAGTTAACTCACCAATGACCGAGTAAAGAGTATAATAGACCTAGATATGACGACGCGGCTAACTCGTCAACACCTAGAAAAGTAACCGTAGATTTTTCATATTTACTGTAACCTAGGAGGTAAATGATACAAGCTTGAAGATAGACAACTTATTGCTGCTTTGAGACTGATGCAACAAGCTATATCGCGATTATTGCGTATTTACCATGACCTATAGGGTAAATAATACGACTTTAAAAATTGACTTACTAACGCTTTGAGACTAATATAGTAAGCTATACAACGCAGATTTTGTTTACTCATCACAACCTAGTGGATGAATAACATAAAGTTGATAATCCATTGTGACTTGGAGACTAACACAATGAACTATATCACAGAAAAAGAGATAACTTATTGCTTCTTTGAGACTAATAAATGAGTTATATCGCAAATTTCATATACCTACTACAACCTAGAGATTAAATGATACAGGTTCGAAAATATCTTACTAACACTTCGATAATAACATAGTAAGGTAAAATCGTAGATTAGTGTACTTATCACGGCCTAGAGGATAAATACCAAAAACCTGATAATTCATCATTGCTTGAAGACTGATATAATGAATTATGTCACTGATTCTCGCATATATATATATCACAACCTAGGGGATAGACAATACGAGTTTGAAGATAGATAACTTACTAAAGCTTCGAGACTAACATAGTAAGCTATATCGTATATTTGCATATTTACCACTACATAGAGGATAAATAATGCGGATTTTGAAAAGATATTTTGATAATTAAATCTTAGATAACTAAATGGAAGATATAAATCCTAGTTTTGTTCGAGAAGGAACCCATGTTCAAATAGATATTCTTTCAGGAGATCTATCAAAGCTTTTATTCGTATAGCTGTCCCAAAGTCAGTGACTACCTCAATTGAATTCACGGTTGGCCCGCCATGCAGAGGCATGGGGTTCGCCTAGATATTAGGCTTGTCAAAATTGATTTCTCGGGAGTCCAACAAATCTTGCACCTTGTGTCTGAAGGACCAACACTTCTCTATTGTGTGACCTAGAGAGTTGGCATGATATTCACACCTGGCATTTGTATCATACTTATCTGGGAGTGACCCAATTAGAGGAGCTAGTGGCTTCTGCTCTACCAAAGATTCCTTGAGTAAGTGTTGTAGTAACTGACTGTGTGGCATAGGGAGAGGATTAAATCTTCTCGGAGGCCTTTCAAACCTATTATGTTGTTGTTCTCGTGGAATTACGAATGCCTGTTGTGCTTTCGGATGTGATGTGACAAAATTAATTTCTCCCTCCTTCTTCTTCGAGAAGTTAGGAACATGCTTCTTTGAACTATAAGGAGTACTGAATGATGCCCCTTGTATCTTACAACTTTTTATACCTTATTCAATTCTTTCACCAATAGTTACCAGAACTAAGAATCCTGAGGAGACACTTCCTACCATCTTCTCATAGTACAAACCTTGTAGAGTACCCATGAACATATCTGTAGCGGTGAAAATCGGAGATCAAGCTATTAATTAACTTAACTCGCAAAAGCAAGAGTCGTCACTGCACTTTATTATTTCCAAGGAAAAAGGGAAAAGACCGAAATAAAACCGTAAAATATGCAATGTAAAATAATACTTAAAAGTAATAAAAATACAATGTGTTTTTGAAAGAGATTGAGAGTTCGGGGGTTGATTATGCAATGGGAAGGTATTAGCACCCAATGCATCTGCGGTACTCCACAGGAACCTTTTGAAATACCTGTTTTTTTTATTAAATTTGTTTGTTTGATGAAAATGGTTCGTTTGGCTAAAAATAGGCGTGGACTAGATTTTTTTGAAAATGCGACGAGCTAATGTCGAAGTTTTAACTTAAAAGGTGTGAGTTTAAAAATTAAGTTTTTTTTTAGGAAAATTAATTTAAGTTTAACAAACAAAAAAAATGAATGAGGGTATTCGCACGATCGTACTACTTATAAAGTTAACTAAATATTTCTCTTAGATCGGAAGAAAACAAATCGAAAATAAGATGAACATCACAATATAAGTAATCAAGAATTCGCAAGAAAATAAATTTAAACGAACAAATTAATAACAAGAAAGGCCATGAAATATTTACTTCGAAAAGATTAAGACGATAAAAATAAATAAAGAGAAGATAACCAATTTTCTAAAGAAGATAAATTACTAAATTAATTCTAAACTAAAATTAAAAACTAAGATCATGAAATTTCTAAATTACATCTAGACTAAGTTAAAGTTCTAAGATTTATTAAAATTAAAATTCTAAAAGTTATTAAATTTAATCTAAAGTAAATTAATCCTAAATTACTAAACCATGTCTAATATAAGCTAAATTAATATCATTGGGAAATAAGGCTAAAGAGCTGAAAACGAAATAAAAATGTCCAGCATGGGATTGAACTCGTTTCTCCTTGATTGCAGAATACAGGCCTTGCCACTAAGCTAAGTTATTTATCCGTTGTAACTATACTTTTATTAATAGATAAGGGGATATTGATAGTGGGATTGGGCCAAAAGGCCTAATGGCTGACCCGGTTTCAAAAAAAAGAACAATGAAAAGTTTGCAACCCTAATTAAACAAGGAAGGGTGATGCTGGTGGCTGTGTCTTGGAAAAGAAAAACATATTAATTAATATTATTATTAGCAACAACTCTATTCCCCATCCTATCGTGAAAACCAAAATTAAACTCTCTCTCACATCATCTTCAATCAAGTATCCTCTAAAAACCCAGTAGAAGAAAAATCGACGCCTCTTATCAAACTCCTTCTTTATAGTCTCTACAACATCTTTCTCTATGTTGTGCCTCTCAAAAGCGAGAACGGCGATATCGACGACCTCTTTTTGCATGTCCGGTGACATGTCAGCGCTTTTGATGATGACTTTCTCGGTCGCCGGTGGTACCAGAGAAGCAGATGTAGAAAGTGGTGAAGGAAAGAGTGGCTTTCGATCTTCGAGGTGAGGTTTCGCCATTAGAGATGCTGCTCCAGCTATGATGTGATTCTTTGAGTCTTCGCTCATGATTGTTTCCCTAATTCGGAGATGTGTATGTGAGAGTGAGAGTGAGAGAGAGGTGTAGAGAAAAGGAGAGTGAGAATCTGGTTCTTTTCTTTATCACAATCTAATAACATCAATTATTTTGAACCCTAACAGTTTCGAGGCTAACAACAACAATAATCGATAGGGAAAAAGAAGGGGAAATAAAATTACCGAGTCGGAGCTCCTCTGACGGGTCTTCAATCTTCGAGGTCTGATGTTCTTTCCTTTACTCTGATTCAATCCTCTTTCTTGATCTACTGTGCTCAAAGTTTAAAATGTTGTGATTTGCAGGATTTACATAATGCAATGTTGCAGAATTTACGATTCTATATTAAACTGAATTTTGTAATGGTAGGGTGTGGTGAGTCTTTTTGTGATGTATTGTTGGTGTGTTTTTAACTTCCCGTCCCTCTTTTTTTTGTGAGGAAAGAATGCCTTGATTTATAGGTGAGATTGAGGTGAATTTGGAGGGAATTTTGGTGAATTAGAAGTGATTTGGTTAACTGTCTCAATGCTTTCAAATGCAGTTTTTTTATTTGCTAATTTTGTGCTACATTTGGACTGTTCTTGGACAGGTTTTTGGCAGCATTGCAGCAGCTTTTTGGACAAATTTCCAGCAAGATAGCAACAAGTTGCAGGCTGTTTTTGGTTTGGGGCAGCAGTATGATTTTGGAGCTTTATGCTTGGATAAAGACAAGGCTTGGTGTGGACAGCAATAGCAGATTTTGACAGTTTTTCCTTCTGGTTTGTGCAGGTTGATTTGATTTTCCAGACCGATATGCTAAGTTTTGGCCTGTTATGTTTGTCTCATGGCTGCAAAATTATGGACAAGGAGATGTCACAATTTAACTGTTTATTTGGCATTATGCAGGAGCTGGAATTTTGCAGCAATGTCTACAAGGTTGTTGAAGGAAATATGTGGCATGAATTTTGGATCAAGAACAAGTCTTAGCTTTAGGTTTAGATTTTTGTTTTCTTGTATAAACACTTGTGTAAGATTCTTGTGGTAACTTGTAATTTTGACTTAGAACTTGATTGAATGTAATTTGGGAATTTAAACTTGTGCAACTTGCAAATGGATGAGACAAAGGTTACTTTGGAACTTTGAAGTTATATTTTTGATATGTCTTGAGAATTGAATGAGTTTGAATAATGGATGATGAATAGTAAGGTCTTGAGACTTTGTATTTTAGACACTTGAAACCTACACTTTGAAGAGTAGTGAATGATATTGTAATGGAAGTACTTTGTAACCTCTTGAATTCACATGAATGAAAATCTTGAATAAATTTTACACCAAATCATCTTGCTCCCTTAATTTAATCTCTAGTCTGAATTGACACGCAATTTGATTCCAATTAAAATTTGTGTCGAAATTTGTCTTTGAATTTGAAACGCATGAATGATGAATGAAGTTGAATTTTGAGAAAGGTCTTGAATAATTCTTGATATTTTGAATAATTCACATTCATGAACTTGCACTCTTGAAATAAACCTTGAGAAATTGGAATGCGTCTTACTCAAGACATCAAATTCATAAACCTTCTTGAATCTCTCTTGTAAATAAGAACCCTAATGTTATTTGACAAACTCGGATATTTTGGCTTTATGGTATTGGTTACTTGAAAGAAAACTTCACAACAATGAGTTCAATCTTGATTCAGATCTCAAATCCAAGTTAGCTTGCAAACCACAAGAATTCGAAGAATTCTCAACCCTAACTCGCGTCTTCACCTCATAGTAATTTGCAATACGGACCAATAGTGCAAATCGTGCCTTTAAGAAATTTAATCAACGATCCACCTTAATCAAATGATCGCTATAGTTCAATTGCAAAATGACTTGAATTAGTCCACAAGCAATCAAAGAATCATTGGACTAAAACTCCAATTTCATGAATTATCCCAACAGAAACATCAAACGTTCTTGAGAAAACGTCTGTGGCATGACTTGAAAAAGAATCGACCATCCTTTCTCTTATCTCTCTCTGTCTCCCAACCTTTCTTCAACCGACCATCCTACACTACCATTTAAACGCCGTGGACGGGCCATCTCTCATTGAAGATCAATCGGAGAATTCAATCCTCAAGCCAAATTAACCCCAAAACCCAAGTCTTACAATAATCCGAAAACACTAACCCTTAATTTTAAAAAATGCCTTAAATCAACATAGCAAACAGAGATCTATACTAACAAACCCTAAGCTAAGTGGATCGAAAAATACCTCTCCTACAGTGAATCATGATGGTTTCCTCTTCCGATTTTTAGTCCTCTCCGTCTAATCTCCTTTTTCTTCTTTGTTTAATCACAGGTATCAAGCAACAAGGATGGTGTAGCAAGAGCTTTGAAGGGTCTAGGGTTTCAATTCTGAAACCCAGATTTCAAACGAAGAAATGTTGACGTTGGGAGTGAGACTCGCGGCCCAAGATTTCAAGCAACAGGGTCCCAGAATCCGTCTCCTACTCCTTCTTTTTCTTTTAATTTTTCGGTCCTCAATTCATTAGTTTAGGGTTCAATTTATAGGTTTTAGAGATTGTTAGATTAGGAAAAATTTAATGTGATTTGCAGTTTCAAATTTGAGATTGATTCAATTAGATTAAATTTAGATTTGATTCCGTGTCATATTTGATTTAGGTTTCGTGATTCTGTGATGTATTTGGACTAAAATTGTATCTGTAACCGAATAGATCAATAAAACGCTTTTTAATATTTGATACAATCCCAGATTTGATTTGTTTTCTTATAATATGTGATTCCAATTTGTTTTCTGGACTTGGGCTTTGATAACTTAGTGAAGAAGAACGAAGAGACGCGCCTCTAGGGAAGAAGGGTTGAAAACCCTAGTTTTGACTTTCGATCAACCTTCCCCTTAAGAAATGAAAATGATAAATATAATAATAAAAATAATAAGAAATAATAATAATAATATAGATAACAAGATATATAATAATAATAGAAATATGTTGACGCAAAAATCAAAAGATGATTAGCAACAAGATTGACTTCGGTCAACCTGGTGAACTTTAATTAATCAAAACACCACTCCCCCCCCCCCCCCCCCCCCCTTTTATGGATTTAACAAAATTAATCAAGGGCCTTCAAAGAACTTAATGGGCCATTCAAAAAGGATGAGATAATGAGCCCTTAAGATACATAGACCCCTTATTTAAAATTTTAAGCCTTATTACATCTAAACAAATTATGCAATAGACAACTAATACAACAATAAAAATTAATAATTTTAACCAAAGAGTATAATAATACCAAGATTAGCAAAAAGAATAAGTTGGTTAGTAATATTAGTAGGGAAATTTTGGTATATGACACATTCATTATTTTCGCATTACTTGTTCTTGATTGAATCACTTTAGTTGTTTTTTACTCTAAAATCTGAGGAAGCTTTTCATTGTTTATATATGTTGGAGATCACAATTCTTGTTGTTACTGGATTTTATTATGTTTGATCTTTTATTTGTGTTGATTGTATGAAAGCATGAAAAGTATGAAGGCATTTTGTTTCATTTTGAGCATAACTATTTAACCAAATAGTCAATTCACCATGTAAGCGTGTGAACCTTTGTTAACCCGTCTGAGCTTTTTTGTTATTATCCATGTTGTTTTTTAACTTAATTCTTGTCTATGAGTGTTTAGTTAAACTTTTTGAATGGATATTGATTCTTTGTTTTCTTGAATCCTCAACCATTATTTATGGTTTGAATTTTTACCTTGCCTTAGAAAGTATGGAGTATTCACACTTCGATGTTGGTTGAATTCAAGTTGGGGAGAGAAATATTTGCTTACTTATGTGTTGGTTGCTATGAGATTTAGAAAAGAGAAAAAAATGTGAAAAAGAAAAGAAAAGAAAATAAGGAAGAAAAAAGAAAAAACCTTTGAAAAGGAAAAAAAAACAGAATAATTCTGCTAAATAAGTATTGTGGTTGGTGTGACAATTTGTAAAAGTAGAAGAAGTTTTATTGAGATTTTGTGTTTGAAACTTTTTGAGTTAATCACTCTCTTAGGTTTAGGCAAGTTTTTGTTTTAATTAGCTTTAGAAATTGACCCTTGTTTGTTTATCAAGCCACATTACAACCCTTAAAGGCATTGTGATTATTTCTTTTATGTTTTCAATGTGAGTTTTTGTATGAATACATAATTTAGTCTCTTGTTTGTAATATTATTGGATGAGTGTCAAAGTCCCTCACTTTTGTGTTAATCAGATTGACTGATTATTTCAACCTTAGGGAAAAATACCACAAAGGTGTATCCTTCTCCACACATTATTGGATGAGAGAGTTATTAAAAAATAAATAAGTTCATCACATTCTTATTTATTTTATTGATCATCAAATATTATTAAATTGAGAAGTTTTTAATTAGTGTTTCTTTGATCATAACTGTTGACATTTGTCATCGTCATTCATCTTTGAGGATCAAGGACTTAAACAAAAATGTATACTTATATAGTATACTTCTGCTTTATACATCTCCTTCAAATCATTTTTGTTTAGAATTATAAAATACAAAGCATAACTTGACAAATAAGTAACTATATTATTCTGGTTTTTTTCCTATTATTTCTCTTCCTTGTAGGGTGCCTTTGAGCATGTGTTATCTTCTCCATTGGAAGATGAATCTTTATATTTCTCCCCAAGGTTGAAATATTTTCTCCTTTTTGTCAACTGTTGAAGACACTTCTTTATATTCTTTTTGTTCTTAGAACATCAGGATTACTTCATTTGATTGAACTAGAACATGATATGAGTGATGATCTTTCAGTTTAATCTTTTGATTGCATCAACTTATATGATTTTATTCTCTCTTGGTTTTCCTTAAATTCATGAAGATTTTTATCTATATATTTAGGATTTGGAAATATTTTCCAATTCCAAATTCTTTAGATAAATGTTAGTGACAATAATCTAAACATTTTAAGAAAATAATTTATTTTCCTTGTGTGTTCATATCCTCTGGATTGATACTTGGAGATACTCCATATATCTTTTCCAAATTATCCTACATTACCTTGGCAAATTTTAAATGACAAACATAAAAAATATTATATAATTTTAGATTTGAAATCTATATCTATTTTTATTGTCTTCTTCGATCCATAGACAAAATAAGGGTTTTCCACTTTCTTCGTCATTAACTTGATGAGTAGGGTAAAACATACCATTGAATAATTTTATAGATATTTTATTTTTATTTTGAAGAAACTCATGTATATAAAAGAAATAATAAATTTTGAAAAGGTCGTGGTGAGTTTTGAAAAATAATCTTGTGTCGTAGCTCATACCAAAATAACATATAGGAATTGAACACGCAGTCCCCAACCAAAGCTTTTAACGGGTTTAACTTCTAACCACACATTCTTATAGTTAAATGGATTGTATTCATCCAAGATGTATAAACAACATTCTTGTAGAACTTATACAAGGCTATCTGTTGTACCCCAAAATTTGTCCTCTCATTTCTCAAGATTTCTCTCACGAGATCTTCCATGACTCAAGTTTGCAGCACTGATACATCAATTTAGGTTTGGAATTGGTACAAGGGGAAAATGGTCAAAATGCACACTGAAAAGTCAAACCTTGACTTTTTAGTCAAAAATCAAGTATCAAGAATTAGATTTAATCAAGACATGGTAGAATATGAAGTTAGTTCACCAAGAAAATCAAAAATCAAAATTACTTTGGAAAAGTCAAAAGTTATAAACATTTAGAAATTTTTGTGTTAAGAAAATATGATAAGTTCAGAACTTCTGGCCAGATTTTCATCATGATGCAAATTGATTCAGGAAGAACTTCTGAAACAACAGTTGTAGATCTCAACGAGATCTAAAACATTGCATAACATAACTTCTCCTAGAAATGCTGGGATTTCAAGTTATAAATCTTTGAAGACACGTCCATGAAACTAAAACATTCAGTAAATTCTGAGCATTTCCAAGTCATAATTTGGTTAGAACTTTTGGGCCTGTTTTCACGTAGGTACAATCATAGTTTGCAAATATAATTCAAAGAGGGTTTACAAATCATGTTACAAGCTTTCTGAAAAGTCTGAGAACTCTTTCAGATCATGCTGGAGCAGGGAAAATCAAAGATCAGAAGTTGGACATTTGTTCTTAATCTAAGTTACGTTTGTGTTTAACTTCTGATTCAGTTTCAAACTAGGCGGCATAATCTCAGGTTGCAGGTCTTCTTGCTTGTTAAATCTCATCATCATTTAATGCTCACACCCGCTTTTGAGTCTTTATCCCAATGTTTAAACCTTTATCCAAAAGATCTTCCCACGTGTGGCATGAAAGTACTATTGTTGTCCTTGGAAAGTAAACTTTTGTACAAAGTTTATGTTGGGCCCATAATTTACTTTTGCTTCTGAGTGTACTTCTCCATAAATCATGCCTACAAAATCAGATTAGGCGTGGTTAAAGCTGCTAACCACTCTACTTTGCCTTGAAACAGGCTTGTCCAAACTTGCTTCAAGAACAAGTCAACGCCATAACATATGATGGTTGTACTCTTGACTTCTCCAAGCTTCTAAATCCTTTGCCTATAAATTAAAATTCATTTGCAACTGTTAGGGGGATTCGAAAGATTGGAAAAAATCCTTGAAACCTTGTTGAAAATTTCCAAGAACCTGAAACTGCAAAATTAACATGAAACCTGCTAGTTTCTGATTTTTGCATCCAAACTCTAAGTTTTCTTATGTGTTTCTTGACCAAATCATCCATACAGTTTCCAGAATACATATAGAAGCTTTCCCAACTTCTGTTTTCAAACTGTAAAACAGTATTCACCACTCTCTATTTCAAAAAACCACAACTTTGCACCTTGACTGCTCCAGAACTTTCCCACCATTCATAGCTCAAGTAAATAGTTGATTTAGATTTATGAGAACTTGAGGAAGCTGACCAGAACATCATAGCAATCTGAACCAGGCTCTAATTCACAGAACAACTTCCAACTGCAAGGTAAGTTTCTTCTGATTGTTATCTCATTACTTAGAAATTGTTAGATTGACATTTTCAAAGATACAATGTAGATATCATGACTTTCATTCTGTACATATTTATAGATTTCAGGTATACGGACTAAGTAGCGAGAATTTCATATCAGGACTTCTTGAGGAAATTAGGGTTCAGAATTAGGAATAGTAAAATTCATGCTTGCTTCTGGTTTACAGTTTTGATGCTTTGTATTTCTGAAACCATGATGAAATTTTCCATAACTGCCATGTTTGCATTTTCCATTTTGTTGAGAAATGACTAAGTTGCAGATACTCTGGCTGGTACGGAGAAGAAGATGAAGTTCATCATCAGAACTTATTTTGTAATACATGTTTATGTTTTTGCTTCTAATATCGGATGTATAGCCACCCCAGTGGTAGAGAGCGAGTGCAAAAGGCATTTGTGTTAAGGGTCCTGAGTTCTAGCCCCAGAAACACCTTTGTGTTTATTTCTTGACATTTTTACCCCATTATTTGTCAAACATTGATCCTGGACCAGAACTTCTAGATAAATCCCTCCATTTATTTGTCAAACAATAATCCTGGACCAGAACTTCTAGATATTCTCATCCAACATCATTGCCACCTCACTTACCCATTACCAGAACTTCTATCCTTCTAGTAACACTATAACTTATAGGTTTCCAGCTGTATTATAACTTCTAGACTCTCTCAACAACCAGAACTTCTAACCTTCCAGTAACACTAGAACTTCTAGGTTCTCAACAATCATAAGTTCTAGGCTTTGCTTTGTTCTCAGTAACCCCAGAACTTTAGTGCGTCCAGATCCAGAACTTCTGACCTTCCCCATTTTCGCTAACATTTTCTTTTTGATTTGCAGCGCACCAGAATCAGAACTTCTGCTTCTTCTTATCTCTATCCTTTCAGCTATACGCTGACTCTGATTCTTTTTTCTCTTAATATTTTTATCATTAATCAAAAACACCAAAAATACTTTATATTCACATGTTTTATTTTATTTCTTTTAAAACAAAAAGATTAAAAATATTTTCTTAAGAAAATTTATTTCTTCTTTTAACAAAATCAAAACAAATCTATTTTACATTTCAATTCTTGTACATTATTTAAATATGGTTGTAATAGATCATTAGGACTTTAATTTATTGCAATTTCCATTTGTAAATTTGTACACCCCATTCCCCAAATGATTTTAATAGCGTAGAATATTTATTTTCTGCAATTTATCGATTTCATATAAATGCTAGTAACTAAGGTTTGTATGGAAAGATAAAAATCAATGCTTAGAAAGGCCTAATCAAAGATAAATCAAGCATGTAAATCAAACACGCTATTCACACATGCACCCCTAGGGTAATTGCACTTGTTTCCTTATGAAAATGGTCATGTTATGCATGCGAGACGTCTTAGCAAAAACAATCAAAATACAAGATCATAGTCCCTCGGTGACGCTTCGAATGTTGCCTTACAAATGATCTTAGTCCATCAAGATAAATGTTAAGATATCTCACAATATTGCTATCATGTCTATACGATAACCCACACCCGTCCCTTCACATCCAACGATAGGGGTTCTTACCAAATTAATGGTATGATAACAACATCTGAAGGAAAAGGAAAAGAACACTAAAGACCTTTGAGTAGGTAGGTTGCTCATAGTTGCTTGCTTGCTCACAACAAAAATATTTTATACACCAACACTTTCATTTTGAAACATTTTCAAAAGACAACACTTTATATGCGTTCTTATAGAGACGGGAATCATTACAAAGACACCTTTTCAAAATCACTTTCAAAAAACAAACACTTCTTTGAACTATTTTCCAAACAACACTTTGAATGCATTCTTATAGAGACGAGAATTATTACAAAGGCACGTTTTCAAAATACTTTCAAAAAACATATCACAAGCACATTTTAAAATAAAGAAAACGATCTAGCAAGCAACTAAGAGCCCATAGATAACTATGGACGAAAAGGGTGCTAACACCTTTCCTTTTCATAATATACCCCTCGAACTCAAAATAATCTCAAAGGTCTTTCCTGTTCTTTTCACCCTTTCCTTTATTTGGATAAAAGAAAAGTCGGTGGTGACTCATGCTATCCGCAATAATTGCGATCAAACACAAAACATCCCAAGTTAGTTCTCTCACTGCGTTACACTATCCATCCAGAATTATAAGAACACCTCACTCACAAAATATCTTTCCTTACAAAAGCATTTGGCTATAAGAATTAGTGGGAGAAAGTGATAATGAAATATTAGAGAGAGAGAGAGTGTGTGTGTGTGTGTCAATAAAAAATAATTTTCTAGATTAAATGAAATGAGGAATGAGACATCTATTTATAGGCTTGAAATTTCCCAAAATAGGAAATAGCATTGAATCCAAAATGATGGTTGTTAATCGATTAAGACAATCTATTAACCCGTTTAATTTTAACATCTATGAGTTACAAAATAAGAAAAAAGTGATATATAGTCGTTCATAATAGTTTAAGTGCATTAAAATTTCCTTTTTCTTCAAACATGTGATGATCTAATCGATTAACACAATGTTCGAATCGATTAGATTCAGTCAAAAAATATTTTCTGGCTTTTTGAATGATCCCATCATTTTCTATGCAGCTTTATATATACTTATTATTTTCAAAAACATTTTATAAAAAGGTTTTATGTGTGTTTGTGTGTGGCGGGGGGGGGGGGGGGGGGGGGGGGTGAGTGTGTGTGTGTGTGCTTATAGCCATCTACTTCTACAATGAAAAAAACTTTTGCTTTAAAAAAAGTTTCACTCACTTACTAAATTGGGAGATTAACTCCTCTAAGCCTTGTCTGATATATTCTTTTATGTTGGAACTTGCTTCAGATTCCTTTTGAGGCTTATGATGTAATACATTTGTTTGTCTTTGTCTAAAACTTTGCCGATGTCTGAAACTTTATCGATGTCTAAAACTTTGTCAATGCTTATCAAACCTCATGGCTTGCATCTTTAACTTCTTAAGTACATTGGTTTACTTTCTTAATGGTTGCATATCTACTATGATGAATGTTATTTTTTTTTATCTTTTACAGTTATCCCTAATGTTGCATCTTTAACTGCTTGCATCTTTATTATGTTGAATATTTATTATATTCTTCAAAGATGTCATCATCAAAAGAAAACCTACTATCTACAAAACAAGGTTCCACATATAAGTCCATTGGAAATACCCAAGGAGAGATATCATAGAGCTCGATTGCAAGAAGACTAGTCAGTATCAGCATCCTCCAGCAGCTCAGCATTATCTGATCCAAAGGACCGAATAGTCAAGAGGGGTAACTCATGTTCCTCCTTCAGAGTCTGGATAAATTGACCTACCAACATACACCGACAAACGAGCACAAGCCCAAGAACCCCAGGCCCCATCCACCTGAAGAAGACACTTTGAAGCATAAAGAACCTTCAACCCTTAACCCTAGAGGTATAAGGACAACAACCAAATGCTCCAGACCCTGTTCAACCGCAGAGTTCACCACCGAGGGTTATCCACTCTGACAGTTATTTATTTAACTATAACTTATTCAATTCTTTTTTAACATGAAAATTATGAACTTCTACAACTCTGATATAACTTACGCATATTCCAAACTCATTGTGCATCTGATACAGACTTAATGCATTTTTACAATTCCGATACAGCTTAAGCACCCCTCAGATCTAACTGTGTACTTGATACAAACTCAATGCATTCCCGCGATTCTTATACAACTTAAAATGCACCGTCTATGTGAATGTGTATTTGATACATACTTAATACATCTATGAATATCTATTACTTCTTAAGCATGTTCCATGTCCAATTGTGTGTCCGATACAGACTTAAAACAATATTGTGATTATGATACAACTAAAATACACATCTTGAATCTAGGCATATTAAACGCACCTTTACATAGCTAGTTTACCACTCGGATCTAGCCAATCCATTGGCGTAGGTGGTAGAGCCCGGAGACGTTCAACTCAATCCTAGTCAAGCCTCAAGGTCAGGGACAGGGATCCTACCGTTGGTCAGGAACGGTCCTCTGTGATGTAGATAACAGTTTAAAATACGATCACATGACATTTGTTTCACTAATTACGAGCGTCGCCCCGGAGGCACAAACAAATTTCCTAACACATCGCATGTATATTCAAAGTGATATACCATAATTACAATAAACACTGAAGACAAAAATCAAATATAAAAAACGAAAGAGATGGATGACATCAGTTGGCGCATCGATTTATAAATATCCATAAGATCCCATAGGCATTTTAGCCATCTTATTACAATAAAATACGCTGGTTCTTTCAAAAAGTGAAATGATAAGGCTCTCACTCTCCCAATAAATGTCCTGCCATCCCCGTTGCATACCGGTGATTCAGCCTCAATTTTAAAAATAAATAAAGATTTCGCAAATAAAGAGAGATATTTTATGGTTACATCTAATCTTGAACGATGGTATTGACAAAGAAAGAAAGGGCACAAAGCTTTAAAGCTAAAAAATACATGGACGTTCAGTTTAAATATTTCATTAAAAATAAAAAATTGTTACACGCAGGGTATAAAAGCCTGGGAAATATTGCAGGGAATAAATGATTCGAAGGAACAGATAATCAAGCTAAAGCGTCGGGGTTTCCTTCTTAATTCATCTCAGAGACAGGTTTAAATGGATATAGTGCTTCAGTTGAAATATTATCATCAAGGCAGAACCTTGTCACCTTCTCTACTGTCCACTTGTGGATCCCAAGCACGTCCCACATAGTTTGATGAAGAACCTCATGAAGTGCTCACTTCAGATCATCCACTTCTTCCTGTGGAATATTTGAAGCCTCTGTATCCTTCAGGTACTCTTCCACTTGGAGAAATTTCTCCTCAATAGATTCAGAAGCAGCATTGCAAGGCTTATCGACATCTTAGAGAAAACCCTTAAATTTGGTCATGTGAGCACCAAGGAAGAAGGAGAACTATGAACTTTCACTTCCTCTAAAAAATAATGAACAACTTTAACTTCCTCCTTCAATAACCTCGGCCTTCCCTTTCTAGGTATCCCTCTCGTTGAAGGGACTACCCAGAGCCAAAACGTCACATGTCGGTAGAAAAGAGAGAAGATTTACATACAACTTTGAACATGATGTGGGCAAGCTCAATAGACATTTTCATCTTATCCCCCTCAAGAAGATTTTTGACGATGGATAAATATGACGTTGAGACGATAGCAGCAACCTCTTCAGTAGTTCATGGAAATCGGGAAGAGAAAACGTATGATATCTTTATAAAAGGAGTCAACTCCTCAGAGGCATTACTCAGCAATGTGAGTCTGCTTTGGAGAAACAACATTATTGAAAGGAAATTGTTCCTCATTCTGATCCCTTTTGGTTGAAATGAGAGGTGACGATGGTTCTTCCATGATAAATATTGCCATAACATCCATAAGATAATCAACCTCTGACACAGAAACCAATTATTTTTCATCTAGGGAAAATGAAAAGGCATGAATCGGAGCAGGAGCATACAAATAAGTTATAGTATTCACCTCATATTGGATACCTAGGCATCTACCAAGCGGTAGAACATATTCAGTTTATTCACTTTATCCATGTTATTTGCAAAACACAATCACACAGGTAAAAAAAAGTGATGACCCTGCTTTACCAAAAATATTCTTCCTCTCTTAAGGCTAACTACAATAAAAAAACAACTATCAATTCACCTTGAAATTGTGTTTCTTGGGGGATATATGTTGGACACGATGTTGGGACAACTGGACCAACTTGTTAAGCCAGTATGACATGAAAATAACATCAACATTAACACAATGCAAAAACCAATAAAATAACATAAGAGATTGGTAACCCAGTTCAGTGAAACTACACCTACGTCTGGATGACACTCTACCCAAGAAAATAAATTCACTACTTTGAATTAGTACAATTAGTTTTTATAGGAAGACCAACCTCATGATGTTCAAAGTCTCTTCCTAATCCTAGTGACTTTCTATTTAGGACTCCCCCTAAATATTATAACCCCTCTCACTTTCTTTCAATCACTTATCTCAAGTGATCAACTTTAATAACAACAATATTTAATGTTGAATTTACAACTCAACTAAGAAAACCCAACACCTATGCCAAGTTACTGAAGTAATATTATGGTGTACAATAAACTAGACCAAACCTTAATTCTTATTATATGAGTGATAATATTAGCATGGAATAT
The DNA here is from genome assembly GCA_948472305.1 of Vicia faba. NCBI lineage: Eukaryota > Viridiplantae > Streptophyta > Magnoliopsida > Fabales > Fabaceae > Vicia > Vicia faba. Next base: position 74,235,657 of record OX451736.1, on the reverse strand, counting down.
AAGACTCATAAACCCTAGCACAAAGAACTTAATCCTAGCCCACAAAACTTGTCTCAAACATGAGATTTGAGTCTCCTTAAATACCAATGCATTATGAGCTTTTCTCCTTTGGATTTCATTCAGAGTAATAAATGAATTTGTTGGATTCGATTTTCTCCATAAAAATATCCAACAACAAATATGATTTGTTTTATTTCACATTCAAATTAAAATCTCCATTTAAATCCGATTTGATATTTAACAAATTTCAAACAAATCACACAAACATTGCTAAACAACCGGCAAGAACTCTGATTAAATCTCAATCAGAAATTTCACACCTAGAAACATCCCTCATAGCTTGCAAACAAGGGCTAACTATTGCACTGCACACATGTTAGAACACGGTGTTCCACATGTTGTACTAGAACATCCAAATTAACTCTCTTCATATATATTTTTGTAGAGTGAACCTTAGATAGAATAAGTCTAAACCAAAACTACAATAACATATGTCTGTTGTTAGAGACCAAATATTGCAGCATACATGGGTACCTTCTAATCAAAATAATCTTGAACATACTCCATGTTGTTTTGCATAATGCAGTCAGTCCAAAAGGAATAACAACCTCCCTCTTTGGCCCCTCTTTGGCTTTTTTTTAATAAAAATAACTCTTCAAGAACAAAGACAATTAGGTATCAACAGATATCCCATACTCAGAACAAACATAAGAAGTAGTTGAAGCATATCAACAACAATGCATATCAGTAGCATATGAGTTGCTACTGTTAGAACAAAGTTTGAATCTACTACCCAGTTTAAGTTTTGATGATAACAAAATGAAAAGATATATTAGTTATGTGATTCATCTAAGAACTATTTTCTACCTAAAAATTACTTTTTGTTTTACAAAAACTCTGATGGGTATCAGCATGAGGACATCCTCATCAGCATCAGAAAATTGGATATCAACATCAGCATCAGAAGATGCTATATCAGATACCAGAATCAGAAGAACAACTCACGCTTATGCTGAAGCTTGATGAACAGATATGCGCTCAACACTCTGAACTCTGATAAAGACAACAACAGTTCATCAGCACTTAAGCAGCGTCAGAATGAGCCAAATCCAGAACACGCTTAAGTGGCAACGGTACTGTGCATTCAAGATGAGTTATTACCAACGACATCATTCCAGACAAGATCTGCTTAATAAGGAAAGATTATTATTGGCATTGAATCAGAATTATTGCTCCAACGTTCACTAATTCCAATGCTATATAAACAAGTCAATGAAGATTGAATTGGCTAATGCTCTACAACACTCTACACGCCAAAAAGCTAATCATCATCTTCCTTACTCTCAGTTTGCTAAAAGCTCCAAATTCCTTACTCAATTATTTTAGCAATCTAGTTTCCATAAGCTTAATTTGTGTAGTATCACAGTTGTGATAAATCGTTTTGTAGAAAACATTCACACACCTAGATTTCAATTCTTTGTAAGAAAGTAATTCCTTGACAAACCGGTTTGTGGTTTGCATCAAGAAGGCTTTAGCAGTTGTTAAAGCAGATTGTAATATTCAGTTGAATATGGTGGATTAAGACGTCGTTGGAGAGAGGCGAAATCACCTTGACGGGTGGACTAGAGTATTTTGAGATCAAACGAACCAGGATAAAAATATCGTGTTCATTGCATTGATTTTCAATTTTATAATTCAACCCCCCTTCTTGTGTTTTTAACCTCTTCAATTGGCATCAGAGTGCCTGGTTCTGAGCTAAAACACTTAACTATGTCAGTACAAGATCCAACGCCAGAAAAACACAATGGCAGGAACTTATCATCACACCAGAAATGACAACAATGAAGACAGAGACAGATTCAGCGGCAAACCTCCAGTCTTTGATGGAGAAAATTTTGATTACTGGAAAGACAGAATTGAAAGCTTCTTTCTGGCACATGATGCTGATCTGTGGGACATGGTGACAGATGGATACACGCACCCTGTGAATGCAAGCGGTCAGAAGATTGATAGGAAAGCAATGACTGACCAACAAAAGCGTGACTTCAAAAATCACCACAAGGCCAGAACCATCCTTCTCAGCGCCATCTCTTATGCTGAATATGAAAAGATATCTAACAGAGACACAACAAAGAACATGTTTGTCTCACTCAGAATGACGCATGAGGGCAACGTTCAGGTCAAAGAAACTAAAGCTCTTGCGCTCATTCAGAAGTATGAGGCATTCAAAATGGAAGAAAGTGAATCCATTGAAACAATGTTCTCAAGATTCCAAATTCTGGTGGCTGGTCTCAAGGTTCTGGACAAAGGATACTCTACTGCTGATCACGTCAAGAAGATCATCAGAAGCTTACCAAAGCAGTGGAGGCCAATGGTTATAGCTCTGAAGCTAGCAAAAGATCTCAACAAAATTTCTCTGGAGGAACTTATCAGCTCCCTCAGAAGTCATGAGATAGAGCTAGAAGCTGATGAACCTCAGAAGCAAGGTAAGCCTTTAGCATTAAAATCTAACAAAAAATCTGAGTCTAAAGTTTTACAGGCAGTTGAAGAAACATCTGATGGATCCTCATCAGAAGAAGACAAACTTTATCTCCTCTCCAGAAGAGTGAATCAACTGTGGAAGCAGAGGCAAAGGAAGTTCAGGAATCCCAGAAGATCTGATCAGAACGAGTCTTCTTCCAGATACAGAAGGACAAATTCTTCCTCTGGATACAGAAGATCTGAAGGCTCCTCAGGAAGCAGAAAACCAAACACCAAGGACATCATCTGCTATGAGTGCAATGAGCAAGGGCACTACAAGAGTGACTGCCCAAAGCTTCAGAGGGAAAAGCCCAAAAAGAAGTTTGGAAGAGAAAAGAAGAAAAGTCTCATGGCTACATGGGATGACTCTGACTCGTCTGAAGCTGACTCAGAGTCAGATGATGAGAGAGCAAACATAGCTCTCATGGCCAACATTTCAGAAGATAGTGAAGCTTCTGAATCAGACTCAGAATCAGATACTGAAGAGGTATTTCCTGACTTTGCAATTAACTTTACTAAGGATGAACTTGCTGAAAGCCTTAACGAAATCCTGGAAAGGTACCAGCAGATTAGAGTTAAATTCAGAAACCTGAAAAGGAATCTTGAATCTGACTCTGATAAGACTGAGAGTCTCAAATTGGAAAATTCTGAGCTGAGAAATAAAATTTCAAAATTAGAAAATGTTTTACAAAACTCTCAGAAGGAACCAATTTCTGAAACTCCCAGCAGTGCTGATGAGATCATCAAGGAGTATGATCACAGTTTCCAGAAGTTCCTTACTAAAAGCATAGATAGAAGTAAAATGGCTTCAATGATCTATGGAGTTAGCAGAAACGGCAGAAAGGGAATAGGATACCAAGGTAAGGTTCCTACACAAAAGAATGTCATGGATTTAACCATTAAACACACTCCTCTGAAATCACATTTTGTGTATGGTCACACACATGATATTAAATACACTAGCAGTAAGTATTCTGTGAAACCAAAATTCAACCAGAGTTTTGGTAAATCTAACAAATCAGGACCCAAGAAAATCTGGGTACCTAAGGATAAAATAATACATGTTGCAGATATCTTTAGCAGCAAATCAGAAACACCAGTCATGGTACCTAGACTCTGGCTGCTCGGGACACATGACGGGAAGAAGGCATATGTCCAAAGCCTGGAGGCCACGTTGGCTTTGGAGGCAATCAGAGGGGAAAGATCATTGGCTCTGGAACTGTAGGTAATGGAAATCTTCCCTCTATAAATAATGTTCTGCTAGTAGATGGATTAATGCATAATCTGTTATCCATAAGTCAATTAAGTGATAACGGTTATGATATAATCTTTAATCAAAAATCATGTAAAACTGTTAGTCAGAAAGATGGGACTATCCTGTTTAATGGAAAGAGGAAAAACAACATCTATAAAATCAAACTTTCTGAACTAAAAAGTCAGAATGTAAAGTGTCTTCTGTCTGTTAACAACGAGCAGTGGATCTGGCACAGAAGATTGGGGCATGTTAGTATGAGAAGAATATCTCAGATTAACAAACTCAATCTGGTCAGAGGACTTCCTAATTTGAAGTTCAATTCAGATGCTCTGTGTGAAGCATGTCAGAAAGGCAAGTTTGCAAAACCTTCTTTCAAATCTAAAAATGTTGTTTCTACCTATAAGCCATTAGAACTTCTGCACATTGACTTATTTGGACCAGTTAAAACTGCTTCAGTCAGTGGCAAGAAGTATGGGTTAGTAATCGTAGATGACTATAGCAGATGGACATGGGTAAAGTTCTTAAGACACAAGGACGAGTCACACTCTGTGTTTGTTACCTTTTGTAACCAAGTTCAGAATGAAAAGGATCTTAGAATCGTTAAAGTCAGAAGTGATCATGGTGGAGAGTTTGAAAACAAAGATTTTGAGTCATTCTTTAATGACAGAGGCATTCTGCATGATTTCTCTTGTCCTAGAACTCCCCAACAAAATGGAGTTGTAGAGCGAAAGAACAGAACATTGCAAGAAATGGCAAGAACCATGATCAATGAGACAAACGTTGCTAAGATCTTCTGGGCAGAGGCAATAAACACAGCGTGCTACATTCAGAATAGAATCTCAATAAGACCTATTCTAGAAAAGACTCCATATGAATTGTGGAAGAACAGAAAGCCCAACATTTCATATTTTCATCCATTTGGATGTACTTGTTTTATGTTAAATACAAAGAATTATTTGAACAAGTTTGACTCTAAAGCACATAAGTGTATTATGTTAGGATACTCTGAGCGCTCAAGAGGGTACAGAGTATACAATACAGAAACACAGATTGTGGAAGAATCAATCAGTGTTCGTTTTGATGATAAGCTTGACTCTGAAAAAGTCAAAGTAGAATGAAGTTTTTGCAGGTATGGAAATTGAATTTACAGGTTCTGAAGACAAGTCATCAGAAGCTCTCAACACAGACACCCCTTCAACATCTGAAAGGAGCACTGCTAGCAATCCTACAACAGCTGCTGATCAACCTCAGAAGAGATTACCCAGAAGCAGCTTGGATCACCCAGAAGAAACTATCTTAGGAAGAAAGGAAGATCCAATCAGAACAAGAGCAAGCTTCAGAAACTCTGAAGAAACCCTCATGGGACTTGTGTCTCTGATTGAACCTTCTTCTATTGATGAAGCACTTCTGGACAACGACTGGATTCTAGCAATGCAAGAAGAGCTGAATCAATTCACCAGAAATGACGTATGGGATCTTGTTCCCAGACCAAAAGGATTCAACGTCATTGGAACAAGATGGGTGTTCAGAAACAAGCTAAATGAACAAGGTGAAGTCATCAGAAACAAAGCACGACTGGTAGCACAAGGTTATAGTCAGCAAGAGGGGATAGACTATACAGAAACCTTTGCTCCAGTCGCCAGGTTAGAATCTATCAGACTTTTAATTTCATTTGCTGTAAATAGAGGCATCACTCTGTATCAGATGGATGTCAAGAGTGCATTCTTAAATGGTTATATAGAAGAAGAGGTTTATGTGCACCAACCCCCTGGTTTTGAAAATACAAAACATTCAGAACATGTTTTCAAACTAAAGAAGTCACTATATGGTCTGAAACAAGCTCCCAGAGCTTGGTATGAAAGACTAAGTAACTTTTTGTTAGAAAATGAATTCACCAGAGGGAAGGTGGACACTACCTTATTCTGTAAGTCAGTTAAGAATGACATCTTAGTCTGTCAAATTTATGTTGATGATATTATTTTTGGATCTACTAATCCTTCTCTTGGAAGAAAATTTGCTAAGTGTATGCAGGCAGAATTTGAGATGAGCCTCATGGGAGAACTGAAATTCTTTCTAGGAATTCAGATCAATCAAACTCCAGAGGGAACTTACATTCATCAGAGCAAATATGTCAGAGATCTTCTGAAGAAATTTGACCTCTCAGAATGTAAGCCATCAAAGATTCCAATGCATCCCACGTGCATTCTGGAAAGAGAAGAGGTAAGCAAAAAGGTAGAACAGAAGGTCTACAGAGGTATGATTGGTTCTCTCCTTTATCTGACAGCTTCAAGACCTGATATCTTATTCAGCGTATGTATTTGTGCTAGATTCCAATCAGATCCTAGAGAATCTCACTTAACAGCTGTTAAGCGAATTTTCAAGTATATGAAAGGTACTACTAATCTGGGTTTATTTTATAGAAAATCTAGTGATTACAGCTTAGTAGGCTACTGCGATGCTGACTTTGCTGGAGACAGAGTAGAGCGTAAAAGTACTTCTGGAAGCTGCCAGTTTCTGGGAGAAAATTAGATCTCTTAGTCCAGCAAAAGGCAATCCACAATTGCGCTATCAACAACAGAAGCTGAGTACATAGCAGCAGCAGGATGTAGCACACAAATGCTCTGGATGAAAAGTCAGCTTGAAGACTTCCAGATTTTTGAGAGTAACATCCCTATACTCTGTGACAATACTTCTGCTATTTGCTTAAGTAAGAATCCCATTTTACATTCTAGAGCTAAGCATATAGAAATAAAACATCATTTCATTAGGGACTATATTCAGAAAGGATTTTTGAACTTAAAATTTATTGATACAGACCATCAATGGGCTGATATCTTCACTAAACCCCTTTCTGAAGATAGATTCAATTTCATTCTGAAACATCTCAGCATGAAAATCTGCCCAGAGTGAAAATGATTTAATTATATATATTTATCTTCAGAATGTATTTGTTTTACTGTGAACTTCTGATCAATCTCTTTTCAGAAAGATAGAACATGCAGATTGTATCAGATGCTATTCTTAAAGATCTGAGCATTTCAGCTTAAGGATAGACGTGCTGCTCACTAAATCAAACAAGTGTCATCCAATCATCAGCAAATCTCTGAAGCAGAACGCGTGCACACTTCTGAGAAGGCAAAACGCTGATTGGGTGCATTGAGACACATGTCTGGTAACCGTTTCAAGTATCTTTCTCAAATCCCCCAAAATCAGCAAGCATTAAATGAAAGTAATCATGTTTTAAAACGTAATCATGATTTTATTTCTCTTTCTTGAAACCGTTTACACTTTCAAATTTTTTTTTGAAATCTATTTAAACTCATTAACATCTCACATTAATCTTTTACCGTTTCTTTCAATCTCTCAAATATTTTTCTGCATTTTCTCTGTGTGTTCATCTCTCTCAAAAGAAACCCATTTTTCAGTTTTCTCAAAAAACCCTAAGTGTGAACATGGCAACCTCCAGCAATGCTTCTGCAGGTTCTAAGAAGAAGGCTTCTTCTGAACAGTACCAAGTTTCCTTCAGAACACTCCTTACACCAGTGAAGAATTTGGAAGTGCTGTCTGAACTAATTGTTGACTTCTCCGGTCTGAAAGAAAATGGTTTTGACTTGACAGAAGAAGTTAGGGCACAGGGATGGGAGAGATATTTTGATAGGTTGGTTGGACCAACGTTCCCAGTCTTGGTCAAGGAGTTCTGGATTCATGCGTCCTCTTCAACAGCATCAGAACTTGACAAAGTTCTGTCTGACATTGATCAACGTGTTTCTGATCACCTCTCAAATAATCCAAACACTGAACTAGAAATTGCTCACTCTCCTCAACCAGCACAACCTCTTTCACACATACCAGAAGAACCACAAATTCCACAACAACCAGAAATTCCACCTCCTTCTCCACAACCAGCAATTCCTCCTCCCTCTCCTCAACCAGAAATTCATCAACCATCACATCCACCATCACCTCAACCATCACCTCCACCATCACCTCCTCAACCTGAGTTTCATCATTCTGAAACTCCATCACCTGAACCTCATTCTCCTCAATCCTCTGAGCCACAACCCTTGGCAATTCAGCTGCCATGTGGAACAATTGTAACCATGGCCCAGCTGCCATCCTCGCCAGAAACTACCCCCCCCCCCCCAAATACTCCATACAGTCCAATTATTATTTCTGACTCTCCCACTCCATCTCCCAAACAAACATCTCCCAAAAAAACTACAGAAGACCCCAGCAGGACCTTCATCGATTCAACAATCCTTGACCGTCTTGCTGATCTCAAAAATAAAATAGCCATTCCAAAACCAAAACAGCCAGATGTTGGCTTTGGCATTGTGAATTTTGAAACAGGTTTGCAGCAGTGGATTGCTTCTCTGAAGCAAGTTTGTCCTGGAATGATTGATCCTGCTGCCTCAGACCAGCTTTGGACACGATTCAGAATATGGGTACGTGCTGATGCCCTCAAATTGCAAGACACCAATTATGAGCAGGCACAACAGAACTTCAGCAAGCTGCTGAAGGAAGTTGAAAGTCAGATGCCACAGGAAGACGTTCTCCTTCTGGATAGTGAGCCATGGTCTGAGAAGCGTCCAGCTTCAAAATTGCAGTCAGAAGAAGATCAGACTACTCAAGCTGAAGTCAGTCACGCTGAAGATGTTGCAGAAAGCTCTCAGAAGCTTCCTGCTTCTGATGTTTCTCAAGCTGCCTTGGACAGGAAGACTCTGGAAGAGCTGAAGCTGAATGATATTCGTCTGCAGCAAAGAATGGATGAAAATGATCAGAAGATGAAGGAAAGGATGGATGTGCAAGACAGCAAGATAGATACAGTAGTCAGCATGGTGCACAAGCAGACTGAAACTGCTGATCAGATTAAGGCAATGCTGGAGACTCTGTTCACACGCTTCCCACCCCAACCTTAGTTTTTCATTCATGACATTTTCAATGTTTTTCTTTGCATATCTTTTGTACTGTTTTGTCTGGCTCTGAATATTTTAATATAACAAGTTTTTCTGCTCTAATCGTTTTAGCACATCACTTACACTTTTTGATTGCTGACAAAAAGGGGGAGAACAAGAATGATATTTTTCATAACGGATTACTGAGACAAAAGGTCTCAAACATTCTAACACTCTGACATACTTGAATGTTTTCTGTTTTTGCATAAGTCTACAGGTACAAGAAGGGAATCACCTCTGATACACTGAAGCTCGCTCTGATATTCTGATCTGAAGTTCTGACAGTCAAAGCTCTGATATTCTGATCTGAAGCTCTAACATTCTGATGTTCATAAATTCAATAAAGATCTGATCCTGAAGACTCTCGGAATTAAAAAGGGAAGTAATAAATTCAGGGGGAGTATCTTCGATCTCATCTCTGATATCTCTGATATCTCCTTATTTAATTCTGATGCAACTTATCATTTAGTTATCTCTGACACTTTTCACGCTATGTTTAATTAAAAAATATCTAGTTTTTGTCATCATCAAAAAGGGGGAGATTGTTAGAACAAAGTTTGAATCTACTACCCAGTTTAAGTTTTGATGATAACAAAATGAAAAGATATATTAATTATGTGATTCATGTAAGAACTATTTGCTACCTAAAAATTACTTTCTGTTTTACAAAAACTCTGATGGGTATCAGCATGAGAACATCCTCATCAGCATCAGAAAATTGGATATCAACATCAGCATCAGAAGATGCTATATCAGATACCAGAATCAGAAGAACAACTCACGCTTATGTTGAAGCTTGATGAACAGATCTGCGCTCAACACTCTGAACTCTGATAAAGACAACAATAGTTCATCAGCACTTAAGCAGCGTCAGAATGAGCCAAATCCAGAACACAGCTTAAGTGGCAACGGTACTGTGCATTCAAGATGAGTTATTACCAACGACATCATTCCAGACAAGATCTGCTTAATAAGGAAAGATTATTATTGGCATTGAATCAGAATTATTGCTCCAACATTCACTAACTCCAATGCTATATAAACAAGTCAATGAAGATCGAATTGGCTAATGCTCTACAACACTCTACACGCCAAAAAGCTAATCATCATCTTCCTTACTCTCAGTTTGCTAAAAGCTCCAAATTCCTTACTCAATTATTTTAGCAATCTAGTTTCCATAAGTTTAATTTGTGTAGTATCACAGTTGTGATAAACAGTTTTGTAGAAAACATTCACACACCTAGATTTCAATTCTTTGTAAGAAAGTAATTCCTTGACAAACCGGTTTGTGGTTTGCATCAAGAAGGCTTTAGCAGTTGATAAAGTAGATTGTAATATTCAGTTGAATATAGTGGATTAAGACCTCGTTGGAGAGAGGCGAAATCACCTTGACGGATGGACTGGAGTAGTTTGAGATCAAACGAACCAGGATAAAAATATCGTGTTCATTGCATTGATTTTCAGTTTTATAATTCAACCCCCCTTCTTGTGTTTTTCACCTCTTCAGCTACACGTCAGTTAGTTGACACACAATGATGCTCCCATAAATAGTTAACATGCAATCACACAGTTAATAGTCAGTAGTCAAAGATCAGAATTTGGAAAAGGTGTTCCTCGAAGAAATCATTATTAGATGAAAATGCCTTATCTAGAGGGGAGGGAGGAATAGATCACCAAGTCAAAATTCCCAAAAAAAATTCTGGTTTTCAAAAATTGTTTACAAAAGAGTGCAAGCAGAAGTATTTCAAAGTGAGTCGTTTAAACGAACCGAGTTGTTGGAAGTCGGATATGCAAATATAAAATTCAATATGGAATGATAACAATAAATTGGAATTGATATAATTCAATCAAACAAAAACTTATTTAACGTTTATAGCAAGTCACTAGGAATATTATTTCTAATGATAACAAACAAAAGAATATGCTAAACAATTTGTCGAACACTTGGTGTGGAACAAAATTTTCAGAATTTTCCTCTAAGTCAAACAAGCTAAACAATTTTTAAAACACTTGGTGTGAAATCAAAGTTTCACAATTTTCCTTTTTGTTGTGTTGATATGAAAAAATACTTATAATCAAAAGTGATATAAGCAAATCAACCCTTAACTCAAAACAAAAACAGTTTCACAAAATTCCTACGCGTCGATAGATTTCTCAATGCTAATTGACAAATTCATATTTGAAAATTAAATCAAGTAACGCGATAAAAGAAAAGAGACACAAGGATTTTTCTTCACAGTTTCCCACTTTAGTCCTTGTGTGTGGGTATGTCTACACCCAACTCTAGTGGAATTAGGATAATTCTTACTATGCAAAAAGTTGATACAAGAGAAGTGTTCAGGAGAAACTACACAAACCCGAATGATTATTGTTGATTAAACCCCTTCTCTTCCTTTGATCTTGAGAAAGACCAAGACACAATAGATACCAATTGAATTTTCGATATTGCTACTCCTTTGTGTTCTTTATCTCCAAAGCTTTCACGCACGATCAATTGTACCTATTGCAACACAAGACTTCAATTTTGATTTTTCGTTATCTTGCTACTTTATTTGAGTTATTCATCTCCAAAGGATCATTTGCATTTTTATCTCCAAAGGGCTTCACTTGGCTGCAATCCTCTTTTTGAATGTCTTGCACAAAAACCCCTAAATCAATCAATGATCTTGGAAAACAAACCCACATTTTTTCCTCATGAAAACCCCTGCAAATCTCAACACAATATCCTAGGCTACACAAGAACCTAATTGGACATTATCCAACATCCACTAGATGGAACCCCAATCAAAGATTGTTACAATGGTTCGTTAATCTGTATGCATAGGTTGAAAGTTGAAGGTGAAGAGCAATTGCAGGAAATTTTTATGGTATCATCAAGTTGGAATGATGCATGAAAGATGTATTTATAGTTATGTAAATATTATAGAAAAATAAGGAAATTCTAAATTAAAAGAAAATAGAAAATTTGACGCTTAAAACAATATGAGTCATTTTGTAACTTCGATGAGTCAGCTCATGGTGTTAACTTTAACAACATGAGCCGACCTGAAATGACCTATGAGCTGGCGTGAGTAAGACAAAAGAAAATTGATTGACCAGAACAATAAATGAGTCGGCATAAAATGGCCATTGTCCCCAAAATTTTCCCTCTCATTTCACTCAAGACATGCCTCTAGAGGTCCTCAATTGCTCAAGGATGACCAAGAATTGACCAGACAAATTCTCCTCCTAAGGCAATAAACCTCAACTAGGGTTTCAATTTTAAGCAAGATGTGTGAGTCCAAATGTTCTCCATTGTCCTAAAATGTCCTCAAGATCATCCATACCAAATTTCATGCCTTGAACAACAAGTTTGCTCAGTCAACTGCTAAAATGCCTAGAAATCAATTGTACTAGGTCAAAAGATAATTGTGTCCCAAATACAGTCAAACTTCAAGATTTTTGGTCAACATCAACATTTTGAATTAATATACATCATTTTATCAAGGGTTGGTTGATCATGATTCCTCAAGAAATGCTCATAGCTCATCAAAAGTAAAAAATGGAAAATTAGGGTTTTTATAGGAAAAGTCAACCAAACTTTGACCAGGCATAACTTTCTCATACTTTATTAGAAATTTTTCCACCAAGGCTCATTTTGAAGATAATCCAATTCCCTACAACTTCTCTTCAACCCTCAAGATCAAAAAATTCCCCAATCAAAAGATACAATCCTCCCTGGAAGCATTCTGAAGCTAGCTGCATCACTCCCAAGCGCCAAAGCTCCAAGAATCGTTCCCAACACAGTCAGGGTTTGACTTTCTTTTTTTGAAAACGATTATGATCATACGTGCATTATAAATGGATTTGGATCATGCATTATTGCTTGTATGAATGATTAGAACATGTTTGAATAATTAATTTCTTATTTTGATGCACGTGTGACAATATGCCATTGTTAGGGTTTTGACCTTTGATTTAGGTTTTCAGATGCAGGTAAAATTAGGCCAAAAGAGGAGCACCATCATGCTCAGAAGATAAAACCCAGTTGTCCATGGTGTTAAACTGAATTTATATTTCTTGTTGTAGATTTTGGAAATTTGCAGGTGATTTAGTGACAGATACTGACTATAGGTAAAGGTCCCTAGGCTAACACGACGGAGGACTGGGGAAGACGAAGGCGTGGCACAGCCTGGTTGGACAATTTGAAATGGCGCACGTTTTGTTTTATAAAAAGAATTTATGACCATTATTTGGATTGTATTGTTTTGGGTTTGTTTCATATAACGAATGACAGGGTGGCTTGGTGGTAAGGGACACGCGCATGAAGTAGAAGACTTGGGTTCGATTCCCAGGTCTTGAACGTTATTTTTTCTAATGAATTTATTTCAGATCTAATGCACTGCCATCTCACGCTTACAGCTTGCACCCTCAGATCCAGCAATCAAATATGCATGGTTCTGGATCCAACGCCTCTAGCACGCAGGTATACCATGGACCTCCCAAACGCAACAACACCAAATCACATGCTAGCTGTGGGCCACCAGTTTCTGGGCTTTGACAAATTTCAGCAGCCTACCCCCAATTGGGTTTCTCACCCCCCTCAGGCCCATTTTTCTAACTTCTTTATTCTAATTATTTAATTAGTTTATTTTTTGTTTATTCACTTTTTTTTAATCATAAAAATCACAAAATCACAAAAAAAATAATAGACTTAGGTTTTTCTAATTTAATTTAATTTTTGGTAAATAAATTAATTTGATTTAATTATTTTGACTTATTTCGTTAATTAAAATTAATTAGAGATTAGGTTAAATTTCAAATCTTTTTTTTCATGAAAATACCAAAATATTTTAATAGGCAATTAGATCTTTTAGGGTTTTAAATGAAGGCCAGTCTTAATTTTCGCACGTTATTATTTTTTCCATACGATTATTTTTTACTATTTATGTAATTGCGCCCGGTTGTAATAGTTTAATTAGGGTTCTCAACTTCGGCCTTTTTACTTTTTGATCCATTACTTATGTATCTACACCAAAACCTTGTAATAGCGGTAAGACTTTATTTCTCGCTTTATATTTCTTATATACTTATATATAAATTACTAGTAGTTAGGTGTGCATGACAAGATTGAATCAATTAATCATTAGATCACTAATCTCAAGACAAATATTTGGAAAAAAACACTATTTCACACTTTCACCCTTAGGGTACTCCTCACTTGGTTGTCTTCGGAAATAGTCATGTCCCTCGAACGTAGGGATATCTTAGCAAAGACCCTCAATCTAAAAGTCATGATAAAGATCATGTTCACTTAATGTCCCTTGAGTTGCCTACAAGAAATGATCTTGTCCCTCAATGTTGCCTATATGATGACAGTCCCTTCGAAATTTTAAGGTGTCCTTACATGTTTCCCTCAATGACCATAAGCATCCCTTTCGATAGTCCCTCAACATCCGACGATAGGGATACCTACTCAATAATAGTAGGATAGCACTATCTAAAGGAAAGGAGGAAAAGAACATCCTTTTTCGAGTAGGTAGGCAGTTCTTAATTACTTGCTCAAAACCAATTCCTTTTTACACCTACACACTTTCAAAAACTTCTTTCAAAATGCTTTATCACACTCTTGAGGATTGACACAAGAGTTACCATAAAGCAAACAAACAATTTCAAAACACACAAACACAAACAGTTCTAAAAAATAAGCAAGTACCTTAAAGCCCGTGGAAAACCACGGATAGAAAGGGTGTTAACACCTTCCCTTTCCATAATCTACCCCCCTTACTCAGAAAATCTCGAAAAAGGTCTTTTTATGTTCTTTTCACCCTTTCCTTTGTTGGATAAAAGAAAAGTCGGTGGCTGCTCTTGCTTACCGCGACATTTGCGAACAAAAAATGCAAACCAGTATTAACAGTCGGTTCTTCCACCGTATCACAGAACTGGCAACTTTGTTGGGGATAATAATAAAAGTGGGGTTTACCTTAGGGTCTAGATCATTTATAATATGTTTTCTTTGTCTTGATTACTTTATTTTTAAGGACACTGTTTGGGTTACTATAGATCCTATACTTGGATCTGGGGAAACCTTTTAGGTAAGTAGTAATAGATCATGGAAACTATGCGGGGTATACCGACACGGTTGAAGCGATGGCTACGTTGATGCGACACTTTGGTTGGTACCGGTAGCCCTTGAGTTAATCAAGGAGAATATGGGGCCGCTGCGTGGTGTCATGAAGCGTCAACTGACCTTAGAACCTTTAATTGAACAACTTGGCCATTAGGACATAGTGAGATGGCCGTCTTTGGTGTATTCCCAATGTCAGCAGATACTTGATGCTACGCTCATTGAGATTTGACTCCCGAGTTTTGTTTGGTTGCAAGTCAGTTGCATATCGAACGAAACTTGTGGGAAAGATCAGTGATATTGAGATCCCTTAGAACCCGGTTACAATTTATAGGACAGGTTGAACCAATCCAAACTTTAAGAGGGTATTACCTTAAAACCCATGCAACCCTTAAAGTTAAGGTCTTGGTGTGATTTTCTTGTGCTTTCTATATCTGTGATTTCTGAGCATAATCATGACATCATAACATGGCATATCATACTAACCATTTGAAGGATTTTCTAGGGCTTATATTTGTCTTATTTTGTAGGACATGACATCCACTCGCAGGAACACTATCCAAATCAACCTTGTGAAAGTACCTCCTCAACTCAAGGAGTTAGCATCAAGGATTTCTGAAAGCTCTCCCTTCACTGAATGACATGGCCGAAGAGGATGCGCCTGTGGGAAGCTTGAAGTCTTTCTTTGCTTGGAGAGTTTATTTTTGCCTTGTTCCCTTGTAATCCCGAGAGGAATTTTGGTGACCGATAAAACTTCTTAATGCCATTAACGTTTGTTCCGTTTCTGTTTAAACAAGTTTAAGTCTTAGAAATCCTTGAAAAAGTTGCACACATATATCATACATATCATTTCATAAGCAGGTTTCATAACATGTCTCTCATGTTCTCACTGTTTATTTCAATAATGGCCCTCAAACAAGACAACAGAGATCTCCAAACTCAAGAGGCTCAATTCATGGAAATGTTCCTGAACCTATCCAAGGGGAAGGAAGAGTTGAAAGCACTCCTCGCTGGGAACCTGGCCAAGAAAAATCCTGAAGACAATAAGGACGAACATTTGGAACAACTGAAAGCTGAGATGGAAGCAATGAGAACCTAGATGTTGGCAAAGATGGCTCTTATCCAAGGCTTAGCCCGAGGACAAGAAGAGTTGAGAGCCATTATAAACAAACTTCATCAAGATGGCTGCAGCCGTATGAAGCAAATAGTCGAGGTTGGGGACTAAGTCAGTGATTAACCTCCGGTAAGACAAGAGGCTGGTTTGATGAAGAGTGGACCTTTCCAAACTGCTACTACATCACGGGTCCAACAACAATCTCGCCAAAAACAACAGGTTAATCAGATTAATATGGATACACCCAAGAGGCAGTTTACCAAACTCAACATGCCGCTGTCTCAAGCTTTATAACACATGTTGAGGATGAATCTGGTTACGTTAATAGCGCCTCATCTGAATCCCAAGACTGCTTCCCCTAACTACAATTCTGATGCAAGGTGTGCATATCACTCCAATAGTCTGGGGCATGATACTGATGATTGTTGGAGGTTGAAATATAAAATTCAAAACTTGATTGATGAAGGAATTCTAGAGTTTACACAAGATGGTCAGGGTGAGTTCTTCATCCCTCCCTCCAAGGCACGCCATCTGAAGTGACAAGATCAGACAAAGAGGCTTCTTGTTCATTTGAATTCTTAGTTGTAATATTATTTTGGTCATTCGAACATTTATTCATGTCAAACTTTGTTACTTTATCAATGCATTGCATATGTCTGTTTTAAACCAATTCATTCGTATTCACTATATTTAAATTTCTTTCCTTTTTGTGATATTCAACTCTCAATCAAAAACTCTGAGCCTTTAGAGGGAGGATGACGAAAATGATACCACAATCTCTACAGTATGCTTTTGAACAGACCCTGCTGACGATGTACAAGCGTTGTTTCAAATCCTAAATAGTGGAGTTATAAGGAAGATAATCCCTAGTCAACCCCTTCGAGCCAAAGAAGTAAGAGTTTTTCTTTTCACACAAATTAAAACCCTTAATTATAGCCTGGGGCTGGGTAGTTTTCTTAGTTAGTTCAGAGGCGTATTCATTCGCAAGCTCATCCTTCATACACGACAAATAGTGTAGAAGATACCTTCCAAAAGATGGTGATGGTTCCGCATAGTCATCAAAGCAGGCTGTCATTATTTTTCAAAAGAAAATCCCGCCAAGTCAAAACCTATGAAGGAGACTTAAGAAAAAACGGGGATATCCCGCTGATTGTAATCACAAAAGAAACAGTTCAGGCAAAATAAGGGATAATGAAAACCAAAAAAAGAGGTTACTATAAATCCTCGACAAAAAGAAGATTACAAAAATGATTGCCTCTTCAAAACAAACGTTCAATTTCTGAATCATCACCAAGTATCAGAGCAAAGATTTCAGACTCAATCGGGATCTAAACACACAATTAGCTGAGCATAGAACTGAAGAACATCATGAAGAGAGGGTGGGTACAAATAAAATTTGAGCCTTTATCCTTTGTTTCTTGAACTGTGAACTAGGCCGCGTTATAACCCTTAAAAGTCCTAGCTGAAGCATGGGTTAGTTCGAAAGCATACTGTTACAAAAGGTATCCTGACTCCTGTAAGGTTTGTTATAAATCCTGAGTTGACATCACACTTTTACAAAATTTGTTTGTTTTACTAAAAATTGAATTTTCAAACTTCAAGACAGACATAAGCTTTGCATTCTTAAAAAACCATTATTTGCATATGACTATTTGTTCAACAGCAGAGAAATTTGCACGACGAATATTCGATGAACAGAAATCTTCTCAGTGGACAGAATCACCTTAGATGGAAATACATTCCAGTGATAGGCCTTTCTTAATCAAGGGGCATGACATGGTGTCCAGCTGATGTGGGGCAGTCAAGTCAAGATTCGAGGAATCTCTCAAAAGTTCCAAATAGCCAGGGGCAGATCTCCATCTGAATCACTTGGGACATTGTACATGAATTCCAACAACAAATCCTATGCAATCAAACACATATCTTATGGAAGTGTGTCAACATGTACTATTAAGGACAGTGACAACATGTACTATTAAAGACCCGCTAGGTTGACTGGCCTAGGAAAAAATAAGGGCATTCCGGCGAACCAAAAGAGTTCGGGAAAAAATTAGGGATAAATACAAAAAATCTGTACACTCGGCAAGTCGAAAACCTGAAAAGGCAGCTTGAGCAAAAAGGGTATCCCGGTGGACTAAAAACCCGAAAGGGAGGTCCAGGAAAAAGTTAGGGATTAAAGCGTACGACTACGTCTCGTCATCTTGTCACTTGTCTATCAGTAGAAGACTTGTTATCCTGATCAACATTTACCAAGCACCCCCCATGAGTTGGGATGACACTCAAACCATCCACAAAGCCTCCGCAGGTACTTTCTCCAACAAGTACAGGGGTAGAAACATCCTGATGCAAAGTCACCGCTATGTCCTCAGCATACGTCCCAGTGACATTTATGTTCCCCACAGATAAAAACAACCAAGGTTTTGATCTCTTCTCCCC
Organism: Vicia faba; assembly: GCA_948472305.1. Taxonomy (NCBI): domain Eukaryota; kingdom Viridiplantae; phylum Streptophyta; class Magnoliopsida; order Fabales; family Fabaceae; genus Vicia; species Vicia faba. Next base: position 74,217,271 of record OX451736.1, on the reverse strand, counting down.
CAAGCAGGAATTACTTCCTCCATTAAGATTCTTTCAGAGAGATGAAATCTGTATTCCCCAGCCAAGTTTTATAATCTTAAACAGTTTATAAAACCTCCTCCCCGGGTAGAGTTTGTTCCTCAAACTGCGGAAGTCTATTCCCCAACAGAGTTTATTTCTCCACATCGAAAAAAATTTCAACCAAGCATTATCTCTCTCCACAAATTTATTCTCAAACAGAAGTTAAGAATCACCGACAGAGTATCCTCAAACGGAAAAGGAAAATCCATGGCAAATAATCTTCATTCATCATCCCTAGCGAAAGTGTAGGATTCAGCATCCCAATACTCTTCAGCAGCAGTCGGGGATTTATTTTCCCAGACTAGGAAATATCGCAACAGCATCCCATATTCATACATCATGGCATGCGCATACACATCGCATATAGCACAATCTCATTTATTTTGAGAACATCATCACAATGCATTCCATACATCATGACATTGCATAGGACTAACTCTTTACCTTTTTCAGGAAAAGATCAAATCAATAAACACCGCTGACTATTTATGTGACCTGGTAGTCATCTCAAAAGCTACGTATGATGAAAGGCTATTTCAGTATTTTCCTCAGAAATATGTCCTCACAAGACCTTCTCTGGCTCAGTTAGATCGGTACTAAGATCTCTCTGATTTCTATTCCATTTGAAGATGTTCCAAGACTTTTGTCTCGTTCAGTTGAATCATACTAAGATTCTTCTGATTTCCATTCCAGTCAAAGTTAATTAAAGACCTTCTCTGGTTCAGTCAGATCGACACTAAGATCTCTCTGATTTCTATTCTAGTTGAAGATATTCCAAGACTTTTGTCTGGTTCAGTTGAATCGATACTAAGATTCTTCTGATTTCCATTCCAGTCAAAGTTAATTAAAGACCTTCTCTGGTTCAGTTAGATCGACACTAAGATCTCTTTGTTTTCTATTCCAGTTGAAGATATTCCAAGACTTTTAACTGGTTCAGTTGAATCGATACTAAGATTCTTCTGATTTCCATTCCAGTCAAAGTTAATTAAAGACCTTCTCTGGTTCAGTTAGATCGACACTAAGATTTATTTGATTTCTATTCCAATTGAAGATATTCCAAGACTTTGGTCTGGTTCAGTTGAATCGATACTAAGATTCTTCTGATTTCCATTCCAGTCAAAGTTAATTAAAGACCTTTCTCTGGTTCAGTTAAATCGATACTAAGATTTTTCTGATTTCTATTCCAGTTAAAGAAACTGCAAAGCCTGGAATACGACCAAATAGAAGTTCACCATATTGTGAAGCCTGGACCCTACCAGATAACAATTAACATCATGGCGAAAGCCAGGAATCCGACCGGATAATAGTCGATCAATAATTCAAGACACTGAAACCTGGAATTCGACCAGATAATAGTATAAGGTGCTGTGAAGCCTGGAATATGACCAGATAGCAGTTTACTATGTCAATTACTATGAAGTCTAGACTCGACCAGATAATAGTATACCTCTAATTTAAGTTGAAGCCTGGATCCGACCAGATAACAACTCAATCTCTTCAAGTCACTGAATCCTGTATTCTGACCAGATAACAGTTGCAGAAACTGCAAAGCCTGGAGTACGACCAGATAACAGTTTAACCTCATTCCCAATTAATTCGTTGTGAAGCCTGGAATATGACTGGATAGCAGTCAGCCTTATTATCCTCGACAAGTCACTGTGAAGCCTGGATCTCGACCAGATAGCAGTTCACTTCCATCTCTTCAATCAAGAGATAACTCCCTAGTAGAGTAATGGACAACTGAAGCTCCTAAACTCTATTTCACAAACAGATACCAACATTCCTCAATAGAGTCCTCCTCAATGACAGGCATAGGAATTCCCATAAAGGAATATCTCATGAAATCAACATTCTTCTAGATGGCATATTTAAGCCCATCTCTGATAACTCTTCGTCATATCCTCTAGATGGCATCTCTGAGCCCATCTCTGACGATCTTCCGTTATCTTATCCAAATGGAATCTATAAGCCCATTCCCGATATTATCTATGCAGTTAAGTATCATTTCAGACGAGTGCAAATTTCTGGGCACTCTAGTGTTCAATCATCTTCCACCTTCAGATCACGAAAGGCAGACTAGCCAATCTACATCCTCAGGTTTAAGAAGATTGAACAGGGGTAACTGTTGTACCCCAAAATTTTCGCTCTCATTTCACTCAAGACATGCCTCTAGAGGTCCTCAATTGCTCAAGGATGACCAAGAATTGACCAGACAATTTCTCCTCTTAAAGCAATAAACCTCAACTAGGGTTTCAATTTTAAGCAAGATGTGTGAATCCAAAGGATCCCAAATGTTCTCCATTGTCCTAACATGTCCTCAAGATCATCCATGCCAAATTTCATGCCTTGAACAACAAGTTTTCTCAGTCAACTACTCAAATGCCTAGAAATCAACTGTAATAGGTCAAAAGTCAAATGTGGCCCAAATACAGTCAAACTTCAAGATTTTTGGTCAAAATCAACTTTTTGAAGTAATATCCATCATTTGATCAAGGGTTGATCATGATTCCTCAATAAATTCTCATAGCTCATCAAAAGTAAAAAATGGCAAATTAGGGTTTCTAAAGGAAAAGTCAACCAAACTTTGACTAGGCATAACTTTCTCATACTTTATCAGAAATTTTTCCACCAAGGCTCATTTTGAAGAGAATCAAATTCCCTACAACTTCTCTTCAGCTCTCAAGATCAAACAATGACCCAATGAAAAGATACAAGCTCATACATTATAGGTACTTTCAGAAAGGCAACAAAAACACCTTTTGGGTCAAATATCTTTACATGAACATGGAAGATCCAATTGAGATGAAACCAATAGGGTTGTTTATAGGACATCCTAAGCTCTCTAAAAAGTCAAAGAACACCCTCTTAGGGTTAAAATTGAGAAAGATATACTTTGCTAAAGTTGATCAATTTTATGAAAATGCACAAAAGTCAATGTGAGCAACTTGGATTATTTTGAACTAATGGGTGTGGGTTTTCGATCTCAAACATATCCAGTGACTTATGCAAGACATTTAAATCCATTATTTTATTTTTATGAGATTTATTTTATTTATTTGAGTTTTTATTCATTTAAATCTTAAAAATCAAATAAAATAGTAAAATGATGAATTAAATCCAAAGATTTGTTTTATGATCAGATCATGAACCTAGAATCAGAAGATTGAATCAAGAATTCATGTATAGGATGATTGGAGAGAGATGAGCAAGTTTTGGCCAAAATTAGAAACATAAAATTCCAAATGCAAATCAAATCTTTTCTACACAAATCTTCAAGATTCAATCCATATTTGTTGACCTAATGCATCCAAATATATAAACATAACATGGCCAGACAAAGAGAGGGAGGATTGGCCGCACAAAACTGACATTCAAAACTCCAAATTTTCAAGAAAAAAGTGTCAATCGTATTTTGAATTACAGAAGGATTCAACATATTCTGAAGCTTGCAATCAATCCCTTGTAGTATTCTAAAGCTAGTTGCATCACTCCCAAGCGCCAAAGCTCCAAGAATCATGCCCAACACAGTCACGGTTTGTCTTACTTTTTTTGAAAACGATTATGATCATACGTGGATTATAAATGGATTTGGATTATGCATTCTTGCTTGTATGAATTATTAGAACATGTTTGAATCATTAATTGCTTGTTTTGATGCATGTATGACAATATGCCATTGTTAGGGTTTTGAGCTTTGATTTAGGGTTTTTAGATGCAGGTAAAATTAGGCCAAAAGAGGAGCATCATCATGCTCAAAAGATCAAACCCAGTTGAGCCATGGTGTTAAACTGAATTTATATTGCTTGTTGTAGATTTTGGAAATTTGAAGGTGATTTAGTGACGAATATTGACTATAGGTAAAGGTCCCTAGGCTAACACAACAGAGGGCTGGGAGAGATGAAGACGTGGCACAACCTGGTTGGACAATTTGAAATGGCGCGCATTTTGTTTTATAAAAATAATTTCTGACCATTATTTGGATTATATTGTTTTATGTTTGTTTCATATAACAAATGACAAGGTGGCTTGGTGGTAAGGGACACGCGCATGAAGTAGAAGACGTGGGTTCGATTCCCAGGCCTTAAACGTTATTTTTTCTAATGAATTTCTTTCAGATCCAATGCACTGCCATATCACGCGTACACCTTGCACCCTCAGATCCAGCCATAAAATCTGCATGGTTCTAGATCCAGCGCTTCTAGCACGCAGGCATACCATGGACCTCCCTAACGCAACAACACCAAATCACACGCTAGTTGTGGGCCACCAGTTTCTGAGCTTTGACAAATTTCCGCAGCCTACCCCCAATTGGGTTTCTCACCCCCCCCCCCCCCCCCCCCCCCCCCAGGCCCATTTTTCTAACTTATTTATTCTAATTTTTTTAATTAGTTTATTTTTTGTTTATTCACTTTTTTTAATCATAAAAATCACAAAATCACAAAAAATAATAGACTTAGGTTTTTCTAATTAAATTTAATTTTTGGTAAATAAATTAATTTGGTTTAATTATTTTGACTTATTTTGTTAATTAAAATTAATTAGAGATTAGGTTAAATTTCAAATCTTTTTTTTCATGAAAATACCAAAAATATTTTTAATAGGCAATTAGATCTTTTAGGGTTTCAATGTAGGCCAGTCTTAATTTTCGCACGTTATTATTTTTTCCATACGATTATTTTTACTATTTATGTAACTGCGACCGGTTTGTAATAATTTAATTAGGGTTCTCAACTTCCGCCTTTTTACTTTTTCGTCCATTACTTATGTATCTACACCAAAGCCTTTTAATAGCAGTAGGACTTTATTTCTCGCTTTATATTTCCTATATGCTTGTATATAGACTGCTAGTAATTAGGTGTGCATGACAAGATTGAATCAATTAATCATTAGATCAGTAATCTCAAGACAAATATATGGAAGAAAACAATATTGCACACTTGCACCCTTAGTGTACTCCTCACTTGGTTGCCTTCGGAAATGGTCATATCCCTCGAACGTAGGGATATCTTAGCAAAGACCCTCAACCTAAAAGTCATCATAAAGATCATGGTCCCTTAATGTCCCTCGAGTTGCCTACAAGAAATGATCTTGTCCCTTGATGTTGCCTATATGATGACAGTCCCTTTGAAATGCTAAGGTATCCTTACATGTTTCCTTCAATGACCATAAGCGTCCCTTTGGATAGTCCCTCAACATCCGACGATGGTACTACGTACTCACTAATAGTAGGATAGTGCTATCTAAGGGAAAGTAGGAAAAGAACATCCTTTTTCGAGTAGGTAGACAGTTCTTAAGTACTTGCTCAAAACCAATTCCTTTTTACACTTACACACTTTCAAAAACTTCTTTCAAAATGCTTTATCACACTCTTGAGGACTGATACAAGAGTTACCATAAAGAAAACAAAAACTTTCAAAACACACAAACACAAACAGTTCTAAAAAATGAGCAACTACCTAAGAGCCCGTGGAAAACCACAGATGGAAAGGGTGCTAACACTTTCCCTTTCCATAATATACCACCTTACTCAAAAAATCTTGAAAAATGTCTTTTTCTGTTCTTTTCACCCTTTCCTTTGTTGGATAAAAGAAAAGTCGGTGGCGACTCTTGCTTACCGCGACATTTGCGAACAAAAAATGCAAACCAGTATTCACAGTCGATTCTGCTACCGTATCACAATGGCTTATGAGTCGGCCTGACCAAGACAAAAGAAAACTGATTAACCAAAGTAGTACATGAGCCAGCTGTTAGAATAAGATTTGGTTATGCAATATTATCTATGAGTTTTGATGATAACAAATGAGTATGTTTGTATGAATAATTTTGATACTCTAATGTTTGTTATTTTTTAGTATTTAACAAACAGGTTATGCTTCAGATGGATGGTGTAACCAATACATTAGAAGATAATTAATTTTGCTTATGCGCTATACAAGTTCTGATGAACAGTAGCAAGACACTCCAGAAGCTTCTGAAGTGTAGGCTCTGATGTTTGTCTAAAGAAACAAGTTAGAAGATCTGAAGATAGATGTTTTACTTATGTCCAAATGTTAAAGATTCAAGCTTCTAAAGACAACATGCCCTAAAGAAACAAGTCAGAAGATCTGAATATAGAAGTTTCTACTAAATTCCAGATGTTGAAGACTCATGTTTCTGAAGACAACGAGTTCTAAAGAAACAATCAGAAGATCTGAAGACAAGAAGTTCTACTTAAGTCAAGATGATAAAGACTCAAGTTTCTAAAGACCCATGGTTCTAAAAGAAGGGTTATAAAGACCAAGTTCTGAAGACTCTTGTCATACGGTGGGAGAACTGACTTTTTTGATTTTATCTAAATATGCGGATAGCAAGAGTCGCCATCGAATTTTCTTTTATCCAATATTTAGGAAAGGTGAAAAGAACAAGAAAGACCTTTGATAGATTTTGAGTTTGGGGGGTAGGTTATGAAAAAGGAATGTGTTAGCACCCTTTTCATCTGTAGTTATCTACGGGATCTTAATTGCTTAGTTCACTTTGAAAACTTGCTTTATGTGTGTGATTTGTTTGAAAATATTTTTAAAAGCCAATGTAAAGCTATCTTTGTAATGATTCTTGTATCAGTCCTTAAGAATGTATACAAAGTGTTTTTTTTGAAAATATTTGTTTGAAAATGATGTGTGAAAAATGTTTTGAAAAGGTTGTGAGCAAGAAATTAGAAGTTCTTACCCACTAAAGTCTTTCTTGTTATTTTTCCTTCTCCTTTAGAGATAGTATTATCCATACCATTAGTTTATAGGTAATCCTATCTATTGGATGTGAAGGGACGGGTGTAGGTTCATTGTATGGTCATTGAAGGCAACATGTAAGGACACTTTAGCAATTGTATTGAAGGGGCGATCATCATTTTGCTTGTAGGTCCATCAAAGGGACTAGATCATTTTGTAGGCAACTCGAAGGGTCATTGAGGGATTATGATCTTTATTCAAAAGGGACCATGATGATATTGTTAAATCGAGGGTCTTTTGCTAAAGTATCCCCACTTTCGAGGGACATGACCACTATTCGTAATGCAACAAGAGAGGTTACCCTAGAGGTTCAAGTGTGAAGAGTGTTTGTTGTCAGTTATTTTATCTTGAGGATTAGGGTTTTCTAGATTGTTTTTAGTCTTTCCATACAAATCCTAGTTACTAACAGTTAAATATGTATAGAAAAATAAAGTGCAAAATGTAAAACCTAGTTACTAACAGTTATTGCATGACTTTGGGAGAGATACGTAGGTATAAAAATTTGCAGGAGAGTAAACCTACGCTATTACATCCTCGGAGAAGATACATAATAGGAAAAAATGCAGGAATGTAAATCTACGTTATTACATTGATAGTGCGACCTATACAATTGTCTTAAAAAATTAAATAGCAAAGAGATAAATAAGAAAATAAGTTAGAAAAAAATGTTTTGTTTTTGTGTTTTTATAGAAAATAATTCAAGTGTTAATAATTAATTAAAACCTAAATTCTAATTAATTTTAATATTAAGAAAAATCTTATTTAATTAATAAAATAAAAATATGTCAAAAAATTCAATTATTAATTAAAAACCGTAACCCTAATTTGTTATGTTTGAAAAAGATTAGGTTAGTTAATGGTTAATTAAAAAAGAATTAATTAAGAAAATATGGTGAAAGTATTATTAGAAAAAAAAATAAGAAAAAAGATAAAGAATGCATGGGGTGCGTGTTGAACTCACGCCTTGGAAGTCACAGACACGCGTTTCTTTCCACTAGTCCAAGTTGTAATTGGTGATTGAAAATAGGTATGAATTAACATAATATTACCATGCGCGTTAGTTTGGAAAAACAACAAAAATAATTGCAAGACATAGGGATCCAACCCACGCTCTCATGTAATACAAACGCATCATTCAGCATCTGTGTCACACTGCCTTTGTGTTATAGCATAGAAACAAATAAATATATAATAAAAGCAATTGAATCAGAGAAGCACCAGAGCCCTAGCTCTGGTCGTCTTCTCTGGTGAGAAGATTTTTCAACCTGCAAAAATAGCAAGATTTAAATATTAAGAGGGGTAGTGTCCCCCTAATTTGGACCTCCTGAATCCAATGGTAGTGTTAGTTTGGCCTGAAAACGATTGTAATACGAGATACGAAGGAAATATTCCAAATTTACCTAACAATGGAATTTTGTCATTCTTGCATCAAAGCTTGCAAACGATGCGTCAAAATCATTCCAAACATCAATATGAACATGAATGTATGCATCAATTTAATTAAATATGCATGAATTACAAGATTCGATTTCAAGAAAATCATCCAAACCGGTGTGCTTGTGTGAGCGACTTCTAGCGTGCTACGAGCTTCAAGGATGGTTGGGATGGACTCTTGGGAACTTCAGGAAGATGATAGGATGCTTGGAACGTATTGAAAGAGACTGGAGATAAGGGTTTCAAGTTTCCCTAGTTTTTGAGAAAATTTGAGGTTTTGAGGGTGTGTTCTTGCGACATATTTTCTAGGATCTCACCAGCTTTTTTGGGCTTCAAGTCTGATTAAAACAAAAGCTCGTGCGCCTAAGTCCAGGAGTTTTATATTTTATTTGATTTATTTTGAATTTAAATGAACAAAATCAAAATAAAAAGAAATAAAAATCACAAAAATGTATGAATGGATTTAGACGTCTAATATGAGGTCACGAACACGTTTGAACCTAAAAACGTAGGCTTATTAGCCCAAAATTTCAAGTTTGCTCAATTTGGACTTCATGCATTTTCTCAAAATTGCCCAACTTGCACCAACCATATCTCACTCAATTTTTGTCATATGAAGGTGATCTTTAACTTTTTGGAATGCTCAAGATGTCTCCTACAACTTTCATGTGGGTCATTTTTTCATTTGGAGTCTTTAACTTGATGTAAATTTCTTTGACTAAGAATGTCTTTTGGTTGACTTTTAAAATGACTTGTAATGTTTTGGCTCATATCTCTCAAATTAAGCATTTTTGGCCTTGAGCTTAAAAAGACAAAGTTGTAGAGAATTGAATTTCCTCCAAGATAGGCTTTGGTTGAGAATTTTCTAATGAAGTATGTGAAAGTTATGCTTGGTCAAAGTTCAGTTGACTTTTCCTTAAGAAAACCCTAATTTAGTAACTTGTGACTTTTGATGAATCTTGAGTTTTGACTCTAAATTGGTCTAAGTTGACTTTTTGTCCAATATAGTTGATTTTCAATCATCTGGCTACTTGACTTAGCAACCTTGTATTGTAAGGCTTGAAACTTGACATGGGGATTCTTTGAAGCATATGAGGACCCATGAAATCCACTTGAGGCATTAGAAACTCAATTTCCTCTAAGAAAAGAAAAACCCTAGTTGTAGGTCAATTGCTTAGGAGGAGAGTTTGTCTGCTCAACCCTTGAGTAGTCTTGAGTGTTTAAGACCTTCACGTGCATAAATTTTTCTTGAAAATGGGAGGGCAAATTTTGGGGTACGACAGCTGCCCTTGTTCAATCTTCTTAAACCTGAAGAGTTAGATTGGCATGTTCTCCATTCGTGATCTTAAGGTGGAAGAGGATTGAACACTTAGTTTCCAGAAATTTGCACTCACATGTGCACGAAGTAACATTGTTGGTTGATTGTACTGCTTGAAATGGCTTAAAGATGCCGTTCGGAGAAGGTGACGGGATGTCGTTAAAGATTGGCTTATAGATGTCATCTGAAGTGAATGTTGATGGGAGTATCAGAATGAGTGTATGTTCGAATGTATCTGAATCAAGTATTAGAATGAGTCTACGCCTGACTCTATATAAAGGTGGATTAGAATGAGTCTTCGCCCGACTGTATCTGAAAAATTATACTAGAATGAGTTTATGTCCAATTGTATCTAGCAGACGTGTTAGGGAGTGTCAGAATGAATCTTATGTCTTGATTGTATTTGAATGACTCTATGTATTGACTGTATCTATAAAAGGATCAGAATGAGTCTTCGCCTGACTGTATCTGAGAAATGTATTAGAATGAATCTACGCTTGATTGTATCAAAACAATGTATTGGAATGAGTCTACGCTCGATTGTATCCAAGAGTGGGTTAGAATGAGTGCTTGCCTTACTGTATCTGAAAAATATACTAGAATGAGTCTACGCCCGACTGTATCTAGAAGTGGATCAGAATGAGTCTTTGCCCGACTGTATCTGAAAATGTATTGGAATGAGTCTACGCCTGACTGTATCCAAAAGAGTATCAAATGAACCTTCATCTAGTTTTATCTAACTGATGCTTTACATAATGAATCTATTCGATTTTCATATGAGGGAAATGCTTTTCAGAATGAATCTCTGAAGGAAATGCTCGTTAAAATTAGTATCTGAAGGAAATACTCGTCAGAATTAGTCTCTGAAGGAAATGCTCTTCAGAATTAGTCTCTGAAGGAAATGCTTGTCAGAATTAGTCTCTGAAGGAAATGCTCGTCAGAATTAGTCTCTAAAGGAAATGATCGTTAGAATTAGTCTCTGAATGGAATGCTCGTCAGATTTAGTCTCTGGGGGAAATGTTGGCCATGTAGATAGTTGTCCCGTTCTGTTTCAAGAATTGATTTACAACCTGAAAACAAAGTAAGTTTTATGTAATGTCATGATGCATGAAATGTATTTTATAGCGATGCTCTCAAAATAAATGATAATAGTATATGCGTTCCATATGTTATGATATTCTATAAATGATTTATGGGTGCAATATGTCGTTGGAGCGTATCGGTAGCTTCTTGTAACAACTCTGGCTGGGGAAAATAAATCCTTGACTGTTGTTGGGGATGAAGACAGTAGTTCTTCAATTTTTGTTCATAATGACTTTACTGGGGGTTTCCGCTTTCTATTTGAGGACACTCCACTAGGGATCTTTGACTTATGCTTGGGGATAGAAGCATTCAAGGAGAGCCGGTCATTCGTCGTTCTTTGATTCTTATGTACCCTAACTAGGATAAAAGAGATGGATAATCCTCTGATGTGCTATCTGACTAAGTTTCAGATATGGGTATCGGCTCTTCTGGGAGGATAATGTTGCATGATATCTGGCTGGAGAAGAGAATTCTGTCGGGGAATTTGCAACATTGGAGAAATAAACTCTGTTAGGGAATTAAATCTTGTAGACTGTATTGTGGAAATAATCTCTAATCAGGATTGGAAATTCATGGGCTGCACTGAAGATATTTCCACTGTATGCTGGGGAAATGATCTAACTTCCTTATCTACTAGGGGACCTATTGGAGAAGATAATCATGTCAAGCTATCCCTTAGGAATATGGAGGTGAACTGTTGGAAGATGCCCCAATTTTTGTCTGAGGGCATATTAGATTTGTCGGGGAATATATCTCTATTTGGGATGAGCTTGTGAAGATAGCTCTGTAGAGATAGTTCTATGGAGATTTATCTGTGGGGATTTGTGGATAACTTGGACATTATTCCAACTCCTAGAGCCTTTAGTAAATGCTAATCCTATTTTTATGCATATATTTTGTAAACAGTAATCATATTCAAATACATATGTTCATTGAACGTATACATTGGACGTTTTTGCAAACAAAATAGAGAAAGTAAAAAAAATTGAATTTTGAAATATATTTGCATTGATTCAGGAAGTTTTATACAAGGAGACAGAAATCCTAGTAAGAGGAAATCGTCATAAAAATTAGAAAGGGGGTACAAAGAAATAAACAAAGAAAAACAGATATGTGGAAACAATCCCATCGAGTTCAAACTCTATTATTGCCCCTATGTCTTCAAGTATCTCATCACTTGTTGTCGGAAGAAGAAGATTGAATTGATATGTACCATTTGAACTTGACGCTAGTAATAAAGTTGGTTGTAGGTAGATGGGTGATCCAACGGGACATAGTCATATGCTTTAATCCCTAACTTTTGCCTTGACCGCCTTTTCGGGTTTTCAATCCATCAGGATATCCTTTTTTTCCCAAGCCTCCCTTTTAGGTTTTTGACTTGTCGAATGTACAATTTATATATATATATATATATATATATATATATATATATATATATATATATATATATATATATATATATATATATATATATATATATATATATATATATATATATATATATATATATATATATATATATATATATATATATATATATATATATATATATATATATATATATATATATATATATATATATATATATCCCTAATTTTTGTCCGAACCCTTTTGGTTCGCCGGAATACCCTTATTTTTTCCTAGGTCTGTCAACCTAGCGGGTCTCTTTTATGTGTAATATTTTTTAACTATGTCTGCATTCATAGGGTGTGGAAAATCTTCACCATCCATGGTGGTAAGTATCACAGCACCGCCAGAAAATATCTTCTTGATCACAAATGGTCCTTTGTATGTGGGAGTCCATTTTCCCTTGGGTTCACCTTGTGGTAGGATGATGCACTTTATCACCAAATTACCAGCTCGGTACACCTGATGTTTGAATTTTTTGTTAAATGTCTTGATCATGTGTTTTTGTATATCTTACCATGACAAATAGCCGCAAACCTTTTCTCATCAATCAGATTTATCTGGTCAAGTCGAGTCTGAATCCATTCGTCTTCATCTAGATCAGCGTCTTTCATAATCCTTAGGGAAGGAATTTGGACTTCAACATGTAAGATATCCTCCATACCATAGACGAGAGAGAATGGAGTTGCTCCAGTTGATGTACGTACTGAAGTGCGATAACTATGAAGAGCAAATGGTAACATCTCATACCAATCTTTGTATGTCACTGTCATCTTCTGCATGATCTTCTTGATATTCTTGTTGGCGGCTTCCACTGCACCATTCATCTTTGGTCGGTACGGAGAACAATTGTGATGCTTAATCTTGAACTACGTGCAGAGTTCTATGATCATATTATTGTTAAGATTGGTACCATTGTCTGTGATGATCCTTTCAGGGATGTCATACCTATATATAAGGTTATTCTTACTGAACCGAGCCATAACATTCTTGGTAACGGAAGCAAACGAGGTTGCCTCTACCCACTTTGTGAAGTAGTCAATAGCGATAAGGATGAAACAATGCCCATTGGAAGAAATAGTCTTATCTCTCCAATAATATCAATGCCCCATAATGAAAATGGCCAAGGAGCAGTCAAAACATTCAAAGGAACCAGAGGCACATGTACTTTGTCAGCTTAAATCTGGAATTTATGGCAAGTTCTGGAATGATGATGGCAATCGGCTTCCATGGTAGACCAATAATAACCCACTCTCAGAATATTCTTAGACATTGTATGTCCACTGGAGTGAGTACCAAATACGCCTTCGTATCTTCCATAATTTCCTCAGCTTCCTTCTTGTCTACGCAACAAAGCAAAGTGGAATCGTGGTTGCGCTTGTACAAGATTCCATTACTCAGAAAGAACTTGGCAGAGAACCTCTGTAGAAATTTTTTATCATTCATAGATGCTCCTTCAGTATACTCTTGATTTTCGAGGTATCTTTTTACTTCGTGGTACCAACGCTTTTCCTCTACTCTATTAGTGTTAACTTCGTAGCAATACGCTGGTTCATCTAATATTTCAATAGTAATTCGAGGAGCTTCATTATCCCATCTGACTTTGAATATAGATGACATGGTAGCTAATATGTCTTCCAATTGATTCTCTTCTCGTGGAATGTGTTCAAAAGTGATTCCTTTGAAGTACGAGGTTAATGTCAACACATGCTCCCAATAAGGAATGAGATTTGGGTGCTTCATTTCCCATTATCCCTTAATTTGACTGATCACTAGGGATGAGTCCCCATATATGTTAAAGAATGTAATTCTTATATCGATAGCATCTTTGAAACCCATGATGCATGCTTTGTACTCGGTCATATTATTGGTACAGTCAAAACACAATCTGGTGGTGAAGGGCGTATGGCAACCCTTGGGAGAGACAATCACAACACCAATTTCATTACAAGTGCATTGGAAGTTCCGTCAAAAACCATAGTCCATCAGGATCCCAATTCAGGTCCTTCATATGGTCCAGGTTCTTCATAATCAGTAAATAGCATGATATTCTCATCTGGGAACTCAAAATTCATAGACTGATAGTCATCTACCACTTGATGAGCCAAATGATATGTCAATACACTTCCTTTAATTTCCTTCTTAGTAGTGTACTGAATGTCGTATTCTTCCAAGACCATTTTCCATCTTGCTATTCTTCCGGAGAGAGCGGGTTTCTCGAATATTTATTTTATTGGATCCATCTTAGAGATCAACAAGTAGTATGAGTCAACATATACTATCTTAGTCGGCGAGCAGCCCATGCCAAAGCGTAACAAGTTTTCTCGAGCAGTGAGTATCTTGTTTCACAGTCGGTAAACTTTTTGCTAAGTTAATATATTGCATTCTCTTTTTGATCATGCTCGTCATATTGCCCCAATACACAATTGAGTTCTATAATATTGTCAAGTACATGATCAGAGGTCTTCCTTCAAACGGTGGCATCAGAATTGGAGGTTCCTGGAGGTACTCCCATATTTTGTCGAAGGCTATCTGACAATCATCGTTCCACTTCACTACTTGATCTTTCTTCAGTAACTTGAAGATTAGATCACAAGTAGCAGTCAAACGGGAAATAAATCGGGAAATATAGTTCAATCGTCCCAAGAAACCTCTGACTTCCTTCTAAGTACGGGTTTGACCCGCTGTCGCGCACGAATGAAAATGAGTGTTTTTAAAATTGTAGATAGTGACAATTGCTCGAGTCGTATCACAAGGATTCTTGAAATTGTTATTAACTAATAGAAATCTAATTGGGGTTAGTTTGGTTTAAAGTTCGATTTATGAAAATAGTTCAAAAGTAAGTGATTATAAAATAAGTGATTATAACAGGTTAATCTACCGATTCTACTTCCAACTTATCATTGGTCATTACAATTGTAATTCCCTAAACGATATCAATTCCTATTCGATTGTAATATTGATGAAACAAGCATTGAAAATACTACATGAGTTATGTACCTAATCACAAAATTAAGCAAACGGTTCACTGAATTAAGAAAACGGTTAAAGATGGCGCGAATTAACGAAAAAGCTAAGTTAAACGCGATTAATGTAAGGAACATATATCTCAACCGAATTAAATCCAATCTATTCTATAAGAAACGAATTAAGCACACGAAAATCATAGAATAAATTAGAAAGGAACTGAATTAAAATTGATAAGAACCACAAAGTCTTGTGGAATTTGAATTCGGTAGATTGCCCTTAGGATTAGTTCTCCATGAATGATTTTGTACAATCAAAATTTCTATCGTGAAAAAAATAAGGTTCACTACTGCAGCACGGCTTCATCCCTTATAAAAGAAAACAGGGTTTTCTTCCTATTAACTCAAACTGGGTCGAAAACATAACCCATACCCATAAAATTGACCCAAAACAAAATGTTTCTAATGTCTGAAACTTCCACGAATTAATCAAGCCTGCTACATTCCGAATCAGCTTTTGACTTCAACATGAAAGTTTTAGCTCTTTCTCTAAGCTTTCCAACTCATATTAGAAAGCCTCGATCCAATTCCTGTAGCTCCAGTTATGAATTTTTCAATGAAAGCTGCTAATGCTAAAATTTAAATACGAAAATCAAATTAAACCAAAAATAAACTAAATTAGAAAAATATTATAAAACATAAAAATAAACAAAGTAAAACATAGAAATGCTTAAGTATAAACATGGAAGAATTTTCATCAAAATTCACTGATCAAATTCCCCCATACTTGAACTTTTGCACTATGAGAAAAATAAAATAAAAAACTCAAGAAACACAATAGCATCATCAATTACTCATTCCAGACTACAAACTCTTCTTCTTCTTCGAAAAATGTTATTATGCTAAAGCCTAACTTACTCATCCTCCTTTTTGCTCTCTTTCATTCTGGCGCAATCACATTAAGCTTGTTATCTCCATACACTCATAGTAAGGCGACCAGTTAGTGACTCTAATCCTTTTTGCATGAGGTTCCGATACATGAGTGGTATAACCCTTTTCTTACCCAATTGTAGTTGCGGGGGATCGGACCATAATCCGCCCTACCAAGTTCAGCACCAGAAACCTCTGAACCAACCAACAACGGGTCTAATAATAAAAATTTGTAGGTTTCACAACCGTTGAGTTAAGTGACTGGTTGAGGGTTACCAAACTTAGAAGGTGCATTCCCTATATTTTTTTCAAATAAAACCTAGATCACTCACTTATATTCATCGGCTTCTCTACGTAGAGCATGTGTGAGATGGTGCTGACTGCTAAGATAAACTACTCAAGAGATGTTAGAGAATGAGAACTCAAGGCCATGTCATAATAAATATTCAAATTAATTTCCATATGCAGGAGACTAACGGTGTTGAGTCGATACCGATCTTGTGAACTTTTCCTAAGTCTCCACAACTAACCTCAGATTAATCTTATAGCTCAAAACTTACAAAAGGATGCATTTTTTTATGATAACTAAAAACAAAACAAAACGACGAACAAAATAAATGATAATGATTACCTCCCCCACACTTAAAATAAGCATTATCCTCAATTAAATAACATATTTATTAAAGTTGAGAGAAAGGAACAAGAACTCCCTGATCAAGTTGCAGCGTAGTTGGGCGCTATCAAAGAAAGCTCCTCTATGCTTGCATCTTCAGGCGCTGAACTTTTATGAAATAGCTTCAGGCGCTGCCCATTTACCTTGGAGACTTTGAGTACTTGCACTTTTAATTTCTAGTGCACCATGAGGGAAAACATTAGTAACAATAAAATGTCCAATCCATTTGGATCGAAGTTTCCCAACCATAAGCTTAAGGAGGGAATTAAACAGTAAAACATGTTGGCCCATAGAGAATTCATTTCTAGAAATCATTTTATTATGTAAGTGCTTAGTTTTCTCTTTATAAATCCTAGAGCTTTCATAAGCCTCTATCCTTAGCTCTTCAAGCTGTTGTAATTGTAGTTTTCTTTCAATTTCTGCTTGTTGCATCTCTAAATTACAACTTTTTACCGCCCAATAAGCACGGTGTTCTATCTCTACAGGAAGATGACATGCCTTATCAAAAACAAATTGATAAGGAGACATCCCAATGGGTGTCTTGAAAGCTGTTCTTTAAGCCCAAAGTGTGTCTTCTAGACGGAGGCTCCAGCCCTTCCTGTTAGGCTGCACCATTTTCTTTAAAACCTGTTTGATCTCCCTATTTGAGATCTCATCTTGCCCATTACTTTATGGGTGATATACAGTAGAGACTCTGTGCACAACCCCATACTTCCAGAGTAAAGCTTCCATGATGCGGTTACAGAAATGAGTACCTTGGTCACTTATGATAGCTCACAGTATTCCAAACCTGCAAAAGATATTGGACCTAACAAAATCTGCAACAACTCTAGAATCATTAGTCCTATTATGGATAGCTTCCACCCACTTTGAAACATAATCAACAATAAGTAAAATATAGAGAAAACCAAATGATATAGGAAGGGACCCATGAAGTTAATACCCCATACATCAAATACCTCACAGAAAAGTAGAGGTTGTTGAGGCATTTCACTCTTACGATTGATGGTTGCACCTGCTATCTGGCACTCTTTACACGTGTGGTAAGTCTCATAAGCATCTTTAAAAACAGTGGGCCAATAGAAACCTGATTCTAGGACTTTTCTTGCAGTTCTTTGAGGACCAAAGTGTCCCCCTACTTGAGATGCATGAGAAAAATTCAAAATAGATTCAATCTCATAGTCGCAGACACACCTCCTAATTACCTAATCACTGGAAAACTTCCAAAGATATGGTTCATCCCAAACATAATATTTGGCATCACTCTTGAGTTTGTGAATTTGTGACCTGGATGCACCTGTAGGGAAAATGCCAACAACAAGATAATTAACAAGGTCAGCAAACCAATGGGTGATCCCATGTAAGAATAAAAGTTGCTCATCAGGAAAGTCATCCTGAATGGGAAAAGGCTCTTCATCTCTCTCTATCCTGCTTAAGTGATCAGCCACTAAGTTCTCAGCTCCACTTTTGTCTTTAATATCTACATTAAACTCTTGGAGAAATAACACCCACCGAATCAATCTTGGTTTTGCTTCTGGCTTCTTCAACAAGTACTTTAAAGTTGCATGGTCAGTAAAAACAACAACCTTGGAACCTAGCAAATATGATCTGAGTTTATCAAGAGCAAAAACAATGGCTAGAAGTTCTTTTTCAGTGGTGGTGTAATTTGACTGTGCAGAATCTAAAGTCCTAGAAGCATAATAAATAACATGGGCAGCCTTGTCAACTCTTTGTACAAGGACATCCCCAACAGCATAATTATAAGCATCACACTTAATCTCAAAAAGTAGGGTCCAATCAAGGGGTTGGATGATGGGTGCGGAGGTCAATGCTTTCTTCAAGAAGTCAAACGCATGTTTGCATTTGCCGTTGAAGTTTAAAGGGGCGTCATTTTTAACAAGTTTGATAGCGGAAGGGCTATCTTGCTGAAATCCTTGATGAAACGCCTGTAAAAACCTCCATGACCAAGAAAATAACGAATCTCGCAAATGCAAGTAGGGTAAGGCAGCGTAGAAATTACATCAATCTCAGCAGGGTCAACAGAAATTCCTTTTTCAGAAATTATGTGACCAAGAATAATTCCTTGCTCAACCATAAAATGACATTTTTCATAATTTAAAACAAGGTCGGCCTCGATACATCTCGGTAAAACCAAATTCAAACTGCTCAAGCATGCATGAAAAGAAGAACCATAAGCAGTGAAATCATCCATAAAAACTTCCATGCAATTTTCAATAAAATTAGCAAAAATGCTAATCATGCATCGCTGGAAAGTGCCAGAAGAATTGAAAAGACCAAAAGGCATCCTCCTGTAAGCAAAAGTACCAAATGGGCAAGTAAAAGTGGTATTTTCTTGAACTTTAGGTGCAATATGAATATGAAAATATCCTGAAAAACCGTCAAGAAAATAGTAATGTGATTTACCAGCAAGTCGTTTAAGCATTTGGTCAATGAACGGTAAAGGAAAGTGATCCCTTCTAGTAGCCTGGTTCAATCTCCTATAATCGATACAAACTCTCCAATTGTTCTGAACTCTAGTGGGAACAAGTTCATTCTTTTCGTTTTTCACTACGGTGAGTCCATATTTCTTAGGTACAACCTACACTGGGCTTACCCATTTACTGTCAGAGATAGGATAAATGATACCTGCTTGCAAAAGTTTGGTTACCTCCTTATTCATAACATCTAGGATCAAAGGATTAAGCCTCCTTTGGGGCTGCCTTAACATTTCCGCTCCATCCTCAAGTAATATCCTATGCATACACATGGAAGGACTAATACCTGGAATGTCAGCTAATGTCCAACTAATTTCCTTCTTGTGCTTCTTCAAAACCTGCAACCGTTTATTTTCCTGATCAAAATCCAGGTTAGAAGAAATAATAACAGGGAGTTTCTCATCACTCTCCAAATAAGCATTTTTCAGATTATTCGAGAGTTGTTTCAGCTCTAGGGACGGGGGCTGCTTGATGGATGGAGTGTTTGGGGCAGCCGAGATGTTGAGAGCATCAGTTGCATAAACAACTTCATGGACAACAACTTCACCTGTAGGAAACATGTCACCCTGCAAGGCAGCATCAATCTAAGCATATAAAACACAAAGGTTAGTGTCAATACAATCAGCACATGAGAAAATATCATCAAACCCAGATAAGGATGGAAAATCAAGTGAAAACAATTCAGAGAAGGTGTCATCAACCAATTCAGAGATAAATTCAATATGAAAAACTGAATGATCTTCTAAGGGGTGTTTCATGGCATCATCAATGTTAAATTTTGCGACAATGTCACCAAATTCCATGGACATGATTCCATCGTCAACATCAATTTTTGTTTTCGTTGTTTTCAAAAACGGTCTTCCTAAAATGATGGGAACTCTGCTTGATTTAGTTTCTCCTTCCATGTCCAGAATTTAAAAATCTGCAGGAAAAAATAAATCGTTAACTTGAACAAGTACATCTTCCACTACTTCGGTGGGGCGGGCGCTGCTCCTGTTCGCCAGCTGGACAATCAAAATTGTATGCTATAAAGGACCAAGATTAAGGTTATTATAAATATAAGTAGGCATAACATTAATTCCATCTCCTAAATCAAGCATGCAATTCTCAAATTTACTATCCCCGATGGTACAAAGAATAGCAAAAGTTCCCGGATCCTTCTGTTTTTGCGGCAAGACCTGAGTAAGGGCTGAAACATTTTGTTCGCCTATACCCCTTTCAGATGAATGCTCAGGATGAATAAAAGCATAAATATTTCTTCCCAGGTTGACTCTTTCACATTCCTTCATCCTCCTCTTGTTGGTACACAAATCATCCAGAAACTTTGCGTACTTCGGAACCTGCTTAATTACATCAAGAAGCGGAATATTGACCGTCACTTTTCTGAATACATCTAAAATATCTCTGTCCTTGTCTACCTCCTCAATTATTTTATTTTTCAGAATTCTATGTGGAAAGGGAACAGGTGGTACATACTCTTTTTCTCGATTTTTCTTAGTTTCTACCATAATAGAAGGTGAAGGTGAAGAAAGTTCAGATGGAGAAGGTGAAGATGTCACCTCAAGAGTGTCTTTCATTTTTTCGGGAGCTGGTTCTGTAACCTTTCCAGATCTCAAAGAAATTGCACTCACATTAGTATAAGGACCAGGACCATTTGGATTCACAACTGTTTGGGCAGGAAGTTGGTTCGATCCCTGGGCTTGTATGGCATTCATTGAGGTAGCAAGTTGTCCAATTTGTGTCTGCAAGGTTAGAATACTAGATTTTGTCCTTTGTTGAAACTGAATATTTTTAGAAGTTAGTTTCTTGACCAGGTCCTTTAATGAAGGTCCAGAAGGTGCAAATGTGGTAGCTGGTGGAGTGTTCTATGGTTGTGGAAGGGGTAACAATAGATGTTGTTGTGTGGGTTGTTGGTTTCCATATTGAAGGTTGGGATGATTTCTCCAATTGGGGTTGTATTTGTTGGTGGGCAGGTCAGGAATGTTGTTGTACCTATTCTGATTATTGCCTTGATTGTAAAGATTTGCTGCATAAGCTTTAGGAAACTCAATGGTCGATTCATCTTGCAAAATAGGACAAGTATAAGTCGGATGTTCAGAAGAATTACAAATACCACACAATTTTGTTGTTTGAGTCTTATTCATTTCCAACTGTTTTACCAAAGAGGCGAGCTCGTCAATTCTGGTTTCTAAAGCTTTGGTGGAAGAAGCCTAAATTTCATTCACACTCTTTGTTTGAACATAACTGTTTCTGGTTGTGAACTGTTTGGAATTGAGAGACATATTTTCGATCAAGGCTTTAGCGGCAACCGAAGTTTTATCAACGAGGGCTCCACCACTAGCAGCATCAAGAATATTCCTATCCATCGGTAACAAACCCTCATAAAAGTAATGAATGAGTAATTGCTCGGTGATTTGATGTTGGGGACAACTGGATACTAATTTCTTGAATCTTTCCCAATACTCAGCAAGTGAGTCATTGTCATGTTTAATGCCACATATCTCTTTTCTGATCGAAGCAGCTCTAGAGGCAGGAAAGTATCTCTCTAAGAACACTCTTTTAAGAGCATTCCAGCTTGTGATGGAATTCGGTTCGAGGTAAGAGATCCAATCCTTCGCTGCACCTTGCAATGATATTGTAAAAGCTCTGAGTTCGATGTGATCTTTAGTGATTCCTTCAGATCTCAATGGTGTAGAGCACACAACCTGGAATTCTTTTAAATGCTTATGCGGATCCTCACCTGCAAGACCATTGAACTTTGGAAACAAGTGTATCAAACCAAATTTTAATTCAAAAGTTACATCAGCTTCAGGATACTCAATGCATAAACCAGTATAATTCACATCAGGGGAAGTCAACTGCCTTAAAGTTCTTTGGTCAGCCATATCAAAAACAGTTTCAAAATATGAATCAGATAAGTTGTGAAAATAATCAGAATCAGAATCAATTGTTGGTGGTGAACTATTGCTAGCCTGGACTGCTCTATGTATTGCATGCAAAGTTCTTTCTATCTCAGGACCAGAATCAAAAATATCAGAACAAGAAGACCTAGTAGCCAAGACTAATGCAGCAATGCAGCAACAATCGTGAAAATGACAACAATGTCCATATAAGACAGAAACGAACAAAATGAAGGAAAATAATTAAACAAAATTCAGAAAATATAAAAACACCAAAATTAATCTAATGATCGTGGACTTTTTCTGCTCCTAGTAGGCAAACAATTTTCACAATCGAACTCAATTTTTCCAAAAATCGATTTTTTTTTTACTCTACAAGGCGAATAAGCCACTATCATAAGGAAACTAGTGCCTAAACGCGTGGACACTAAACACATGACTAAAATATTAATTAATAACAACAAGAATCCCTGGAAACAGCGCCAATTTGATCCGTTGTCGAGCATGAATGAAAAGTGAGTGTTTTTAAAATTTTAGATAGCGACAATGGCTCGAGTCGTATCACAAGGATTCCTGAAATTGTTATTAACTAGTAGAAATCTAATTGGGGGTGGTTTGGTTTCAAGTTTTATTTAAGAAAATAGTGCAAAAGTAAGTGATTATAACAGGTTAGTCTACCGATTCTACTTCCAACTTATCATTGGTCATTACAATTTCAATTCCCTAAGCGATATCAATTCCTATTCGATTGTAATATTGATGAAACAAGTGTTGACAATACTACATGAGTTATATTCCTAATCACCGAATTAAGCAAACAGTTCACCGAATTAAGCAAACAGTTAAAGATAGCGCGGATTAACGAAAAAGCTAAGTTAAACGCGATTAAAGTAAGGAAGATATATCTCAACCGAACTAAATCCAATCTATTCTATAAGAAACAAATTAAGCACACGGAAATGATAGAATAAATTAGAAAGAAACTGAATTAAAATTGATAAGAACCTCAAAGTCTTGTGGAATTCGAATTCGGTAGATTGCCCTTAAGATTAGTTCTCCATGAATGATTTTGTACAATCAAAATTTATGTCATGAAAAAAATAAGGTTCACTATTGTAGCACGGCTTCAGCACTTATAAAACAAAATAGGGTTTTCTTCCTATTAACTCAAACTGGGTGGAAAACATAACCCAGACCCATAAAATTGACCCAAAACAAAATGTTTCTAATATCTGAAAATTCCACGAATTATTCAAGCCTGCTAAATTCCAAATCAGCTTCTTCCTTCAACATGAGAGTTATAGCTCTTTCTCTAAGCTTTCCAACGCATATTAGAACACCTTGATCTGATTCCTGTAGCTCCAGTTATAAATTTTTCAATTAAAGCTGCTAATGATAAAAATTAAATACGAAAATCAAATTAAACCAAAAATAAACTAATTTAGAAAAATATTATAAAACATAAAAATAAACAAAGTAAAACATAGAAATACTTAAGTATAAACATGGAAGAATGTGCATCAAAATGCATTAGTCCACGGGGAGCTGGCATTTCTCTAATGGCTTTAACCATGACAGGACTAACTTCGATACCTTTACCACTAACGACGAAACCTACGAGTTTACTGGATCTTACCCCAAAGGTGCACTTGTTTGGATTCAGCCTCAACTTGTACTTCTTCAATCTCTCAAACAGTCTGTGTAGATGCTCGAGATGTTCTTCTTTGGTCTGATACCTAGCTATCATGTCATCAACATAGACATCTATCTCATGATGGAACATATCATGGAACAAAGCTATCATAGCACACTGATAAGTTGCACCGGCGTTCTTCAAACCAAAAGACATAACTTTGTAACAGAAAGTGCCCCACTATGTGACAAAAGTAATCTTCTTCATGTCTTTAGGTGCCATCTTGATTTGATTATATCAGAGAAACCATCCATGAAGGAAAATACTTTATGTTGAGCGGTATTATCAACCAGAACATCAATATGCGGAAGCGAGAAGTCATATTTGGGGCTTTTCCTATTCAAATCCTTGTACTCTATACACATACGCACCTTACCGTCCTTCTTAGGTACCGGTACCACATTTGCAACCCACTGAGAATAGGACGTAACAACTAAGAAACCTGCATTGAATTGCTTCATGACCTCAGCCTTGATCTTTTCGGACATCTCGAGACGCATATGATGAACCTTCTACTTTATAGGAGGATAACCTTCCTTCATCAGTAGGCGATGAACCACAATGTTAGTATCAAGCCCTAGCATGTCTTCATACAACCAAGCAAAAATCTCAACATAGTCACGTAACATCTGGATTAACCTCTTTTTGACATTGTTTTCTAGGTTGGCACCTATCTTGATTTCTTTCTTGTCCTCTTTAGTACCCAAGTTCACAACCACGACTGGCTCTTCATGCGGTTGTATGGCTCTTTCTTCTTGTTTTAACAGTCTAGCAAGCTCTCCACGTACTTCACAATCTTCCTCACCTTCGTTCTCGACTTGGTAGATCAGATTTTAGAAGTCATAATTGGCAATAACAGAATCGTATCAATGGGACCTAGGGTGGATGTGGATCTGCAATTGGTTATGTAGGTGTGTGTAAGAACACATAGCTATTTTGAAAATGGTAAAGTAAAATAAAGACAAAGAGTGCAAAATTTGAATGCAAACATCCAATGATTTATTAAATGAAAATATGTGAATGAAATATGACAACCCTAACAAATGAACCATTGTGCCAAGGGTAAGGCACGAGGCTTAAAGTTATTGTTCAAATTACATAACCAAAAATTTGAAAGCAAGAAAACAAAAAATTCCATTTACTCCTGACTAAATGAGATTGGTATAAAGTTTACAGTCTTCCAAATGTTGAGCCCACTGCCGGTAGTAGGGAAGACCCGATTGTCTATGTCACAATTGCTATCAGTGTCTTCCACGGTGTTGACTTGATTTTTGTGAACTCCATTATTATTGATGCGGAATGGTGGTCTCCCAGAATTAGCACGAGCACAACAGACAGCCCTCTGATCCTCATAGGTCAAACCTAAACCAAATGTTTCGGATTTGTAAGGAATGTCATGAAGTTGACCCCAAAGAGTGCCACCACCTTTTTCTACCATAATCTTAGTTTCTTTCAGAGAAGTCATTCTTGGTGAAATCCTGGTAACTTTAGGAATAGTAGGAGCAACTTTATCAACAGGGGTTATCTGAGGAATTACTTCAAAGGTCTGGCAAGGAGTCTTAAAGAATTCACCATCCTTCTCAACATACTTAAAGGAGTTCAAATGGCTCACCATATATTCTTCTTCGCCATAAACTGTAATGATTTTTCCTTTTAGGGGATACTTCAGCTTTTGGTGTAGAATAGAAGTAACAGCGCCTTCCCCATGAATCCAAGGGCGTCCAAGCAAACAGGAATAGGTTGGAAGAATGTCCATCACATAGAAAGTAGATTTTAAGACCTGGGAACCCACTTTGATTGGAAGATCAACCTCTCTATGCACCATTCTCTTTGAATCGTCAAAAGCTCTCACCACAACATCACCGTATTTTAGCACAACCCCATCATAGTCAAGTTTGTCTAAAATAGCTTTTGGCAATACATTCAATGAGGAACCTGTGTCCACCAACACATGAGATAAGGTAGTTCCCCTACACTCAATACATACATGCAGGGCCTTATTATAGTTCCTTCCTACGGGAGTTAAATCAGCGTCAAAAAAGCCTAGCACATTATCAGTTGTCAGGCTAGAAACACAATTTTCGAATTGATCAACAGATATTTCTTATGGTACATGAGCACATTTCAGAAACTTTACCAAAGCCTAAGTATGGGCTTCAGAGCACAACAACAAAGATAGCATAGATATTTGGAAGGGGTCTTCCCCAGCTGTTCAACAATCTTATAGTCACTCTTTCGAATAATTTTCAATACTTCCTCCATCTCTTGTTTGGAGGTATCTTTAACAGTAACCTCTTTCGGGCAGGCTCAGTCATTTGTTCTTTGCATTAAGTCTCAGTAGTTGATTCAGTAATAGTGATACAAACTGGTGTAGT
The DNA here is from genome assembly GCA_948472305.1 of Vicia faba. Classification (NCBI taxonomy): domain Eukaryota; kingdom Viridiplantae; phylum Streptophyta; class Magnoliopsida; order Fabales; family Fabaceae; genus Vicia; species Vicia faba. Next base: position 74,191,173 of record OX451736.1, on the reverse strand, counting down.
AGCTTTTGGAGAGATCTCTGGAGAGAAAACTCTTCCACTTCTGGTAACCTTACTAGTCCAGAAATATTGCCAATATTGGGATTAGTAACTTTAGTATTTACATCTTTGACAGCCAATGATACTTGCTTGACACCATGGTAGTAAACACCATCTATATAATTCCAAAGGATAGCCTTGTCAGAGGAATAAGGAATTGGCTCAGGTGGGGTAATGATCAGAGGAGCAACCCTAGACTCGGCAGTAATCTTCACAAGATCCTTAGAAGTGATTCTTATAGGAGTACAAGAAATTGTAATCACGGACACGTCTTCAAGCTCCAGGCCTTGAGACATACTCTTGCATAAGCTCTCCACGGAAAGAGTTTTCTCAAATAGAATTACACGGTCATCTATCAGACGTTGAATACCTTCTTTCAGAAGTACACAACTATTGGATTGGGACGCATAGTAGTAGCAGTTCTTAATGCAACCCATAAATAAATCGGCTTGCAACATCTTCTTCTTAACAATCATCAGAGGAGTAGTTAAGTCACTCACAACAGAAACATAAGAAACATCGTCAATAGAATTAATTCCTTTGTCATGATTAGGCATAGGTGAAGTGATCACATTAGGAGTCTCTGGAGGATCAAATTCAATCTCCTTAGAGTCAATCATGTCTTTAATTTTATTCTTCATAGCCCAGCAATTGTTAGTGTCATGTTCGGGACTATTGGAATTATAGGCACACCTTGCATTGCGATTATAACGGGGAGAATAAGTATTGGGGTTCTGAGGAGGATCCTTTAAATCAATCAGTTCTGCCTTCAACATGTGTTGCAATGCTTGAGACAATGGCATGTTGAATTTTGTAAACTGTCTCCAGGGTGCATCCTATCTACACTGATTGTTCTGTTGTTATTGCAGTGGCGTAGGATTAGAGATCAGAACAGTCCCCACAAATTGGTTACAGTCACTCGTATCACGATCCTTCTGGTTGTACACAACATTCGATTCTCTCTTACCGTTGTATGACTTCTTCGTAGTACTCGAAGATGTAGCCACCTGAATTTTACCACGTCTACTTCCATTCTCAACATGTTCCCCTATCAATATCAGTTCAGTGAAACCGACTGAAGAACTTACAAGTAGGTGATCATAGAAAGGACCTTTTAGCGTACTCATGAACATGTCAACCAATTCCTATCAGCCAAATAAGTCTGAACTCTTCCTGCAAGATCTCTCCATTTTTGTGCATACTATTTAAAGCCTTCCTCATAACCCATGGACATACTCTGTAGTGGCATGCGGGATGGTGCAAAATCAGAATTATATTGATACTGTCTATAGAAAGATGCATTCAAATCTTCCCAGGTATGGATATTGGTACCTCTGAGTTGATAATACCATTCCAATTGTGTTCTAGACGGACTCTCTTGAAAGAAATTCAACCACAATTTCTTGTCAGCAGTGTGCGGTTGAATTTTCTGAACATATGATCTCAAGTGCAGCTTCGAGCAAGAAACACCATCATACTTAGCAAAGGTACGAGTTTTGAACTCAGGGGGAACGATAACTCATGAGACTAAGCCCAATTATTTGAAGTTCAATCCAGGCACCTTTTGGATCTCCATAACTTTCATACGTTCTTCTAACAACTTGTACTTCTTGTCAGCAGGGGGATATTGTTCATCCAAATAATCATCTTCTTCATCAGAACATTTATCAGAATAATGATTGCTTCTTTCAGTTTTCACACTCTTACCATCTTCATCCCGTCCGTCGCCTTTTTCCAATGGGGTATCAAGATCTTAAGCTTTCTTAACTAGACCTATGAGTCTTCTCCCCAGGTTAAGGATGTCGATTGGTTTCTTTGTCTTCTTCTTCTTATTCCCGTTATCGATGACGCCTTCAGTTATTCTTTCCCCTTGGCTAAGTTCAGGAACATCTCTTGGAACTGAGAATTCTGAGCCTGGAGTTCTTTGATTGTGTGTTCGAGAGCTATTTCTTCTTAAATAAATAGAATGAAGATGAGAAACCTATCTCGGAAACCTGTTATGCAATGATATGTATGTCATGTAGATGCATATGCAATGTTTTCAAGGACCTCGTGGGATTTAAATTTGTTAATCAAAAGGAAATGGAAATAAAGATTCTTATTAGTAAGTTTAAATTATAACTATCTATTAGGCTTACAAGGAAACAAATTAAAGGTTACAAGGAAACAAATTATGACTGAAGTCTCCCATGGACACTTCCTCTTTGTGTTGACATATGCATTAAGAATCTACTCATTGTTAAGTCATTTAGTCAGCTCCAACACTTTCTTCTCACTAGCATAGAATTGAGTCTCAAAGGTGTCCCTCTCTTCTTTCAACTGAATCTAAGACCTTTGTAGCTCTTCAAGATATGTAGGCATATCTGGATGAAAGATGGTATGAGGAATATCTCCTTCAACAATAGGCTCCACAATCACTAGTAGGACAATAGGATATGGCATTATAAGATTTTTGGCATGAGATCGCACCCATCTGAGGCAGGGCTCCAAAGAAATGGATTTTTTGTGTCCCAAAGTCTTGCTATCAATCTTATTCACCATGCCCTCAAGCACGTATAAACTTTTGATGGTATATTTGAGGATCATTCTCGTAGTTGATTACAATACCCTAGATAAGCATATCATAAGGACCGTCTCTTCGAGCATAACTAAATTGACGTAGAGCTAGAGAAGGGTTGTAAGTAATTCCTACCCCTATGCCAAGGAGTGGCACATTATGGAATTCCCCACAATGGTCAATAATAGTGATGTCCTCCTAAGATCGGGAACACCAATAGATATCTGAATGAGAGAGTGACATCATCCTTCGAGACCACCTCAAACCTTGTTCATTCTTTATCACTAATCAGGGAAGGTGCGAAATAAACCACCTAGATAGTAAAGGTATGCAACACATGAGAATCCATTGTTTCCTCATAGTACGAGTGTGATGAGAGTAAAAAATATCTCCAAGCAAACTAGGCACATGATTATGAGTAAGAAATATTTTGATGGCGTTCACATCTATGAGTTAGTCTGGATTAGGGAATAGTACAAAAACATAGATCAACAAGGCCAAGATCTCCTCAAAAGCATGAAAATCCATAGCATCTAGAAATGACTGAGCCTTCTCCATCATAAATTTAGCAAGAAGACCTTTAACCCCACTCCTTGCTTCCCAATTAGATACAATGTTTGACCGCTTCAAATGTAAGGTTGTTGCAATAACTTCAAATTTTGGAACTTTCTCTAAACCGGTGAATGGTGTCTGATCAAGAATAGGTACTCCAAGTAGCTTAGAAAACTCTTCCATTGTGGGTAACAACTGGTAATCTGGGAAAGTAAAATAGTGATGCTTAGGATCAAAGAACTGGAACAGAACACTCATCATATTTTCTTTAAAACATGAGGTGACCAAACTGAGTAGATAATCATGCCTCTTGGTGAATTGAGAGTTTTTGGGAACCTTTGAGACTAATTCCTTAAGCTTGGAAGGTATCCTCACAAAGTTTATTCAGATAGTATTTCTGCGAGCGGAGGCCATAACCTGTAACAAGGAACAAAGTTAAATCCCTAGGTCCTTGAAATGGTTAGTGGAAATGTTATGTTATGATGATATGTGTTATGATGTTATGTTCATGTTAGATAAGTAGCAATCACAAACAAGCCACACAAGAGCCTTAGGTTTAAAGGCTTGCATGGAGTCCATAGGTAAATACCCTTTCCCATTAAAGTTAAGTTGGCTCAACCTGTCCTAAAATAGTAACTGGGTTCTAGGAATCTCATATCACGGATCTTTCTCGCAGGATTTATTTTAGCACGGCAACTAGCTTGCCACCAATACATCCCGAAAGTTGAATCTCAATGAGCGTAGCATCGAGTATCAACCAACTTTGGACTGCACCAAATTTGGCTATCTCACTACTTTCTAATGGCCAAGATGGGTCAATTAAGGTTCTAAAAGTAAGTTAGTGTTAACGACACCACGCGGAAGCCTAATGCTATCCTTGACTGACTCAAGGAACATCAGTACCAACCAAAGTGTCACACTAACTGTAGCTATCATGTTAACCATATCGTTGTATGTTGTATAGTCTTTATGATCTATTGCTACTTACCTAAGGAATCCCTAGATCCAGGTGTAGGATCTTTCACAAACAGTAATACCCAAACAAACCCTTAAAGTAATGCAGACAATTCAGACAAATAAAGAAATAAAAAATATCTAAACTCTAAGGTAACCCATCTTTTTAAAGTATATTCCCCAGCAGAGTCTCCAGTTATGTCAATTCTCTCGTAAAAAATGGAACCTGGGGTCTTTATAAATATCCTTGTCATTTACTTCTCCTCTAGAGGAAGACATATTTGGGCGACAACCTCACGCCATGTTTGTGAATATTCTTTGAAGGACTCTTTATCTTTCTAGGACATTGCTCAGAGTTGATCTATGTCTGGAGCCATGTTAACATTTTACTTATACTAATGAACAAACGCTTCACTGATATCATTTAAAGTTCATATTTGTGTATTATCCAATCACATGTACCACTTAAGAGTGGCACTGGTCAAGATATCTTAGAAGTAGTAGATTAGCACTTGATGATTATTGGTTTGGGTTTACATCTTACTGGCGTACATGGTTAAATAAATTTGTGGACATGAGTTCCCTTTGTATTTCTCGAAGTCTGGTACCTTGAATTTGGTTGGTAACTTTACATTGGGCACAAGACAAAGATCACGAGTGTTTTTCCCAAAAAGATCCTTTCCTCTGCCTTTGCATTTCTTGGAATTGATTATGGAAGTTTTCCATTCTATCTTCAACACCCAAACACTCAGAAGGTTCAGTATGGTAGACTTGTTCATTTCCAAATGGGACAGTATACACTACTAGAGAAGGAACAAACATTACGGGAGAAGGAATAATCATTACATGTTGTACTGTAGGAACTTCAAGAGAAGGTTGGTACTCTTCAAGTATGAAGTTAAAAGGTATGCCCTAGGGATATCCCTTAGGCATATGGTATTGTGGAGCATCAACGGGAGTTATAGATGTAGGAGCAGTGACAAATTCAGAAATTACAGTAGTTTGGACTTTGAACAAAATGGAAGTGTGATCTTTATGCTCAAAATGGAATGAATCTTTGAACAGTGCTTTAAACAGTTGGATAATGCATCAATAATCTATGTAAAGCTCATATTTTTTTGAGTTTTAGAATAAATCAAGGACCTATAACAAAGATATTAAGGTATGGCATATATTTGGACCTCCATTTGGACATGAATCCTGACCAATATCCAGCTTCACCATAGCACCTTCATGTCTTCGAAACTTGGTGCTCAATCAAGATAAATTCATGCTCTTGGTAACATTGGAAATATGGTCCCATACTCTACAACTTCATTGTTGAAAACTTTGCTTGAATCAATTTGGATCAATAAGAAAACTAGCCAACAAATTGGACTTTCAAGCTGAAAAACACTTAGAAAAATTTCTAAGTACTTGGTATTTCAACAACTTTGAGACCCCAACTTTAACACTTCATATCTTCCAATTCCCATGAGATTTTTAGTCAATTATTTCAATAATGTTGAATTATTTAGGATCATATTTAAGTACATCCCTTGGGCATGAAAAATTATTGCTTGGATTGGAAGTTATACGCTTGAAAAGTCGTGCACTTGAACATAAGTTTTTGATACTTAGAAAGATTTCAAGTTCTTCATCTTTGCCCTTTTTGCAAGTTACCTCAATTTTTGTGATTTCACTTGATCAAATTCAACTATCAACCATATTTTTATTATATTTGTCTTGAGAAGTCCATATTTGACCAAAAATCTCAACAGTCAAAGCTTGGACTTGAGCAGTTGACTTTTTTTTATCAAATGAACTTTAAATATCAAATTATCAATGAATCAAAATCCTTTAGCCAATTTGAACATATGAGAGGTCCATATAGAAGCACATGATAATTTTGAATCATATTTCAAAACATTAGATCAAGTTTTAGATCAAAAGTCAACATTCAGTCAACTTTAACCTAAAACCCTAATTTGACGTGCAGATGAATTTGAAACTTGATGAAGTTGAGAATGATGCACACTTGAGCTTGAATATTTATGGAGGGGAGCCACTTGATCATTATGAATGAATGAGAAGCTTGAATCAGTTGGATTCCTTGATTCAAAACACCTATCTTGTGAAAGAAACAAACAATACAAATCCTTGCATAATTATGAGGTTAGTGATATAAAATGAATGAGATGATCTCTTGATGTTATGCAAATGATGAAAAAAGATGGTGGGATCTTAGGTCACAAATTGGGGTATAACACACTTTATGTGCGACCGTATTTTCAGAATTTTCCTTTGAGTTGTGTTTATATAAAAAAAATCACTTATAATCAAAGTGAGTATAAGTTAATCAACAACCAATTCAAGACAAAAATAGTCCCGGAAAAATTCTCATTAGTCGATCGATTAATCAATGCTATTTAAAAAATTTATTAATGAAAATTAAAGTAAGTAAAGAGATAAAAGAGAGAAACGAGGACTTGTTTAGGAAGTTTACAAATCGTCCTCTCTATGGCTACGTCTCCCCCCAATTCCAATTTTGGAATTAGGATACTTTATTACTAAGAAAAATGTTGATTACAAGAGAAGTGTTCCAAGAGAAACCCTACAAAACCTAACTATTTGTTATTGATTCAACACCTTCTCTTCTTTTGATCTTGAGCAACACCAAGACACAATATCATACCAATTGATTCATTGAATCTTGCTACTTCCTTGGGTACCAAACTCCAAAGGATCTTTCATGCATGATCAATTGTACCTATTGAACACAAGTCCTTTTAATTCGATCCGTTGTTCTCTCGCTACTTCCTTGGGTACCAAATTCTGAAGTATTTTCACTTGGCCGCAATCCTCTCTTGAAAGACTTGAACAAAACCACCAAATCTACCAAATATCTTGGAGGAAAAATCCTAAGTTTTTTTGGATGAAAACCTATGCAAATCTCAACCTTATATTCACTGCTACATAAGAACCTAATTGGATGTTATCAAACTTCACCTAGATGGCATCCCGACAAAAGATGATTATGTATGACTTATCAGTGTGTATGCATAGGTTAGAGGTTGAAGATGAAGAGAAAATGTAGTAAGTGTTTATAGTTTCATCAGGATAGAATTATGCATGAATGATGTATTTATGGTTTTGTAAGTTACATGGCAAAAAGGATATTGTAGGAATCAAGGAATTAAAAAATGACTCAAATAGTCAGTATGTTCCAACCTAAAACACGAATGTGTCAGCATATGTACACAAAAACAGTAGTATATGCCTGCCTATGAAGGAGCATGTATCGGTATGAGCCAGTCAGAGGCTACATACTTCAAAATGATAGTAAATGTGTCGGCCTATAAGTAACACATGAGGCTAAAGAGGGCGAAGAATGGTTATGTGTAACACCTGAGGGCGAGGGGGTGGTTGTCGGTGCATGAGGCATGACAATGAGACACTCCTAGCACTTTCTAGGGAAAACCCGATTTCATATCAGAATGAGAGGGATCCTAAGGTTGTGAAGGTATAGGATTGCATGGTTGAAGGAAGGCTAATACGAATTAATTGGTAATATATATACTAACGAGATGCATCTTATTTCCGGTAGCTCATTCCATAAGAACTCCACAGTTAAGTGTGCTTGACTTGGAGCAACTTTGGGATGAGTGACTGTGATCGGTGGATCTGGAACTGACTGTTTAACGCTGGTTCGCGAAATGTCGCGGAAGCAAGAGTCGCCACCGTCTTTTATTTTCTCCAAATGGAAAGGACAAAAGCACAGAAAAATTCCTTAAAGAGATTGCTCTCGGTTCGGGAGGTAGGTTATAGAAAGGGAAGGTGTTAGCACCCTTTCTATCCATGGTTATCCATGGGCTCTTAGATACTTGCTCATTGTGTTTTCAAAAATGGTTTGTTTGCTTTTCAATGTGGGTTTTAAAAAGTTTCTTTGAAAATTCCAGTTCGACTCTTGTATCAGTCCTCAAGAGTGTTTGAAAAGTTGCTTTCGAAATCTTTTTGAAAAGGTGTCGGTGTGAAAAGTATTTTTGTTTTTTAAATTTAGAGCAAGTATCTAGAGTCGTCTACCTACCCTAAGGAATTCGTCTGTGTAAATATCCTTAAAGTAGTGCCATCCCACCATTGAGAGGTAGGTAGCACCACCGTTGGAGGTGTTCGGGTCAATTCGAGGTTCGGGACATGGTGATCACCAGAGCAATGGGAAGACACCTTAGAAGCTACCCTCATGCCAGGTTCCCGGATCATGAGGACTTACTAAGACATCCTCTACTCGACGATCACCTTTCGAGGCAAGGCAACAGAGAGGCGTACCCTAGGGGTGGTGTGTGCGATTTGTGTGTCGTTTTCATTTATATTTGTCTTGTGTCATGTCATTGTGATCTACGCTTGATTTTATTATGGTCATTCATTCTTGCATGCTTTGTTTAACAGTTAAGATATTTGCGGGAAAAGTAATTCTAAAGCTATTACAAATGGCGCGGGTCCACATCGCCAAAATTAAACCGGACCCGATTTGACAGAAAGTAAATAAATTAAAAGTGCGAGAAATAACATTTACAAGACTTCGGGAGAGATACATAATTATTTAAACGACATAAAATAAATGTGCGAAATTAAACAATCAAGTCGAAAGGAGGGCGTTGGACCCTTTTGCAAAATTAAAATTAATAAGGAACTAAAATTAAAATTAGAAGGAAAAGAACTTATTTTTTGGTGTTTTTTAGTATTTTAAGATTTAATAGAAAAAGAATTAATTAAAATTAACTTAAAATGTTAAACCTAGTTCTAATTATTTTTAAGTTTTTTAAGAAAAATATTGGAGTTTTTTAACCTAAATGAAACCCTAATTGATTTACAAGTTTAATTATAAAAATAAATAAATAAATAAATATTATTATGAAAAAAGAGAAAAAGGAATAAAATTTATTAAACCTATTTCTATATTTTTTAGATTTTTTATCAAAAGAATTAATATTGCAAACCCTAATTTAAACTAAATTTATTACAATGCATTTATTTGTAAGAAAATATTAAAATAAAATACTTATTATATTTTTGTCTTTTCTGATTTTTTATGATGTTTTTGTATTTTGTTAAAAAATAATTAGTTAAATCAAAACAATAAAGTAAATAAAATAACAATTGAAAACAAAATAAAAAAAGAAAATTGCAAACCAGGGGGGGTGGAAGTCCCAATATGGAGGTTTTGATTGTGAAATTCTGGCCCAATAAGACATGGGTCCATTGACTTTTTTGAGTAACGTACAGCAATGTTGACCAGCGTTTATGGTGCTCTCCCAATCTCCGCCCTTGGCTTGATCTCAGTGTACACGTGGGTGGAAGGATGATGAAGGTGTATGCTGTGCCTTGACATTGAAAACGCACGTGAATTCCTGTGGAAAAATAATGTGAAGAATAACGCAGACCTGGGGTTCGAACCCAGGTCTTGGACGTTGCAAGCATATGTACCTGCCACTGAGCCACTTCAATTACATTTAATATATAATATCAAACAAACAATATAAAAAGAAAGTGGGTCAACGCTTGGGAACGCGCGCGAGTTTTCAAACTAGCGTATCACTTGTTGACAACACATCATCTTCCTCACCATCCCTGTAAAACAAAAACAAAAGCAACGGTTTTATAACTGTTCTTTTAGGCCATTTTCAAGAAAATAGTGATTAGCTCTCCTTGGCACATAAATTCAGCGCGATTGTTGCATCTTCTTCGTCCAAGCTTGCTGGTTTGAATGGTGGTGGTTTGGAGTCTCAATTTTTCCTAGTTTCAGAATCCCTAATTTGAAGCTCTGAAAACCCTAAAATTCAATCATGGTATAATCGTATATAGTGCACAAAAATACAATTGAATGCATTGGTTAGCTTCAAAACATCATAATGAACATGAATCCATGAATAAAAATTACAAAAGATGCTTAAATTATGATGCACGATTCTGTAATTTTTCTGAAACAGTTTGAGTCCTAGGTACCGATTCTTGGCGTTTGAGTGGGTGATTCTGATTGGAATTCGTTCAGTAGGCCTTCAGGAAGCTATTGGAACAAGAATTGCACTTTGAATCCACCTCTAACAATGATTTCAGAATTGCTTTTTTTGACAAAAATTCCAAGTTTGTTAATGGCCCTTGAGCGCAGCTTTTTGTGTCTTTGCATTAGGTTTATGATCAGGTATTTGTATGGAAGGCATTAGGTCAACAAAACTCAATCAAATCCATGGCATTGATGGTTTTTGGAAATTTGATTTTAAGGATCTTTTTCAATCTTTTTCAAGTGTTCTTTGTGTCAATTAGGATCAATTTGCTCCAAATCTTTCCACATTTAGCTAAGCACGAAATATTGAGGCTGAAATATGTACAAAAAGATTTGAAAACTTAGGTTAGTATTTTTCCTATATTTAATTTGATTTAAATGAATTAATATAAATAATAATTCAAATAAAAAAATAAAAAATGAGAAAATACTTCCCTTTGGGCCAAGTGGTCGTGCACATGCTTGGAATAATGAATCATGGAAGAAAAATGGGCCCATTAGCAATTTTAGGTCATTTGAAGTAATGTTGACTTTTCAAAATATCCAAAAATTTCCCAACTTCCACAAGGCATAACTTGCTCAATCTTTAAGCTTTTCTCATGTTCTTGGACATTTTGGAAAGGTCTTTGAGTCCTCTAACCAATGCCTTTGGTCCCATGTCATTTTGATTTACCAATCTCAAGTTATGGCCTTTGACTTAAAGTCCCTTTTTGTTGACTTTTGAAAATGACCTATAATGTTGAAATTGATAACTTTTTGTGAGAGAACTTCTTGGACTTGAAGTATGAAGATGAGTTGTAGGAAATGTCTTTCTCTTCAAAATGAGATTTGGATGGAATTTTTCTGATAATCCATGTGAAAGTTATGCCCTGGTCAATTTTAGTTGACTTTTTCAACTGTCCAAATAAGGAAACTTTTGCATCTTGATGATTTCTGAGCCAAATTTTGAGAATCATGATCAAGCATTGATCAAATGATGTTTGTGGCTTCAAAATGATATGTTGACCAAAAATTTGGACTTTTGACTGTCAAATGACCATTTTGCCCCTACAGTTGACTGTAGTGCAGTTTGGGTTTTTGACTGTGCAATTTTGAGCTGAATGCTTTGAAACTTGACATGAGGATACTTGACCATGTTTGTAGGCATGTGAGACTTGATTGGGCCTTTGAAAACTTCCTTTTCTTGATCAGAACACAAACCCTAGTTTTGACTGTATAGGAGACCTTTGCACTGTGCAACCCTTGGGGAATTTTGCAGCTTGGCTTGGCAATTTCTTGGAGAATATGGGAGGGCAAATTTTGGGGTACAACAGTGACCTTCTGGGAAGTTTTCCAGAAAGCATGTGAGTGAAGACAAATCACACTGGATTCAGTCAATAATTCTGAAGGCAGTATGGGGCATTACAAATGGTATTAGAGTTAGACCTCTCCCAATACGATGGGGTTCAGGAATGAACCAAGCGAAAGTTAGTGGGTATGTAACACCTGAGGCCAGAGAGGGAAGAGAATGGTTACTTGTAACACCCGATGGCGAGGGAGTGGTTATCGATGGACGAGGGATGACAATGAGACACTCCTAGAAGTTTCTATGGAAAAACCAAATTCACATCAGAATTAGAGAGATTCTGAGGTTGTACAGGTATGGGATTGCATATTTGAAGGAAGGCTTATGCATATTAATGGTTACTACCTATAACAATAAGATGTATCTTCTTTCCGACAGCTTTTTCCATAAGAACTCCACAGTTAAGCGTGTTTGACTTGGAACAATTTTGGGATGGGTGACCTTCTGGGGAGTTTCTTTCAAAGCGTGTGAGTGAGGATAAATCACGCTAAAAAAACCCGTGTTGGTTTGTGGGGTTAGTTAATAATCTCGAATGAAGTATGGGGCATTACACTATACACAACACATGTCGGCCTATGCAACACAACTCCACGTGATTTAATACATAGTTGCATGTGTCGACCTCAAACACGTATGTGACGGCACATGCATTGCAATTTTGACATGTTTCAAACATGTTTTAAATGAACCATATGATTCCTAAGACCTCTAAATGTACAAGATGCCACACTAAATCGAAGATGCCGTCCAATATACAAAAATGATAAGTTCTTGCAATTTTGGCATCATGCAAAACATATCTAGAGGCAAGTTGCACTCACAGTGGCCGATTCTGAGCAGCCACCAAAGATTCCACCAAAGTAGTCACCCTTTCCATTCCAGACCTCAAAGTAGTAACCTCTTCGTGGATTTACCATTTCTCTTGATCAAGATGGTCCATTTTCCTTTGACAATTAGCTCGAGTATTGTACTGATAAGGCAACTTGATTGTACAAAGATCGAGATAAATGAATAAGACCCCTGGAAACCTTGTGGAATGCAAAGCCAAGTGTGAGATGATGAATCATATGCAATGCAAATGGTTGTTTTTATTTCTTCAGTTTTTAATAAACCTAAGAAGTTATAATATTTGCAAATAATAAAAGAAATAAAAACAAGCTGAAAAGACTTAGAGTTATTTTGGGATGAGTGACCTTCTGGAAAATTTCCTATAAAGCGTGTGAGTGAGGACAAATCACACTAAAAAGACTCATGTTGGTTTGTGGGGTCAGTCAATAATATTGAAGGCAATCTGGAGTGTTACACTATACACAACATGTGGCGAGCTATGCAACATGACTCCACATGATTTAATATTAAGTTGCATGTGCCGGCCTGAAACACGTATGTCTCGACACATGCAGTACAATTTTGTGCAGAAAATTATTTTTAATGAATGAGACCAATTTCAAACATATTTAAAATGATTCCTAAGACCTCTAAATGTACAAGATGCCATACTAACTCGGAGATACCCTCTATGATTCCTATTTTCATAGGAATGAGACCAATTCCTATGATTCCTATGATTTTTAATGAATGATACCACTAATATAACACCCTCTAAAACCCCACCAAATAATAAGATATAAATCAGAGTAATATAATCATGCATATCAATAAAGGGTGTCACACATAATTCAAATTCACATACATCTGTCATACTCAATAACACTTAATTATAATTCAATTTTTCCATACACTTCCACATATGCATTTCACAACAAAATCATTTTCATGCAAACAAATATAATATTTAAGCCGCATAATCAATTCATTCATTGAATAACTTAGGCATTAAAATTCAATTCATCACATAATTCCAATACATATGACAAATAGAAAGAGTATATAAAGTATCTCTCAAATATGAATTCAAAATCGTTCCCCAATGTTACATAACATCAGAGCATGACCCAAAAACCAAAATTCTGAAAAGAAATAAAGATAACTGCTCCAGATACTCTCTTGCTAGAAGCAACTTTAATCTTCACTACCTGAGCGATGTCTTTATAAAACATCATTCCAACAAAAGGGTAATTGTTGTACCCCAAAATTTTCCCTCTCACTTATCAAATATTTTCTCACAAGGATCTCTCTTGGTTCAAGACTGCACTAGGGTTGACCAACTCAAGACACCTTCTCAAGCACTGATGACCAAAATTGGGGTTTGAGATTGCACAAGGATAATTGAACTTTCAATGCTTCATATGACTTTCATGGATCATTATGGACCCCCAAGATTACTCATGTCAAGTTTCACGCCTTGGATCACACTTTTGCTCAGTCAATTGAGCAGTTGACCTAAAAATCAATTATATTGGGGAAAAAGTCAACTATAGCCAATTTACAGTCAAACTTCATAATTTTTTATCCACATAAATATTATAAACTCATATGTATCATTTTATCAAGTTTGGACCATAATTTCTCAAGAAATTTGATCAAATCATCAAAAGGGCAAAATGGTCAAAATTAGGGTTTTGACTGAGAAAGGCCAATTTCTGATTTTTGACCTAGCAAATGGTCAATTGGTTTGAAGCATGGTTTCAAGAGTTCAATTGTATCTTTTTGACTAATGGAATGACCTAAAATATTGCTCAAGATCAATTGGATTGATAATGAATTTTCAGTCAACTGATCAAAAGTCAATTGTACACTTAAAAGTCAAACTTTGACTTTTTGGTCAAAATCCAATGTCAAAGATCACTATTCATCAAAACATGTCAAAATATGAAAACTATTCATCAAGAAATCAAAAAGTCAAGATTTCATTTTGAAAAGTCAAAGTTTTCTAACTTAGAAATTTTTCTGTGTTTAAAACTTCATGTTTCTTCACAACTTTGAGCCAATTTTTCACCATGATGCGAGAGGATTCAAAAGAAACTTTCAACATGAAAGTTGTAGATCTCCATGATATCTACAACATTTATTTACACAACTTCTTCTAAAAATACTTGGATCTCAAGTTATTGATTCATAAAGTTATGGTCTTGAAATTGAACACTTAGTGAAATTTTGCCCTAGTTTTGGTCTGGATTTTGACCTAACTTCATGGCACTTTTTCATATAGTTACAAAGGTAATTTTTAAAAGTGATTCAAATAGGGATTGTAGAGCACATTACAAGCTTTCCAAAACTTCCCATAACTCCTTGAGATTTTTTGTGAGCAAGGAGAATCGAAGAGATGAAATTAGGGTTTTCAAACTTGAATTACAAGACATTTCATGATGAACAAGAATTCAAATCCAAGCCTATGCTGCATAATCTTCCCTTTGCAGGACTCAAACTTGTTTTTCACTCCATAATTAAATGTGTACACAACATATGGAGCCATTGTCCAAGCATTTGAATCATTATCCAAGTTGCATTTCCATTTTTGGAAGAAAGTAACCATTCCATTCTTGTAAAGAGGCTTTAATCACAAAGTCAACTTGTATGGAGCTTTGCACTTGTTCTTTATGCACAAGCATGCTCTATAAACTCAAAACAAACATGTTTAAAGTTGCTAGCCACCCTAAAAGTCATGTACCTTGCATTGAAACCATGTTTGTCAAGATAACTCATAACATTTGATTCTTTGTTTGACCATTTCAAACCTCAAAACCTTTCCTCTATAAATAGAGATAATATTTGCAAGAGAGGACACGAATATACAAGCTTCAAAACTAGCCAAAACTCAGGGTTGCATCACAAACCACCATTATTGCATATTCTGACCAAGAACTTCAAACTTCCATTTCACTCGTGCATTTCTTGGCCTTTTGCTTCCAAAAGTTTCCAAACATCATACATAAGCCATCCTTATCCCTGTTACACGAATGTAACACCATCTTCATCCATTTCTAAGTTCAAAAATAGAGCATCACAGTTGGACTTCTCCAGATCACTCCAGCCACTCTCAGCTCAAGCCAGCCATTACATTAGCTTCATAGACGTCCAAGGAAGCTAACCTGATCATCAGCACTGCCTGAAACAAGCTCAAATCCATTTCACGATTTCCAATTTTGAGGTATTTTTCTTGAACTTCTATCTTCATATTTAGGCATTGTTAGGCTTGCATTTGTGAAGATAAAATATAGACATTATTGCCCTGAAACTATACATGTCCATATATTTCATTTATTTTGATTGAGTTAGGAGAGTTTTGAGTTTGAACTTTCTGAAATATTTAGGTCATAATTTTGTACTTTTAGAAATTCTCATTCATCTTTGATTTATAGCTTATGATATTTATATGATTGAATTCGTATGAAAAAATGGAGCAATTTTCATGTTTGCATCTTTCATTTTTGTTGAGAAATGGTGAAGTTACAGGATCCATGGCGGGAGGTTGAAGATGAAGTTGTATTCAGGGTATAACTTAGATTATATATTTATTGTTTTGTTTATATCAACGGATGTATAGCCACCCGAGTGGTAAGGCAGCGTGCGTTTCATGCTAAGGGTGTGGGTTCAAGCCTCAGCGCTGCCACTTTTTTCTGATTTTTCATATTTTCTCTTGTTTTTGTCACATAACAGATGCGTTAGGCCTCCAAACAATTGGGCCTTGTATTTTTGCTACCTCTAACCCCCTGCCTTACTATTGCACACATGGCCCAACCTTTTATATTTTCATTTATTTTCTTTTCTTATTTTATTTTCATTTTCAGTTTTCCTTTTTATTTTTATTATTATTATTATTATTATTATTATTATTATTATTATTATTATTATTATTATTATTATTATTATTATTATTATTATTATTATTATTATTATTATTATTATTATTAATAAAAAATCCAAAAATATTATTATTATTATTATTTTCATACTTATATATTTTATTTTCTCTATAAAACAAAAAGATAAAAAACATTTTCTTAAAACAAATTAATTTCTTTTTTATTTTATTTTCTAGTTAAAATTAATTTAGAACTTAGGTTATTTTAATTAATTAATCTTCATTTTATTTTCATTAATTTAAAACCTTTTCATAAAAAACCCTAAAAATCCTTTTCAAATTAATTTCTTTTCTTAATTAGTTTAAGTTAATTTTATTTAATTTTAATTAATCACTTTATTTAATTAGGTCAAGATAAAACCCGTTTCATAAAAAAACAACAAAAAATCATTTCTTTTTCCATTTATATTCTTGCATTTTATTTTCAATTTTGTACAATATTTAATATGGTTGTAATAGATAATTAGGTTTAATTTTCTTGCAATCCCCATTTGTAAATTTTTATACCCCCTCCCTTAATGATGTAATAGCGTAGTAATTTTACTTTTCGCAATTTATCGCTTTATATAAATGCTAGTAATTAGGGTTTGTATGAGAAGATAAAATCAACAAGTAGCAAACCCTAATCAAAGACTAAACAAAGCATGAAAATCAATACACTTGCACACAAGCACCCCTAGGGTAAAATCCACTTGGTTGTCTTATAAAAATGGCCATATTATGCCTGTGAGGTATCTTACCAAAAACAAGTAAAAATACAAGATCATAGTCCCTCGACGATGCTATCTATGTTGCCTTTTCAAAACGATCTTAGTCCCTAAAGAAAGATGCTAAGATACCTTGCAACATTGCTAATCATGGTTATACGATGACCCACGTTTGTCCCGTTTACATCCAAAGATAGGGTTATTTACCAAATCAATGGTAAGATAACAATATCAAAGGAAAGAGGAAATGAACATGAAAGACTTTTGAGTAGGTAGAATGCTCCTAGTTACTTGCTCAATTTCAAACCAAAACATCCTTGCTATTTTCAAAACAAACACCAACACTTTCAAAAACATATTTTAAACTTGAAAACATTTTCAAAAGATCAACACTTTGTAATCATTCTTACGAACGAGAATCATTACAAAGTTTGCCTAAACGATGACGCCTTTTCAAAATACTTTTAAAAAACCACACAAAGCACATTTTCAAACAAAAGCAAGTGATCTAGCAAGTAACTAAGAGCACATTGAAAACCATGGATGAAAAGGGTGCTAATACCTTCCCTTTTCATAATCTACCCCCCGAACTCAAGAAACAATCTCAAAGGTCTTTCCTGTGCTTTTTCACCTTTCCTTTTGGATAAAAGAAAATTCGGTGGCGTCTCTTGCTAACCGCAACATTTGCGATAAAACACAAAACAACCAAGTCAGTTCTCCCACCATATCACAGAACTGGCGACTCTGATGAGGATCATTTTAAAAGTGGGGTTACCTTAGGGCTAGATCACATTTACTTGCATTCTTTGTTTGAACTTGTATGCTTTACATTTTGGTTCTTTGTTTGGGTTTGAATCCTCTACCCGGATTTGGGATACCTTATAGGCAAGTAGAAATACCTTGTGGAAACTGTGCGGGGTATACCGACATGGTCTAAGCAATAGCTATGTTAGTGCAACATATTTGTGGGTTCCGGTATCCCTTGAGTAGTTAAGGAGAATACAGGGCCGCTGAGTGATGTCATGAAGCATTAATGAACTTTTAGAACCTTTACTTGACCAACTTGGCCTTTAGGATGTAGTGAGATGACCCGCTTTAGTGCAGTCCAAAGTTGGTAGATACTCGATACTACACTCATTAAGGTTTGGTTTTTTGGGATATTTCGTTCGCCATTAAAGAGGCTTGCGCTGAAACAATACCCAAGGAAACAAACCAGTGATATTGAGTTCCTTAGAACCCGGTTACTATTACTAGGACAGGTTTGAGCCAACTAAACTTCAAGAGGGTACTTACCTATGAGACTCCATGCAAGCCTAAACCTAAGGACTTGTTTGCTTTGTTTGTCTATATATACTTGTACATAACATCATAAACATCATAACATCATACTTATACTCACTAACCATTTCAAGGACTTTTTGGGATTTATCTTTGTTCTGTTTTGTAGGACATGGATTCTATTCGCAGGAAAACCATTCAAGTAAATCTCATAAGGATCCATCCTCAACTCAAAGAGTTAGCATCAAGGATTCTTGAAATTTCTCCATTTACCGAAAGACATGGTGGCCTACTAAACTTGGTTACCTCCAACACTGATGAAGACATGATGAAGGTGCTCTTTCAGTTCTTTGATCCTCTACACCATTACTTCACATTTCCCAATTATCAACTTGTGCCAACTTTGGAAGAATTCTCCCAACTCTTGAGAATTCTCATTCTCAATCAACTACCTTTCAATGGTACGGAAAGAGATCCAAAGCCAGAAGATATTGTTCAAGCTCTACACTTGCAACCATCTGATATCACAACTAATTGGGAAACAAGGAGTGGTGACAAAGGTTTCCTAGCAAATTTCTTGTTTGAGAAAGCCCAAAACTATTGCAACTCTTTGTATTTGCAAACTTTTGAGGAAATTGTGGCTCTCCTCATCTATGGGATGGTTTTGTTTCCAAATCCTGACCAACTCATAGATGTGAACGCCATCAAAATCTTCATGTCTCGTAACCCGGTGCCTACTTTGCTAGGGGACATCCTACATTCTTTTCACACTCGCACCATGAGGAAAAGAGATACCCTTATGTGTTGTACTCCTATCTTGGCAAGATGGTTTATTTCGCATCTTCCCCAATCTGTATTGAAGCACGAGCAAGGTTCAAGGTGGTCACGTAGGTTGATGACGCTCAGACATTCAGATATTCATTGGTGTTCCCGCTCTTTGGAGAATGTTATTATCATTGACCGTTATGGATAATTACCTAATGTCCCTCTGCTTGGTATTAGAGGAGGTATCACTTACAACCCCTACTTATCCCTATGATAGTTTTGTTACGCCCGAAGGGATGGTCCATATGAGATGCTTATTCAAGGTTTGGTATTTGACTACGAGAGCGACGATCAAGGTCACCGCCAGAGATTTATCCGAGCATGGAGGATGTTGAACAAGGTGGATAGCAAGACACTAGGACACAAGAATTCCATTCCCCTCTAGCCTTACCTTAAATGGGTGCGATCTCTTGCTCAGAAACTTGTGATTCCTTACTCCTCTATCCTACCAGTCATCATGGAGCCTGTGGTTGAAGGAGATGTTCCCTACACTATCCTCCATCCCGACATGCCTACCTCTCTCGAAGACTTACAAAAGGGTTGGATCCAGCTGAAGGAAGAACGAGATACTTTCGAGGCTCAATTATATGCTAGTGAAAAGAGGGTCTTTGGAGCTTACGAAGCAGCTACAAGAAGAGCAAAGTGTGAACGCTTATCTCGCGCCAAAGAGGATGTGTTCGGTCTTTTCATCTTAGAAAGCTATTTTGTAAGCCCAAGAGGCATGATGTAACCTTTCTTTTTTGGTCTAATGAAAATTAACGTTTGTTCATTCTTTTGACTATACAAATTTAAATCTCATTAATCCTTGAAATCATTTGCATATACATATTCATGCATCATAACATGACAGGTTTTCGCATAACAGGTTTCCTTATCTTTCTGCTGTTTATTTCAGCAAGATGGATCTAGAGCAAACTGTGAAGGATCTCCAAACCTAAAATTCTCTGTTTCAGGAGACTCTACTAGCCCTAGCCAAGGGGCAGCAAGATATGATGGCTTTGTTGGCCGTTGAGAAGAAGCCAAAGAAGAAAGCTCTATTCAACATGGGTAGAAGGTTCAAGGAGACAGTCCGTCAAATCCCAGTAGGAAGAGATTCATCTAAAGAGGATGAGAACCAGATTGGTGAGGTCAAGAGTACTCAAGTTAACTGTATCAGTGATCAAGTATCCGATGATGATTATTACAACGAGCAGTATTCACCCGCTGATATTAAATACAAGCAGTTAGAAGACAGATTGAAAGCTGTTGAAATCCAAGCCGTCCCCGGTTTATATTTTGATGATTTGGGTTTGATCTCTGGGGTAGTCATTCCCCGCAAATTCAAAATACCAATTTTTGCAAAGTACGATGGGGTTTCTTGTCCAAAACTCCATTTGAAATCTTATATGCGCAAGATACAGTCGTACACTGCTAATAAGAAGCTCTGGGTTCACTTTTTCCAAGAGAGCTTGGCTGGGATGCAACTTGAATGGTTTTATCAACTATATGGTTCTCGTATCAATACTTGGGAGGATTTAGCTACTACCTTCTACCATCAGTATCAGTACAACGCCGACTTGGCGCCAACGAGGGTTCAGTTGCAAGATATGACCATGGGGAAGAATGCAGGATTTAAGGAATATATGCAGAAGTGGAGAGACCTTGCTAGTAGGGTCTAACCTCCCTTTACTGATAGGGAGCACATGGACATGTTCATGGGTACTTTATCTGGTCCTTTCTTTAATCTGTTGGTTGGCTGCTCTTCTTCTGGTTTCACCGAATTGATCTTAACTGGCGAAAGAGTTGAAAGTGGCATCAAAAGTGGGAAGATCTCTGTGGCATCTACCTCCACTCCCAATCCTATCAAGAAACCTTTTACTGCAGCGAAGGAAGTCAATTATGTGTACGGGGCAAGGGCCCATACCAAGAAGAACGGTCACCCATCTGTCAATGTTGTCTGAATCTCCAATCTAACTCCTACTCCAAGACCATCTGCAAATCATCAACGTTTTGAAACTCCAAGAATAAAATTTACGAGGTTAGGCATGTCACTGTCTCAAGCCCTTCAACATTTTCTCAAGGCTAATTTAGTGAAGTTGCGTGATCCTCCCACCAACCCTGACACCTCGTCACCAAAGTATAATCCGAACGCTAAGTGTGCTTACCATTCAAACAACCCCGGGCACGAGACTGACCAGTGTTGGGCCTTGAAGAACAAAATCCAGGATTTGATCGATAACAAGACTGTTGAGTTTGATCCTCCTCCAACTCTGAATGTAATCACCGTGCCTATGCCGAAACATGACAAGGGTGTCAATGAAGTCAATGTTGTAGGTGATTCTGATGAAGAATGTGCACTCGAAGATTGGGTGTATCCAACTACAATGGAGTTGAAGAATTGGCATGC
The DNA here is from genome assembly GCA_948472305.1 of Vicia faba. Lineage (NCBI taxonomy): Eukaryota > Viridiplantae > Streptophyta > Magnoliopsida > Fabales > Fabaceae > Vicia > Vicia faba. Next base: position 74,169,728 of record OX451736.1, on the reverse strand, counting down.
AAAGGACTTTGTGCCCATCTCCTTCATCGAGGAGTAATCTATTTTTTATTGCTTTTCTTTCAATTCAAGAACATGTTATTTGTAATATTTTAACAATGACTTTTCAGCCATTTGCTTGGCCCGGGGAACTTTGGTCCATTTGCCAAGGGTTTTATTTATGTTCATCTAATCATATAATCATTCAGTACATTGGACTCTTTTGCATTCAAGTATTTGTGTTCATTGTCTTTCCTTTCTTGCAAATACTTTTTTTTAAATAGCCATGTATCTTACATGCACACACACACACTCTTGCAGGTCCACGTTCACTCTGGATCCTATTGCCAATGACTCTACTATTACCGACTATGACTTTGAATGTCCTATCAACCAAGCCGAAGACGAAGGTGAGGAAGATTGGGACATACCGGGAGAACTAGCCAGACTTCTATTACAAGAGGAAAAAGCTATTCAACTGCACAAAGAGTCAATTGAAGTTATCAACCTGGGTACTGAGTCGGTTAAGAAATAAATCAGGATCAGCGCTAATTTGGAAATCAGTGTCAAGAGTAGGTTGGCTCAGATGTTGTATGATTATGTGGAAGTATTTTCTTGGTCTTATGAAAATATGCCTGGGTTGGATACCGATATCATAGTTCATCATCTTCTGACAAAAGAAGACTTCCCTCTTGTTAAACAAAAGGTTCGTCGCATGAGGCCTGATATGTCTGAAAAGGTCAAAGCTGAAGTGATGAAACAATTTGATGTAGGGTTCCTAGCTGTGACATACTATCCTCAATGGGTTGCCAATGTGGTGCCAACGCCAAAGAAATACGGGAAAGTTTGCATGTGCGTAGACTATAGGGATCTGAATAGGGAGAGTCCCAAGGATGACTTCCCTCTACCATACATTGACGTCTTAGTTGATAATACTGCTCAACATAAAGTCTTCTCTTTCATGGATGGATTCTCAGGCTATAATCAAATAAGGATGGCTCCCAAAGACATGGAGAAGACTACTTTCGTTATGCAATGGGGAACCTTCTGCTATAAGGTCATGCCGTTCGGATTGAAGAATGCAGGGGCAACATATCAAAAGGCTATGATAGCTTTATTTCATGACATGATTCATCATGAGATAGAGGTATATGTGGATGATATGATTGCCAGATCACAAACTGAAGAAGAACATCTCGATCATCTGTACAAATTATTCGAGAGGCTGAAGAAGTACAAGCTGAGGTTAAACCCTAACAAGTGCACGTTTGGAGTACGATCTGGAAAGCTTCTAGGTTCTGTCGTCAGCAATAAAGGCATTTAAGTTGATCCTGTCAAGGTAAAGGCCATCCAAAAAATGCCAGTCCCTCATTCTGAAAAAGAAGTCAGAGGATTCTTGGGTCGTCTCAATTACATTGCCCGCTTCATATCACACTTAACTGCTACTTGTGAGTCAATCTTCAAACTCTTGAAGAAAGATCAGGTAGTCAAATGGAATGATGAATGCCAAGCTGCTTTTGACAAAATCAAACAGTATCTACAAGAACCTCTTATTCTCATGCCTCCAGTTGAAGGAAGACCTTTGATCATGTACTTGATAGTATTAGAAAACTCTATGGGGTGTGTTTTGGGCCAACATGACAAGTCTGGCCGAAAAGAGCATGTTATTTATTACCTGAGCAAAAAATGTACCGACTGTGAAACCAAATATTCACTGCTCGAGAAAACTTTTTGCACTCTGGCATGGGTTGCTCACCGGCTAAGACAGTATATGTTGACTCATACCACTCTGTTTATTTCTAAGATGGACCCAATCAAGTACATTTTTGAGAAACCTGCCCTTTCCAGACAGATAGCCAGATGGCAAATGATCTTGACTGAGTACGACATTTAATACACGAATCAAAAGGCCATCAAAGGAAGTGTACTAGCAGATCATTTGGCCCATCAAGATATGGATGATTATCAGTCAATGAACTTCGACTTCTCTGATGAGAACATCATGTTGGTAACCGACTGTGCGAAACCTGGACCATATGACGGACCTGAACAAGGATCTCGATGGACTATGGTATTCAATGGGGCTTCCAACGCCTTAGGTAACGGAATTGGTGTTGTGATCATCTCTCCTGAAGGTTGCCACACTCCTTTCACTGCCAGACTATGCTTCGATTGCACAAACAATATGGTCGAGTATGAAGCATGCATCTTAGGTCTGAAAGTTGCTATTGACTTAAGGATCAAGCATTTGGATGTGTTCGTGGATTCCGCCCCAGTGATCAGCCAAGTAAAAGGAGATTGTGCTATCCCTAATTCCTTACTTCGAAGGGATCACTTTTGAGTACTTCCCTAGGGAATAAAACCAGTTGGTTGACGCTTTGGCAACCATGTCTTCAATGTTCAAAGTCAGATGGGACAACGAAGCCCCTATGATAACAATTGAAATATTCGATGAACCTACACATTGCTATGAGCTTCACACCGATGCGGAAAAGCCATGGTACCATGATGTGTTGAGATACCTTGAAGCACAAGAGTATCCAGAGGGAGCATCTATCAATGGCAGAAAGTTATTACGAAGATTTGCAACCAAATTCTTCCTAAGTAATGGGATATTGTACAAGCGCAACCATGATTCAACTCTACTCTGATGTGTGGACAAGAAGGGGGCGGAGGAGATCATGGAAGACATGCACGATGGTCTCTTCGGTACTCACTCAAGTGGACATATAGCTAAGAAAATATTAAGAGTCGGTTACTATTGGTCAATGATGGAGACTGATTGCCATCAACATTCAAGAACTTGTCACAAATGCCAAATCTACGTTGACAAGATCCATGTGCCTCCTATCCCTATGAATGTCATGACCTCTCCATGGCCATTTTCAATGTGGGGCATTGACATGATTGGAGAGATCAAGCCCACCGCTTCCAACGGACATCGCTTCATTCTTGTTGTTATCGACTATTTTACCAAATGGGTTGAAGCCGCCTCATTTGCCTCAGTCACCAAGAATGTGGTAGCCAGATTCATCAGACGCAACCTCATCTGCCGTTATGGTATCCCCGAAAGGATCATCACCTACAATGGGACTAACCTCAACAATGCTATGATCACTGAGCTTTGCACTCGTTTAAGATCAAGCATCACAATTCTTATCCGTATAGACCGAAAATGAATGGCGCAGTCGAAGCGACCAACAAAAATATCAAGAAGATTATGCAGAAAATGGTAGTAACCTATAAAGATTGGAATGAGACGTTGCCGTTTGCTCTACATGGCTACCGTACTTCAGCTAGAACATCAACTGGGGCAACTCCCCTTTCTCTAGTATATGGCATGGAAGCTGTTTTGCCAGTGGAAGTTCAGATTCCCTCGCTGAGAATTATGAATGAGGCAGGCCTAGGTCAAGACGAGTGGATTCAAACGAGATTGGATCAGCTAAACTTGATTGACGAAAAACAGTTACCTATTGTTTTACAAGGTCATACATACCAAAAACGAATGATCAAGGCTTTCAACAAAAAGATCAAGCCTCGAGTATATCAAGTTGGTGAGTTGGTGATAAAATGCATCATTCTACCACAAGGCGACCCCAGAGGCAAATGGACTCCCACCTATGAAGGGTCATTTTTTGTCAAGAGAGTTTTCTATGGCGGTGCCATGATGCTGACTACCATGGATGGTAAAGATTTCCAACATCCTATAAACGCGGACATAGTTAAAAAATACTATGCATAAGAGACCCGTTAGGTTGACACACCTAAGCAAAATAAGGGCATCCCGGCAAACCAAAAGGTTTGGGCAAAAATTAGGGATATATGCAAAATATTGTACACCCGGCAAGTTGAAAACCCGAAAGGGCGACTTGGGAAAAAAAGGGTATCCTGGTGGGCTGAAAACCCGAAAGGGCGGTCAAGGCAAAAGTTAAGGATTAAAAGCGTATGACTATGTGCCATGGAATCAACACAGTCAATTTTATCACCAAGGTCCAAGTTCAAACGGTCCAAGATCAATCCAATCAACTTCTATCAACGACAAGGGACATTCGAAGACATTGGGGCAATAGTAGAGTTGGAAGGCAATGAGATCATTTCACATGGCTATTTGTTTTCATTCTCAATTTTGTTTTCCTTTCGACGATTTCCTCTTACTAGGATCTCCGTCTCTCTGTACAAAAACGCCTATTCATGGGCAAAATATCAATACAAATATACTTTGAAGTGAAATTTTTTTGTCTTTGCTTTGAATGCAAAATTGTCCAATGACTAAAATTGAATGAACATATGCATATGAACATAATCAAAACTATTTGGCACATGTGTCCTGCTCAGCAGCAACAATCATCTCTTTAATGTATATGAAATATACCCACAGAGTTATCTCATTATCATCGTACCTACAAGGACGGCTACAATAAACCTTTCCTCAACAGATTTGCCCACAAAGTCTCTTTGCATAGGATAATCCCCGACCAGAGTCTCAATCTCTTGGCAGCTCTCTCTCCAGCTAAGTCAATTTTTACAAAGTTGAAGCCTCGTGGATCTCTTCCTAAAATAAATTTACCTCCTCAACAAGGTTTATTTCCCCAACAAGTTTTATTTCCCTAACAATCATCGAGGAATCACAAATTTCTTTAGCCGAGTACATCCTCCCCAACCGAGTCTGTATTCCTCTGGCATGGTCTATCTTCTCCAACAAATGATGAGATAGCATAACTCCCCAGCTGAGTTCAAATTTCCCTAACATACAATAATCAAGACACCACGAAGTTCCCCAGTTGAGCTTGTCTTCCCCAGCTGAGTATGTCTTCCCCAGCCAAGGCTATTATCCCCAAACAGAGTATATCCTCCCCAGTTGAGTGTATCCTCCCCAAGATGAGTCTGTCCTACCCGACTGAGTATGCACTCTCCAGTTTGACTTTTCCTTTTATATTATTGTAAATCATAGGGCCACAACCCTTGATCCCCAGTAAAGCCGTCAGCAAAGCCTTTACTATTTCCAAAAAGATACTATGAAGCCTGGACCCGACCAAATATTAGCATAATTTTCAAGTTATTACTGAAGCCTGGACCCGACCAGATAATAGTTTGAATTCTTCAATTTCCAAAGCCTGGGCTCGACCAGATAGAAGTTTAATTCCTTGAAGATCATTAACAAAACTCCTTTTCTCCAATAGAGTTTGCCACTATCCCTAATGAATTACTGAAACCTGGACCCGGCCAGATAACAGTTGATCTCAATTTCAAGATACTATGAAACCTAGACCCGGACAGATAATAGTCTAACTCTTCAAAGATATAGAAGAACCTAGACTGAAGCCGACCAAGGTTTAACTTTTTTTCCACAATATAGTTTACCTCTGCCCCAACAAACTACTGTAAAACCTGGATCCGACCAAATATTAGTTTTTTATTCAATTTCATCTTTTCAAGCAAGTTGTTGTGAAGCCTGGATCCGACCAGATAACAATCACCCTCAGAGATTCCTTGAGAAATCTGGAAATCGACCAGATAACAACTAAATCCCTAAAAAGTTTATTGTGAAACCTGGACCCGACCAGATAGCAATTGACCTCATCAACCTCAGAAATCTACAAAGCCTGGACTCGACCAGATAACAGTTTTTCAAACAGTTTATTATGAAACCTGGAGCCCGACCAGATAACAATTAACTATAATCCCTAGAGAGACACTATGAAGCCTGGACTCGACCAGATAATAGCACAACTTTCCAAAAACCATGAAACCTGGACCCGACCAGATAGTAGTTACCACTTCAAGTTACTGTGAAGCCTGGATCCGACCAGATAACAGTTAACTTCCGTATCCCCAACAAGTTGTTGTAAAGCCTGGATCTGACCAGATAATTATTCAATTTCAAGAAAATTTTCTGCAAAGCCTGGAATCCGGCCAGATAACAGTTAATTCATCTCTTCCCCCAGTAAGTTGTCGTGAAGCCTGGATCCGACCAGATAGCAGTTGACTACTTCATCCTCAGCAAATTGTGAAGCCTGGATCTGACCAGATAACAACTTACATTCAAGAGATATTCTCCAGTGAAAGTATCCTTTCAACAAAGTTTGAAGATATGCATATTCTTCATCCCCAACGGCAATCAAGGATTCAACCCCCCAGAATTTCCTCAGCAACAGTCAGGGATTTATTTTTCCAGACAAAAACATACATCTCACATTCATACATCATAGCATGTACATACCATATGCATTTAACATAATACCACATCTGGTGAATATCATGCAGGCATCTATATTTTACTAACTCTTTTTCTCACACGTAAAACATCAAGTTTTAGTATAAATCAACAAGAGATTTATGCTGATACTTCTTCCAGTGTTTACCAACTTTCCTCCAAATGGAATCTATAAGCCCATTCACCATCCATCTTCGAGTGAAAATTTCTGGGCACTCTAGTGTTCAATCATCTTTCAAGTTCAAGTCACGAATGGCAGATCCGCCAATATAACTCTTAAGGTTTAAGATATTGAACATGGGCAGTTGTTGTACCCCAAAATTTTCCCTCTCACTTATCAAATATTTTCTCACAAAGATCTCTCTTGGTTCAAGACTGCACTAGGGTTGACCAACTCAAGATACCTCCTTAAGCACTGATGACCAAAATTAGGGTTTGAGATTTCACAAGGATAATTGAACTTTCAATGCTTCATATGACTTTCATGGATAGTTATGGACCCCTAAGATTACTCATGTCAAGTTTCAAGCCTTGGATCACACTTTTGCTCAGTCAATTGAGCAGTTGGCCTAAAAATCAGCTGTATTGGGGAAAAAGTCAACTATGACCAATTTATAGTCAAACTTCATAATGTTTTATCCACATCAACATTATAAACTCATATGTATCATTTGATCAAGTTTGGACCATAATTCCTCAAGAAATTTGATCAAATCATCAAAAGGGCAAAATGGTCAAAATTAGGGTTTTGATTAAGAAAGGGCAATTTCTGATTTTTGACCTAGCAAATGGTCAATTGGTTTGAAGCATGGTTTCAAGAGTTCAATTTCATATTTTTGACATAATTTAATGACCTAAAACATTGCTCAAGATCATTTGGATTGATAATGAATTTTCAGTCAACTGATCAAAAGTTAATTGTACACTAAAAAGTCAAACTTTGACTTTTTGGTCAAAATCCAATGTCAAAGATCAAAATTAATCAAAACATGTCAAAATATGAAACTTATTCATCAAGAAATCAAAAAGTCAATATTTCATTTTGAAAAAGTCAAAGTTTTCTAACTTAGAAATTTTTCTAAGTGTTTAAAACTTCATGTTTTTTCACAACTTTGAGCCAATTTTTCACCATGATGCAAGAGGATTAAAAAGAAACTTTCAACATGAAAGTTGTAGATATCCATGATATATAAAACATTTCTTTACACAACTTCTTCTAAAAATGCTTGTATCTCAAGTTATTGATTCATAAAGTCATGGTCTTGAAATTGAACACTTAGTGAAATTTTGCCCTAGTTTTGGTCAGGATTTTGACCTAACTTCATGGCACTTTTTCATATAGTTCCAAATGGAATTTTCAAAAGTGATTCAAAGATGGGGTTATAGAGCATATTACAAGCTTTCCAAAACATCCAAAAACTCCTTGAGATCATTTATGAGCAAGGAGAATCGAAGAGATGAAGTTAGGGTTTTCAAACTTGAATTACAAGCCATTTCATGATGAACAAGAATTGAAATCCAAGCCTATGTTGCATAATCTTCACTTTGCAGGACTCAAACTTGTTTGTCACTCCATAATTAAATGTTTACACAACATATGAAGCCATTGTCCAAGCATTTGAATCATTATCCAAGTTGCATTTCCATTTTTGGAAGAAAGTAACAATTTCATTCTTGTAAAGAGGCTTTAATCACAAAGTCAACTTGTATGGAGCTTTGCACTTGTTCTTTCTGCACAAGCATGCTCTATAAACTCAGAACAAACATGTTTAAAGTTGCTATCCACCCTACAAGACATGTATCTTGCATTGAAACCATGTTTGTCAAGATAACTTAAAAAATAAGTCAAAAACTCATAACATATGATTCTTTGTTTCTGACCATTTCAAACCTCAAAACCTTTCCTCTATAAATAGAGATACTATTTTCAAGAGAGGACGCGAATATACAAGCTCCAAAACTAGCCAAAACTTAGGATTGCATCACAAACCACCATTATTGCATATTCTGACCAAGAACTTCAAACTTCCATTTCACTCGTGCGTTTCTTGGCCTTTTGCTTCCAAAAGTATCCAAACATCATACATAAGACATCCTTATCCCTGTTACACGACTGTAACACCATCTTCATCCATTTCCAAGTTCAAAAACAGATCATCACAGTTGGACTTCTCCAGATCATTCGAGCCACTCCCAGCTCAAGCCAGCCATTGCATTAGCTTCCTAGAGGTCCAAGGAAGCTAACCTGATTTTCAGCACTGCCTGAAACAAGCTCAAATCAATTTCACGATTTCCAGTTTTGAGGTATTTTTCTTGAACTTTTATCTTCATATTTAGACATTGTTAGGCTTGCATTTGTGAAGATAAAATGTAGACATCATTGCCCTGAAACTATACATGTCCATAGATTTCATTTATTTTGATTGAGCTAGGAGAATCTTGAGTTGGAACTTTCTGAAATATTTAGGTAAGAATTTGGTACTTTTAGAAAATCTCATTCATCTTTTATTTATAGCTTATGATATTTATATGGTTGAATTCGTATGGAAAAATGGAGTAACTTTCATGTTTGTATCTTTCATTTTTGTTGAGAAATGGTGAAGTTACAGGATCCATGGCTGGAGGTTGAAGATGAAGTTGTATTCAGGGCATAACTTAGATTATATATTTATTATTTTGTTTATATCAATGGATGTATAGCCACCCCAGTGATAAGGCAGCGCGCGTTTCATGCTAAGGGCGTGGGTTCAAGCCCCAGCGCTGCCACTTTTCCTTATTTTTCATATTTTCTCTTGTGTTTGTCACATAACAGATGCGTTGGACCTCCAAACAGTTGGGCCTTATCTTTTTGCTACCTCTAACCCCCTGCCTTACTATTGCACACCTGGCCCAACCTTTTATATTTTCATTTATTTTCTTTTCTTATTTTATTTTCATTTTCAGATTTCCTTTTTATTTTTATTTTTATTTTTTTTTATGAATAAAAAATCCAAAAATATTATTATTATTATTTTCATACTTATATATTTTATTTTCTCTATAAAACAAAAAGATAAAAAACATTTTCTTAAAACAAATTAATTTCTTTTTTTCTTTTCTCTTAAATAATTAAGTTTTTTTAGACTTAGGATAAATTAGTATATTATTTTATTTTCTAGTTAAAATTAATTTAGAACTTAGGTTATTTTAATTAATTAATCTTCATTTTATTTTCATTAATTTAAAACCTTTTCATAAAAAATCCTAAAAATCCTTTTCAAATTAATTTCTTTTCTTAATTAGTTTAAGTTAATTTTATATAATTTTAATTAATCATTTTCTTTAATTAGGTCAAGACAAAACCCCTTTCATAAAAAACAACAAAAAATCATTTCTTTATCCATTTATTTTCTTGCATTTTATTTTCAATTTTGTACAATATTCAATATGGTTGTAATAGATAATTAGGTTTAATTTTCTTGCAATCCCCATTTGTAAATTTGTATACCCCCTGATCAGTGCATTTTGATGCACATTCTTCCATGATTATATTTATGCATTTCCATGGTTTGTTTGGCTTATTTTTGTAATTTATAGTGTTTTTCTATTTTAGTTTATTTTTGCTCTTATTTTATTTTCTCACTTTATTTTCAGCATTAGCAGTCTACACGAATAAATTCATAACTTGAGCTACGGGAGTCGGAATAAGGCGTAATACCAGTCGTTGGAAAGCTAAGAGAAAGAGCTACGATTTTCATTCAGAAGTCGAGAGCTGAATCGGAGTGTAGCAAGGCCATAAAATTTGTTGAAGTTGCAGCATTTTATATTTAAGTTTTGGGTCATTTGTTTTGGGCATGGGTTATGTTTTCGACCCAGTTGGGTTATGAACCGAATCCTTGTCTTTTCTATACATAGCAGCCGTTGTAGTAATTTAGTTTGAACCTTTTCATTATTCATAATTTGTTTTTTGCTTTTACGCTTAAATGAAGAACTAATCATCCAGAGTTGATCTACTGTAATCGTGTTCCGATGCTTTGAGGTTTTTAACTTATCAATTTAATTTCGTTTCTATTTCAATTCTATTTTATGAGATTGCATTTGCTTAATTTGTTATTTCATAGAATGTCTTGATTAAATTCGTATGATTGTATTCCTAATCTTTAATCGTTGTTTACGTAGCTTAGTCGTTAAATCGCGTTTTATATCGTGTTTGCTTAATTCACGATTGTATTAATCCGTTTGCTTAATTCGGAATGGGAATTCAATCTATTTTATATCTATTGCGCTTGTCAATTGGTATTGAAATTGAATAGAGGTCGAAGCCGCTTAGGGAATTGGTAAGGTAAAAACCAATGATTAGCAGGAACCTGAAAACAGTAGATCGATTTATTTTTATAATCACTTATTTCGTGGTATGAACCGATCCTAAAACCAACCCCCCATTCGATTTATATTAGTTAATAATAAAATCAAGAACCCTTACGATATGACTCGAGCCATTGTTGCTATACTGCATATTACAAAATACTCGTATTTGATCCGTGGTCTGCACGAATAAATTCATAACTTGAGCTACGAGAGTCAGAATAAGGCGTACTACCAGTCGTTGGAAAGCTAAGAGAAAGAGCTACGATTTTCATTCAGAAGTCGAGAGCTGAATCAGAATGTAGCAGGTCCATAAAATTCTTTGAAGTTGAAGCATTTTATAATTAAGTTTTGGGTCATTTGTTTTGGGCATGGGTTATGTTTTCGACCCAGTTGGGTTATGAACCGAATCTTTGTCTTTTCTATACCTAGAAGCCGCTGTAGTAATTTAGTTTGAACCTTTTCATTATTCATAATTTATTTTTTGCTTTTACGCTTGAATGAAGAACTAATCATCCAGAGTTGATCTACTGTAATCGTGTTCCGATGCTTTAAGGTTTTTAACTTATCAATTCAATTTCGTTTCTCTTTCAATTCTATTTTATGAAATTGCATTTGCTTAATTTGTTATTTCATGGAATGTCTTGATTAAATTCGTATGATTGTATTCCTAATCTTTAATCGTTGTTTACGTTGCTTAGTCGTTAAATCGCGTTTTATATCGTGTTTGCTTAATTCACGATTGTATTAATCCGTTTGCTTAATTCAGAATGGGAATTCAATCTATTTTATATCTATTATGCTTGTAAATTGGTATTGAAATTTAATAGAGGTCGAAGCCGCTTAGGGAATTGGTAAGGTAAAAACCAATGATTAGCAGGAACCTGAAAACAGTAGATCGACTTATTTTTATAATCACTTATTTTAATCACTTATTTCGTGGTATGAACCGATCCTAAAACCAACCCCCCATTCGATTTATATTAGTTAATAATAAAATCAAGAATCCTTGCGATACGACTCGAGCCATTGTCGCTATATTGTATTTTACAAAATACTCGTTTTTTATCCGTGTGCGACAGCGGATCACCCCCGTCCCTTAATGATGTAATAGCATAGTAATTTTACTTTTCGCAATTTATCGCTTTATATAAATGCTAGTAATTAGGGTTTGTATGAGAAGATAAAATCAATAAGTAGAAAATCCTAATCAAATACTAAACAAAGCATGAAAATCAATACACTTGCACACAAGCACCCCTAGGGTAAAATCCACTTGGTTGCCTTATAAAAATAGCCATATTATGCCTGTGAGGTATCTTACCAAAAACAAGTAAAAATACAAGATCATAGTCCCTCGACGATGCTATCTATGTTTCCTTTTCAAAAAGATCTTAGTCCCTAAAGAAAGATGCTAAGATACCTTGCAACATTGCTAATCATGGTTATACGATGACCCACGTTCGTCCCGTTTACATCCAAAGATAGGGTTATTTACCAAATCAATGGTAAGATAACAATATCAAAGGAAAGAGGAAATGAACATGAAAGACTTTTGAGTAGGTAGAATGCTCCTAGTTACTTGCTCAATTTCAAACCAAAACATCCTTGCTATTTTCAAAACAAACACCAACACTTTCAAAAACATATTTTAAACTTGAAAACATTTTCAAAAGATCAACACTTTGTAATCATTCTTACGAACGAGTATCATTACAAAGTTTGCCTAAACGATGATGCCTTTTCAAAATACTTTTAAAAAACCACACAAAGCACATTTTCAAACAAAAGCAAGTGATCTAACAAGTAACTAAGAGCACATTGAAAACCATGGATGAAAAGGGTGCTAATACCTTCCCTTTTCATAATCTACCCCCCGAACTCAAGAAACAATCTCAAAGGTCTTTCCTGTGCTTTTTCACCTTTCCTTTTGGATAAAAGAAAATTCGGTGGCGTCTCTTACTAACCGCAACATTTGCGATAAAACACAAAACAACCAAGTCAGTTCTCCCACCATATCACAGTAAGAATTCACATGATTATTAAAAATCATAAAATAATATATAATGTATAACACACATGCATAAACATAAACCCACTCACACTTCATATACATTACATACATAGCATCACCCAAATAGTCATACTATTCACAAGTATACACTCACATTCCACAATTTCACAAATACATCATTTTCACATAATACACATAACTTCATATTGAAACATAGACAAAATATGACTCAATATAAGACTCAAATGCAATACTCGTGCATATGGTACCAATCACTGTTATTTTTCTTTGGTTTTTACTTTAAATTGGTTTCGTTTCCTAGACCAATAACACACAAAAACCTGTTCCCTAAGCTTTCAAACCCCGCTCTAAGTTTGGGACAAGTCACTAGCTCCCACGAAACTAACAAGCAATTCCTCTTGACAAAAATGATGCATGTGAAATTTCAATAATCATATGCAATTAAGACCATCCCTCAATCTTAACATCCATGCACATAATCAATAACTCATCACAATTGAATTTTCACACAATTGCACATACATGCACATATTCATGAATTATCTACATACAATTCACTTTCATAGTATAACCACGCTAAACCATCATAATGTCACATAATAAGCAATGTACAACAATATCATTATGATCCAACACTAAAGCATAAATACACATAAAACATATAAAAAAAGTTTCATGTTTTCTTTATCAAATACACATTCAAACTTCATCCAACATTTATTTTTAAAATTATAAAGTTAAATATAAATTATTATAAAATATTAGAATACATAGTTTCATATAAAACTAAGGAAAATATAAAATTTCAGCTCCCAGGCCGCGCTAAGCGAGCTACATGCACTAAGCACCCTCACTTCCAGAGACATTGTCGCTAAGCACACTATCCGACGCTAAGCGCCCTCTTCGATTTGCAGAAAAATTCCCGCGATAACAGCACTAAACCCATGCGATTTCTTATCCTCTGAACACATTTTTACATCTAAATTGCTTCAATTTAAGGCACTATAACATATATATAACATGTATTTTCCAACCCAAACATCATAACACAAATCAATCATCATATACAAGGTTTCTCATTCAACCAATTACCAAAACATAGAAATTAAGAGATTTGCGTCCTAAGCATAAATCTATCCATTACACATCATTATACGATTCCCATAACATGTAAATACTCAACCATACCTTGATTTTTTATAGATTCCTTGAATTCCCTCCTTAGGTGGTCTTCTCCTTTTTCCCCCTTTTCCTTTGTTTCTACTTGATCCTCTTTTTTCTCTTTCCTTACTAACTTTTATTTTCTCTTTTTATTAAACTCTTAATAAAATAGTACTAACTCTAATAACCAAGTTAATGGGATCACTATCACACTCCTAATAACTCTTCACATTCTCACAATTAGGCTCAATAACTATATTTCACTATTTATCTACGATTCTCCCTAATTACTTAATTCCTTCACTAACCGACATCATTTCCTAATGATAACTCAATGATTCGATAATCTCATCCCGACTAACTTGTCACATAGGGTATACATCAGATAATTTAAATTAAATCATTTACTCCAAAATCAGACAAATGATTCATTAATAAAATATATAACTAATTAATAAAATTGGACTGTTAGAGACACTTCCTAGTGAACTGCACCTCGACTGCATTCTATTTAATATTAATCGCGTTACTGATGATGTTAGACCTAAAACACCTAGCAATGCCCCTAGATGGCACAACAACCACTGGTCTAAGAATGCCCTGAAATACCTAAATTGGTGCAGACATATCTCACGTAAATATTTTTCCATAGAACTATCCCATTGAAAATAACCCAAAAAATGGTCATGTCATCAAACTCCCATGCATTATATGGTCTGCATATGGTGTCCTTATGATATCGTCTACGGTCAGCACATGGATCCTTTGCTTTTACTTCTAATGACCAGTTGAATGAGAATTTATGGACATCCATTTAGTGGCTCATGGAGATCCATTAGTGATAAGATCACGATCACGCGTGTCATAAATGGACGAGAAATACTCGTATATCCAACACTTCCCAAGAAGAAGAAATTACATATAAAAAATGACTTTAATAAATAAGAACTAAATAAATAAAATAAAATAGATATTTATACTTGAAATAGGCTCATATATTCGGTAAGTTGTCTCATCTCAAAGACAATCGCCTCTCTAAGGGAAGTATTTAATATCGTCAAATCAGCACAACCTCATGCCCAGTCGAGATCCACAAATTTAGCAAACAAGGATATGTATATGGGCATCGATGAATACATGAAACTTATCTTCTAATCTAGTACATTATACAATATGCAACATGTATATCCTAGCGATCATGTCATACATAAAGTGCTCCACTAGATTCTTATACATATCAAGTGGCAGAGAGAGACGAAAGTGAGTTCCCTATTAGCTTTAAACTCATCCAAGACTAACCCTGGTGTAACCCAGAGGAACTACTCAGTTGACATATACATAATCTCTTGGTTAATGATAGTAACAATGAAAAAGTAACCTACATGGGAGAGAGGGAAGAGACTGGAGACATCATATATGGTAATCGTTATCTCACCAAATGAAAGATGAAGGATGCTGTCTCCTTTTGACATCGCTAAACAAACAAACATCAATGGAGTTTCGAGCATGGTGAGGGAATAGTCCACCAATGAAAGCAGGCTAACATCAATGACAATCTCCCTGACCTCTTATGCCATATGCACATCATAAAATTTCTTCAACTTTGATCCATGGGTGGGTACCTTAAGTGGGGCGCGATCTTGTAACAATTAAAGTATAAACCATCTGTTACTTTATATTAATCAATAATAAATGAAACAACTTAAAATAAAATATTTATACCCCTCCCTAGAATAATATAAATTCCACATGATCGACATACCTAATGAGCAGGGTAGGGTTACTGGGCTCTCTAGGGTACCGTTTATCTATGTGTACAGAGGACTTTATATCGGCCTGAGCCACCACCTTCGTATCAGCTACAGTAGGAACCTCAGTATCAGCCTAAGGAGAAACCTCAGTATCATCCTGAGGAGGAACCTCGATATCATCATTAGTTGTTGACTCACATCATCAACAACGACAACATCTGGCTTGCCATCTAGATATTTGGCCAGTGCAACTCTTCCTCTTATACGTTGTAAAGTACAGGGTAATCGAGATTTCTCTATATATCCTCATGCAGTGAGAACCAGTGAGGACTACTCTACCCGTCACAGTATACAACTAATTTTTGTCATCTCTGTCGCCTCAACCATAGCTCTCTACCCCTGCTATATCGATCAATCTAGAAACAATCTTGTTGTCTATTTCTCTAGTGCTGACTATCCTAAAAAACAAAACAAAACAAAATGAACTATCAGATTTTTTAAATTATCTGAAAATGACCATGTATTTTTACTGGTATTTTTGAAAAATGTGGTATCCTACATCCATCTTTACCAATATTTTTGAAATTGTCGTTACGCGTGTATGTTTTTTATCGAAAATTTCAAAAATGTCTGTAAAAATACATATAAAATGGCACATATTTTCAAAATACCAATAAAAATACATGTAAAAATTTGAATTTTACCAAACTTTTCAGAAATGTCACTAAAAAAATGTAATGTTTTCATGGAAAAGATCTATATAAAATTGAAATTGTCGTTATAAATATATAAATTAAATATATAAATATTGATAGAAACTTCAAACAAAATGTGGTAGAAATCTGAACTTTTCCCAAAACATAAAAAAATGACAATTTAATAGTGAAAATTGTAATTTTTAAATACGAGTATATTATACTCACTATGCCAAACAAGGGATTAGACAACGCTTTTTAGGCCTTTAACAGCGCTTAAAAGCGCTGCTAAAGGTATAGACAGCGCTTTTAATGTGGAACTTTAGACAGCGCTTTTATCAAGCGCTGTCTATTCCCCCCCTTTAGCCGCGCTTTTCCTTATTATTTTTGATTTTTTTTTCAATCACTTTAGACAACGCTTTTATGGAAAGCGCTGTCTATTACCCCCCCCCCCCCCCTTTAGCAGCGCTTTTCCTTATTATTTTTTAAAAAAAAAATTTCAATCACTTTAGACAGCGCTTTCATGAAAAGTGTTGTTTATTCCCCATCCTTTATCAGCGCTTTTCCTTATTATTTTTTTAAAATATTTTTTTTCAATCACTTTAGACAGCGCTTCTCATTAAAAGCGTTGTCTATTCCCCCCCTTTAGCAATGCTTTTCCTTAATATTTTTTGAAATAAAATATTTTTTTCATTTAAAACAACACGCTGCCTATCAAATTTAATCTCACCATTTTTGCACCAGAAATTATAGCTTCATTATAACATTTTAAACAACAACAACATCAATATACCACAATGAAACAATATTATAACATCAATATTCATCTCTTAAATCCTTTTTGTACAATATACACAACAACAACATTAATATATACCACAATGAAACAATATTATAACAACATCAATATTCATCTCCTCAATCCTTTTTGCACAATATACACAACAACAACATTAGTATATACAACAATGAAACAATATTATAACTACATCAATATTCATCTCTTCACTCCTTTTTGCACAATATACACAACAACAACATTAGTATATACAACAATGAAACAAAATCAATGATGAATATATAACTCTATCTTCTACATCGAGCTGCACCTATATAACCTAAAACAAAATCAAAAAATCAAAATCCATACAAGTTACCAAATAACAACAACAAAAACAATAATATTGTAACACAACTATAACGACATATATTATATTCTCAAAACTCAAAGTTATACCTTATAATAAAACTCTCAACTCCATAACAAATTGGCACCAATCCTCCATAAGTTCATCCAATTGATCTTTTGAGTATGAAGCACACTTGAATTCATCAAAGTACTACATAATAATATAACATAGTATGATTTAATTAAAATACTAAGTCATTTTATGAGAAATATGAAAATAATTCCTAAGTTAGAAATTCATACCGTGGATGGAATCTCTAATCGGTCCAAAAGAATAGTTTCTTTCATAAACCTCAACATAAAATAACCGCAATCTACACCATTGCGCTGACGAGGACACTACACATGGAAAGAAAATACGGATATACATCAAGATATACACCTTAACTTGTTTTATCAAGTATCATCGCTATATAATCAAAACTGTGAAAATCTATACCTCCACTTTGATCCAAGAAATATTGTTGACTCTACTCCTTGGTACTTGAATATCTCTTTGTGCTCGAAAACTTTGTAGAATGCTATAATAAAATAATAACGAATATTCAGAACTATCGCACATAAATAATTAAATATACACATTAATATTTTGGAACAATCTCACTTACGTGTCAATCGTCTTCTTCATATATGAGTATGTTGTTCAATCATTGCCCAATGAATCCAGATAATATACAATTTCTCTCACAAGATTAATTGCAACCAATAACTAGTGTCCACTGGAATATTAAACAATGGTTAGATGGAAATTTCCTGCACAATGTTAAAAAACGAAAAATTATAATAGAGGAAATTTAGAATGAAAATCTTACTTGGGGCTAGTATTATATGGTAAAAAGAACAATTTTTCTGTATCTTTGCTGGCCATAAATAAACTGAGCACAAATGTTATTACTTCATCTGGTTTTGAGATTATTGACCCTGCGTGGACAATGTTGGGATTTATGAAAGCGAATCTGGACTCCAATCCATGCGGGCGAATCAACTTGTCATACTGAATCTAAACCAAAATCTTGTTTGGGTGTTTATTTGAAGAGGCACTCTAAACCAAAATCTTTTATTTGTAGCAGGTGTTTCCCCTACAGTACTTTTTGCTCAGTATTTCTTATGCTATAAGCCTTTCGTTCTTTTAATAAAAAAACATGCTTTCATGTCTCTTTATACTGTTAGTGTATGATATGAATACCTACAAGAGAATGAAGTTGTGGAAGGATATGGGAAGAAATTTTACCTTATAGTGAAACTGGTTTTGTGAAACTTCTTCTTCACGAGGAGATGGTGGTAACGAATCTGAAGCGAGTTGGAGAAGAAGATGAACCACGTGCCTCGTATAACCGGAGAATCCGAAGCTTGCAACGATACAACGAGTTAGACGAAGATGAACAGTTGCGTGTGTGGAGGAGACGAGTTAGACGAAGATGAACAGTTGCGTGTGTGGGGTTTCGTTTGTATAAAGTGGGGTTTCTGATAACCAATTTAGGGATTTAGAAATTATTTAATTACCTTAGACAGCGCTTTCAAGAAGCGCTGCTAAAGGTATTACCTTTAGCAGCGCTTTAGGCTTTAGCAGCGCTTTAGTGTAATGCCTTTAGCAGCGCTTCTTGAAAGCGATGTCTAAGGTATACCCTTTATCACACCTTTAGCAGCGCTTTTGGTAAGCGTTGTCTAAGGTATACCCTTTAGCAGCGCTTATTCTTATTTTTTTATTTTATTTTTATTGAAAACCTATAGCAGCGCTTAGGGAAAGGAAGCGCTGTCTATGGTAAGGCCTTTAGCAGCGCTTTTAGTAAGCGTTGTCTAAGGTATATCTTTAGCAGCGCTTACTCTAAATTTTTAATTTTTTTCTTCTGAAAACCTATAGCAGCGCTTAGGGCATAAGCGTTGTCTATGTGACGCTGTCTAAATTCAATTTTGCCATAGTGACTAAAAATACTACTAATGTGGGGTGTCAGATTCAATAAAATGGGTGTCGGGTAAAATTCTGAGCTTCTTTTGATTTGAACCTATCTTGGTTTGGGCCTTTAAAGGTCAATTAGTTTAATAGCTATATTATTCGCTTTTCTTCTTTTGAGGTCCATTCTAGTTCTAGGCAATTTAATATATTGTGTTCATTTTATCTCAAAAAAAAGCATATTATATATATATATATATATATATATATATATATATATATATATATATATATATATATATATATATATATATATATATATATATATATATATATATATATATTAATTGTAAAAAGATAATTTTGATTTTGAAAAAGAAAAAAGAAATGATGCATCAATAATATAAATTAGTTTTACACTTTTAATTAATAATGATTATGTATGTTGTCAAATCAGATTTAAAATTTTAAATTATGACATGACAAATGATAATGTAAATTCTATTTTTGAAAGTGAGATAAAATAAAATAAAATAAATATGAAATATATATCTTTGGGATAATATGAAATGATAGGGGGCACATTATTCCTAATTATAGGAGTAATAGTATCATAGGATAATCAAACTAATATTAGGGACCATTCTAGTTGTTGCCATAGGCACTAACAAATAATGATAAAATAATTAAGCTTTTGTAAGTTGATGACAAAGATTCACAAGGACAATCCACAATATAATTATCTTAACTTATTTATGTTCATAGATATATTAGATTGCACGACAATAATTTTGTTTCTTGAAAGTTCTTATTGGTGGCACTACTAAAACTGAGATGTCTAATACTATATTTTATTTAACTAAACATGTTTAAATGTATGAGCTACAAACAATTTGATAATCGTTATCTAACTATAGGGTGGACACTGCCATTAGTTGATTGTCTAACAAAATCACTTTGGTAATTGTTGTAAAAATGTAGCGAAGAAAAACAATTATATAATTAAATATCCATATTTAGTAAAATTTAATATGCCATGGAGTACATTATCTGCTACTTAACTCCAAAGAAGTTATCCACTTGAGTGTTTGGAAAAGTTCTCAAAGCTTCACACTAGTCTCCACTTTGTGGGTAAGGATTCCCACCAGTGGAGCTTTCACTGGATATAGTGCAATGAAAATCTCTATCCTTCAAACTCCTTTCCTTTTTTTTTTTTAATGTTATAATTGTATGGTGTGAATTTCACTGAATGCAAAATTTAATTCACTGGATTTAGTGCAGTGAAAATGTCTACCCTTTAAATTTCTTTCCTTTTTTTTTTTTTTTTTTTTTTGCAAATCCTCAAATTCCACCGATTTTCAAGTCTGATGAAGATCATTTAGCTAACATTCGATCTGAAGAGTATGAATCTTGGATTGTTTAAGATCAAGCTCTATTTACATGGCTTCTTTCCACAATTTCTGAAGCGGTTCTACCTAGAGTTTTGTCATGCAAACACTCTTATCAGATCTGGGATCAAATTCACAAACACTTCAATGCTCTTATCAGAGCTAGGGTTCATCAGTTACGAACGGAGTTGAAAATCACAAAGAAGGGAAATCGCTCGATTTCAGAGTATGTCTAGCGCATTTGTGCTATAGCAGATACTTTGCTTGCCATTGGTGATCCTATATCTGAGAGGGATCAAATTAATGTGATACTTCAAGGTCTTCCGGAGGAATACAACACGTTTTTCATGATGGTATATGGAAAAATCGAACCATTAACTCTTTATGAAATAGAAGCACTTTTGTACGTTCAAGAAGCTCAGCTGGACAAGTACAAGAAAGAACTCTCACATACCAATGCCACAACCAACCTTGCTCTCACCGATGATAACTCCAGTTCAAGAACCACCAGAGGTAGTTTTCAATAATCCAGAGGAAGAGGGAACAACAGAGGCATGGGTCGTGGCAAAGCTAGAACAAACTTCACTTCTGGAAACACACCAACCTGTCAACTGTGTGGTAACTATGGCCATTCAATGATTGATTGTTCGCACCATTTTGATGAATCCTTTGAACCTTCACAGCTAAGAACTCAGTCTAATGCTCTAGCTACAAATTCTAAAGATGATCAGAAGAATCAAGCACCAGGCTCAATACAGGCATCATATTTCTTGGCACATCAAGAGGAGTTCAACATACTAAGCAACCTTGAATCACAAGCTTGGTTTGTAGATTCAAGTGCTTCTCATCATCTAACAGTTAATCCATGTTACTTACATCACACAAAACCCTATTTAGGTACTAATAAGGTTTTGGTAGGTAATGGCCAAGGCTTAAAGATTAAGTCAGTTGGCTCTGTAAAGATTGCATCACACACCTTACCCTACTATAAGTTGTCATTGAACAAACTTCTCCATGTCCCTAGTATAACTCGCAATTTAATTTCAGTGTCTAAATTTTCTAAACACAACAAAGTGTTTTTTGAGTTTCACTTTAATCATAGTTTTGTCAAATCTCAGGCATCTAAGGAGGCGTTCTTAGAAGGATTCCTTGATTCCAGTGGATTGTATTACTTTCACAATCTGCCCATGGAGTCTACATCTCAGCCAGCTGCAAATTCTGCTAATGTCTCTCTGAATAGTCAAAACTCAAATATTGTTTCTTCAGGTTCCAATAATTTTTCTCTATGGTATTCTAGACTAGGGCATGCCAATGCTTTAGCTGGTAAGTCTGTGTTGAATTTGTGTAATATCTCATTGAATAATAAAGATTCTATTGATTTATATAGTTTATGTTGTGTAGGCAAGTCTAGTAGACTATATGCACCTTTAACATATACTCTATATACCTCTTCTTTTGAACTTATTCATACAGATTTATGGGGACCCTCCCCTAATCCTTCAAGTCAAGGCTATTCATACTACATAGCCTTTGTAGATATATTCACTAAATACACATGGGTCTATTTTTTGAAACAAAAGTCTGAAGCATTAGATGTCTCTAAGAAATTTTTAGCTTATGTCAAAACTCAGTTCCAAACCACAATTAAAGCTGTACAATCTGATTTTGGGGGAGAGTTTAGACCATTCACCAGTTATCTTAATGAGTTAGGTATAGTTCATAGGTTAACATGCCCTCATACCTCTCACCAAAATGGAACTGTAGAAAGAAAACATAGAAGCATTGTGGAAATGGGACTGACACTTCTAGCTCATGATATTCTTCCTATAGAATAATGGGACCATAGTTTTACCATTGTTGTTCATTTGATAAACCAGTTACCTACACTTACCCAACCCAAATTCACTTCTCCTTTTCATGCTCTCTGTAAGCATTTCCCTGACTATACTACCATTAAAACCTTTGGTTGTTCTTGTTTTCCTCATTTAAGGCCTTACAACAAAAATAAGATTCAATTGAGAAATGTTGAGTGTATATACCTTGGTATCTCCCCACATCACAAAGGGCATAAATGTCTTAGTAAATAGGGCAAGATATACATCTCCAAGGATGTTATCTTTGATGAGACAAAATTTCCTTATTCCAGTATAATTCAGCACCATGCAAAAGAAAATTCAAAAAGTACAGCTAAGTCTTTACCTTTTCCATGCATCTCAAATCCTGTCATAGGCCAGTCTAAGATGGACACACATGGTTGTAGTGCTCAATATTGAACCTATTGCACACAATAATCAGTATGTACCCACTGGGTCTTCTAATCAAGGACATGTCCACAACAATTTTGAGTCTACTTCTCAACAGACATTATCTGTCACTAACCCTCAAATGTCCATCAGTCCCAATATACAGGATAATAGCAATACTCAGTTAAATGAAAACACAAATCTTCGAAATAGCCGTACACACTCTTCACCTCCCCTAACTGAGCCCTCACTTAATAATCACTCCACTTCTGCTCATGATGATTCTCATCCTGCCTCTTCATCTAACACAAATAACTCTTTATCTGCTTCTATTCATGATCACCAAGAGTATCCTCCCCATATCACCAATAAACACAATATGCTTACTAGAGGCAAAACAAGAAAGTTAAAACCTAGAGCTTTCTTAGTATGCACTGACCAACAACAGTCAAACAAGAAATGGCTCAACCAAAATGGTTAGAAGCATTGAAAAAAGAGTATGATGCCCTTATAGCCAACAATACTTACCACTCTTCCCCCCATAGAAAATCCATAGGTAGCAAATGGGTGTTCAGAATTAAAGAGAACTATGATGGAACTTTGAACAAATATAAATCCAGGTTAGTAGCCAAAGGCTTTAACCAATAGTATAGTTTTAATTATCAAGATACCTTCTCCCTTGTAGTGAAACCTGCAACAATGAAGATAATTCTTACACTTGTTCTGACCTACAAATGGGATGTCCAACAAATTGAAATTAATAATGCTTTTTTGAATGGAGCACTTCAAGAAGAAGTATATATGGAGCAACCCCCAGGCTTTGAACATGAAAATAAAGCCCTTGTATGTAAGTTGAACATGGCACTGTATGGTCTTAAACAGGCACCCAGGTTCGGGTATGAGAAACTTCATTAAACCTTAATTCAATTTGGCTTCATAACCAGCAGATGTGACTACTCATTATTTACATACAATCACCAAGGAATCATCCTATACATACTAGTTTATGTAGATGATATTCTTATAACAGGGTCCTCATCTACTTTGATTCATAAAGTGATCAACACGCTTCATGATCAATTTGCTCTCAAAAAGCTTGGGAGACCTGAATATTTTCTAGGTCTGGAGGTAAAATATCAGTCAAATGGCTCTCTTATTCTTACTCAAACTAAATACATTAGAGATTTGCTTAGCAGAGTCAACATGGAGACTGATAATGGTGTACCTTCTCCTATGCTTAGTCAATGTAAGCCTAGCAAATTTGGGAGTGACTGTATGCAGGAACCTCTTCAACACATATTTGTGGTAGGTGCTCTTCAGTATGTCACACTCACCAGACCTGACATTGCTTATAGTGTAAATAAAGCTTGCCAATTCATGTCAAATCCCCTTGACAATCATTGTAGCATGGTAAAAAGAATCCTCAGATATATCAGTGGTACATCTACTCTTGGGATACTTCTTTCTCCTGCAGATCCTAATCAGCAGCTATCCTTGAGGGCATAAAGTGATTTTGACTAGGACAATGACCCAAATGATAGAAGATCCACATTTGGGACATGTATATTCATTGGTCCTAATCTCATTTCTTGGAGATCAAAGAAACCGACCTTGGTGGCCAGATCAAGTGTTGAAGCAGAATATAAGGCTCTAGCACACACCACTTCTGAGTTGCTTTGGATAGAGTCTCTCTTAACTGAGTTAAAGATCAAACACGTCTCTCCAACTCTGCTCTGTGACAACCTTAGTGTTGTGATGTCATCTCATAATCCCATTCTACATTCCAGTACAAAGCACATTGAACTGGACTTGCATTTTGTTCGAGAAAAAGTTATGGCAAATAAACTCAAGATTCAGCATGTGCCTGCCTTTGCCTAGCTAGAAGACATCATGACAAAACCCTTATCAAGTGATGTATTTCAGGATCTTAGGAACAATCTAAAAGTGGTGATAAATCCACCACTTTGATCTTGTGGGGGAGTATTAGAAGTATTTTTCAATCTTAATATTTTACTATAATCTTTTTACCTTATCTCAAGCATTGATGTGTAATTGGATAATATAGTTTAATTATGCTAGTTGTACCATTCAGTTAGGATTCTCTTAACTGTTTTGGATAAACTCATATATATATATATATATAATCTGGTTGTAACTGAATGTGGTTGAGATGATGAATGAATGAATCAATACTACAGAGCCGTTTTTACTTCTTCAAAGCTTTCTCTTAGTTTTACATTTTAGCAGGAGACAATCCAATCTCCGAGTTTGTTCTTGTTGGAAGATATTTGTCTTTCACGATTCCCTAGGTCAAGTTAGTGAAATATGATTTTACCACAAACTTGTTAGGTTGGAGAGAAACAGGAGAAAATTGTGGGTAAAGCAATTTTAAATTTGTTAATTAATGGATGGAGTTTATTTTTTGGCACAGGTTCATGAGACACAATGTCACATTTTTACTATATGGATCGTCAAAACAAAATCTAAGGAGGGAGATATTGTGTTAGCACAACACTAGTTTTTTGGAATGCTTGGTTAGAGATTGAAATAAAACATAATTGGTATGGGCTTCTTCGGTGCTACCCGAAGGCATAAAGACCTTCCATATTTGGCTTTTCTTTCAAGAATGAGTCACATGTCTCCATCCTAACCCCAAGCACAAAATAAATCATTTTCACAATGTTGTACCCCAAAATTTGCCCTCCCTTTTGTAGCGGTAGAAATGTTCAAGACTAAGCCATTGGATTGACTAGACTTTATACAAATCAAAATAAAAATCGTCACTGCGCTTTATTGTTTCCAAAGGAATGGGAAAAGAGCGAATAACCCAAAAAGACGGTGAAAGATTCAAGGTAAGGGGGTTAGTTATGCAAAAGGAAGGTATTATCACCCTAAACATCTACGGTACTCCGCAGGAGCCTCTTTGTAAAATCTGTATATTTTGGCTATAAAAAATGTTGTATATAAATGGATGGTGGAGGAGAGGAAAGGAATATATTTATTTTATAATTTTTGCACCCACCGCGGTTGCGAATATTTAGTGCCTACGTACCACCTTTTCGTGCAATAGGGGATCAGGGTACACATAGTTCCTCTTTTAAAAATTTAAAACACAAATGTGTTGGTTAATTTTATGAGATGAAACATCATTGTCATTGTCCGTATGAAAGACATACCTACTACCCACAATCATGAAAAAGGATAATTTTCATCATCTCAAAGTGGAGGATATGGCTTGGATTTTAAAAATTAACAATGCCTCACTCAGCACCCAAGTGGAAAATATCTCTCTTTACTACATATTATAGAAGTATAGTTGTTTGCATCACTACAAGGATTGACAAGAGTTCAACATTTTTTGAGAAAAGTTTAAAGATAAAAGCCAAAGTGGCAAAATGGTTTGAAATGAGATTGATTGACTTTTAGTCTTCTCACAAAAAATGTCAAGGCATTATTAAGTTGATTGGAGTTTATTTATAAAAAATATTTTGAAAATGCATGAACATAAGTCCAAGTTTATTATGAAAGTGGTTCAAGTTCAAAAACAAGAAGAGTTTTCAAAAAGGGAAAGAATATTTTTGAAATTAAAGAAGATGGGAGGAGAAGAATGGACTATCCTAAAGCATAAGGTAAAAGCTAGAGATAAGAACCATCTAACCAATAAGCAACCAATAATTGACATTATGAGCCAAGATAGAATTCCCATTCCTTGGATTAAAACCAATCAAGTAAAGAAATACTAGAGCTCTTGAGAGAATCAAACTTCAAGTGTATTAAGTCTTCACAAAAAATTGGGTAGAGTAACGGATGTATACGGGTGAATTCCATATTACAAACAAAGGGTGTAATCACAAAAACCTGCACACAAAAACAAACAAGCAACCCAATGTCTTGAGGTAAACCTCAATAACTCTAGACAAAATAATCAGATAAGATCTCCAAGATAGGTCAAGGTTTCTAATCCTAAGTCCAAGAAAAGTCCCATGCTCCATAATGCCAAGGATAGTAACCAAGTAGTCCAAGCACCATTAAAGATTCTTTAGGGTTTATGTTGATTATTAAGTGTCTTAAGAAAGGAAAAGAAAAGCTCAAGTGAGCAAAGTAAAAATGGCAAGAAAATAAATGCTCAAATGAGCAAAGATGAAAATGGCATGAAATGTAAATGCTAAAAGTAAATAGTACATAAAGCATAAAAAAATAAAAGTATAAGGTAAACAAGTCAATAATTAGTGGTTATTTGGATGACCATCTTGAAGCTTGCATTTGGAATTCATTAGAGGATTGGTAGAACCAAAGCCTCCACACAACAAGTTGCATTTGCTTTTTGTCAAGTATACCATCCATTTGGAATTCTCATAAGTGCCATTTAATGATCAAAGATGTTTAAGTAATCCGCGTTGACCAAAGGTGTTGTAGATCCATTAGAGGATTGATAGAACAAAAGCCTCCACACAATGAATCACAAAGTTATTGGATTAAAGAGATCAAATTAACATACTTGGGCTTGCAATCATAAGTTTGGGCCACGAATGATCATTTATTCGAATCGGGACAAAATTTAGCGCTATGTTAAGCAATCGTAAGTGGACTTATATAGAAGTCCCACCTATTTTGAGGCCGGTCAATAGCAATCTATGCACCATTTGTTTTGAGACATGATATAGAGATCATGCTCCAACAACATCTAGTGCAATAAGAAAGAGTTGAGATGAAGAGGGATGGGAAAAATATACAAACCACATTTAAATTAAATTTTAATAAAACTATTATTAAAATCTAATGATGTTAATAAAGTTCATGATCCAAAATCTAACCCAAGATCAGCCAGAAAATGATCACAAAAATAATATCACATTTAATATACACAAAAAATGATTTTTTTTTAAAATAGAAAATAATGAGAAAAATATCAACTGTGTTCAAATTTATCAATAAATAAAAAGTAAGACCATAGAAAAATCAGAAAAAGGCCCAAGTAATTTTACAATTTTTTTTGGTAATTCTTTAAAGTCAGAAACTATTTTTAAAATTAAAATAAATGGGTAAAATAAACAAAAAAAGGTAAAAAATAGTAAAGTCAGAAACAAAAATAAAATAAATTCACCAATATTTATCACAATATCATTGGATCATTCCATAATTTTTTCAGAATTTAAAAATGTATACAAGTATTTTTAAACATTTAAAACAAATCAAATAAGTGTAAAATTTGTAAAAAAATACCAAAACACAAAATTAAATTGTTAAAAAATAAAAATCAAAAAGAGAATAATCAAAAATATTTTTCATAATTTTTTCAGATTTTTTTGACTAAAAATGAATTTTCTATGATTTTTTGAAATTTAAAACAATTAAAATATAAAAATAAGAAAAAGAAAATAAAAGTAAAATATGTGGACCATTGGATGAAAGTCAAAATGTGTTAGTAATCAAATCCAAGGGATCTGGCGCGTTGTGCATATCATGGTCATTAGTGAATATTGTACAAAATTATTAATTAAATTAGAATTTGAAAAATACAAATGGCGCGCCTTCATTGGTTAGAAGATGGCACGTTGGTCATCTTCAACCTCCAGCCATCAAGAATTGCAGGTCTCTCAAACTGTAAAATCAGAAGCTCAGACCTATGCCATTCGCTTCATCTCTTCAAGACGAAGACAACCACACCCTCGTGCCAAATTTATATAAATTGTAGCTCAAGCAATTTGGAAGGAAAGTTTTGAAAAGGGATTTGAAATTTCATGGTCAAAACGTGTTTCCAGTAAAAAGTAAGTGTTGCGACTAGAACCAAAGCAATGAGAGCAACACAATGATATCAGAGTTTTGAAGAATTGATGAAGGAATCTACCTATTGTAGTTGAGTTGCAGAGCTCTGAAACTGGACTTCTATGGAGCAGTATAGGGAACGATTATTGAATGTAATTATATGGTTAGCTTCAAGGAAGATCAAGGAAGGTGAATTGATGGAAAAATTGGATTGAAAAAGGGTCGAGAATGGATTTTGAAGTTATAGAAAATTGAGTTATGGAGCAAGTTTGGCAGGGTGATTCTGGCTATCCAAGCTTGGGAAATTGAATGGGATAGTTCATGTATTTATAGGAGAAGAGAATGGGATCAAAAGGAAGAGTGAATGATGTGTTTTGGAGGGAAATCGTGCACACCTGATGCACGAGTGAAGTGTGATACAAACTTCATCAAAACTCATCCAATTCTTGCGTTTTGATGCGCTAAACAAATTTGGAACTTCACTAAACATGTTTAGAGGAAAAAACGCATGGAAAACTTGTGATTAGAGGCCACATTATGAATTTCAAAATTTTGACTTGGTGAGAAATTCAATTTCAAAGTGCCAACTTCTGACCAATGACATTTTCAACTCAAGGGGTCTTAGGGCACGATTCTTGATACTTTAGAAAGATTAGGTTACAAGCTTTGAAATGGAAAAAGAATGGATTTAAATTGATGCTTGAGATGAAAGTTGTATTGAGTCAAAGTTGAAGAAAAAGGGTTGACTTTCCATACTTAGAAATATTTCACATTCTTCTTCAAAAATGACCTATAATAATGTCTTGCATCCAAACATGGCCTTCTACTTGGAATTTGCTCTTGACCAAAAAAGATGGCATGAAGTAGACCTCTTGAATGACACTTTGAAACTTGAATCATTCGAAATCTCTAAAATTTGAGCAAGTTATGACTTGTTGAAGTTGGCAAAAAATTATGAAATGACCTATAATCTTTTGCATCTTTAAGGCAACTTCCAACCATTTTCCTACTTTTCACATAAAAGAAGGCATAAAGTTCACATATTCAAGATCATTATGGAAAAAGAATGGACTCAAAGTGATAAAAATTGACCAAGTTATGACCATTTTAAGTCACTCATGTAAAATTATGGATTCATCTGGATGACTTGTAATCTTTCTTCTTCACCAAGTTCCTTCCACATGAAAACTCCTTGGAACTTTTGAAGTGATTTGTTGATAACCCTTTGATGAGGAGGATATATTTGGAATCACTCAAAAGTATAAAAAGGTGAGCAAGATGTACTCCTTTGAAGTTCAAAACCCTAGCTCCTAGATCAAGAAAATGCTTTGAGGAACTTTGACAAGTTTGAACAAACTTCTTGTACCAATATTCTTGATTTGTGAATAGAAGTTGTTGAGTATGATAATGAGGACTCATAGCCATAAAAACCACTTTTATATCTTGAAATTTGATAGAAATATGCTCTTGTGGCTAATAGGAACAAGGCCTTGTCAAAACATGACAACTTCTCCAATCAACCCCTTGTACTTTTGAGTCAAATCTCATAACCTTGAAATGTGATGAACCAAAGCAAGCTTGACATTCCAATTCTCCCAAAACCAATCCAATGGTGAGGTTTGAACTTATTAAGCTATATTGACTAGGGCATGGAAATAAACTCATGAACCCATGGGGTAGCTTGTTAAATCTCATTGCCTTCACATACATGGATAACAAGCAAGACAAACCAACATTGCATTTTATTAGTTAAATGAAGAAAACAAAACAATATTCATGATCACAAAAGGAACATAAGTCAAGGTTCTTGGTAATCCCTCACAAATGGCAAAACTAAATGTAGGGAGGGGAACCAAGAATCCTAGTGTGATCTTGTTGTGAGTGAATCAACATGGTATGATGAAAGGATCTTAGGGGCAAAAATTGGGGTACAACAACTGCCCTTATTTAAGTTTCCTCTATCCGGAGATACGAAGGTTAAAAATCTTCGTGTCGACTCGATCGAAGATACTTAAATATAAAACAAACCCTATTTTTGGCCCTAAGATACCACGCAAATGCTTATGATCATGAATGCATATGAACAGGACCAAAGAGACGCAAAAATAACACTGGGATGTAACAATAATAAAGAAACAAAGGAGAACCCCCAACAAGAAAATAAATCACTGGTGGACCCTGAGAACTGAATCAGAGAGGATGGTAGGATGGTCAAAGGACACACCAACTTCTACTGAAGGCGAAGCTACCGACGTTTACTGAAGGCAGGGAGAAAGATAACAAAAATCGAATTTAACTGCAAATGTCCTACCAACTTTCATTGAAGGTAGAAAGAGAATATATCATATCACCGCCATTCACTGATGACGAACTACCAACGTTCACTGAGAGTAGCAAAAAGATAACAAACACCGATGTTCACTGCCGATGGTTTACCAACTTTCACTGAAGGTAGAAAGAGAATATATCATATCACCGCCATTCACTGACGATGAACTACCAACGTTCACTGAGGATAGCAAAAAGATAACAAACACCGAGGTTCATTGATGATGGTCTACCAACTTTCACTGAAGGTAGAAAGAGAATATATCATATCACCGTCGTTCACTGATGATGAACTACCAACATTCACTGAGGGTAGAAAAAAGATAACAAACACCGACGTTCACTGCCGATGGTCTACCAACTTTCACTGAAGGTAGAAAGAGAATATATCATATCACCGCCGTTCACTGATGATGAACTACCAACGTTCACTGAGGGTAGCAAAAAGAAAACAAACACTGACGTTCACCGCTGATGGTCTACCAACTTTCACTGAAGGTAGAAAGAGAATATATCATATCACCGTCGTTCACTGACGATGAACTACCAACGTTCACTGAGGGTAGAAAAAAGATAACAAACACCTACATTCACTGCCGATGGTCTACCAACTTCCACTGAAGGTATAAAGAGAATATATCATATCACCGCCGTTCATTGACGATGAACAATCAACTTTCACTGAGGGTAGCAAAAAGATAACAAGTTTCCCCATGATTTTGGTGTTTCACCTAGAACGGGTCTCAACGTCTTCTTTAACCAAGGCACTCCGCCTGGAAAGGATAATATATAAGTTGTCTCAAATAAAGATACTTGCTACTTGTTCTCACAGAGGGTTATAAAAAGAGATGACTTTTTGGGAAGGATGTATAAATTCCTGGGGAGATGCCATGATACTCTTGCTGAGGGATAAAGTATTCTTGTGCAAAATAAATGCACCAACTAAAACTTGGGGTTTTCAGCAATCCAAAGTGAATAGCATTTTCAGGGAACCACATATCCAAACCAGAAATAAACTGGAATGAAACAGTCAACCAGAATTCATCCTTTGAGAAATAAACTCAAGAGGGAAAACCAAATTTATCCAAACAAGGAGCTGTATCGGAAGGCTTAAAGCAAAAAATCTTCTATGAGGGACAACTCAATAGGGAAATTGAAAGAATATATGTTTTCTGCTTAAGTCCAACACTCTATTGAAAAGAGGGCAAGGTAACTTTGCAAAACATGGTAATATGTCAACAAAAATATTATTAAATGTCAATGAACAATGATATGATAATTTTAGCTATGAATGATGTATGTATGAATGTATGAGCGCTATCGTGCGTATGTTGACAAAACAGATACACAATCATTGGGAACAAACAAGCAAAACTGCCTCAGGCACTAACAACACTCGGTTAAACTTCATCCAAGATGATCATTCCAAGAAAGGTAAAGGCCAACTGCGGAAACAAAACCTACTGCCTACTTTAACTTTACTGGGGAGAAACATAATCCGGAGGTAGACAAATCAAAGTGATTAAATAAACGGATACCGAGATGGAACATCCTTCTTCAGGCTTCATCGGGGAAACCAGTGTTTTTTCAAAAGTAACATGCCTACTGGAGATTGCAAGACCAGTCTCAAATAAAGCAGACTGACGCCGAAACATCCAAACTTCACTGGGAAATTCAAGCCTACTTCACTGGAGAAAAATGCGGATTGAAACTTCACATCATGAAAACTCAGAAAAGAGGAGAAATAAATCCAAACTTGACCGAGGATACCGGAATCATGAACCCAATACGGTGAAAACAACCCGAGTAGACCTTCCCGAGGGGAACAAAAGCTTCTCAAAACAACTGAAGTTTTTCCATTCTTGGGATCACCATTTTTGTTGTCATTGCTTCATCACAACTATCAAAGTAAAAGTAAATTGTAAATATCTTTTTTTTGAAAAATCAATTTTGTTATTTAATCTCTTTGCTTTAAAAGTTATTATCAGTAATAAATCGAGTCTTTGCAAGCTAAATAAAATAAGAAACACAAAGAATTGGGTAAAAGCTCGAATTTCATTAATAGAATGGTAGTCTGCGAATGACGAGACTCCATAGATGATTACAATATTGAGAAATGGTAATACATAATGGAAAAGATACATTGAGATACAATGACCACTATCCCCCCTAACAACTTTTAAAATCCTGAGCAGCAGCTTTTGTTAAAGTATGGTGATGATCCGAGAAGATTGTTGCTTCAACGATCAAGTCTTGTCTGGCATAGTTACTTGCCAAGAAAATCCCTAACTTTTGCCTAAGTTGCCCTTGCGGGTTTTCAACTTAGCGGGAAATTTATTCTGTTTATGTCTCTAATTTTTGCCTAGACCGCCCTTTCGGGTTTTCGGCCTACCGAGACGCTCCTTTTTTGCCTAAGCCGCCCTTTCGGGTTTTCAACTTAGTGAGTTGTTCTTTTATTTCTTTAGGTGAAGTATTTCTTGACTGCGTCAGTGTTCATGGGACGTGGGAACTCCTCGCCATCCATAGTTTCAAGAATTAATGCACCACCAAAGAAGGCTTTCTTGACAATATATGGGCTCTCGAAATTGGGAGTCCACTTACCCCTAGAATTGATGTTGAAAGACATGATCTTCCTAAGCACGAGGTCGCCTTCTCTGAATTCACGATGTTTGACCTTTTTATCGAAATCTTTCTTCATTCTTCTTTGATATAACTGGCCATGACACAAGGCTGTCATTCTCTTCTCCTCAATCAAATTCAATTGGTCAAACCTATTATGGACCCATTCATCCTCTGTCAACTTGGTTTCCATTATCACATGCAACGAGGGAATCTCTACCTCGACTGGGAGCACAGCTTCCATTCCATACACTAAGGAGAACGAGGTTGCTCCTGTTGAAGTGAGGACAGATGTTCGATATCCATGCAGAGAAAAAGCGAGAATTTCATGCCAATCCTTATAAGAAATAACCATTTTCTGGATAATTCTCTTGATATTCTTATTAGCAGCTTCAATAGCCCCATTCATCTTTAGCTTGTATGGAGATCAATTGTGATGGACAATCTTGAATTCTTCACACAGTTCTGTCATCATCTTGTTGTTCAAATTTGAGCCATTGCCAGTGATGATTCTGCTCGGCACACCATACCAGCATATAATATTATTCTTGATGAAACGTACAACCACCTGGTTAGTAACATTGGCATATGAAGCAGCCTCCACCCATTTGGTGAAGTAATCATTGCTACCAAGGTAAAAGCTAGGGATAAGAACCATCTAACCAACAAGAAACCAATACTTGACATCATGAGTCAAGATAGAATTCCCATTCCTTGGATTGAAACCAATCAAGCAAAGAAATACTAGACCTCTTGAGAGAACCAAACTTCAAGTGTATTAAGTCTTCACAAAAAATTGGGCAGAGTAACGGTTGTATACGGGTGAATTCCAGATTACAAACAAACGGTGTAATCACAAAAACCTGCATACAAAAACAAACAAGCAACCCAATATCTTGAGGTAAACCTCAAGAACTCTAGACAAAATAATCAGATAAGTTCTTCAAGATAGGTCAAGGTTTCTAATCATAAGTCCAAGAAAAGTCCCATGCTCCATAATGCCAAGGATAGTAACCAAATAGTCCAAGCACCATTAAAGATTCTTTAGGGTTTATGTTTATTATTAAGTGTCTTAATAAAGGAAAAGAAAAGCTCAAGTGAGAAAAGTAAAAGGGCAAGAAAATAAATTCTCAAATGAGCAAAGATGAAAGTGGCATGAAATATAAATGCTAAAAGCAAATAGTACATAAAGCATAAAAAAAATTAAAAGTATAAGGTAAACAAGTCAATAATTAGTGGTTAGTTGGATGACCATCTTGAAGCTTGCATTTGGAACTCATTAGAGGATTGGTAGAACTAAAGCCTCCACACAACAAATTGCATTTGCTTTTTGTCAAGTATATTATCCATTTGGAATTCTCATAAGTACCGTTTAATGATCAATGATGTTTAAGTGATCCGCATTGACCAAAGGTGTTGTAGATCCATTAGAGGATTGATAGAACCAAAGCCTCCACACAATGAATATCAAGGTTATTGGATCAAAGAGATCAAATTAACATACTTGGGCTTGCAATCATAAGTTTGGGCAACGAATGATGATTTATTCGAATCGGGACAAAATTTAGCGCTATGTTAAGAAATTGTAAGTGGACTTATATAGAAGTCGCACCTATTTTGAGGTCGGTCAATAGCAATCTATGCACCATTTGTTTTGAGAAATGATATAGAGATCATGCTCCAACAACATCTAGTGCAATAAGAAAGGGATGAGATGAAGAGGGATGGGAAAAATATACAAACCACATTTGAATTAAATTTTAATCAAATTATTATTAAAATCATTCATCCATTTTTGTGGAATTAAACTCAACACCATGGATCCAATGATGTTAATAATGTTCATGATCCAAAATCTAACCCAAGATCAGCCAGAAAATAATCACAAAAATAATATCACATTTAATATACACAAAAAAGGATTTTTTTTAAATGTTTTAAAAATAGAAAATAATGAGAAAAATATCGACTATGTTCAAATTAATCAAGAAATGAAAAGTAAGACCATAGAAAAATCATAAAAAGGCCCAAGTAATTTTACAATTTTTTTTGGTAATTTTTTAAAGTCAGAAACTATTTTTAAAATTAAAATAAATGAGTAAAATAAACAAAAAAAGGTAAAAAAAAAATAGTAAAGTCAGAAACAAAAATAAGATAA
The DNA here is from genome assembly GCA_948472305.1 of Vicia faba. NCBI lineage: Eukaryota > Viridiplantae > Streptophyta > Magnoliopsida > Fabales > Fabaceae > Vicia > Vicia faba. Next base: position 74,133,970 of record OX451736.1, on the reverse strand, counting down.
GGTCACCAATATTTGTCACAATATCATTGGATCATTCCATAATTTTTTCAGAATTTAAAAATGTATACAAGTATTTTTAAACATTTAAAACAAATCAAATCAGTGTAAAATTTGTAAAAAAATACCAAAACAAAAAATTAAATTGTGAAAAAATAAAAATCAGAAAGAGAATAATCAAAAATATTTTTCATAATTTTTTCAGATTTTTTGGACTAAAAATGAATTTTCTATGATTTTTTAAAATTTAAAATAATTAAAATATAAAAATCAGAAAAATAAAATAAAAGTAAAATATGTGGACCATTGGATGAAAGTCAAAACGCGTTAGTAATCAAATCCAAGGGATCTGGCGCGTTGTGCATATCATGGTCATTAGTGAATATTATACAAAATCATTAATTAAATCAGAATTTGAAAATATAGATGGCGCACCTTCATTAGTTAGAAGATGACACATTGGTCATCTTCAACCTCCAGCCATCACGAATTGCAGGTCTCTCAAACTGTAAAATCAGAAGCTCATACTTATGCCATTCGCTTCGTCTCTTCAAGACAAAGACAACCACACCCTCGCGCCAAATTTATATAAACTGTAGCTCAAGCAATTTAGAAGGAATGTTTTGAAAAAGGATTTGAAATTTCATGGTCAAAATGTGTTTCCAGTAAAAGGTAAGTGTTGCGACTAGAACCAGGGCAATGAGAGCAACACAATGATATCAGAGTTTTGAAGAATTGATGAAGGAATCTACCTATTGAAGTTGAGTTGCAGAGCTCTGAAACTGGACTTCAATGGAGCAGTATAAGGCACGATTATTGAATGTAATTATATGGTTAGCTTCAAGGAAGATCAATGAAGGTGAATTGATAGAAAAATTGGATTGAAAAAGGGTCGAGAATGGATTTTGAAGTTATAGAAAATTTAGTTATGGAGCAAGTTTGGCAGGGTGATTCTGGCTATCCAAGCTTGGGAAATTGAATGGGATAGTTCATGTATTTATAGGAGAAGAGAATGGGATCAAAAGGAAGAGTGAATGATGCATTTTGGAGGAAAATCGTGCACACCTGATGCACGAGAGAAGTGTGATACAAACTTCATCAAATTCCCTTTAACAACCTTGATCTTTCTTTAACAACTTAAAGATCGGTTCACACGTTGCAGTAATGTGGGAAATGAATCTGGAAATATAATTCAAATGCCCGAGGAACCCTCTGACTTGTTTTTCAGTTCTCGGCACTGGCATTTCTTGAATTGCTTTGACTTTATCAGGGTTAACTTCAATTCCTTTCTGGCTAATAATGAAACCCAATAATTTCCCTGATTGAACACCGAAGGTACATTTATTTGGATTCAAGCGGAGACGATAATTCCTCAAACGCTGAAACAACTTCAACAAATCTTCTACATGCCCTTCTTCAGTCTTGGCGAAGTCCTTGCGCATCATTGTTGAAGTCAAATACTAGGTCAGGAATCAGCATGTCATGTGGGCCATCCCTCCGTGCATATCCAAATTGTGTCAAAGCTAGACAAGGGTTGTAGGTAATGCCTCCCCTAATGTCAAGTAATGGAACATTAGGGAACTCACCACAACGATCGACGATGATGACATTTTCTCTGGACCGAGAACACCAATGTACATCAGAATGTGTGAGGGTCATCAATCGTTGTGACCACCTTAAGCCTTGTTTATTCTTCAAAACAGATTGTGGAAGGTGAGAAATAAACCACCTTGCAAGGAGAAGAGTACAACACATGAGAACACCTCTCTTCCTCATTGTTCGTGTGTAAAATGAGTGGAGGATGTCCCCAAGCAATGTAGGTATGGGATTCCTGGATAGGAAAATCTTGACAGCATTGACATCTATAAGTTGGTCAGGATTTGGGAACAAGACCAACCCATAAATAAGGAGTGCCACAATCTCTTCAAAGGCTTGCAGATCTAGGGAATTCCAACACTCTTGTGCTTTCTCAAACAAGAATTTTGCCAAGAAGCCTTTGACACCACTTCTAGTCTCCCAATGCCCCTTGATGTTAGATGGTTGCAAGTGTAGTGCTTGAGCAACATCTTCAGGCTTTGGTTCTTTTTCCGTACCGTTGTAGGGTAGTTGATTAAGAATAGGAATTCTCAGGAGTTGAGAAAATTCCTCCAAAGTAGGCACCAATTGGTAGTCGGGGAATGTGAAACAGTGGTGAAGGGGGTCAAAGAACTAGAACAGCACTTTCACCATGTCTTCTTCAATACTGGTGTTAACTAGGTTGAGCAGTCTACCATGTCTTTCACTGAAGAGAGAGCTTTCTGGAATTCTGGATGTAAGCTCCTTGAGTTGAGGAGGGATTCTCACAAGGTTGACTTGGATAGTTTTCCTGCAAAGAATTTCCATGACCTACAAAACAAGAACAAATATGAAGATCCAAACCCTTGAAATGGTTAGTGGATGCATATGATGCTTTATGATGTTCATGATGTATGCATAAACATATGTACAAGCAAGTCACACCAAACCCTAGTTTCATGCTTGCATGAGGTTTCATAGGTAAGTACCCTCTTGAGTGTAGTTGGCTTAAAAACCTGTCCTATAAATAGTAACTGGGTTCTAAGGAGCTCAATATCATTGGATTGTTTTCCATGTTCATTGTTTTGGTTTAGCCACTTAACTAGCGACCAAAATATTCCAAGAAAACAAACCTCAATGAGTGTAGTATCGAGTATCTACCAACTTCGGACTGCACCAAAGCCGGTCATCTCACTACCCCTAATAAAAGGCCAAGATGGTCAAGTAAGGTTCTAGGTCATTAGTGCTTAGTGACATCACTCAGCGGCCCCGTACTCTCCTTGATTGAAATCAAGGGTTACCGGTACTCACAAATATGTCTCACTAATATAGCTATTGCTTCAACCGTGTCGGTATACCCCGCACAGTTTCCACAACGTATTTCTATCTATGCATGTTTCCCAAATCCGGGTGTAGGATTTCAAGCCCAAACAAGAGAACCAAAATGTAAAGCAATCAAAGCAAACAATTAGTCATGCAAAAGGGTGATCTAAGCCCTAAGGTTACTCCACTTTTAATTTCGTCCCCAGCAGAGTCGCCAGTTCTGTGATACGGTGGGAGAACTGACTTGGGTTTTGCGTTTGTTTTCGCAAATGTTTCGGTTGAGCAAGAGTCGCCACCGAATTTTTATTTTATCCTAAGGAAAGGTTAAAAAGCACAGGAAAAACCTTTGAGATGTTTTCTTGGGTTCGGGGAGTAGATTATAGAAAGGGAAGGTATTAGCACCCTTTCTATCCATGGTTATCCATGGGCTCTTAGTTACTTGCTTAGATCACTTGCCTTTTGCTTTTCAATTGTTTGAAATGGTGCTTTGTGTGTGCGGTTTTGAAAATGTTTTGAAAAAGATGCCTTGTCTAGGCAACCATTGTAATAATTCTTTACTCGAATGTTTTACAAAGGTGTTTGTCTTTTTGAAAAGATGTTTCAATGTTTTTGAAAGTTGTTTTGTGTTGTGGAGTGTGTTTTGAAAGTAGGCAAGTGTGTTTTGCAAGTTTGATCAAGTAACTAAGAGTTGTCTACCCCTAAATTTACTCAAAGATCTTTCCTATGTTTTAACCCTTTTAACAGTATTGTTCCACCATTGTATTTGGTGGACAATCTTGTGTTAGGATGTTAACGGGACGGGCGCGGGTCATCGTTTAGACCATGAATTCAATAGTACCAAGTGTCTTTGGCAATTTTTTTCTTTAAGGGACTTGATCATTTTTTAGGCAACTTGAGAAAGCGTCATCGAGGGACTATGATCATTTGATTTGTTTTTGTTTTGCCAAAGACACTCAACATGCAACATGGCCCATTTTTGAAGGCAACAAGTGGAGTAACCCTAGGGGTGCAAGTGTGCATTGTGTTTTGATTTTTCATGCATGTTTATCTTTGAATTAGGCCAAGCTATTTGTTGATTTTATTTGCATACAAACCCTAGGTCTATCATGGCATAATTGAAAGCTTTTAAATGCGGAAATTTAAATGCTAAGCTATCACAACAATGATTATGGGGATGGGGGTACAAGTTTGAATTTGGGGGTATTTGACAAGAAATTAAATTCTAAGCTATTACATCCATATTGAATATACAAGACAAATATCTAATATTTAAATAAATACAAACAAACTAATATCAAATAAAAATGCATTATGCTAAAAAGGGGATTTTTATGTATGTAAAAGTATCTTTTAATGTGAAATATAAACAAGATAAAAAAAAAGTCAATTTTTGGTTATTTTTATTGTTTTAGGGTTAAACCCTAATTTTTGAATAAACATTATTATTTATTGATTATATACAAAATAAATTAAGTTATGCACAATATAAAAAGTATATGGTTAAAAAGGTATTTTTGATGTCATATATTAATAAAAATAAAAATGTATTATTTTCATATTTTTATCCTAAATATCTAATAAAATATACAAATATTTATATATTATATATATTTAATAATGCAAAATATGTACAAAAATAAAATATTAATTATTTACAAAAATGTGTATTTTTAGAAAATGTTTTCAAAATGTAAATGAAAAATAATAACTGAAAATAAATATATTTTTGTATTATTTTTTAGTGTTTTAAATAAAAAGGAAATATATTTGTTTATATGTATATGCTAAATGAAACAAATAAATGCCAAATAAATGCAAAAATATATGGAAAAATATTTTTGATATTTTTTATATTTGAGCAAAAAATATTAAATCAGAATAAAAAATAAAAAGTCAAAAATGATAAATATTTCACACAATGGGCCAGGGAGTGCAAATGGAAAAAAGGGGTGTGAACAGCAAGTTGACTCAGGCCCAGCCCAAGTCAACTTTGTCTTCAACCTCCAGCAACCTGTTTGAAACAAAAACGCGTGCTTCTTCTTGTCCAACACAAATCCTGATTCCTTGACTTTTAGCAAAAACTCATAACACAAATAATGTAGAGCATCAAGTCACGATTCCAAATATGTAAGAAACTTAACCTAACTCTAAGAAACCAGGGAGAATTTCTTCACCCCCAATTTCTGACCTAATTTTTCTTCAATGTTCATTGCCAAAATTCTCACAACATGCTTAACATAAATGAAAAGTAATCATATGTATGGCTTCAGGCCTATGAGTAGAGCATGTTTCATTCACAAACCTAAGCCTAACTCTTCCTAGATTAAGAGATAGAAGTCCATGGTTTTACCTGTTTCAGCTTGAGTCGTGTACAGCAATGTGGCCAACTTCAATGGAGTTTGAGCTTTTGTACAACTTGCCTGAAGTCCAAGGATGCTTCCCAAGTACCTAGCTTGCTTTGAAACTCTCTGAATCGTGCTATGGAAGTTCACCTGCAAAACTGAAATGTGAAAATGGCAACAGAGGTTAGGGATGTTACAGTTTGTATTTAGGGCTTGGGATAGTTTCAATGGATGGTAGGGAATGTGTTTGAACAAGCTTTGGCCAAAATGCACGAGTGGATTGAGTTATGGAACTCAATCTGCAGCAGGTACTCTGTTTTGTAGCAAAACTATGATTTGGTGAATGAGGAGGTATTGAGGATGAAGGAATCGCGTTTTAGGCTTGCTTGGATGTATGAAAGATGTTTTTAAAGTTTGTGTTTTGCTGTGTTGACAGGAATGAGAGAGTGGCTTCAGTTTGCAAGCTTTCTTCCCATGTAAGCAAAGAAATGTCAAGTTGTGAGATAGGCCTGTACCAAGCTCTCAAGCATGCTGCAGCACTTTCTCTTGATCAGTGGGATTTGTGTACAAACTCTTTCCTCAAAGATCTGGCCCATGCCTCTTGGATTTGGTATTTGACATAAAGTACTACTTTTCAAAAATGGCAAGTTTGCTTTTTCTACTTAAGGGATAATTCTATGTGTAATGACCAAATGCACAAAATAATGCTTGAACACAATGGTTAGGCATTTAATTATGGAGTGCAAACTTGGTTTAGAGGCCTGCAAGCAAGTACCAAGCATGCTGGTTTGAAAATGAAACTTGTATGAACATGTATTTGGTTATGAACAAAAGTGAATTTTGCCCAACTTTGCAAATTCGATTATCCCTAACCACAAGGGTGTTTGAGAAGTTCTTGGACAATTTGGAAATCTTGGAATGTGTACTACAATCCATCTTTGTAATGCAAATTGAAACTCCAAGTGGAAGCATGTGAAAAATGGCCAAGAAGTTGGACAAAAATCCTGCCTAGAATAGGTCAAAATTTCTCTAAGTTAAAAATGTTTTGCACCCTTGTTCCAAAAATCATAACTTGAGCTACAAGCTTACTTTGAGAAAACTTTGTGAATAGAACTTGTAGATTTTGTAATAGACTACAACTTTCATGTTTTGAGTTTTGTTTGAATCCATTTGCATCTTGATGAAAAAATGGGACAAAGTTAGGAAAAAATAAGGAAATTTCATAACTTAGAAAATTTCTAAGTTATGAAATTTCTTCATTTTAAACCCTAATTTGCAATTTTGGATTTCTTGATGAACAAGTTTCATAACTTGACATGTCTTGATGAAAAATGAATCTTGGCACTTGATTTTGACCAAAAAGTCAAAGTTTGACTTTTCAGTATATAGTCAAATTTTGATCAGTTGACTGAAAAATTCATCTGTCAATCCTGTGCATTTGAGATCTTTTGAACTTGTTGAATGTGTCAAGACAATGCCATTGAGTCCTTGAGTCCATATGTGATCTTGGTTTGCCATTGGTTAGGTCAAACAGTCAAAAATTGCCTTTGTGCAGTCAAAACCCTAAAAATGACCATTTTGCCTTTTTGGTGATCTGATCAAATTTCTTGTGGAATTGTGATCCAAACTTGATCAAATGATTCATATGAGTTCATTATGTTGATGTGGGTCAAAAATCATGAAGTTTGACTGTCAATTGGCCACAGTTGACTTTTTCCCCGATACAACTGATTTCTAGGTCAAATGTCCAATTGATTGGGCAAAGATTGGAATCAAGGCTTGAAACTTGGTATGTATAAACTTGTGAGTCCAACATGAAGCATGAAAGTCACTTTGGGCATTTTAGGTCAACACATCTCTGTGTAAACTCAAACCCTAATTTGGGTCAGCAGTGCAAGGAGGAGTCTTGAGCAGAGCAAACCATAACTTGATCTTGAAAATATGAGTCTTGTGATGAGAAAATGTTGATGAAATGAGAGGGCAAATTTTGGGGTACAACACAAACAAAGTATGTAATCATAATAACCTGCATACAAAACAAACAAAACAACCCAATGTCTTGAGGTAAATCTCAATAACTCCAGACAAAATATCAATCAAGGTCATAAGATCTCCAACATAGGCCAAGGTCTCTAATCCTAAGTCCAAGAAGTCCAATACTCCACAATGCCAAGGATAGTAACCAAATAGTCCAAGTATCATTAAAGTTTTTTTTTTATGGTTCATGTTGATTATTAGGTGTCTTAGAAGAGAAAATAAAAGGCTCAAGTGAGCAAAATAAAAATGACATGAAATGTAATGCTTAAAGTAAATGGTACATAAAGCATAAAAAATAAAAGGGCATAAAGTAAAAACAATTTAATAATTAGTGGTTAGCTGGATGACCATATTGAAACTTGCATTTGGAACTTATTAGAGGATTGGTAGAATCAAAGACTCCACACAACAAGTTGTATTTGCTTTTTGTCAAGTATATCATCCATTTGGAATCCTCAAAAATACTATTTAATGATCAACGATGTTTAAGTGATCCGCGTTGACCAAAAGTGTTGTAGATCCATTAGAGGATTGGTAGGACCAAAGCCTCCACACAATGAATCTCAAGGTTATTGGATCAAAGAGATCAAATTAACATACTTGGGCTTGCAAATATAGGTTTGGGCCACGAATGATCATTTATTCGAATCAGGACAAAATTTAGCGCTATGTTAAGCAATTGTAAGTGGACTTATATAGAAGTCGCACATATTTTGAGGCCGGTCAATAGCAATCTATGCACCTTTTGTTTTGAGATATGATATAGAGATCATACTCCAATAACACTTAGTGCAATGAGAAAGGGACAAGATGAAGAGGGGTGGGAGAGAATAAACAAACTACATTTGAATTAAATTTAAATCAAACTATTATTAAAATTATTCATCCATTTTTGTGGAGTTAGACTCAACACCATGGATCCAATGATGTTAACAAAGTTCATGACCAAAAATTCAATCCAAGATCAATCAGAAAATAATCACAAAATAATATTATATTTAATATATACATTAAAAAAGGTTTTAAAAATGTTTTAAAATAGAAATAAAAGAAAATAATACCAACTATATTCAAATTAATCAAGAAATAAAAAGTAAGACCATAGAAAAATTAGAAATGAACTAAAATGATTTTATAAATTTTTTGGTAATTTTTTAAAGTCAGAAAATATTTTTAAAATTAAAAAGAAATGAGTAAAATAAACCAAAAATGATAAGAAATAACAAAGTCAGAAATAAAAAATAAATGATGTCACCAATATTTATCACAATATCATTGGATAATTCCATAATTTTTCCAAAATTTAAAAATGCATAAAAGTATTTTTAAACATTTAAAACAATTCAAATAAAGTGGAAATTTATAAAAAATATCAAAACACAAAATAAAATTGCGAAAAAATAAAAATCGGAAAGAGAAAAATCAAAAATATTTTTCAGATTTTTTTCACTAAAAATGAATTTTCTATGATTTTTTGAAATTTAAAACAATTAAATATAAAAATCAGAAAAGAAAAATAAAGTCAAAAATATGTGAACCATTGGATGAGAGTCAAAACGCGTTAGTAATTAAATCCAATGGATCTGGCGTGCTGTGTATATCATGGTCATTAGTGAATAAAGCACTGAATCAAATGTAAATTAGAAATTCAAAAAATCCAAATGGCGTTGTTTCATTGGTTGAAGGATGACACGTTGGTCATCTTAAACCTCTAGCCAGTCCTAAAACCAGGTTGCTCAATCTGTAAAATTGGAGTACGAGACCTATGCCATTCGCTTTGTCTCTTCAAGATGAAGACAACCACGCCTTCGCGATAAATTTATATAAACTATAGCTCAAGCAATTTGGAAAGAAAGTTTTGAAAAGGGATTTGAAATTTCATGGTCAAAACAAGTTTCCAGATAAAAGTAAGTGTTGCGACTAGAACCAGGGTAATGAGAGCATCACAATGATATCAAAGTTTTGAAGAATTGATGAAGAAATCTACCTATTGAAGTTGAGTTGCAGAGCTCTGAAACCATACTTCTATGGAGCAATATAGGGCACGATTCTTGAATGTAATTATATGGTTATCTTCAGGGAAGATCAAGGAAGGTAAATTGATAGAAAAATTGGATTGAAAAAGGCTTGAAAATAGATTTCGAAGTTGCAGAATTTTGAGTTATGGAACAAGTTTGACAGGGTGATTCTAGCTATCCAAGCTTGAGGAAATGAATGGGGGATGACCCTCTATTTATAGGGAATCAAATGGAATGTCCAAGCATGTGAAATGATGAAGTTTGGAGGGAAATCGTGTGAAGTTGCAAACAAGAAAAATGTGACTTCTAATTTGATCAAAACTCATACAAAACGCGCGTTTTGTTGTGCAAATCACTTCTGGAAGTTCACTAAACATGTTTAGAGGCAAAAACGCGCAAAAACAAAGTGTTTAGAAGCTAAACTAATGATTTCAAATTCTGACTTTTGAAGAAACTTCAGTTCCAAGTTACCAAGTTCAAATTAATGGCGTTCTCAGCTCAAGGGGTCTTAGGGCGTGATTCTTGATGCTTTAGAAAGATGAGGTTACAAGCTTTGCAATGGAAAAAGAATGGAATCAAATGGATACTTAAGTTGAAAGTTGCATTGAGTCAAAGTTGGGAAAAAGAAGTTGACTTTCCATACTTAGAATATTTCAAGTTTTTTCTTCAAAAGTGACCTATAATGTTATGCATCCAAACATGGCCTTCCACTTAAAATTTTCTCTTGACCAAAAAATATGGCATGAAATAGACCTCTTGAATGACATTTTGAAACTTGAACCATTCAAAATCTCCAAAAATTGAGAGAGTTATGAATTGTTGAAGTTGGAAAAAAAATCATGAAATGACCTATAATCTTTTGTATCCTTAGATCATCTTCCATCCATTTTATCACTTTAAACATAAAATAAGGCATAAAGTTCACATTCTCAAGATCATAGTGGAAAAAGAATGGGCTCAAGGTGATAAAAATTGACCAAGTTATGATCATTTGAAGTCACACGTGAGAAATTGGGGGTTCATCTAGAGGACTTGTAATCTTTCTTCACCATCAAGTTTCTTCCACATGAAAACTCCTTGAAACTTTTGAAGTTATTTGTTTATAACCCTTTTAATAGAAGTATGTATTTGGAATCACTCAAAAATACCAAAAGATGAGCAATATATGCTTCTTTGAAGTTCAAAACCCTAGCTCCTAGATCAAGAAAATGCTTTGAGGAACTTTGACAATTTTGAACAAACTTCTTGTACCAACACAAATGATTTGTAAATAGAAGTTGTTGAGGATGAAAATGAGAAGTCATAGCCACCAAAACAAATTTCATATCTTTAGAATTTAGAGAAAGATGCACTTGTGACCAATGGGAACAAAGCCTTGTCCAAGTATGACAACTTCTCCAATCAACCCCTTGTACTTTTGAATCAAATTTGATAACCTTGAAATATGGTGAACCAAAATAACCTTGCCATGCCATTTATTCCAAAACAAATCTAATGGTGACTTTTGAACTTCTCAATCTTTATTGACTAGGGCATAAAAATAAACTCATGAACCCATGTGTGATCGGTGGATCTGGAACTGACTGTTTAACGCTGGTTTCGCGAAATGTCGCGGAAGCAAGAGTCGCCACCGTCTTTTATTTTCTCCAAATGGAAAGGACAAAAGCACAGAAAAATTCCTTATTGAGATTAGTTCTCGGTTCGGGAGGTAGATTTATAGAAAGGGAAGGTGTTAGCACCCTTTCTATCCATGGTTATCCATGGGCTCTTAGATACTTGCTCATTTGTGTTTTCAAAATGTTTGTTTGCTTTTCAAAAGCGCGTGGGTTTGGAAAAGTTTCATTGAAAACTTCAATTCGACTCTTGTATCAGTCCTCAAGAGTGTTGTGAAGCGTTTTTGAAATCTTTTTAGAAAGTGTCAGTGTGAAAAGATTTTTGATTTGTTTTTGAATTAGAGCAAGTATCCATGAGTCATCTACCTACCCTAAGGAATTAGGCTGTGTAAATGTCCTTAAGGTAGTGCCATCCCACCATTGAGAGGTAGGTAGCACCACCGTTGGAGGTGTTCGGGTCAATTCGTTTGTAGGGACAATGTGGTCACCGTGCAATAGTAAGATATCTTAGAAGCTACCCTTATGCCATTGATCTTTTTATTCCGAGGCAAATATTCCGAGGCAACTTGTTTCGAGGAAACTTATTTTGAGGCAACCGTTCGAGGCAACTAGATCAATGGAACATAAGGACTCACTAAGACATCCTATACTCGACGACCACGTTTCGAGGGGCAAGGCAACAGTGTGATCACCAGAGCAACAGTAGGACACCTTAGAAGCTACCCTTATGCCATGTTCATGGACATAAGGACTTACTAAAACGTCCTGTACTCGACGACCACGTTCCGAGGGGCAAGGAAACAGTGAGGCGTACCCTAAGAGTGGTGTGTGAATTGTGTGTCATTTTCAGTTATTATTTGTCTTGTCATGCATTGGGTGAGCTACGCTTTGATTTTATTTGGGCATTCATTCTTTCATGTGATTAGCAGTTTAAAGGGTGCGGGAATTAAAATGCGGAAAATAAAAAGGTCCTACGCTATTACAAGGCGCGGGTCTACATCGCCAAATTAAACAAAGACCCGATTTGGAATAAAAGTGCGGAAAGTAAATGTCCTAATTACTATTACAAAGCTTTGGGGCAATTACATAAATTTAAAATGAAAAAAATAGAAGCAAACGCGCGAAAAGAAATTATAATCGAAGGTGCGAGGGCGTTGGACCCTTTAAAGAAATTAAATATGAAATTACAAATTAATTAAAGAAAAGAACTTATTTTTTGATGTTTTTGTATTTAAGGGAAATAAAGAAAATTAATTAAATTAAAAGTTGAATAAAACCCTAATTCTAAATTGTTTTTAATTATTAAAGAAAAATGTTTAAGTTTTAACCTAATTTTACCCTAATTAATTAAATGTCATGTTTATTTACAAAAATAATTAATAATTAATAATAATAAGAAGGAAAATTTAATTATTGAGAAAAACAGTAAAAATGCTAGAAACCCTAATTTTTATGTTTTTTTAGTTATTAAAAAATAAATTAAAATTAAAACCCTAAATTAAAGCTAAATTGATCATTAAATTTATTTACAAAAATTAATGGAAATTAATATTAATGAAACATATTTTTTTATTTTTATGATTTTCTGTTTTTTTTTATATTGTAAAAATTATTTTGTGGAATTAATTAAAACAAAAGAAAAGAACAATTAAAATAAAAAGAAGAAAGAACAAGGAAAAAAGAAAATGCAAACCAAAGGGGTGTTGGCCTTTTTGGGAGGTTAATGTGCAGCAATTAGGCCCAACAGATTCAAGGCCTTATTGACTTTCAATGATCACATGGGACTCAGTTGACCAACACGCCTGGTGAGCCACTTTTGTGGCCTTCAGATCAGAACCCATGTACATTTGGCAAGCCAGGAGATGAGGTTGTATAATGGTCCCTCATGAGCATACTGCACAGAAGCATGTTAAAGAAAAAATTATAGAGGAAGTGGGGGGACCTGGGAATCGAACCCAGGTCCCAATACCTACATGCCAGCGTGCTAACCAAGTGAGCTAGTGCGTTTCTTTGTTTATTTAGTGGGCGATGAATATTATATGTGACAAATAAGCGTTATACTGGATAACAAAAAAAAAGGGCGCCAGTTATTCAAACTGTCCAATCATCATTCAACACGCTAGCATCTTCTTCTCCCTTCTTCGTTTTTGCCTGAAAATATAGAATAGATAGCGGGGGTTTTAAACCCCCACTAACCTCAAACCTGCAAAATAGCGATTAGCATATAGTGCAAAAGAAAAAGGGCGCGATGGTTGGTTTCTACTTGTTTGAAAGTCCTGATTTCATTGGTATAGGTCTTATGGTCCAATTATTCCAGATATGCAAAGCCCCAAAATTAGAGCTCTGAAACCCTAGGAAGCTTTCATGGTGGATTCACGTACAGGGCTTAAAAACTCAATTGGATGACACCATTAGCTTTAGAATGATCAGGTTAGTATAAATCAAGCATTAAAAATCAAAAATACTGCATGAATAATGAAACACGAATATGAAAATTTTCAAGGAAAGTCAGACTTTGTTATACCGATTCCTTGAGTATGGAGGGTTGAATTTGATTGGAATGGCTTCCTGGATGTGTCAGGAGTGTAATGGAATGGGAATTGAGACTTGAGAGGCGCTGTAAGGAGGTTTACAGTTTTGCTCTTTGCTTGAATTTTTTTGAAATGTGTTTTGCAGTTTGGGAGCTTCTTAGGTCGTGTTCTTGTTTGTGTTAGCCTGTATACATATTATGCAATGTGTTTTGATAAGAATTATGGCCAATAATGCCTTGCATTCATGCTTAAGATTTTCCATAAACCTCCATTGAAACACTTTCCATCTTTGTACCAAAATTTGAATTCTTGCTTGATTAGGCCTTGGTACGAATTTGGGATGTTGTATAATGGTGATTCAAAGCTAATCAAAGCCAAATATGTCCCTTAATTAACCTTTTTGATTTTTATTTGATTTTAAAGGATTTAAAATGAATTAAATCCAATAAAATCAAATAAAAATGAAAAAATTAATTTTAAATTTTGAAATAAAATGTGGGACACGTGGGAAGCATGTCCAAGCTGATTCAAGTGGAAAAAGTGGGCCCTTTTTGTCAAAAATGAAATTTCAAGGATAAATGATTTTGGCCATTTCACAAAAATTTCCCAACTTCTCCAATGCATATCTTGCTCAATTTTGAAGTTATGAACATGTTCTTGGACATTTTGGAAAGGTCTTGAAGTCCTCTAACCAATGTCTTTTGTCCCATGTCATTTTGATTTACCAATCTCAAGTTATGGTCTTTGACTTAAAGTCCCTTTTTGTTGACTTTTGAAAATGACCTATAATGTTGAAATTGATAATTTTTTGTGAGAGCATTTCTTGGACTTGGAATGTGAAGATGAGTTGTAGTAAATGTCCTCCCCTTCAAGATGAGCATTGGATGGGATTTTTCTGATGAAACATGAAAAAGTTATGCCTTGGTCAAGTTACAGTTGACTTTTCAGCTGTCCAAAAATAGACACTTTTGACACCTTGATGATTTTTGAGCCATTCTTGTGAAATCATGGTCAAGACTTGACCAAATGATGATTGTGGCTTCAAAATAAGATGTTGACCAAAAATTTTGACTTTTGACTGCCAAATGACCATTTTGCCCCTACATTTGACTGTAGAGAAATTAGGGTTTTTGGCTGTGCAACTTGACCTTGTGAGCCTTGAAACTTGACATGTAGGTGCTTGACAATGTGTATGAGCATATGGGACTTGATTGAGCCCTTGAAAACCTCAACTTCCTTGCAAGAACCAAAACCCTAGTTTGACTGGCTTTAGGAGAGTGGTTGACTGTGTAGCCTTTGAGTAGACTTTGAACCATTTGAGGTGATGCTTGGAAAAACTTTGAAGATTATGGGAGGGCAAATTTTGGGGTACAACAGTTGCCCCTGTTCAATCTTCTTAGACCTGAGGATGTAGATTGGCTTGTGTGCCTTTCGTGATCCGAGGGTGAAAGATGATTGAACACTAGAGTGCCCAGAAATTTGCACTCACATAGTAGAGTATCAGCAGTGTGATGTCAGGAATGGGCTTATAGATGCCATTTGGGACTGTGATGGATAATTGTGGAGATGGGCTTATAGATGCCATCGAGAGGTGTCGATCGCGTAAGAGATTCCTTAGCGAGAACTTGTGTACCTGAGAAAGAAAGAAAATTACCTGGTCTGTTACAGGAGTTAACTTTCAAACTCTTTGTGTAGATGCGCACTGGCTGGATACAGGAATCGGATCTTTAAACTCTTCAGACGTGCCCTGGCAAGATACAGGAGTCGAGTCTGGTACTGTAGTCGTCAACAGATACACCCTGGCAAGATACAGGAATCGGATCTTCGAACTCTTCAGACGTACCCTGGCAGGATACATGAATCGAGTCTAGTACTGTAGTCGTCAACAGATACACCCTGGCAAGATACAGGAATCGGATCTTCGAACTCTTCAGACGTGCCCTGGCAGGATACAGGAATCGAGTCTGGTACTGTAGTCGTCAACAGATACACCCTGGCAAGATACAGGAATTGGATCTTCGAACTCTTCAGACGTGCCCTGGCAGGATACATGAATCGAGTCTGGTACTGTAGTCGTCAACAGATACACCCTGGCAAGATACAGGAATCAGATCTTCGAACTCTTCAGACGTGCCCTGGCAAGATACAGGAATCGAGTCTGGTACTGTAGTCGTCAACAGATACACCCTGGCAAGATACAGGAATCGGATCTTTAGTTGCGACCGTTGATAGTAATTATCTTTGTATTAACCTTTGTCCTGAAAAGACAAGACGTTAGTTGTATGCGATGCCATGATGTATGACATGCGAGATGTGATAAGTGAGATTGTATGTTCATGATGCGTATATGCATGCTATAATGTATGAAGATGCGATGTTTATGAATGTATGTTTTTGTTTAGGAAAGTAAATCCTTGACGGGTGCCGGGAGGTCACATCCTGGGCTGATGTTGGGGAATAGTGCGTTGTTGTTCCCGCTGGGGATGATAGTTGCAAGAATACCGGTAGGAGAAGATGACTCAGTTGGGGAATAAACTTGATGAAGAAATTACTCTGCAGGGAATAACTACTCTAGTGATCTTTGCTGGGGAACAGTACTCTGTGGGGAGAGAGGTACTTTGCTGAGATGTTTGATGATAACTCCGCTGGGGGATACCATTGATATGTTATGTTGAAGGAATTGATAGACTACACTGGGGATGGGAAGACTTCGCCGAGGACGATCTTTCCGTGGCTTTTGGCTGAGGATAACCCAGTTATATCCTGGTAGGGAAATAACCTTTGAATAAAGCCGGGGGACGCGTTCGTGCTCTGCGAGGGATAAGCTTCCAGAATCTACTGGGGATAAGCTTCCTGCTGGGGAGATGATTCAAACTTTCCTGGGGAAATTTTTGAGATATACTGGGGAAGAGATTCCACTGAATGTCTGGTATACCGCCGGGGAACAGTCTTAGACCAAGACTGCCGGGGATGCTTGTTAGGAATGTTCGTATATTGTTGGGGAATGTTGAGATCTGTTGGGGATACCCAACTTCCTTAAGGTTGCCTATGGACTAATTCTGCTTGGGGCGAGTATATTGACTTGCTGGCTCACTCTCTGGGGAATTAAGATATCTTGGTTCTGTTCTTCAACTGAACTTACCTTGGTACCTTGGTGGATATAGCAATTAGATCGCTTTAGACAACTTATTATTGCCCCTATTTCTAATGTCACATGTAATTGATCCTTCGTTTCGTATGCAAACATTTATGAGTTAGCAATTATTGTCAAATGCATATATCACAAATTGAACCTTGGACGTTCTTCGCAAAACAAAACAGAAAAGAAAAAAAACAATTGGCAATTTTAGCTGAAGAGTGAATTTATATTGATTTTTGAATTGCCTGTAAAATAGGTGTTTATGTACAAGAGGCTGACGTCCTAGTAAGAGAACGCCGCCGAACAAAAGAGTTTATACAATTTGTACAAAGAAAACAAAACAGCTATGTGAAAAGAACAATCCCACTGGGTTCCAACTCTGCTATCGTCTTTATATCTTTGAGCGTCTCATCACTTGATGACTTAGCTGAAGATGAAGCTGATTGATCGATGCCGTCTGAACTTGGTGTTGATACCGGATTCTGGATGCAAAGTGATCCAATGAGACATAGTATTATGCTTTATCCCTAACTTTTGCTTGGACCGCCCTTTCGGGTTTTCTGTCCACCGGGATACCCATTTTTGCCCAAGCCGCCTTTTCAGGTTTTCGACTTGCCGGGTGTACAGATTTTTTCATTTCATCCCTCATTTGTCCCGAACCCTTTTGGTTCGCCGGGAAGCCCTAATTTTTGCCTAGGTATGTCAACCTAGCGGGTCTTTTATCATGCGTAGTATCTTTTTACTATGTCTGCATTGGCGGGGTGAAGAAGGTCGTCACCGTCCATGGTAGTTAGAATCATGGCTCCTCCTGAGAACACATGCTTAACCACAAATGGCCCTTCGTAGGTAGGGGTCCACTTGCCCCTTGGATCACTCTGAGGAAGGATGATACGCTTGATTACCAGATCCCCAACTTGATATTCTTGTGGCCTGACCTTTTTGTTAAATGCCCTGATCATCCGTTTTTGATACGTCGGACCATGACAAATAGCAGCAAGTCTCTTTTCGTCAATTAAATTTAACTGATCAAGTCGTGTCTGGATCCAATCATCTTCGCTCAGATCTGCATCCTTCATTATCCGGAGAGAGGGTATTTGTACTTCAATTGGTAAGACTGCCTCCATGCCGTAGACCAAGGAGAAAGGAGTTGCCCCGGTTGACGTCCTTGCTGAGGTACGGTACCCATGTAGAGCAAACGGTAACATCTCGTGCCAATCTTTATAGGTCACTGTCATCTTCTTCACAATTTTCTTGATATTCTTATTCGCTGCTTCTATAGCCCCATTCATCTTCGGCCGGTAGGGAGAAGAGTTTTGGTGTTGTATCTTAAATTGCTCGCAGAGCTCAGTGATCATCTTGTTATTGAGATTGGTACCGTTGTCTGTAATGATCCTTTCAGGGACGCCGTATCGACAGATCAGGTTATGTCGAATGAACCGTGCCACGACATTCTTGGTTACTGTAGCGTAGGAAGCTGCTTCAACCCACTTTGTAAAGTAATCAATCGCCACCAGGATGAAGCGATGCCCGTTGGATGCCGTAGGTCTGATCTCACCGATCATATCTATGCCCCACATTGCAAAAGGCCAAGGTGCAGTCAGGACGTTCAGAGGAACTGGAGGAACATGCACCTTATCTGCATAAATCTGGCATTTATGACATGTCCGAGAATGTTGGTAACAGTCGGCTTCCATGGTGGACCAGAAATACCCTGCCCGAAGGATTTTCTTTGCCATAGTGTGTCCACTGGAATGTGTTCCGAAGGTACCTTCATGTAGCTCCGCCATGATCCTTTCTGCTTAAGTCTTATCCATACAACACAGTAAGGTCGAATCATGGTTTCGCTTGTACAGAATGCCGTTGCTAAGGAAGAACTTCGCTGTGAACCTTCTCAGAAACTTCTTGTCGTTGACAGATGCACCTTCAGGATACTCCCGAGCTTCCAAATACCTCTTCACCTCATGGTACCAAGGTTTCTCAGTCACTTCCCCAGCCTCAAGATCACAACAATATGCCGGTTTGTCCAGTTTCCAAATGATGATCCGGGGAGCCTCATTGTCCCACATGACTTTGAACATGGAAGACATCGTAGCCAACGCGTCTGCCAACTGATTCTCCTCTCTTGGGAAATGTTCAAAAGTTATCTCTGTGAAATGGGGGATCAATGTTAACACACATTCTCTGTAAGGAATAAGATTCAGATGTTTCGTATCCCACTCGCCTTTGATCTGATTGATCACGAGAGCGGAATCTCCGAAGACACTCAGAAACTTGATCCTTAAGTCCATCGCAGCTTGAAGACCCATGATGCATGCCTCATACTCTGCCATGTTGTTGGTGCAGTTGAAACATAGCCGGGCAGTAAGTGGAGTATGAGTGCCTTGAGGGGATATGATCACAGCGCCGATACCGTTACCCAAAGCATTGGAGGCTCCGTCAAAGTGCATAGACCATCGGGATCCTTCCTCAGGTCCTTCATCCGGTCCAGATACTTCACAATCAGTCATTATCATGATGCTCTCGTCTGGAAACTCAAAGTTCATTGACTGATAGTCGTCTACTGCCTGGTGTGCCAAGTGGTCTGCCAATACACTTCCCTTGATAGCTTTCTGAGTCGTGTACTGGATGTCGTATTCAGTCAAGATCATTTGCCATCTTTCTATCCTCCCAGACAGAGAAGGCTTTTCAAATATGTACTTTATTGGATCCATCTTTGAGATCAACAAGGTAGTGTGAGTCAGCATATACTGTCTCAGCCGGCGAGCAGCCCATACCAAAGCGTAGCAAGTTTTCTCGAGCAGTGAGTATCGGGTCTCACAGTCGGTAAACTTTTTGCTAAGGTAATAAATGGCATGCTCTTTTCGGCCAGACTCGTCATGCTGCCCCAGCACACACCCCATTGAGTTGTCAAGTACTGTCAGGTATAGTATCAGAGGTCTCCCTTCAACCGGTGGCATAAGGATGGGTGGTTCTTGGAGATACTCTTTGATTCTATCAAAATCGGCCTGACATTCATCATTCCAACGTACTACCTGATCTTTCTTCAGCAGCTTGAAGATTGGCTCACAGGTAGCAGTTAGGTGCGAGATGAATCGGGCGATGTAATTCAGGCGTAAAAAGCCTCTGACCTCTTTCTCTGTCTTAGGAACTGGCATCTCTTGAATGGCTTTAACCTTGGCAGGGTCCACTTGTATACCCTTATCACTTACGATGAAGCCTAGCAATTTTCCAGATCTTACCCCGAAGGTGCACTTGTTCGGGTTCAACCTCAGCTTGTATAGTTTCAAACGGTCAAACAGTTTCTGCAGATGGTCAAGGTGTTCCTCCTCAGTTTGGGACCTTGCAATCTGTCGTCGACATATACCTCAATCTCATGATGGATCATGTCATGAAATAAAGCAACCATGGCACGTTGGTAGGTTGCCCCAGCGTTTTTCAACCCGAATGGCATGACCTTGTAGCAGAAGGTGCCCCACTGAGTGACAAAGGTAGTCTTCTCCATGTCTTCCGGAGCCATCTTGATCTGATTATACCCTGAAAAACCATCCATGAAGGAAAACACCTTATGCTGAGCAGTATTTTCAACCAGGACATCAATGTGAGGTAGGGGAAGTCATCTTTGGGGCTGGCCCTGTTCAGATCCCTGTAGTCGACACACATTCTGACCTTACCATCTTTCTTTGGAACTGGAACTACGTTGGCAACCCACTGAGGGTAAGAAGTAACTGCAAGAAACCCGGCATCAAATTGTTTCATAACCTCAGCTTTGATCTTCTCGGACATCTCTAGACGCATACGGCAGACCTTTTGCTTAACCGGAGGGCAGTCTTCCTTGGTAGGCAAATGATGGACCACAATGTCGGTATCCAACCCAGGCATGTCTTCGTAGGACCAGGCAAAGATCTCCACATAATCATGTAACATCTGAGTCAACCGTTGCTTCACGCTGAGCTCTAGGTTGGCACCAATCTTGACTTCCTTCCTATCTGTCTCAGTACCCAGATTTATTGTTTCCACTGGCTCTTCATGTGGTTGAATTGCCCTCTCTTCCTGGAGTAACAGTCTTGCAAGCTCACCAGGCACTTCGCAATCATCTTCACCTTCGTCTTCGGCTAAGTTGATCGGATTTTCGAAGTCATAACTGGCAGTAGCAGAGTCGTTACCAGTGAGATCCAAAGTGGATTGAAACCTGTATGAGTGAGTGTGTGTAAATACAGCTGCTTTGCAATATATATAAAGAAAGAAAGGGAGCGCAAGATTTGAAATGTGAAAAACGTCCAATGCTTTTATTCATGATATATGAAGGTGACAAATAAAAGCCCTCACAAACAGAACCACGGTGCCCCGGGTAAGACACCGGGCCATAAAGTTTCAAATTACTGTTTATTACAAATCCAAAACAAAGAGGTTCATTACTGGGTGACAAAAGTAATGGGTGTAAAGTCTTTTGCGGTCCAGTTGCTAGGTCCACCGTTGGCCGTTGGGTAGATCCAGCTGTCAAACTCTGATTCTTCCACTTCGTCTTCATCCCCAATAGCATTCACTCCTGGGTTGGTGATGAGCACATGAGGTCTTCCAATCCTTGCCTTGCGCACAGCCTTCTGAGCCTCTGCAGTGAAACCCAGCCCAAACTTGTTAGTCTTAGGAGTAAAATCAGGGAGCTTGCCCCAGTTTGCACATTCACCTTTTTCAATCACAGCCCGAGCGTCCTTTAAGGAGGCCATCTTCAAAGGAGAACCCTCTTCAACTACTGCTTCTGCTGCTGCCAATGTTTGTGGCACCTCTTCAAAATGTTGAAAGGGGGTCTCAATGAACTCCCCATCCATTTCCACGTACCTGAAGGAGTTGAGGTGGCTGACCATGTATTCCTCTTCCCCTTGCACTGTTACAATCTTCCCCCTGACCGGGTACTTGAGCTTCTGATGCAACGTGGAGGTCACAGCTCCAGCCTTGTGGATCCACGGGCGACCCAGCAAACAAGAATAGGATGGACGGATGTCCATCACATAGAATTTTGAATCAAAGACCTGTGACCCAACCTTGATTGGGATGTCAACCTCACCATGTACCATTCTTTTGGACCCGTCAAAGGCCCGGACAACAATGTTACTTGGTTTGAGCTCTAGACCCTCACAGTCCAGCCTGTCCAGAGCCTTCTTGGGTAGCATGTTTAGTGAAGAACCAGTGTCAACCAGCACGTAGGCAAGAGTAGTGCCCCTGCATTCAATGGAGACATGCAGGGCATCATTATGGTTCTTCCCTTTGGCTGTCAGATCGGCATCAGAGAAACCCAGGCCATTATCAGCGGTTAAGTTGGCCACACAGTCGGTGAATTGATCAGCAGACGTCTCTTGGGGTACGTGTGTTGTCTTTAAGAAAGCAATTAGGGCCTTGGCATGGGCCTCTGAACACAACAGCAGTGATAGCATGGAGATTTTGGAGGGGGTGTGCCCCAACTGTTCAACGACGTTGAAATCACTTTTCTTTATAATCTTGAGGATCTCTTCCATCTCTTTCTTGGAAGCCTCAACAATGGTCTTTGGTGCCTCCGTCCGGGCAGGCATATCAGCAGCAATCCCCTTGCCCCGAGCGTCAGATGACTCGGCAGCAGGGGTGGAAACTTGATTAGGGGGGGAGACAGGCACACTGGCAGGTGTGATGACAAGAGGCCTTTGAATTGCTGGAGGAGCAATGTCTGGTGAGAACAGTCTTCCACTACGAGTGACCTTGGCAGGCCCGGTGATATTGGTGACACCAGTACCAGCGTTGAACTCTTGCTTCACTCCCAGAACATAAACATCTGCCCCATAGTGCCACGGGACAGCTTTATCAGACTTGTAGGGGATGGGCCCCGGAACAGTAATGGTGATGGGAGTAATCTTGTGAACAGGCAAAATTTGGACAGGCTTCCTTGAAGGAGCCTTGGAAGGGTTGTTAAAAATGGTAACAATTGAAACTTCTTCAACCGGGACAGCAGGAACGGTAGTCTTTTTGAATAAAATCTCTTTACTATCCATCAGGTTTTGGACGCCTGATTTCAGCAAAGAACAACCAGCAGGGGAATCAACACATAAAGGGCAACCTTTGCTACATCCCGGAAAAAACCGGCTAGCAACAGGTTCCTCTTGACAGTCAGCAGCGGAGTAGCAACATTATCCACAGAAGCTACATATAAATCCTCCTCAACAGCATTCACTCCATGCTGGGGCATGGGAGCGGTCATAACATTTGGCCTCTCGGGCGCCTCGAACTGTATCTCCTTGGCATCAATAAGGTCCTGAACCTTATTCCTCAGGGCCCAACAATCATCAGTAGAATGTCCCGGGCTATCAGAGTGATATGCGCAACGGGCGTTGGGGTTGTATTTCGGAGATGCTGTGTTTACCATCTTCAGAGCCTCTTTGACAGTTACCAGGCTAGTTGACAGCAGTTGTGGCAGGATCTGAGAGAGAGTCATGCTGAGCCGAGTATACTGCCGTTTGGGCCTCTCAGCTCTGGGTTGGTTGTATTGCTGAGGAGCAGCAGCAGGCTTAGAAATTACCACCGCGTTGACAGCTTGGCGGCGTTCCGATTTGTCCTGCCTTCTTGGACCATACACAGCACTTGCCTCTTTCTTGAAGGGCTTCTTTTCAGTACTTGAGGAGGCAACCTTCTGTATCTTCCCCGATTTTATACCAGCCTCGATCCTCTCACCAGTCAGGATCAGATCAGTAAACCCAGCAGAGGAATTACCAATGAGATGATTGAAAAATGGACCAGATAGGGTCCCCAAGAACATATCCACCAGCTCCCGGTCCGTCAATGGTGGTTGCACCCTACCAGCCAGATCTCTCCATTTCTGTGCGTACTCCTTAAAACCTTCTCCCGATCCTAGCGACATACCCTGGAGTTGGGTACGCGTAGGAGCGAGGTCGGAATTATATTGATACTGCTTGTAAAAAGCAGTGGCCAGATCCTCCCAGTTACGAATGTTGGTTCCATCCAGCTGATAGAACCATTCGAGATGAGTCCCAGAAAGACCCTCCTGGAAGAAGTGGATCCATAAGTTCTTGTCTGCTGTGTAAGGCTGGATCTTCCTTACATAAGAACGGAGGTGCATCTTGGGACAGGAAGCCCCGTCATACTTCATAAAGGCAGGCGCCTTGAACTTGTGTGGAATTACCACCCCAGAAGATAACCCCAAGTCTCCGAAATCCAGTCCAGGCACACGCTGAATCTCCATGGCATTCAACCTGTCCTCCAGCTGCTTGTACCGGTCCTCAGCAGGAGGGTACTGTTCATTGTTGAAGTCTGTCTCAGTGTCAGAAACCACAGGACTAGGGACCTCCCTATCTTGGTGACTACCTTCTCCCACAGATGGAGTAGTCCTCTCAGCTTCATTCTGCAAAGTGTTCCCGAGTCTGCGCCCAGTGTTGAATAACACACTCCTCTTCTTCTTCTTCTTATTCTTCTTCAGGAGCATAGCCTTCAGCTCTTGTTGACCTTAAGCCAAACCCATGATCAGCTCCTGAAATTGTGCGTTCTGCGCCTGAAGGGCCTTGATAGACAGCTCGGTAGATGATTCAGGGTTAATGATGCTGAAATAAACAGCGAATAACAGTAAGCAACCTGAAAAGAAGAGTACCTGCTATGCACATGATGAATGATATGTGTTTATGCAATACATTCAAGGGTTCGAAAATTCAAATTTGTTGTAGACAAAAAGGAACACACGTTATCATTAAGGAAATAATTGTTTGATACATCAAAGCCTCATGGGAAAACATTACAAAGCAGATCAATCCCAAAAGACACTACGCATCCTCTTCAGAGAAATGTAGGTGTTGAGATTCCTTTCCTCGTGCAGTAGGCGGGTGAGCTCCAAGACCTTCTTTTCACTAGCATGTAGACTGGTCTCAAGAGAATTCCGTTCTTCCTTAAGCTGGATCCAGCTCTTCTGCATCTCTTCCCAGGATGTGGGCATGTCAGGATGTTGGATGGTGTAGGACACCTCTCCTTCCAATACTGGCTCTTTGATCACAGAGAGAACATGAGGATAAGGCATCTCTAACTTCTGGGAGCGGGCGCGTACCCACTTGAGATAAGGTTCCCACGGGATGGAGTTCCTGTGCCCCAGTGTCTTGTTGTCTATCTTACTGGGCATCCTCCAAGCTCTGATAAATCTCTGGCGAAGTCCTTGTGCATCGTTGTCGAAGTCAAAAACTATGTCAGGAATTAACATGTCATGAGGGCCGTCCCTCCGAGCATAACCAAACTGTCTCCAAGCCAGGCACGGGTTGTAAGTAATACCTCCTCTGATTCCAAGTAAAGGAACATTAGGGTACTCCCCGCAACGATCAATGATAGTGACATCCTCTCTGGACCGAGAACACCAATGTATATCAGCATGTGTAAGGGTCATCAATCGTTGTGACCATCTCAAACCCCGCTCATTCTTCAAAACTGATTGCAGAAGGTGCGAAATAAACCACCTTCCCAGGAGAGGAGTGCAGCACATAAGAACACCTCTTTTTCTCATGGTTCGAGTGTAACATGAGTGAAGGATGTCCCCAAGTAACGTAGGTATAGGATTTCTGGACATGAAGATCTGGACAGCACTGATATCTATAAGCTGATCTGGGTTAGGGAACAACACCAAACCATAGACAAGGAGGGCCACAACTTCTTCAAAAGCTTGTAGATCAAGGGAGTTCCAACATTCTTGGGCCTTTTCAAACAGAAACCTGGCTAAGAACCCTTTGATACCACTTCTAGCTTCCCAATGTCCCTTGAGGTCAGATGATTGTAGGTGTAAGGCCTTAGCAATCTCTTCAAGTTTGGGTTCCTTTTCCGTACCATTGTAGGGTAGCTGATCAAGGATAGGGATCTTCAAGAGTCGGGAGAACTCTTCCAATGTAGGTACCAGTTGGTAATCCAGGAAAGTGAAACAGTGGTGCAGAGGGTCAAAGAACTGGAACAGGACCTTTATCATATCCTCCTCAATGTTGGTGTTGACCAAGCTGATGAGTCTTCCATGCCTCTCACTGAATGAAGAGCTCTCGGGAATCCTGGATATAAGCTCCTTAAGTTGAGGAGGGATCCTTACAAGGCTGATCTGAATTGTCTTTCTGCAAACAGTTTCCATGTCCTACAAAACAAGAACAAAGATGAAGATTCGAACCCCTGAAATGGTTAGCCAATGCATATGATGTTGTATGATGTCATGATGCTATGATTAACACACCACAAATATTTACAAAGGCAAACATGATAAGGCACACAAGTCACACCACAGCCCTTAGAGTTTAGGCCTTAATGGGGTCTGGGTATTACCCTCTTGAAGTTGGTGGGCTCAACCTGTCCTATTAGGAGTAACCGGGTTCTAAGGGTCCCAATATCACTGGATTGCTTTCATTGTTCATCGTTTCAATTTAGCCATTGAACTGGCGACCGAAATATTCCAAGAAAGCAACCCTCAATTGAGTGTAGTATCGAGTATCAACCAACCTCGGACTGCACCAAAGTCAGTTATCTCACTACCCTAAAGAGGCCAAGATGGTTCAATTAAGGTTCCTAAGGTCAGTTGATGCTTCACGACACCACATGGAGGCCCTGTACTCTCCTTGATTGAACTCAAGGGTTACCGGTACACACCAAAGTGCCACATCAACGTAGCAGACTGCTTCAACCATGTCGGTATACCCCGCACAGTTCCCTCACAGCCTTGTTGCTACTTTCTAAGAAGGTATCCCCAGATCCGGGTTAGGATCTATAGAACTCCCGAGACAGTCCCACAATAATAAAGCAAACAAGTCAAAGCAATTGAAAACACAGTTATGAACTATCCTAAGGTACACCTCACTTTACAAAGTATTTCCCCAGCAGAGTCGCCAGTTTTGTGATCGGTGGATCTGGAACTGACTGTTTAACGCTGGTTTCGCGAAATGTCGCGGAAGCAAGAGTCGCCACCGTCTTTTATTTTCTCCAAATGGAAAGGACTAAAGCACAAAAAAATTCCTTATTGAGATTAGTTCTCGGTTCGGGAGGTAGATTTATAGAAAGGGAAGGTGTTAGCACCCTTTCTATCCATGGTTATCCATGGGCTCTTAGATACTTGCTCATTTGTGTTTTCAAAATGTTTGTTTGCTTTTCAAAAGCGCGTGGGTTTGGAAAAGTTTCATTGAAAACTTCAATTCGACTCTTGTATCAGTCCTCAAGAGTGTTGTGAAGCGCTTTTGAAATCTTTTTAGAAAGTGTCAGTGTGAAAAGATTTTTGATTTGTTTTTGAATTAGAGCAAGTATCCATGAGTCATCTACCTACCCTAAGGAATTAAGCTGTGTAAATGTCCATAAGGTAGTGCCATCCCACCATTGAGAGGTAGGTAGCACCACCGTTGGAGGTGTTCGGGTCAATTCGTTTGTAGGGACAGTGTGGTCACCGTGCAATAGTAAGATATCTTAGAAGCTACCCTTATGCCATTGATCTTTTTATTCCGAGGCAACTATTCCGAGGCAACTTGTTTCGAGGCAACTTATTTCGAGGCAACCGTTCGAGGCAACTAGATCAATGGAACATAAGGACTCACTAAGACATCCTATACTCGACGACCACGTTTCGAGGGGCAAGGCAACAGTGTGATCACCAGAGCAACAGTAGGACACCTTAGAAGCTACCCTTATGCCATGTTCATGGACATAAGGACTTACTAAAACGTCCTGTACTCGACGACCACGTTCCGAGGGGCAAGGCAACAGTGAGGCGTACCCTAAGAGTGGTGTGTGAATTGTGTGTCATTTTCAGTTATTATTTGTCTTGTCATGCATTGGGTGAGCTACGCTTTGATTTTATTTGGGCATTCATTCTTTCATGTGATTAGCAGTTTAAAGGGTGTGGGAATTAAAATGCGGAAAATAAAAAGGTCCTACGCTATTACAAGGCGCGGGTCTACATCGCCAAATTAAACAAAGACCCGATTTGGAATAAAAGTGCGGAAAGTAAATGTCCTAATTACTATTACAAAGCTTTGGGGCAATTACATAAATTTAAAATGAAAAAAATAGAAGCAAACGCGCGAAAAGAAATTATAATCGAAGGTGCGAGGGCGTTGGACCCTTTAAAGAAATTAAATATGAAATTACAAATTAATTAAAGAAAAGAACTTATTTTTTGATGTTTTTGTATTTAAGGGAAATAAAGAAAATTAATTAAATTAAAAGTTGAATAAAACCCTAATTCTAAATTGTTTTTAATTATTAAAGAAAAATGTTTAAGTTTTAACCTAATTTTACCCTAATTAATTAAATGTCATGTTTATTTACAAAAATAATTAATAATTAATAATAATAAGAAGGAAAATTTAATTATTGAGAAAAACAGTAAAAATGCTAGAAACCCTAATTTTTATGTTTTTTTAGTTATTAAAAAATAAATTAAAATTAAAACCCTAAATTAAAGCTAAATTGATCATTAAATGTATTTACAAAAATTAATGGAAATTAATATTAATGAAACATACTTTTTTATTTTTATGATTTTCTGTTTTTTTTTATATTGTAAAAATTATTTTGTGGAATTAATTAAAACAAAAGAAAAGAACAATTAAAATAAAAAGAAGAAAGAACAAGGAAAAAAGAAAATGCAAACCAAAGGGGTGTTGGCCTTTTTGGGAGGTTAATGTGCAGCAATTAGGCCCAACAGATTCAAGGCCTTGTTGACTTTCAATGATCACATGGGACTCAGTTGACCAACACACCTGGTGAGCCACTTTTGTGGCCTTCAGATCAGAACCCGTGTACACTTGGCAAGCCAGGAGATGAGGTTGTATAATGGTCCCTCATGAGCATACTGCACAGAAGCATGTTAAAGAAAAAATTATAGATGAAGTGGGGGGACCTGGGAATCGAACCCAGGTCCCAATACCTGCATGCCAGCGTGCTAACCAAGTGAGCTAGTGCGTTTCTTTGTTTATTTAGTGGGCGATGAATATTATATGTGACAAATAAACGTTATACTGGATAACAAAAAAAGGGCGCCAGTTATTTAAACTGGCCAATCATCATTCAACACGCTAGCATCTTCTTCTTCTCCCTTCTTCGTTTTTGCCTGAAAATATAGAATAGATAGCGGGGGTTTTAAACCCCCACTAACCTCAAACCTGCAAAATAGCGATTAGCATATAGTGCAAAAGAAAAAGGGCGCGATGGTTGGTTTCTACTTGTTTGAAAGTCCTGATTTCATTGGTATAGGTCTTATGGTCCAATTATTCCAGATATGCAAAGCCCCAAAATTAGAGCTCTGAAACCCTAGGCAGCTTTCATGGTGGATTCACGTACAGGGCTTAAAAACTCAATTGGATGACACCATTAGCTTTAGAATGATCAGGTTAGTATAAATCAAGCATTAAAAATCAAAAATACTGCATGAATAATGAAACACGAATATGAAAATTTTCAAGGAAAGTCAGACTTTGTTATACCGATTCCTTGAGTATGGAGGGTTGAATTTGATTGGAATGGCTTCCTGGATGTGTCAGGAGTGTAATGGAATGGGAATTGAGACTTGAGAGGCGCTGTAAGGAGGTTTACAGTTTTGCTCTTTGCTTGAATTTTTTTGAAATGTGTTTTGCAGTTTGGGAGCTTCTTAGGTCGTGTTCTTGTTTGTGTTAGCCTGTATACATATTATGCAATGTGTTTTGATAAGAATTATGGCCAATAATGCCTTGCATTCATGCTTAAGATTTTCCATAAACCTCCATTGAAACACTTTCCATCTTTGTACCAAAATTTGAATTCTTGCTTGATTAGGCCTTGGTACGAATTTGGGATGTTGTATAATGGTGATTCAAAGCTAATCAAAGCCAAATATGTCCCTTAATTAACCTTTTTGATTTTTATTTGATTTTAAAGGATTTAAAATGAATTAAATCCAATAAAATCAAATAAAAATGAAAAAATTAATTTTAAATTTTGAAATAAAATGTGGGACACGTGGGAAGCATGTCCAAGCTGATTCAAGTGGAAAAAGTGGGCCCTTTTTGTCAAAAATGAAATTTCAAGGATAAATGATTTTGGCCATTTCACAAAAATTTCCCAACTTCTCCAATGCATATCTTGCTCAATTTTGAAGTTATTAACATGTTCTTGGACATTTTGGAAAGGTCTTGAAGTCCTATAACCAATGTCTTTGGTCCCATGTCATTTTGATTTACCAATCTCAAGTTATGGTCTTTGACTTAAAGTCCCTTTTTGTTGACTTTTGAAAATGACCTATAATGTTGAAATTGATAACTTTTTGTGAGAGCATTTCTTGGACTTGGAATGTGAAGATGAGTTGTAGGAAATGTCCTCCCCTTCAAGATGAGCATTGGATGGGATTTTTCTGATGAACCATGAAAAAGTTATGCCTTGGTCAAGTTACAGTTGACTTTTTAGCAGTCCAAAAATAGACACTTTTGACACCTTGATGATTTTTGAGCCATTCTTGTGAAATCATGGTCAAGACTTGACCAAATGATGATTGTGGCTTCAAAATAAGATGTTGACCAAAAATTTTGACTTTTGACTGCCAAATGACCATTTTGCCCCTACAGTTGACTGTAGAGCAATTAGGGTTTTTGGCTGTGCAACTTGACCTTGTGAGCCTTGAAACTTGACATGTAGGTGCTTGAAAATGTGTATGAGCATATGGGACTTGATTGAGCCCTTTAAAACCTCAACTTCCTTGCAAGAACCAAAACCCTAGTTTGACTGGCTTTAGGAGAGTGGTTGACTGTGTAGCCTTTGAGTAGACTTTGAACCATTTGAGGTGATGCTTGGCAAAACTTTGAAGATTATGGGAGGGCAAATTTTGGAGTACAACACCATGGAGCAACTTGCTAAATATCATTGCCGTTACCTACATTAGTAACAAGCAAGACAAACCAACATTGCATTTTATTAATTAAAATGAAAAATAAAGACAAAATATTCATGACCATAAAAGAAAACAAGTCAAAGTGCTTGGTGATTCCTCAAAGAGCAAAGCTAAAGGTAGGAAGAAGAATCAAGAACCCTGATGTGATCTTGTTGTGATTGAATCAATATGGTATGATGAAGGGATATTAGGGGCAAAAATTAGGGTACAACACTCAACATATAAATGTGGTACATGTTTTCCCAAATGAACCATGTTTTACCAAAATTATTGTCAATCATAAAATCACAGACCTAACAACTTTGGTTCTCGAAGTAGCATCTGATGTCGTCATACCAGGGTTTGCCATTGAGTTCTTCTTCGACTACCAAGCGAAATTCAGGTTTATCCGGACCTTAAACTCTTATAGTCAATACCTTATTGGGATAGCTCACTTGTAAATTGATGATAAAGTATCCAAGGAATTATCATGTTAACCTTCTTGTCGAGGGATGTGATTGAGAGTAATGTTATCAAAATGAGCCATCAATCCCAAAAGGTGAGGATGGTATAGAATGAATCTAGGCTAACGGATTTTTGATTCACCATTTACCTGATGGATGACTAATGCTTAGTCTCCATATACATCAATAACTCTTAAATCAGTGGTTGCTTTGATGCCCATGATGTACGCTTCGTATTATGCCACATTATTGGCGTAGTTTTAAACACAACCTTGTTATAAAGGGAATGTAATGGTTATTTGGAGCCATCAAGACTTCCACAATCCCATTCCCTAAAGTGTTTGAGGCACCATCAAAGACAAGAGTCTTTTGAGCTCCTTCTTCGGTCCATTTATCATCATCTAAGACCATTATATCTTTGTGTGGGAAGTCAAACCACATCGACTGGTAATATTCTACTGGTTGATGGGACATATGATCTTTCAGTATGCTTTCTTTGACGAATTTTTGCGTGACATATGAAATGTCATACTTAAATAATAACATTTTATAACGAGCAATCCTCCCAGTTAGAGCAGGTTTCTCGAAAATGTATTTTATCATATCCATATTTGATATTAACCATGTCGTGTGGTATATCATGTACTGTCTTAGACGTTAGGTGGCCCATGCTAATGTACAACATATTATTTCGAGCATGGAGTATATAGTTTAAAAATCACTAAACTTCTTACTCAAGTAGTAAATGGCAAGCTCTTTTCTTCCAATCTCATCGTGTTGCCTCAATGCACATCCCATTGATTCATCAAGTAATTTTACGTACATTGTGAGTGGTTTTCCAAGGATGGGCAGTATAAGGATAGGCGACTCTTACAGATATCGATTTATCTTTTCAACTGAACCTTTAAAAACTTAATTCCATTCAATTTCTTGATATTTTCGAAGTAGTTTAAAGATAGGCTCATATGTAGTTGTCAAATGAGAGGTAAACTTGGAGATATAATTCAATCTTTCTAGGAAATCTCATACCTTTTTTTTCAGTATGTGGAGCAGGAATCTCTTGTATTGCTCTAACTTTGTTAAGATCTACCTCAACCCCTCATTGGATGACGATGAAACTTAGCAAATTTCTAGATTAGACACCGAATGTACATTTAGTAGGGCTCATTCGCAACCTGAACTTCCTTAAGTGCACAAAACAATTATGTAGGTGAACCAAGTGATCTTCTTCGGTTTGAGAATCGACAATCATGTCATCGACATAAAACTCAATTTCCTTATGCATCTATCACGCCGCGAAAAAATACAGAGTCGCCATCAAACATTGTTTATCCCGAAGGAAGGGAAAATATCGAGAAAACCCCAAAAGGAATGATAAGATGGTCTTGCGACCAAGAGAAAGAGTATAAAAGTTGATTATGCAATGTGAAGGTATTAACACCCCTCACGTATGTGGTACTCCACATGACCCACTCTTGTTGTTCTAATCAAAGGGTGTGTCTATCTAAACTTACAAGCTGCATGCAAAAGAAAAATACCGGGAAAATAAAGGTTTTAAATAGTTGTGCTCGCTTAGGCCTTGCAATCTAATGTCTAGGTATCCCTTTTAAGGAATAAGAACACTGTATTTCGGCTCAAAAGTTTCTATTTGTTTGTGTTTTTTAACGAATGACGCAAATTTCACATTCTACTACCGCTCGACCTTTGGAGACTCAGGAAATTTTCTTAGAAAGGAATTAACATGTTCTTACCTGAAAAGGTTTTCAAAAGAAAAGCCATAAGAAAAAGGAGTTTGAATTGGTTGAGTATTTTTGCTAGGAAATCCCTCAAGTGGTCCCCGGGGGTACTTGAATCCATTTCCTTTAAGTTTTGAAAATGTTTGAGACCCGTATCATGCTAAAGTCTATGACATGAAGACCCTTGGTTGACCGGGTCAGAGGCCTCAGATCCGAAGTCCTCTTCATGTACTTAAGACTCGTGATGCATTACACGTGTCTTTATTCATGAAGTATTTTTTTAATTTTCTTTGATAAATAGGTTTTAGTTTTACAATCCAAAGCAAAAGAAAGAGAAAATGACTAAGGGAAACTAATCATAATGTTGACATGAAATGGTGGTCCTATGCATGGTTTACAAGCCTAAAGTCTAATTAATTCAATTTAATCAAAAGATTAAAATTGAATTAAAACTTCTAAAGAAACATGACAATATCACACAAAAAATCAACTAGAAATACAAGAAATATTAACTAATATTTTTGACATTTTATCATGTGAAGAAAATCAAACAATGATCAAAAGCAAAATACAATAAAAGAAGCCACATGGTGCGAGCAGATTCCAGGAGTACAGTAGCAGCAAAGCTATGCGCATAGGCCCATCCAGAAAATAGTCCAAGAAGTTCCTTTTTGGTAAGGAAAAGATTTCAAGAAAACATTGCAATGGGCCTAACACGTTGGTCCAATTTCTCAACAACAGACTCTCACCATTTTTTATCCAGCATCGTTATTAACAAAACTAAACTAAAAACGATGAAACAATAAAACTAAATAAAAAAACTAAAACGCCAGCCTTTGAAATTGGGGTAGGGTCAAGAAATCCTTTGTGACGTTCAAACTACATCCACAACAAACTTCTTCTTCTGAAAACAAACCACAACGGCGTGTCTCTACACTTATTTTTCTCCGCCGAAAAGTCATCACCATGGTCACAGTGTTGTCAAGATGGCATGAGTATGTGTTAATAACCTGGATGTAGGCATGCTTCTTAGTGATGTAAAAGGTATAAGTTTGGTGTAGTGGTAGTTTAGAAGTTAATGTTGCAGATGGCATGAAATTGAAATTGAAGCAAATGAAGATGGGAGCGAGGCCTGGTTTGAAGAATGGTTGTAGATAGCTTGAAACTTAGGTTTAGGATAGCTTTTTTGAAATAATCTTGTAACTTGTATGCCTGAATAGTAGTGATGTTGAACGAAACTTGTGATGGTCATTGAATGAAATTATGGATGTATCTTGAAACCTTGAACCTTAGAATAATGTCATGAATGAACAATATTATATAACTTTGAATTCCTTGAATTTTCAATTGAATGAAATGATTGAATCCATGGTCTATGGTAGAGAAATGTCAAGTGTGATTTTGTAATGGTTTTGGCAAGGTGAGGATCTTGTAGACCCTTTTGAATTCAATGGTAAAGTCTGAATATCCCAAGCATTTTCTCTTCCAAGATGAACTTGAAATTACCATATCCTTTTTGATCTTGTATTTTGAAGTCTCTTGATTAATGCATTCGCTTTTGTTAAAAGAATTAATTTTTGATGACCTCGAATAAAACTCGCATCTTGAAATCACTTGAGCCAATATTCATCTCAATGAAACTTTAACTCACTCAATAAACCATGTTACTTGCACTTCAAGAAATCCACATTATTCTTCTTTCATCCTTGTATGCTTGACATCTTAGTAATAATGATCCCTTGGATATTTTAAACAAATTTGGAATTTATGGAATCATTTTAATCAACCTCAAACCCATATCAACTTGCACATTTAATTCTTTAAATTTAAACCAAGTAGTAACAATGCCTTGCTTCACAACATCATCTTTATACCATGATTCATATTTTTCAAATCTATTCACAACTCCTTCATCTAATCCTTTCTTTCTTGAGGATCTTAGAACAAGACCCACGTTCTGAAGAATTCGTGGAGATGAGTAAGAAAGAGATAGGGCCAATGAAATTATGGCATGAAACCATAGCTCTATTGATTTTAAAATGACAAACATTTATCAAGCTCAAACACAAAGGACAAGAAACCCTAATCAACTTGCTTGCAACATACATTGAGTGAAGAAGGTATCTTGACATGTTAAACCAACCTTTCGCATAATATTTTCGATGGATCCCTAAGAAACCCTAGCACTTAAAGGCACCTTAATAAAGATAAGAACCTTGTAGCTTGATGAAGAAGATCTCAATGATTATGAACACATAACCTTAGCTGCACAAACCATGATGGAACCAGTTGATTCCCTTGAATTAAGATAAATGACTAAAAGCCTAGAGAAACCCTAATCCTTCAATATCCTTGATCTCACACCAAATTTATTGATGATGCATGATGTGTTAAATTACCTACTGGAAAGGTATGTACATAAAGAGTATGAGATGCATAAGCCAGATTATTTTATTAAAGGGTAGGGAAAATTTGGGGTATGACAGTTGCCCCTATTTAATCGTCTTAAACTTGAAGGTGAGGTTGACGCTAGCCTTTCGAACTTTCAAGGTAGAAGAAGATTAAATATCAAGACCTGAAATTTGTCCTTAAAAGAAGATAGTATGAGATTTTAATTTTTTTCTAATATCTGCTGGGGAGAGAAAATGTTTTGTTTTTCTGGTGAAAATGTTTATGGGTGAGCAAGTGCGGTTGAATAGTGATAGCTTGTATTGTGGTAATGGATCCAATACGATGTTCTCAAGGAGGGTGGTTGTTATATGAGATGGTGATTGAAAATTCAAGAGGCAATGTCGATGATAAGAAACGAGATCAATGACAGCGTGAACACATATCATGTAGGATCTATAAAACATAAGATTGGCTTAGGCTAAGGTCGATGACAGAGTGAACACATATCATGTGGGACCTATAATAAGGGAAGACAACTGGTAATATCAATGACAGAGCGAACACATATCATACGGGGTCTATACATAAAGGAAAGACAAAAGTTAAGATCGATGATAGAGAGAACACGTGTCATGTAGGATTTATAACCCAAAAGGTAAGATCGAGGACAGAGAAAACACATATTGTAAGTCTCAGAGTGCCTAAGAGGGGGGGGGGGGGTGAATTAGGTCTTATAAAAATTTATTCGGTTTTATGAGAATGCTTGGTAGTAATTTTGGTTAAGTGTTTGAAGGTTTTGTTTATATCTTTATCTTTTCTTGATTATGGTGATGAAAGCGATAAATGCGGAAAAGTAAAGAACACGGTGATATATCCTGGTTCCCCTCACAATCCGAGAGTACTCCAGTCCCCTTTCCAACACGAAAGAGATTTCACTATAGTTAGAATGATTGTACAACCTATGCTTACTATCTAACCTATAGGGTGATCAAAGGTTCTTAACACCTTTAAGACCAAACAAACACTAATGTGAATGAAGAACAATCCTCTTCAAATCACAACACTTACTTCCAACAATCCTGGATAGTAAGGGAAAATCTTTAAGTAATACAATGATTTAGTTTGAAGTATATGGAGAGCTTTATCAATCTTCAATTGATCTTCTTCTTCAAGATAAAAACAATTCTCAACAATGTATATAAATGTTCACAATGTATGTATGAAACTTGTAATGATAATGAAAGTGTATATGGCAAGTTTCACAAAATTATGAACACATGAAAGTTTATGTTCAAAATGAATGAATGAGAAAATTGTTAATATGAAGAAGGTTTTTTGTTGTTTGAAAATGTTATATGTGTTCTTTTTTAAAAACTGAAAAAATCTGCATTTTATAAAGTCATAAGAACCTCTTCATTCATGCCAATTCATATGAAAAGTTGCAATGCATTCATGAAAAGATACCACTTAAAAAATGTTTAAAAAACAAAGTAAAAGCTGCACTGGTTCGCTAGGAACCGGTTCCGACACTGACAGAACCCGGTTCTTAGTGAACGTTATAAGTTGAAATTCAAAAAAATCACGCAGGAACCGGTTCCCCTATTGGTACAACCCGGTTCCTGGTACAAAAATCAGGGACATGTTTTTTGAGAAATTCTGGAACCCGGTTCCCTGTTAGGGAGGAACCGGTTCCTAAAGGGTTATTTTCAAAAATACTTTTTGAAAGATATTTCAAAAAAAATTTTCCTTGATGTTAAAGTTATGGAATATGTATATGTTGATGAATGCATATTGTGAACATCTATATTCAAGATTTTAAGAATTATTTATACCATTTGATATTTGATGATTCTTCAATAATTCTTCAATAATCTTCAATAATCTTCAATAATCTTCAATAATCTTCAAGACTTTTATTTGATGTTGATAAGCTTTTTGCACATCCTTTGAATGTTGATGTCCATGTTGTCTTCATCAAAACACATGCTTTAAATATGACTTGAGAAGCTTGCAATTACACATATCATGTGGGATCTAACCAAAGAAAAGACAAAAGGAAATTATATTGATGATAGAGTGAACCCATATCATGTGGGACCTATAACCAAAGGGAATACAACTGGTAAGATCAATGATAAAGCAAACACAAATCATGTGGGATTTATACATAGAGGAAAGACAAAAGTTAAGATCGATGACAGAGGGAACACATGTCATGTATGATCTATAACCCAAAAGTAAGGTCGAGGATATAGCAAACACATATCATGTGTGATCTGACCAAATAAAAGATAAAAGGAAAGAAGACTGATGATAGAGCGAACACATATTGTGTAGGATATTAACCAAAGGAAAAGAGAAAATTTGATATCGATGACAACACGAACACTACTCATGTAGGATCATAACCACAAGAAAGGAGAAAGACAACTATTAAGATCAATGACAATGTGAACACTACTCATGTAGGATCTATAACCAAGGGAAGAGTGAAGGTAAGATCGATGACAGCGTGAACACTACTCATGTAGGATCTAACCAAAAGATAAAGACAATTGTTAAGATCGATGACAACGCGGACACTACTCATGTAGGATCTAACCAAAAGAAAGAATGAAAGTCACGACTTATGACAGAGCGATCACATATCATGTCGGATCTTAACCAAAACGTAAGATCGAGGACAGAGAAAAAACATATCCTGGATCTACGACCAAAGGGAAATAATGAAAAGTAAGATTCAAGATAGAGAGAACACATATCATGCAAGATCTTAACCAAAAGGTAAGATCGAGGACGAAGCGAACACATATCCTAGACCTACGACCAAAGGGAAATATTGAGAAGTAAGATTCATGACAGAGTGGACACATATCACACAAGATCTTAACCAAAAGGTAAGATCGAGGATAGAGCAAACACATATCCCGGACCTATGACCAAAGGGAAAGAATAAAAAACATGATTCATGACAGAGCGAACACATATCATGGAAAATCTTACCAAGGAAGGCTGACTATAGGGTAGTGACTGGACACATATTGATTTTGTTAGGGATTCAAGAGTACAAGGTACTGGCACCTTTAGCTGGGGATTTACCATTGTTTGGGTGGAGGAATGATTTGGACTTTCGTGCAAGGTACCAAATCCAGCTTATGCTTCGTATGCACATTTGAATTTTTCTATGGCGTAGGGATCTATTTCAATGGATATGATATGTGTTTTTAGGATGCAATGTTATGCAATGATAACTATATGCAAAGTGCAAAGAAATAAACTATGTGGGGATAAGAACTGGATCATTGTGGGCCGTTTCTTGTTGTCTTGAGATAACAATACGAATTGGCTTTCGGAAGCCTACAATACCAAATATTATTTTCAACTTCACTAGGGATTGGATGGTAGCTTTGCGGGGGAGGAATGATCTGGTCTGACTTTCCCTACATCCTGGATTTCCTGAGGATGGTAGAATGGATATGGACACGCTGGGGAATTGCATACATAACATCACTTGGATCTCTTCGAATGCTCCGAGTTTTCTTTTCTGTTGAAGATTAAGAGACGATCATCTGTGGGGATTACATGCTGGACCACTCAGAACTCCTCGAGTGCCCCAAGTTTACTCTACTGGAGAATTATGTGTTAAATATATATGTTGAACCATGCCCCAAGTCTGTTTTACTGTTGGGGAGTACACTTTGAACATCTGTAGGGAATGAGGGCCACTTTCAAATGTTGGATAGGTCAAGGTGACCATCGTGGAACTTTTAATTTGATTTCTTCAACAGCTGTCTCAGACGACTGAAATTTCTTGGGAATCTTTGCAAGTATGGATAAGGAATGCCCCAGTCTGTAAGATCTCTGAAGGAATCTACTTTGAATAGAAGACTGGAATATTCGTGCCACAATATGATATGAGGTGGCCTTCCCTAATATCTTAGGTCATGAAATAGACTGTCCCCAAGTTCAGATTTCTTAGAGAGATTTGTTGAATCTCGACGTAACTTCCCCAGATTGAATGAATTCTAAATAGATTTCTCAACGTGATTACCCCTGATTGGTCATATCTTGAACATATTTATCGACGTGATAGCCTCTGATTTAGAACAACTTATAATGGATGCCCTTGGTTTGACGGGGTCTTCACACAATTTACTTTTTATAGGTGCCCACCTTTGACGTGACTGACTTTTGGAAGTGATCAAGTTTTTAGCAGTTGTTCATCGTTTGATCTTCCTTGTTGTCAAGTGTTTACGCACAAGTAAGAGATGCTTGTTTTAAGGATGATAATCATAATGCAATTCTTTTGTTAGCTTCAAAATCAAAGTTTATTAAAACGATGTTGTGACATTCAATGTTTAAATTATTTGTCATATCGATATTAACACAAATGATAAGCAAATTTCTATGAGCCAGCTTTACATGATCTTTTGTAGTATGCTTTCGAAATAAACCCTTGCTTCAATTAGCTCTTTTAATGGTTGTAACATGACCTAGTTCACGGTTTCGAGAAAAAAGGATTTATGGCTCAAAGTCTAACCTAACTCACCCATTCTCCATGATGTTCTTTGGTCCTACGTTCAATTATTTAGACACAAGTGTTCACCTCTCAAAAGGGTTTTGAAGTGTAGATATGATGGCTGAGGAACCAAAGATGTTTTTGGATTGGGAGTCACCCTTTTCGTTTTTGTTTGGTAGTCCCACAAGTTTGTTCTTGCTGAGAATTTTTGTTTTGTAATCCTTTTCGTTTTTCTTTCTTTTTTCTATTTTTGCTTTTGTTTTCCTTAACTTTTGCTTGGACCGGCAATTTGATTTTGAAATCCAGCGGGATGCCCTAATTTTTTCCTAAGTCACTTGTTTTCAAGTTTTCGACTTAGCGGGCTTTCTTTCTTTTTTATTTTGATTTCTTTTTTTCTTTTATGAACAAATCGTATAATCTTTTGTATCCAAACATGGTCTTCCACTTAGAATTTGCTCTTGACCAAAAAATATGGACTGAAGTAGACCTCTTGAATGATATTTTGAAATTTGAACCACCCAAAATCTCCAAAAAATGAGCAAGTTATGACTTGTTGAAGTTGGCCAAAAATCATGAAATGACCTATAATCTTTTGCATTCTTAAGGAAACTTCCATCCATTTTCTAACTTTGCACATAAAAGAAGGAAAAAAGTACACATCTTCAAGATCACCATGGAAAAATAATGGACTCAAGGTGATAAAAATTGACTAAGTTATGACCATTTGAAGTCACATATGGAAAATTGTGGATTCATCTAGATGACCTGTAATCTTTCTTCTTTACCAATTTCCTTCCACATGAAAACTCCTTGGAACTTTTAAAGTGATTTGTTGATAACTCTTTGAAGAGAAAGATGTATTTGGAATCACTCAAAAATACCAAAAGGTGAGCAAGATATTCTCCTTTTAAGTTCAAAACCCTAGCCTCTAGATCAAGAGAATGCTTTGAGGAACTTTGACAAGTTTGAACAAACTTCTTGTGCCAATATTCTTTCTTTGTGAATAGAAGTTATTTATGATGATGAGGAGGACTTATATCCACCAAAACCACTTCCATATCTTGAAATTTGAGAGAAATGTGCTCTTGTGACCAATAGGAATAAGACCTTGTCCAATCCTGACAACTTCTTCCCTCAACCCCTTGTACTTTTGAATCAATTTTGATAAATTTGAAACATGTTGAACCAAAATAAACATTGTCATGCCATTTCTTCCAAAATAACTTCAATAGTGAAGTTTGAACTCCTCAAGCTATGTTGACTAGGGCATGGAAATAAACTCATGAACCCATGAAGCAACTTGCTAAACCTCACAACCTTTACCTACATTATTAACAAGTAAGGAAAACCAACATTGCATTTTATTAATAAAAGAAAAATCAAAGCAAAATATTCATGATCATAAAAGAAAACAAGTCAAGGTGCTTGGTAACTCCTTAAAAAGAGCAAAGCTAAATGATAGGGAGAAGAACCAAAAGTCCTAATGTGATCTTGTTGTGATTGAATCAACATGGTATGTTGAAGGGATCTTAGGGGCAAAAATTGGGGTACAACACTAACAGAGAGCGTTCTGATCTAGTCAAACTGATCTATTAGTCTTCACTGATTATTTTTGGTATGGTACGGATGTAGGGAAGTCGTTGTCATTGATTCTCAACTCTGAATGAGAAGAGAGGCCCCAATAAGATTTTTTTTATGAATAATGAAATGCATGATATTATGATTGCATGTTTCATCTCTCATTTTTAGGGAAACCCAAATACTTGTCAATCTATTAGTATCTTTTTGTTTTCTTGTTTTTGGAGAATATTCATCTTTTTGAAAAGCTCAATCAGAAGAGACCAACCTTAGGAATATCCTAGAAATGGGATGCATATAGGAGATGATGTCATGTTATAGTATGCAATGGAATGTGATTAAGGCTCCACATAATATGGATAGCCACTGTACAATCCTCTGAATATATACTATACAATCCTCTGTAAAAATACTGTACAATCTTCTGAATAAATGCATTGCTAATTTCATATCAAAGTTGAACTTATCAGGTATTTCCTATAAAATCCCACCCATCTCACATGTAGGTTCTAACATATGAATAAAAGGCTCCTAATGGACAACAAGAGTCGACATCCCTCTTGTGTCAACACCACGTCTAATTCATAAATACGGGACAATGGTATTCCCAAGAGAACCTCGTCTGAGCATGGTATGTCATGCCAACTCTTACGTGTCAGATGCCACGGGAGTTAACATGACTATATACTCTAAACCTGTGTGCATCCGGGCCTAGGTAATGGGCCTTTTACCTCAAAGTAACATCCCACCTGACTTGAAAAACAGAAAATCCAGCAACCAGCATAGGGAAAGAAATAAAATGTAATGCATGTAATAAATAAGAAATAAGTAAAACATAAAGATAAAAACCCATAGAAAAGAAAACAAACAAGAGCTAGGACTGACTTGCTTAGGTAGTCCCTAATAGAGTCGCTAGTTGTCACGCTGCAAAAAAACACAGAGTCACCACCAAACTTTATTTATCCCGAAGGAAGGGAAAATATCGATAAAACCCCAAAAGGAAGGATAAGATGGTCTTTCTACCAAGAGAAAGGGTACGAAAGTCGATTACTCAAGAGAAAGGTATTAGCACCCCTCACGTCTGTGGAACTCCACGGGATCAACTCTTGTTGTTCTAATCAAAGGATGTACTATCTAAACTTACAAGCTAAAGGAATGCATGCATGCAAAAGAAAAATACATGAAAAACAAAGGTTTTAAATAGTTGTGCTCGCTTAGGCCCTGCAACCTAATGCATACGTATCCCTTTTAAGGAATCAAAGCGCTGTAATTCGGCTCAAAAGTTTCAGTTTGTTTTTGTTTTTAACGAAGGATGCTAATTTCACATTCTACTGCCGCTCAACCTTTTGAGACTCACGCAATTTTCATAGAAAGGAATTAACATGTTATTACCTGAAATGGTTTTCAAAAGAAAATCCCGAAGATAAAAAGGAGTTTGAATTGGTTGAGTATTTTTGCTAGGAAATCCCTCAAGTGGTCCTCGGGGATACTTGAATCCATTTCCTTTAAGTTTTGAAAATGTTTGAGACCTGTATCATGCTACATTCTATGACATGAAGACCCTTGGATGACCGAGTCAGAGGCCTCGTGTAACACCCCATTTCTACCCGGCGGATGATAATAAAATCAGAGTTCAACACAAATAGGATGCTACATTTACAACTTAAAATCAAAATTCATTTAATCACATATAAAACAGATACATAAAACTTAACTCGGATGAACCGATAACAACCTAATTTATTCTTCAAATTCAAACAACTTTTTATTGATAAGCAGCAGAATCTACATACTCAACTTCAATTCACTTAATATCTTTTATTCAACTAACAAAATTTCAAGACAACAATTATTTCATGTAGTAAACTTAAAAATTCAGAAACTGAAATAAATATCAACAACTAAACATCAAGCGTTCTTCCCCCGAGTGCTATGTATCAGAGCGACAACACCGACTCGAAGTAACGAATGTAGCAACTATCCTTCTTGATTACCTGCACGTTACCAACAGAGGGCAACATTCAAACATAAGGGGTGAGATATTGGACCATATAATAAGTCGTATGATAAATAATATATTAGATCAGATCATATAAAATCACCACTTCACAACTTACAAACAACTTTAATCACAACAAACATCAACAAGACATAACTACTAATTCACAGCTTTTAGATAATACTTGTCACAACAAGTCCATAACATAAAGCAACAACAATGCAACAACAATTATCATCACCAAAACTCAAGATGCAACATCAACTGCGAGTCAATTACAATGCACATGCATGTGGTACCATTGGAGCAGAACTCCCATCTTAAAAATCTGCCAATAAATAGAGGCATCAACAAGGCATAAGCCTTCTTCGTAGCATGCCAGTCCAGGCCATCACAAAGTATGCAAATGTATGTGACTCAATGAATTCACTATAACATACTCACAACAATGATCATCCATCGCAAGGTATAAGCCTACATCACCATTATTACCAATAAATAGAGGTAATTCATCATCATCTAAAATTCCCTGTCACTTTGCATTACCAACAAGAATTCACAACGAAAATCACAACAACACAACAATTAAACATAAATCAACATTGGCTATAATCCTACCATATCAATCAACGATTCAATATCAACTCAACATAATTCAACTTTGGCCATGGGCCTACAACTTGATATTTCAACAACAACAATTAACACAATGTTGGCATAAGCCTACAACTTAGTATGTCACAACAACAATATCATATTAACAATAGTAATTTGCAACAACATCAACAAGAAAATAACATTGGCCATAAGCCTAGAAATCGAATACCACCTGAATTTCATATTTTTCACCAAAGTATACAATACACCGCATCAACCAAAATATACTACAA
Organism: Vicia faba; assembly: GCA_948472305.1. Classification (NCBI taxonomy): domain Eukaryota; kingdom Viridiplantae; phylum Streptophyta; class Magnoliopsida; order Fabales; family Fabaceae; genus Vicia; species Vicia faba. Next base: position 74,089,969 of record OX451736.1, on the reverse strand, counting down.
ACACTCCACGAATTTTTTCGGACAATTCGACTATTTCCGGTTAATTAATCTTTCGCTAAATTACCAACATTTTCTACTCTGCACTACTCTTATTGAGTCTATACAGTTACTTCTAGTATAGCCACTACCTGTTACTAATATCTCACTGCCAAACTAGTATCACTACTCTCTATTATTAAAAATACTACTTGTTACCAACATACACTACCTGTTATCCACTTAATAAATTATTATTAATTACCACATTGATCTTCTTCCAATTTATTCTACTAATTACTTCTACCGATAATTCTCTGCTAAATTAATTAATCGGCTTCCTATGTTTCATTATAGGTTTTCTCATATATATATATATATATATATATATATATATATATATATATATATATATATATATATATATATATATATATATATATATATATATATATATATATATATATATATATATATATATATATATATATATATATATATATATATATATATATATATATATATATATATATATATATATCAGATGCTTACAGAAAGCAAAACAATTACTAAAACAATATAACCAAAAATTAAGTCTGTTACATGAAACTTGGTGTGCCACTCGGCACACCCCTCTAATCTAATGTGACCCTCGGCACACCATTCTTTTATGCCGTCCGACACAGTCTGTGTGCCACTCTGTACACCTAAAATTTCCAGTTTTTCTTGTCACGCAGAATTTTCTGCAATCGATTCTTATACTAAATTTTTAACTTCGATTAACATCAATAAAACAGTGCAACAATATTAGTGTTCACAGACAACCAGTTTTATACAGATTCACAGCAAGAACACAACAATAATTCAACATTGTTTACACACACAGAACAAGTTTTTCATACAAAGTAATTCCTACATAAAATTTATCATGCAAACCATTAGATAGTCATAACCCCACCCTTACCTTGGATTGGAGACCGCCCTATAATTCTTCGATCGAACCTAGCCTTGCCAAAGTTTCCAACCTTTGCCTCTTTTGCTCTTTTCTGCAATTTTGCAACTTCAACGTTTCCACAAAATACTCAAGACTTTTTCCTTATTCCTTCTAATTAACCTAACCCTCATAATTAGATTAACTTTATAATTTTTAATATTCTTATTGGGCCTAACTTTCACACCCCACCTATTACTCCATACAGCCAAATAATGAGCCTAACTAATAAACCTTATATATATATATATATATATATATATATATATATATATATATATATATATATATATATATATATATATATATATATATATATATATATATATATATATATATATATATATATATATATATATATATATATATATATATATATATATATATATATATATATATATATATATATATATATATATATATATATATATATATATATATATATATATATATATATATATATATATATGTATATGTAAATAACAACTTAGCAACTTAAATTAACATTTCACAACAATTCACAACTTCGACAATTTCAACAACATTTTCAACCAGTAATTCGTAATTAATTTATTTAAATAATTAATTAAATTAACGGGCGTTACAACTCTCTGCCACTTAGAATATTTTTGTCATAAAAAATCTATTCGATACTACCACTCTTAGTATGAGTTTCGCATCTAACTCCTTGATTTCCAAGTCGCGTTTGGCAACAGTTCGACCATTACTTTCCTGATAATTTAATAACTCAACATGATTCAAATTGATTATATGCCAATCATTCGACACTTCGCGACATAATCGTTACTAGCATCTCAACTATTCCACCGTAATCTGCCATATCAACATTTAAAGTAGCAGCAACTATAACACACCTATACTTGGATATACATCCTCCCAATATCATCTTAACACCCTTTTCAACACCAAAACACATACACAATTTTATTCTCGTATGTCAATTATCAACAGAATATCAACAACTCTACTTATATTGTCGTGTCACTCTTATAGTGACATCCACACAACCAACATAATCAACTTCGTCACATTATGGAGTATCATTCCTTACTTACAGAAATCAATAATAACATCTCAATAATGATAACAAAATCATTACAACATCAACTTAACTGTATTGTTGTACCCCAAAATTTTCCCTCCCTTTCTTCAGGAAACCATCTTAGATTTTTTAAAGTCCCCTGAAACAAATCCAAGTCCTGAGTTATCCTTTTGCCCAAACAAGTCACTTACAAGAGCAAGATGATCTCACGAACTCCAGAAACAACACTTTTATCTTGAGAAAAAAATCAATCAATTTCTAAGTACTTAGAATGCTTCTTTAAAATAAGTGTTTTTAGAAAAAAATCAGCGCTTCAGAACTTCTGGACCCATTCCAGATGAAGACGGCCAGAAGTTGCAAGCTTGGCTCAGCGTGGTCAGAAGTTGGCTCTTCAGCAGCTACATCAGTTCAATCAGAAGTTGTAAACGTGGTTCAGAATGTAAGCCTCAAACAGAACATGCCCCTTCAGCAGTTACACAAGCTCAGTCAGAATTTGCTAAAGGAATGCAAGAGAAACAGGAAAGTATGAAGGCTCCTTCAGAACAGGTTGAAATCAGAAGATGAAAGGTCAGAAGGATAGGTGTCACATTGATACAGAATCTCTAAGTCCAGATTGTCCAGAAGTAGATCCAAGGAACGTACCAGAAAACCAGGGGAATCTCCAGAGCTTGCTAAGGCAACAGGTAGCCAAGGCCAGAGCATGGTTTACGCTGCTGATTCAACGCTGGTTTCCATTACCAGAATGTTGGTATTGACAGGTCTTGTCACCATTTAATGCCCATTAATGCTTCCAACCACTCCTGAGCATTCACGTGTGGCTTGGAAAATGCTTTTGCACAGATTCTGGAATGGGTCTTCACGCCACCGCCCACTTCAGAGGTCACTTCTCCCCAATCTACGCCTGCTGCTGCTACCTAGGCTGAAAGATAGCTGTTATCACAACTTCCCAGGAATTTCTGTCAAAGAACAAATTCAAACTCTGTTGGCGCCTTAAATGTTCAAGGCATCCACAAGAACTTTGCCTATAAATAGAGAGCTTTCACCACTGCAAAAGACGTTCAAGAAAAGAAACAGAAAAATTGCTAAGAGAGAAACGAAACTCCTAGCAACGTAGCATTCTGAAACTCTGCCAAAAATCTCCAGCTTTGTTTCATAACTTTAAGTTTCTCACCTTCAACTTCATCAAATATCCAGCTCTTTTCTGTAAACCAAAAACGCTCTTTCCAAACTTCTGACCCTATACACGTATACACCTTTACTTCCCCTTTTCCAAATCTGTCCAGAACACCACCAGAACCAAAAGCTAACTTTCACCCACCACTTTCCAAACAGTCAGGTTCTAGAGTCAGAAGTTCTGACTCATCCAGTTTCACCAACAGGTTGATCATCTGATAGCGGATCTGGGTCAGAACTTCTGATGGCCTCCCAACGGCGCGCGGACTCCCTCTCTCTCTCTATATATCTTGTTTCTTGCTATTTTCTTTTTTGTCTATTTTTCTCGTTGAACCCCCCATGTACAAATGTGTATCCCCCTCCCCTAATTGTTGTAATAGCGTAGGATTTTACATTTCCGCTTCTTATCGCTAGTAATTAGGACGTGTATGACAAGATAAAATCAATGAAATAGAAAAACCTAATTCAAAGAAAAACTCTTGTATGCAATAAAACACACTTGCACACTAACACCCCTAGGGTTACATCCACTTGTTGCCTTTCAAAATTGGGCCATATTGCATGTTAGGTCTCTTTGGGCAAAACAAACGAATTGAATGATCATGGTCCCTCGATAATATTTTTTTTCAAAACAAACACAAACAAAATGATCAAGTCCCTTAAGGAAAATGCCCAAAGATACTTGGCACCATTGCAATTATGGTCTAAACGACGACCCGCGCCCGTCCCTTTCACATCCTAACACAAGATTGTCCACCAAATGCAATGGTGGAACAAAATTGTTAAAAGGGTTAAAAACATAACAAAACCTTTGAGAACTTTAGGGTAGATCGCTCTTAAGTACTTGTTAAACTTGAAAAATAAAAACACTTGCCTGTTTTTAAATCACACCTCACAACACTTTCAAAAACAACTTTCAAAAACAAATGAAAACCTTTTCAAAAGACATACACCTTTGTATACATCCCAACATGGATCATTACGAAGGTTGCCACCACATTGGCCTCTTTTCAAAACATTTTCAAACCCACACACACAAGCACCATTTCAAACAATTGAAAACAAAAGGCAAGTGATCTAAGCAAGTAACTAAGAGCCCATGGATAACCATGGATAGAAAGGGTGCTAATACCTTCCCTTTCTATAATCTACTCCCCGAACCCGCGAAATATCTCAAAAGGTTTTTGCTGTGCTTTTTTTAACCTTTCCTTTAGGATAAAATAAAAAGTCGGTGGCGACTCTTGCTCAACCGAAACATTTGCGAACGCAAAACCTCAAGTCAGTTCTCCCACCGTATCACAGAACTGGCGACTCTGCTGGGGATACATTTTAAAAGTGGAGTAACCTTAGGGCTTAGATCACCCTCTTGCATGACTAATTGTTTGATTTGCTTGCTTTATGCCTTGGCTCTATTGTTTGGGTTTACAATCCTCCACCCGGATTTTGGGAAACATTTATAGATAGCAATACATTGTGGAAACTGTGCGGGGTATACCGACACGGTCTAAGCAATAGCTATATTAGTGCGACATATTTGTGAGTACCGGTAACCCTTGAGTTCAATCAAGGAGAGTACGGGGCCGCTGAGTGATGTCACTAAGCACTAATGACCTAGAACCTTACTTGACCATCTTGGCCTTTTATTAGGGGTAGTGAGATGACCGGCTTTGGTGCAGTCCGAAGTTGGTAGATACTCGATGCTACACTCATTGAGGGTTGTTTTCTTGGAATATTTTGGTCGCTAGTTAAGTGGCTAAACCGAAACAATGAACATTGAAAACAATCCGGTGATATTGAGCTCCTTAGAACCCGGTAACTATTTATAGGACAGGTTTTTAAGCCGACTACACTCAAGAGGGTACTTACCTATGAAACCCCATACCAGCCTGAAACTAGGGTTTGGTGTGATTTGCTTGTACATATGTTTTGTGCATACATCATAAACATCATGAAGCATCATATGCATTTACTAACCATTTCAAGGGTTTTGGATCTTCATCTTTGTTCTTGTTTTGCAGGACATGGAGATTCCTCGCAGAAATACCATTCAAGTCAACCTTGTGAGAATCTCTCCTAACCTCAAGGAGCTCACCTCAAGAATTCCGGAAAATTCATCCTTCAGTGAAAGACATGGTAGACTGCTCAGCCTAGTCAACACCAACATTGAAGAAGACATGATGAAAGTGCTATTGCAGTTCTTTGACCCTCTTCACCACTGTTTCACTTTCCCCGATTATCAGTTGGTACCCACTCTGGAGGAGTTTTCTCAACTCCTGAGAATTCCTATCCTTAATCAACTACCCTTCAACGGTACGGAAAAGGAACCAAAGCCGGAAGATGTTGCTCGAGCATTACATCTACAACCATCCGACATCAAGGGGCATTGGGAAACCAGAAGCGGCGTCAAAGGATTCTTAGCCAAGTTCTTGTTTGAGAAGGCACAAGAATGTTGGAACTCATTGGACCTACAAGCCTTTGAAGAGATTGTGGCACTCCTTATCTATGGGTTGGTCTTGTTCCCAAATCCTGACCAATTGGTAGATGTCAATGCTGTCAAAATCTTCTTATCCAGAAATCCAATACCAACATTGCTTGGGGACATCCTTCACTCATTTTACACACGAACAATGAGAAAGAGGGGTGTTCTCATGTGTTGTACTCCTATCCTTGCAAGGTGGTTTATTTCGCACCTTCCACAATCTGTATTGAAGAATAACCAAGGTACAAGGTGGTCCCAACGATTGATGACTCTTACTCATTCTGATGTGCATTGGTGTTCTCGGTCCAGAGAAAATGTCATCATCGTCGACCGTTGCGGAGAATTTCCTAATGTTCCTTTACTTGGAATTAGGGGAGGTATCACCTACAACCCTTGCCTAGATTTGAGGCAATTTGGATATGCACGGAGGGATGGCCCTCATGACATGTTGATTCCTAACCTAGTTTTTGACTTCGACAACGATGCGCAAGGACTTCGCCAAAGATTCATCAGAGCTTGGGGAAAACTCAACAAGGTTGATAGCAAGACTCTGGGACACAAGAACTCCATCCCTCTTGAGCCCTATCTCAAGTGGGTACGAGCCCGAGCCCAAAGTCTAATGATGCCTTATCCTCATGTACTCCCAGTGATTAAAGAGCCCGTCAATGAAGGAGAGGTTCCCTACACCATCCTGCATCCAGACATGCCTACATCGTGGGAGGAAATGCAGAAAAGCTGGATTCAGCTCAAGGAGGAACATAATACTTTTGAAGCTAGCTTCTACGCCAGTGAGAAGAAGGTTCTAGAGCTTACCCGCCGACTCCATGAGCAAGAGGTCCTCAACACCTACATCGCACCAAAGAGGATGCGCAATGTCTTTCTACCCTGAGAAGTTATTTTGTAATATTTGGCCCATGTGGCATTTATGTGCTAACAAATTTCTTCTTGTTAATATGACGTGCGTTCTTCTTTGTCTGAAATAATTTTGAATGTCCTAAATCCTTGAATGCATTGCATACATAAGCATACCATTCATCATCAGCATAAGCAGGTCTCACTCCAAGTTTCCTTATCTATCCGCTGTTTATGTCAGTCAGGATGGATCTCGAGCAAACAGTCAAAGACCTACAAGCCCAGAATGCACAGTTCCAGCAACTCTTGATGACTTTGGTTAAAAGTCAAGAGGATATCAAGGCTCATTTGGATAATAAGGACCCAGTAAAGAAGAAAAAGAGGGTCGGAGTGGCTACTTTGGGGAGAAGATTTGACAGAGAAGCTCGGAGAGTGCTTGAATTTCCTCCTACTTCTGATGAAGGAACTAGTAAGAGAGATCGAGTCGCAGTGCCTTCCGAGTCTGATGCAGAGGAGGAAGAAGTTGAAGAGGATGAAGACTATTCTGACCAGCAATACCCTCCAGCTGATGATAAATACAAAGGGCTAGAAGACAGGTTGGCCGCCATGGAGCTACAAAGGGTACCGGGTTTGGATTTCGAAGACTTGGGTCTGGTTGCCGGGATTGTGATTCCCCCAAAATTCAAAGTGCCAGCGTTTGTGAGGTATGATGGGCTGTCCTGTCCCAAAATGCATCTCAGGTCCTACGTGAGAAAAATTCAACCCTATACGGCAGATAAAAACCTTTGGATTCATTTCTTTCAAGACAGTCTTTCTGGAGCTCAGTTGGAGTGGTTTTATCAGCTAGAAGGAACCAGCATTCGAAATTGGGAAGATTTGGCCACCGCTTTCTACAAACAATACCAATACAATTCTGACCTTGCCCCTACTCGTACCCAACTTCAGGGTATGTCGTTAGGAACAGGCGAAGGATTCAAAGGGTACGCACAAAAATGGAGGGACTTGGCTGGCAGGGTGCAGCCTCCTTTAACCGATCGTGAGCTCGTTGATATGTTTCTTGGGACCCTATCTGGGCCATTTTTCAATCATCTAATTGGTAACTCTTCCGCGGGGTTTACCGATTTGATATTAATGGGCGAAAGAATAGAAGCTGGCATCAAGTCAGGAAAGATTCAGAAGGGTGTCGCTACAAGTACTGAGAAGAGGCCTTTTAAGAAAGAAGCAAGTGCTGTCTATGGTCCTAGAAGACAAGTCAAGCCAGAAAGTCGCCAAGCCGTCAATGCTCTGGTCATTTCAAAACCTGTTGCTGCTCCTCAGCAGTACAATCAACAAAGAGGTGAAAGGCCCAAGAGGCAGTATACTCGGCTGAGTATGACCTTATCTCAAATTTTACCCCAACTATTATCAACCAACTTGGTGACCATCAAAGAGGCTCCTAAGGTCGTCAACACTGCATCTCCTAAGTATAACCCAAATGCCCGGTGTGCTTATCATTCTGATAGCCCCGGGCACACTACTGATGATTGCTGGGCCTTAAGAAACAAAGTGCAAGATCTGATCGACGCAAAGGAAATTCAGTTTGAAGCGCCGGAGAGACCAAATGTTGTAACTGCTCCTATGCCCCAGCATAGAGTAAGTGCCATTGAGGAAGAATTGTATGCTGTTTCGGTAAATGAAGTTGTTACCCCTCTTTTGACTGTTAAGAGGAACTTACTACTGGCCGGTTTATTTCCGGGTTGCAATGAAGGTTGCCTGCCCTGTGCTATTTCCCTATCTGGTTGTCCCTTGCTGAAGATAGGCATCCAAAGCCTAATGGATAGCAAGGAGATTCTGTTTAAGAAGTCTGCTGTTCAGTTGGTTCCGGCAGAAGAAGTTTCTGTGGTTACCATCTTCAATAATCCAATCAAGGCTCTCCCGAAGAAGCCTGTTCAGATCATGACTGTTGCACCTGTGGTTATTACTGTTCCGGGGCCTCTCCCCTACGTATATGATAAAGCTGTCCCCTGGCATTATGGGGCAGACATATATGTAAATGGAATCAAACAAGAATTCAACACTGGCACCAGTATCTGCAATATCACTGGTCCAGCCAAAGTCACCCGCAGTGGCAGGCTCTTCTCGCCTGACATTGCACCGCCCGCTACTCGAAGACCCCTCCTTATAACACCTACAAGTGTACCTGTTCCTGTTGCTGATCAAGTTGTTTCCCCTGCTGCCGAGTCATCTAATGCTCGGGGCAAAGGGATTGAAGAGGAGCCTGCCCGGATGGAGGCACCAATACCTATAAATGCTGAGGCCTCCCAACAAGAAATGGAGGAAATCCTGAAAATAATAAAGAAGAGTGATTTCAATGTTGTCGAGCAGCTGGGGCATACGCCCTCCAAGATCTCCATGCTCTCTCTATTGCTATGCTCCGAGGCCCATGCTAAGGCCTTGATCTCATTTCTCAAGACGGCCCATGTGCCACAGGAGACATCTGCAGTCCAGTTCACTGATTGCGTAGCAAATCTGACAGCAGACAATGGCTTGGGTTTCTCAGATGCTGACCTGACTGCGAAGGGAAGAGACCACAATGATGCCCTGCATGTCTCTATCGAATGCAGGGGCACTACTCTGGCGCACGTATTGGTGGATACTGGTTCTTCCTTGAATGTTCTACCAAAAAAGGCTTTAGACCGTTTAGATTGTGAAGGCCTGGAACTGAAACCCAGCAATATCATCGTCAGGGCCTTTGACGGTTCAAAAAGGATGGTTCATGGAGAGGTTGACATTCCTATTCGTGTGGGCTCTCAAGTGTTTGACTCTACTTTTTATGTGATGGATATACATCCATCATACTCTTGTCTACTGGGTCGACCTTGGATCCATAAAGCTGTGGCAGTGACCTCTACCTTGCACCAGAAGCTGAAGTACCCTGTCAGAGGGAAGATCGTCACCATGCAAGGAGAAGAGGAGTATATGGTGAGCCATTTGAATTCCTTCAGATACATTGAGATGGACGGGGAGTTTATTGAAACCCCCTTTCAGCATTTCGAGGAGGTACATCCAATTTCAGCAGCAGCAAAAACAACAGTCGAAGAGAATGTTTCCTTGAAGATGGCTTCCCTAAGGGATGCCCGGGCTGTGGTTCAGAAAGGCAATGGTGCAAACTGGGGTCAGCTTCCTGACTTAACTCAGAAGAACGACAAGTTTGGGCTGGGCTTTACTGCAGAGGCTCAGAGGGCTGTGCGTAAGGAGAAGGTCAGAAAGGCTCCGGTGTTTATCTCTAGCTCAAGGGTGAATGCTATTGAGGAGGAGGTAGAGGAAGCAGAATTTGACAGTTGGATCTACCCGACTACCAGCGACGGACCAAGCAACTGGACGGCAAAGGATTTTACGCCTATCACATTTGTCACGCAGTAATTAATTTCTTTTGATTTCCAATTTGTAACAAACAATATGTTAAAACTTTGTTGGCTCGGTGTCCTACCCGGGGCATCGTAGCTCCATTTGTGAGGGCTTTTTGTATGACATTTTCATATATCATCAATCAAAACATTGGACGTTTGTTGCATTTCAAATCTTGTGCTCTTTTCCTTTCTGTGTTATATATATTGCAAAACAGCTATATTTACACACACTCACTTATACAGGTTTCAATCCACTCTGGATCTCACTGGTAACAGCTCTGCTACCGCCAGTTATGACTTCGAAAATCCGATCAACTTGGCCGAAGACGAAGGTGAAGATGATTGCGAAGTGCCTGGTGAACTCGCAAGACTGCTACTCCAGGAAGAGAGATCTATTCAGCCACATGAAGAGCCGATGGAGACAATTAACCTGGGTACCGAGACAGATAGGAAAGAGGTCAAGATTGGTGCCAATCTAGAGCTCAGCGTGAAGCAACGATTGATCCAGATGCTACAGGACTACATGGAGATTTTTGCTTGGTCCTATGAAGATATGCTTGGTTTGGATGCCGACATTGTAGTTCACCACCTGCCGACCAAGGAAGATTGCCCTCCGGTAAAGCAAAAAGTCCGACGGATGCGTCCAGAGATGTCTGAAAAGATCAAGGCCGAGGTTATGAAACAGTTTGATGCCGGGTTTCTAGCAGTAACTTCTTACCCTCAGTGGGTTGCCAATGTGGTGCCAGTGCCAAAGAAGGACGGTAAAGTCAGAATGTGTGTCGACTATAGGGATTTGAACAGGGCAAGCCCCAAGGATGACTTCCCCTTACCTCACATCGACGTTCTTGTTGACAATACCGCTCAACACAAGGTTTTCTCCTTCATGGATGGTTTTTCAGGGTATAATCAGATCAAGATGGCTCCAGAGGACATGGAGAAGACTACCTTTGTGACTCAGTGGGGGACCTTCTGTTATAAGGTCATGCCGTTCGGGTTGAAAAATGCTGGGGCAACCTATCAACGTGCTATGGTGGCTTTATTTCATGATATGATCCATCATGAGATTGAGGTGTACGTTGATGACATGATTGCAAGGTCTCAAACTGAGGAGGAGCACCTTGACCATCTGAGGAAGTTGTTTGACCGACTCAAGTTATACAAGCTGAGGTTGAATCCCAACAAATGCACCTTTGGGGTAAGATCCGGAAAATTGCTAGGTTTCATTGTAAGTGATAAAGGTATTCAGGTGGACCCTGCTAAGGTAAAAGCCATACAAGAGATGCCGACTCCAAAAACAGAGAAAGAAGTCAGAGGCTTCCTGGGACGACTGAATTACATTGCCCGATTCATCTCACATCTGACTGCTACTTGTGAGCCAATCTTCAAATTACTGAAGAAAGATCAAGTAGTACGCTGGAACGATGAATGTCAGGCCGCCTTTGAAAGGATAAAGGAATATCTCCAAGAGCCACCCATTCTTATGCCACCGGTGGAAGGAAGACCTCTGATACTATACTTGACAGTACTTGACAATTCAATGGGGTGTGTGCTGGGGCAGCATGACAAGTCTGGCCGAAAAGAGCATGCTATTTATTACTTGAGCAAAAAGTTTACCGACTGTGAGTCTCGTTACTCACTGCTTGAGAAAACTTGCTGCGCTCTAGTATGGGCTGCTCGCCGGCTGAGACAGTATATGCTGACTCACACTACTCTATTAATTTCAAAGATGGATCCCATCAAGTACATATTTGAAAAGCCTGCTCTGTCCGGAAGAATAGCGAGATGGAAAATGATCTTGACAGAATATGACATCCAGTATACAACTCAGAAGGCAATTAAGGGAAGTGTACTGGAAGATCATTTGGCACACCAACCTGTGGACGATTACCAATCATTGAACTTTGATTTTCCGGACGAAGACATCATGGTGGTAACTGACTGTGAAGTACCTGGACCGGATGAAGGACCTGAGGAAGGATCCCGATGGTCTATGCATTTTGATGGAGCCTCCAATGCTTTGGGTAACGGCGTCGGCGCTGTAATCATATCCCCCAAAGGAACTCATACTCCACTCACCGCCCGATTATGTTTCAACTGCACCAACAACATGGCAGAATATGAGGCATGTATCATGGGTTTACAAGCTGCGATCGACTTAAGGATCAAATTTCTGAGTGTCTTCGGAGATTCTGCTCTCGTGATCAATCAGATTAAAGGCGAGTGGGATACGAAACACCCAAATCTTATCCCTTACAAGGAGTATGTGTCAACCTTGCTTCCCCACTTTGAAGAAATAACTTTTGAACACTTCCCAAGAGAGGAGAATCAGCTAGCGGACGCACTAGCTACGATGTCTTCAATGTTCAAAGTTAAATGGGACAATGAGGCTCCCCGGATCATTATCTGGAAGTTGGACGAGCCGACATACTGCTGCGAGCTCGAGGCTGAGAAAGTGACTGAAAAACCCTGGTATCATGAGGTGAAGAGGTACTTGGAAGCTCAGGAATACCCTGAAGGCGCATCTGTCAATGACAAGAAGTTCATGAGGAGGTTTGCGGCAAAATTCTTCCTCAGCAACGACATTCTCTACAAACGGAATCATGATTCGACTCTACTACGTTGTGTGGATAAGGCTGAAGCAGAGAAGATCATGATAGAACTGCATGAAGGTACATTCGGGACACATTCCAGTGGACACACCATGGCTAAGAAAATCCTTCGGGCAGGATATTTCTGGTCCACAATGGAAGCTGATTGTTACCAACACTCCCGAACTTGTCACAAATGCCAGATCTATGCTGACAAGGTGCACATCCCTCCAGTTCCTCTGAATGTCCTGACTGCACCTTGGCCTTTTGCAATGTGGGGCATAGATATGATCGGTGAGATCCGACCGACAGCATCCAATGGGCATCGCTTCATCTTGGTGGCGATCGATTACTTCACGAAGTGGGTTGAGGCAGCCTCCTACGCCACAGTAACCAAGAGCGTCGTGGCACGTTTCATCCGGCATAACCTGATCTGTCGGTACGGTGTCCCAGAAAGAATCATTACAGACAATGGTACCAATCTCAATAATACGATGATCACTGAACTCTGTGAACAATTCAAGATACAACACCACAATTCTTCTCCCTACCGGCCGAAGATGAATGGGGCTGTAGAGGCAGCTAATAAGAATATCAAGAAAATTGTGCAGAAGATGACGGTGACTTATAAGGATTGGCACGAGATGTTACCATTCGCCCTTCATGGGTACCGTACCTCAGCAAGGACATCAACCGGGGAAACTCCTTTCTCTTTGGTCTATGGCATGGAGGCAGTCTTGCCAATTGAGGTTCAGATACCCTCTCTCCGGATAATAAAGGATGCAGACCTAAGTGAAGACGACTGGATCCGGACTCGACTTGATCAATTAAATCTGATTGACGAAAAGAGGCTCACTGCTATCTGTCATGGTCAAACGTATCAAAAACGGATGATCAGGGCATTTAACAAGAAAGTCAAACCACGAGAGTATCAAGTTGGGGACCTGGTAATCAAACGCATCATCTTTCCTCAAAGTGATCCCAGGGGAAAATGGACCCCTACGTATGAAAGGGCCATTTGTGGTTAAGCGTGTGTTCTCAGGAGGAGCCATGATCCTAACCACCATGGATGGTGACGACCTTCCTCACCCCGGCAATGCATACATAGTGAAAAAATACTACGCATAAATAAAAGACCCGCTAGGTTGACATACCTAGGCAAAAATAAGGGCTTCCCGGCGAACCAAAAGGGTTCGGGCAAAAATAAGGGATGAAATGAAAAAATCTGTACACCCGGCAAGTCGAAAACCTGAAAAGGCGGCTTGGGCAAAAATGGGTATCCCGGTGGACCGAAAACTTGAAAGGGCGGTCCAGGCAAAAGTTAGGGATGAAGCGTAACACTATGTCTCATTGGATCACTTCGCATCTGGAATTCAGCATCAACTATCTGGCTCAGACTTCGGCATCGACCAATCAGCTTCATCTTCAACCAGGCAGCAAAGCGATGAGACGCCCGGAGACATAAAGGCAATAGCAGAGTTGGAACCCAGTGGGATCGTTCACATAGCTGTTTTATTTCCTTTTCAAAATTCTATGTTATTCGGCGGCGTCCTCTTACTAGGATGTCAGCCTCTTGTATAAAAATGCCTATTCACAGGCAAAGTTCAAATCAATACAAATTCACTTGTCCATACAAGTTGCCATTGTTTTTCTTTTTGTTTTGTCTTGCGAAGAACGTCCAATGTTCATTTTTGATATATGCCTTTGACATTAAAATCGCTGATTCATAAATATTTGCGTATGAAACAAAAGATCAATTACAGGTGACATCAGAAACAGGGGCAATGTGAAGTTGTCTGATGCAGTCTGATTGCTTTGTCCGCCAAGGTACCCGGTTAGATTCGACTGAAGGATGTGACCAAATCATCTCAACGCCCCGCAGAGTAAGACAAGAATCAGCAATACTCTCCCCAAGCTGAGTTGATTCCCCGTCAATCCTGAAAAGGCAAAACGTTCCCCGGCAGGTCTTAAAGCTTATCCCCAGTAGATTCTGGAAGCTTGTTCCCTGCAGAATACGGACATCTCTCCCTAACTTTATTCAGAGTTATTCCTCACAAGGGCTTATAACTGGGTTATCCTCAGCTGATCGCCACGGAAGATCGCCCCCAACAAAGTTATTTCAATCCCCAGCGGATTTTATCTTTGGTATCCCCAGCGGAGTTTATCTTTAGTATCCCCAGCAGAGTTTATCATCATTATCCCCGGCGGGATCCATCATTAAAGTCCTCAGCAGGCCTCTCATCAAAACTTCAGCAAAGTATCTCGGCCACAGGGCAACTCCCCATCCAATCGTCAAAGATCTATTTTCCTAAGACGAAGATACATTCATAAACATTTCACACTTTCATACATCTCGCTTACATACATGATAAAGTGCATACACCGCTGCCTCATGGTAAAACATCACGCATATTATACATCATGACATTGCATACAACTTATGTTTTGCCTTTTCAGGAAAAAAGACAATCCCAAAGAAAGCTACCTTCAACTATCATAAATTCCAGACTCGATTCCTGTATCTAGCCAGGGCACGTCTGAAGAGTTCGAAGATTCGATTCCTGTATCTAGCCAGGGCACATCTATCAACTGCCACGTTTCCAGACTCGATTCCTGTATCTAGCCAGGGCACGTCTGAAGAGTTCGAAGATTCGATTCCTGTATCCAGCCAGGGCACATCTATCAACTGCCACGTTTCCAGACTCGATTCCTGTATCTAGCCAGGGCACGTCTGAAGAGTTCGAAGATTCGATTCCTGTATCCAGCCAGGGCACATCTATCAACTACAACATTTCCAGATCTAACCCCTGTATCCATCCAGGGCACATCTGTGAGCCACCGATTGTAGATTCAATACCTGTATCCAGCCAGGGCATATCTGCATAAGGAGATTGGAGATCAAACACCTGTAACAAGCCAGGAAAACATCTGCCTTTCTCAGATTCATAGAGTTCTCGCTAAGGAATCTCTTGTGCGATCCACCACTTCCAAATGGCATCTGTAAGCCCATTCCCGACGAAGATCTGTCACATCTCCAGATGGCATCTGTAAGCCCATCTCCCTATCCATCACCTCTCCAAATGGCATCCATAAGCCCATTCCCGCCATCACATTGCTGATACTCTACTAAGCGAGTGCAAATTTTCGGGCACTCTGGTGTCCAATCTCCTTTTACCTTCGAGTCGCGAAAGGCAAACTCGCCAATCTAACTCTTCAGGTTCAAGAAGATTGAACAGGGGCAACTGTTGTACCCCAAAATTTGCCCTCCCTTTCTTCAGGAAACCATCTTATATTTTTTAAAGTCCCCTGAAACAAATCCAAGTCCTGAGTTATCCTTTTGCCCAAACAAGTCACTTACAAGAGCAAGATGATCTCACGAACTCCAGAAACAACACTTTTATCTTGAGAAAAAAATCAATCAATTTCTAAGTACTTAGAATGCTTCTTTAAAATAAGTGTTTTTAGAAAAAAATCAGCGCTTCAGAACTTCTGGACCCATTCCAGATGAAGACGGCCAGAAGTTGCAAGCTTGGCTCAGCGTGGTCAGAAGTTGGCTCTTCAGCAGCTACATCAGTTCAATCAGAAGTTGTAAACGTGGTTCAGAATGTAAGCCTCAAACAGAACATGCCCCTTCAGCAGTTACACAAGCTCAGTCAGAATTTGCTAAAGGAATGCAAGAGAAACAGGAAAGTATGAAGGCTCCTTCAGAACAGGTTGAAATCAGAAGATGAAAGGTCAGAAGGATAGGTGTCACATTGATACAGAATCTCTAAGTCCAGATTGTCCAGAAGTAGATCCAAGGAACGTACCAGAAAACCAGGGGAATCTCCAGAGCTTGCTAAGGCAACAGGTAGCCAAGGCCAGAGCATGGTTTACGCTGCTGATTCAACGCTGGTTTCCATTACCAGAATGTTGGTATTGACAGGTCTTGTCACCATTTAATGCCCATTAATGCTTCCAACCACTCCTGAGCATTCACGTGTGGCTTGGAAAATGCTTTTGCACAGATTCTGGCATGGGTCTTCACGCCACCGCCCACTTCAGAGGTCACTTCTCCCCAATCTACGCCTGCTGCTGCTACCTAGGCTGAAAGATAGCTGTTATCACAACTTCCCAGGAATTTCTGTCAAAGAACAAATTCAAACTCTGTTGGCGCCTTAAATGTTCAAGGCATCCACAAGAACTTTGCCTATAAATAGAGAGCTTTCACCACTGCAAAAGACGTTCAAGAAAAGAAACAGAAAAATTGCTAAGAGAGAAACGAAACTCCTAGCAACGTAGCATTCTGAAACTCTGCCAAAAATCTCCAGCTTTGTTTCATAACTTTAAGTTTCTCACCTTCAACTTCATCAAATATCCAGCTCTTTTCTGTAAACCAAAAACGCTCTTTCCAAACTTCTGACCCTATACACGTATACAACTTTACTTCCCCTTTTCCAAATCTGTCCAGAACACCACCAGAACCAAAAGCTAACTTTCACCCACCACTTTCCAAACAGTCAGGTTCTAGAGTCAGAAGTTTTGACTCATCCAGTTTCACCAACAGGTTGATCATCTGACAGTGGATCTGGGTCAGAACTTCTGATGGCCTCCCAACGGCGCGCGGGCTCCCTCTCTCTCTATATATATCTTGTTTCTTGCTATTTTCTTTTTTGTCTATTTTTCTCGTTGAACCCCCCATGTACAAATGTGTATCCCCCTCCCCTAATTGTTGTAATAGTGTAGGATTTTACATTTCCGCTTCTTATCGCTAGTAATTAGGACGTGTATGACAAGATAAAATCAATGAAATAGAAAAACCTAATTCAAAGAAAAACTCTTGTATGCAATAAAACACACTTGCACACTAACACCCCTAGGGTTACATCCACTTGTTGCCTTTCAAAATTGGGACATATTGCATGTTAGGTCTCTTTGGGCAAAACAAACGAATTGAATGATCATGGTCCCTCGATAATATTTTTTTTCAAAACAAACACAAACAAAATGATCAAGTCCATTAAGGAAAATGCCCAAAGATACTTGGCACCATTGCAATTATGGTCTAAACGACGACCCGCGCCCGTCCCTTTCACATCCTAACACAAGATTGTCCACCAAATGCAATGGTGGAACAAAATTGTTAAAAGGGTTAAAAACATAACAAAACCTTTGAGAACTTTAGGGTAGATCGCTCTTAAGTACTTGTTAAACTTGCAAAATAAAAACACTTTCCTGTTTTTAAATCACACCTCACAACACTTTCAAAAACAACTTTCAAAAACAAATGAAAACCTTTTCAAAAGACATACACCTTTGTATACATCCCAACATGGATCATTACGAAGGTTGCCACCACATTGGCCTCTTTTCAAAACATTTTCAAACCCACACACACAAGCACCATTTCAAACAATTGAAAACAAAAGGCAAGTGATCTAAGCAAGTAACTAAGAGCCCATGGATAACCATGGATAGAAAGGGTGCTTATACCTTCCCTTTCTATAATCTACTCCCCGAACCCGCGAAATATCTCAAAAGGTTTTTGCTGTGCTTGTTTTAACCTTTCCTTTAGGATAAAATAAAAAGTCGGTGGCGACTCTTGCTCAACCGAAACATTTGCGAACGCAAAACCTCAAGTCAGTTCTCCCACCGTATCACATGTATAACTTAGCAAGCATACCCATAGCTCATCATCAACCAACAAACCACAATAATCGTCTTATAAAATCCGCAAATATTTACTAGCAAATATAATGCCCTGGCACAACATATCTATATCAACCATCCACCAAATCAAACATGTAGATTAAGACACACCATTACTATAGGCTTCTGATGTTTTAATCCTTCACTTCTAACGAGTCGTACACGCATAACAATTACGCCACATCACACTTCAACTGCGCAACTCTGATAATCCATCTTAAGTCACCATCCCTGTTAAAATTTCTGTCAACTATGTAGTTCACAAGTCTAAATCTAGTTTCAGACTTTCTTTGACATCCACCAAAAAAATCGTTGTTCACTTAATATTATCAATCTTTCACTTTGCAACGTTAGTTCGCATATAACTCGCTACTTCGACTTGTTCAATACGTCTCAGTTCTTTCCTAGCCACTGTAGCGGTAGAAATGTTTAAGACTAAGCCATTGGATTACTAGACTTATACAAATCAAAATAAAAATCGCCACCGCACTTTATTATTTCCAAAGGAATGGCAAAAGAGCGAATAACCCAAAATGAGGGGGAAAGATTCAAGGTAAGGGGGTTGGTTATGCAAAGGGAAGGTATTAGCACCCTAAACATCTACGGTACTCCGCAGGAACCTCTTTGTAAAATATGTATATTTTGGCTATGAAAAAAATGTTGTATAAAATAAATGGTGGAGGTGAGAAAAGAAATATATTTATTATTTTTGCACCCGCCGCGGTTGCGAACCTTTAGTGCCTACGTACCACCTTTTTATGCAATAGGGGATCAGGGTACACATAGATCCTCTTTTAAAAATTTTAAAACACAAATGTGTTGGTTAATTTTATGAGATAAAACATCATCGTCATTGTCCGTGTGAAAAACATACCTACTACCCACGATCATGAGAAAGGAGAATTTGCATCATCTCAAAGTGGAGGATATGGCTTAGATTTTAAAATCAACAATGCCTCACTCAACACCCAAGTGGAAAATATCTCTCTTCACTACATATTTTAGAAGTATAGTTGTTTGCATCACTACAAGGATTGACAAGAGTTCAATCTTTTGAGAAAAGTTTAAAGATAAAAGCCAAAGTGACAAAATGGTTTAAAATGAGATTGATTGACTTTTAGTCTTCTCACAAAAATGTCAAAGTATTATTAAGTTTGTTGAAGTTTATTTATGAAAATGTTTGAAAATTGCATGGACCTAAGTCCAAGTTTATTATGAAAGTGGTTCAAGTTTAAAACAAGAAGAGTTTTCAAAAGGAGGGAGAAGATTTTTGAAATTAAAGAAGATGGGAGGAGAAGAAGAGGCTATCCTAAAGCATAAGGTAAAATCTAGGGATAAGAACCATCTAACCAACAAGAAGCCAATACTTGACACTATGATCCAAGATAGAATTCCCATTTTTTGGATTGAAACCAAACAAGCAAAAATACTAGGCCTCTTGAGAGAACCAAACTTCAAGTGTATTATGTTAGAACAAAGTTTGAATCTACTACCCTATGTTTAAGTTTTGATGATAACAAAATGAAAAGATATATTATTTATGTGATTCATGTATGAACTATTTGCTACCTAAAATATTACGTTCTGCTTTGCAGAAACTCTGATAGGTATCAGCAAGAGCAAACCCAATCAACATCAGAATATTGGCTCTTAACATCACCATCAGAAGTTGCTATATCAGAATACCAGAATCAGAAGATTAACTCACGTGTATGCTGAAGCTTGATGAACAGAACTGCGCTTAACACTCTGATAAAGACAACAACAGTTCATCAGCAGTTAAGCAGAGTCAGAATGAAGCCAAGCCAGAACATGCTTTAAGTAGCAACGGTACTGTGCATTGAAAGCGTATTATTACCAACAGCATCATTCCAGACAAGATCTGCTCAATAAGGAAAGTTTGTTATTAGCATTGAATCAAGATTATTGCTCCAACGTTCAACAATCTCAGTGCTATATAAACAAGACTATGAAGATTGCATTGGCTAATGCTCTCCAACATATTACACGCCTAAAAGCTAATCATAATCTTCCTTCTCTCAGTTTGCTAAACGCTACACATCTCCTTACTCAATCATTGTTTAGCAATCTAGTTTCATAAGCTTAAGTTGTGTAACATCACAGTTGTGATACAGTTTTGTAGAAAACATTCACACACCTAGTTTTATCTTCTTTGTAAGAAAGTGTTTCCTTGACAAACCGGGTTGTGGTTTGCATCAAGAAGGCTTTAGCAGTTGTTAAAGCAGATTGTAATATTCAGTTGAATATAGTGGATTAAGACCTCGTTGGAGAGAGGCGAAATCACCTTGACGGGTGGACTGGAGTAATTTGAGATCAAACGAACCAGGATAAAAATATCTTGTTCATTGCATTGATTTTCAATTTTACAATTCAACCCCCCCTTCTTGTGTTTTTCACTTCTTCATATTAAGTCTTCACAATAATTGGGCAGAGTAACGACTGTATACGGGTGAATTCCAGATTACAAACAAAATGTGTAATCACTATAACCTGCATACAAAACAAACAAACAACCCAATGTCTTGAGGTAAACATCAAGAGCTCCAAAAAAATAATCAGATAAGATCACAAGGTCTCCAATCATAGGCCAAGGTTTCTAATCCTAAGTCCAAAAAGTCCAATGCTCCATAATGTCATGGGTAGTAACTAAATAGTCCAAGTATCATTAAAGATTTGTAGGGTTTATGTTGATTATTAGGTGTCTTCAAAATAAAAGAAAAGCTCAAGTGAGCAAAATAAAAAATGACAAGAATATAAAGGGGCTCAAGTGAGCAAAGATGAAAAATAGCATGAAATGTAAATGCTAAAAGTAAATGGTACATAAAGTAAAGAGCATAAAATAAAAAAATAAAATAAAATCAATTATTAGTGATTAGTGGTTAGTTGGATGATCATCTTGAAACTTGCATTTGGAACTCATTAGAGGATTGGTAGAACCAAAGCCTCCACACAACAAGTTGCATATGCTTTTTGTCAAGTATATCATCCATTTGGAATCTTTATGAGTATCATTTAATGATTAACAATGTTTAAGTGATCCGCGTTGACCAAAGGTGTTGTAGATCCATTAGAGGATTGATAGAACCAAAGCCTCCATACAATGTATCTCAAGGTTATTGGATCAAAGAGATCAAATTAACATGCTTGGGCTTGCAAACATAAGTTTGGGCCAAGAATGATCATTTATTCGAATCGAGACAAAATTTAGCGCTATGTTAAGCAATCGTAAGTGGACTTTTATAGAAGTCGCACCTATTTTGAGGCCGGTTAATAGCAATCTATGCACCATTTCTTTTGAGACATGATATAGAGATCATGCTCCAACAACATTTAGTGCAATAAGAAGAGGATGAGATGAAGAAGGGTGGGAGAGAATATACAAACCACTTTTGAATTAAATTTAATCAAACTATTATTAAAATCATTCATCCATTTTGTGGAGTTAGACTCAACACCATGGATCCAATGATGTTAATAAAGTTCATGATCAAAAATTTAATCCAAGATCAGCCAGAAAATAATCACAAAATAATAAAGTGTTAATTTATAAAAAATACAAAAACACAAAATTAAATTTTGAAAAAATAAAAATCAGAAACAGAATAATCAAAAATAGTTTTCATAATTATTTCAGATTTTTTAGACTAAAAATGAATTTTCTATGATTTTTTGAAGTTTAAAACAATTAAATATAAAAAAATAAGAAAATAAAAGAAAAGTCAAAAATATGTGGACCATTGGATGAGAGTCAAAACACGTTAGTAATCAAATCCAAGGGATCTGGCGCGCTGTGCATATCATGGTCATTAGTGAATAAAGCACTGAATCAGAAATAAAATCAGAATTCAAAAATAACAAGTGGCATGCCATCATTGGTTGGAAGATGACACATTGGTCATCTTCAACCTCCAGCCAACGTGAATTGCAGATCTCTCAAACTGTAAAATCAGAAGATCAGACCTATTCCATTTGCTTCGTCTCTTCAAGACAAAGACAATCACACCCTCGCGCCAAATTTATATAAACTGTAGCTCAAGCAATTTGGAAAGAAAGTTTTGAAAAGGGATTTGAAATTTCATGGTCAAAACGTGTTTCCAGTAAGAAGTAAGTGTTGTAACTAGAACCAGAGCAATGAGAGCATCACAATGATATCAAAGTTTTGAAGAATTGATGAAGGAATCTACCTATTGAAGTTGAGTTACAGAGCTCTGAAACTATACTTTTATGGAGCAATATAGGGCATGATTCTTGAATGTAATTATATGGTTAGCTTCAGGGAAGATCAAGGAAGGTGAATTGATGAGAAAAATGGATTGAAAAAGGCTTGAGAATGGATTTCGAAGTTGCTGAATTCTGAGTTAGGGAACAAGTTTGGCAGGGTGATTCTGGCTATCCAAGCTTGAGAAAACGAATGGGATAGTTCATGTATTTATAGGAGAAGCAAATGGGATCAAAAGGAAGAGTGAATGATGCATTTTGGAGGGAATTCGTGCAAACCTGATGCACGAGTGAAGTGTGATCTAATTTTCACCAAAACTCATCCAATCCTTGCGTTTTGAGGTGCTAAACAAATCTGGAACTTCACTAAACATGTTTAGAGGCAAAAACGCGTGGAAAAATTGTGATTAGAGGCCACATTATAGATTTCAAAATTCTGACTTGGTGAGAAATTCAGTTTCAAAGTGCCAACTTCTAACCAATGGCATTTTCAACTCAAGGGGTCTTAGGGCATGATTCTAGATGCTTTAGAAAGGCGAGGTTTCAAGATTTTCAATGGAAAAAGAATAGAATCAAATGTATGCTTGAGCTGAAAGTTGTGTTGAGTCAAAGTTGAGAAAAAGGGTTGACTTTCCATACTTAGAAATATTTCAAAAAATTTCTTCAAAAGTGACCTATAATGTCTTGCATCCAAACATAGCCTTCCACTTGGAATTTGCTCTTGACCAAAAAATATGGCATGAATTAGATCTCTTGAATGAAATTTTGAAACTTGAACCATTCACAATCTCCAAAAATTAAGAAAGTTATGACTTGTTGAAGTTAGCAAAATTTCATGAAATGACCTATAATCTTTTTTATCCTTAAGGCAACTTCCATCCATTTTCTTACTTTGAAAATAAAAGAAGGCATAAATTTCACATCCTCAAGATCATTGTGGAAAAATAATGGGCTCAAGGTGATAAAAATTGACCAAGTTATGATCATTTGAAATCACACATGAGAAATTGGGGGTTCATTTGGAGGACTTGTGACCTTTCTTCATCATCAAGCTTCTTCCACATGAAAACTCCTTAGAAATTTTGAAGTGATTTATCGATATCCATTTAAAGAGAACGATGTATTTGGAATAACTCAAAAATACCAAAAGATGGGCAAGATATACTCCTTTGAAGTTCAAAACCCTAGCTCCTAGATTAAGAAGCATGCCTTGAGGAACTTTGACAATTTTGAAACAACTTCTTGTACCAAAACAAATGCTTTTTAAATATAAGTTGTTGAGGATGATAATTATAAATCATAGAAACCACAACCAAATTCCATATCTTGATAATTGAGAGGAATATGCACTTGTGAACAATGGGAACAAGACCTTGTCCAACCATGACTATTTTTCAATCAACCCCTTGTACGTTTTGGATCAAATATTGATAACTTGGAAATGTAGTGAACCAAAATAACCTTGCCATGCCATACCTTCCAAAACAACCTCAATGGTGAGGTTTGGAATTCTCAAGCTTCATTGAGTAGGTCATGAAAATAAACTCATGAACCCATGGAGCAACTTGCTGAATCTTATTGCCTTTACCTACATGAGTAACAAGCAAGATAATACAAAATTGCATTTCATTAATTAAAAGAAGAAATAAAGACAAAAATATTCATGATCACAAAAGAACACAAGTCAAGGTGCCTTGTGATTCCTCAAAGAGCAAAGCTAAGTATAGGGAGGGGAACCAAGAATTCTAATGTGATCTTGTTGTGATTGAATCAAAATGGTATGATGAAGGGATCTTAGGGGAAAAAATTGGGGTACAACAGCTTCCCTTATTTAAGTTTCTTCTATCTGGAGATTCAAAGGTTAAAAATATTTGTGTTGACGCGATCAAAGATACTTAAATATAAAATGAACCCTATTTTTGACCCTAAGATTCCATGCAATGTTTATGATCATGAATGCATATGAACAAAACCAAAGAGACACAGAACACCATTGGGGATGTAACAATGATAAATAAACAAGAGAGCGACCCGACCTAGAGAGGATGGTAAAATGGTCAAAGGATACACCAACTCCTACAGGAGATAAAGCTACCAATGTTCACTGAAGTTAGAAAGAGGAATGAAATAATAACACCTACATTCACTGACGGTGAGCTACCAACATTCATTGAGGCTAGCAGGAAAAGAAATATCATAGCATCACCGTTCACTGACGATGAACTACCAATGTTCACTGAGGGTAGAAAAAAGATAACAAACAACAACTTTCACTGATGGCGATCTACCAACTTTCACTAAAGGTAGAAAGAGAATATATCATAGCATCGCCGTTCACTGACGATGAACTACCAAATTTCACTGAGGGTAGAAAAAAGATAACAAACACCAACTTTCACTGATGGTGATCTACCAACTTTCACTGAAGGTAGAAAGAGAAAATATCATAGCACCGCCGTTCACTGACGATGAACTACCAACGTTCACTAAGGGTAGAAAAAAGATAACAAACACCAACTTTCACTGATGGTGATCTACCAACTTTCACTGAAGGTAGAAAGAGAATATATCACAACACTGCCGTTCACTGACGATGAACTACCAACGTTCACTGAGGGTAGCAAAAAGATAAAAAACACCAACTTTCACTGATGGTGATCTACCAACTTTCACTGAAGGTAGAAAGAGAATATATCATAGCACCGCCGTTCACTGACGATGAACTACCAACGTTCACTGAGGGTAGCAAAAAGATAACAAGTTTCCCTAAAATTTTGGCATTTCGCCTAGAACGGGTCTCAACTTCTTCTTTAACTGAGGCACTTTGCCTGGAAAGGGTAATATGTAAGCCTTCTCAAATGAAGAGACTTCCACTTGCGAAGATTTCACAGCGAGATGTTTCTGCGAATTTGAAAGTCTTGCTATCCACTGGCGTAAACTGACGACGGACTGCAAACTATCCACTCATAGAGGAGATAGCAAATAAAGTTACGTCGACTTTTACGGGGAAGCACAAGTTTCTTAAATAAAGAGACCTGCTACTTGTTGTCATGGAGGATTGTAAAAAGAAAAGACTTTCTGGGGATAGGAATATGGCTTCCTGGGGAAGGAAATATGACTTCCTTGGGAAATTCCATGATATTCCTGCTGAGTAGATAAAGTCTTCTCGTGCAAATAACATTGTTGTGGAACCACAGATTCAAACCAGAAATAAACTGGGATGAAACAGTTAACCAAAATACATCCTTTGAGAAATAAACTCAAGAGGGAAAACTAAAGCCATCAAAACAAAGAGCTGTACAAGAAGGATAAAGCAAAAATATTCCACGAGGGGAAACTCCGTGGGGACATTGAAAGAATATATGCTTTCTGCTTAAGGCCAACACTCTATTGAAGAGAGGACAACATAACTCTGCAAAACAGGGTGATATGTCAATAAAAATATTAAAAAATGTCAATGAACAATGATTTGCCAATTTTAGATATGCATGATGTATGTATGAGTGTATGAGTGTTATCGTGCGTATGCTGACGAAACAAATATACAACACTAGGAGTAACCAGGAAAAACCAACTCGGGCACGAACAACACTCAGCTAAACCACATCCAGGATGATCATTCCAAGAAAAAGTAAATGCCAACTGAGGAAACAAAACCTACTGCTTGCTTTAGCTTTACTGGGGAGAAGCATAATCTGAAATTAAACAAAACAAAGTGACAGAATAGTACATATACAAGGATAGAACATCCTTCTTCAGGCTTCACTGGGGAAACAAATGTTTTCAAAAGTAACACTTCTATTGGGGATTGCAAAACCAGTCTCAAGTAAAGAAGATGGACACCAAATCATCAAAACATTCACTGGGGAATTCAAGCCTACCTCATTGGGGAGGTTAACACCACATCCTCAAAGGGAAAACCACAATACGCTCTTCACTAGAGAAACCAGGGACCTACGTTCTTCAAGAGTGATTATGGTAGCAACTTCTTGGGAAAAAGAACTTCCATTAGACCAAATGAAAACTTCCCCGGAGAAATCTCGGATTGAGACTTCACATCATGAAAACTCAGAAAAGAGGAGAAATGAGTCCAAACTTGACCGAGGATACCGGAGTCACAAACCCAATACGATGAATCATCCTGAGTAAACCTTCCTGAGGGGAACAAAAACTTCTTAAAAAAAATGGAGTTTGTCCATTCCTGGGATCACCATTTTGTTGTTGTTATTTTTTTCGCATCACAAATTCTAAAGTAAAAGCAAATTGTAAATTCTTTTTGAAAAATCGATTTTGTTATTTAATCCTTTTGCTTTTAAAGTTATTATCAATAATAAATTGAGCCTTTGCTAGCTAAATAAAATAAGAAATACAAAGAATTGGGTAAAAGCTCAAATTTCATTAATAGAATGGCAGTCTGCGAATGTCGAGACTCCATGGATAATTACAAAGTTTGGAAAATGGTAATATATAATGGAAAATATACATTGAGATACAATGACCACTATCCCCTCTAACAACTTTAGAAATCCCGAGCAGCAACTTCTGTTGAAGTTGTGATGAGAATCCGAGAAGATTGTTGCTCCAATGATCAAGTCTTGTCTGATGTAGTTACTTGCCAAGAAAGTCCCTAACTTTTGCCTAAACTGCCCTTACGGGTTTTCAGCTTAGCGGGAAATTTATTCTGTTTATGTCTCTAATTCTTGCCTAGACCGCCCTTTCGGGTTTTCGGCCTACCGAGACGCTCTTTTTTGCCTAATCCTCCCTTTAGGGTTTTCAACTTAGCGAGCTGTTCTTTTATTTCTTTAGGCGAAGTATTTCTTGACTGCATCAACATTCATGGGACGTGGAAGCTCTTTGCCATCCATAGTTTCAAGAATTAATGCACCGCCAGAGAAGGCTTTCTTGACAACATATAGGCCTTCGAAGTTGGGAGTCCACTTGCCCCTAGAATCAGTGTTGAAAGACATGATCTTCCTGAGCACGAGGTCGCCTTATCTGAATTTACGAGGTTTGACCTTCTTATCAAAATCTTTCTTCATCCTTTTCTGATATAACTGTCCATGACATAAAGCTGTCATCCTCTTCTCTTCGATCAGATTCAATTGGTCAAACCGGTTCTGGACCCATTCAGCCTCTGACAACTTGGTTTCCATTATCACACGCAAAGAGGGAATCTCAACCTCGACTGGGAGTACAACTTCCATTCCATACACCAGGGAGAACGGGGTTGCTCTTGTTGAAGTGCGGACAGATGTTCGATATCCATGCAAAGCAAAAAGGAACATTTCATGCCAATCCTTATAAGTAATAACCATTTTATGGATAATCTTCTTGATATTCTTATTAGAGGCTTCAACAACACCATTCATCTTTGGCCTGTACGGAGAGGAATTATGATGGACAATCTTGAATTCTTCACACAGTTCTGTCATCATGTTATTGTTCAGATTCGAGCCATTTTCTGTGATAATTCTCCTTGGCACACCATACCTACATATAAGATTATTCTTGATAAAATGCACAACCACCCGCATAGTAACATTAGCATATGATGCAACCTCCACCCACTTGGTGAAGTAATCAATTGCTACCAAGATAAAACGATGTCCATTCGAAGCTTTGAGTTCTATCATCCAAATCATGTCAATACCCCACATAGAGAAAGGCCACGGGGAGGAAATCACATTGAGAAGTGTCAGAGGCACATGGACCTTGTCTGCATAAATCTGGCATTTATGATATTTCTTTTCAAACTTATAACAATCAGATTCCATTGTCAGTCAATAGTAACTTACCCTTAGCATCTTTTTAGCCATCGAATGTCCATTGGCATGAGTGCCAAATGAACCTTCATGAACCTCATGCATCAACATGTCTGCTTCGTGTCTATCCACGCATATGAGAAAGACCATGTCATAATTTCTTTTATACAACACATTTTCCCTGAGGAAGAAACTGCCAGCCAATATTCTCAGTGTCTTTCTATCTTTCTTCGATGCATCGATCGGGTATTCTTAAGTCTGAAGAAAATGCTTGATATCATGATACCAAGTTTTTTCATCTTCTACCTCCTCTGTTGTAAACACATGAGCGGGCCTATCCAGTCGCCGAACCATAATTTGAGGTATATCATTCCAAGTATTCACTTGGTACATAGAAGCCAGAGTTTCCAGAGCATCCGCCATCTGATTTTCATCTCTAGGAATGTGATGGAATTCAACTTTATTGAAAAAGGGTAACAATCTTCTAGCATAATATTTGTAAGGGATCAAGCCGGGGAGACGAGTATCCCATTCTCCTTTAATCTGATTTATTACCAAAGCTGAATCACCATACACATCTAGATTTTTAATTCTGAGATCAATAGCTTCTTCGAGACCCATGATGTAAGCCTCATATTATTCCATATTGTTAGTATAATCGAATGTTAACCTTGCAGTAAAAGGAATGTGCGATCCATGTGGAGTGACAATCACAACACCAATTCCTTTACTATAAGCATTCACAGCTCCATCAAGTATCATACTCCAACGAGATTCAGAGTCAGGACCTTCCTTAGGCAATGGTTCATCACAATCATTCACTTTCAAGAACATCACATCCTCGTCGGGGTATTTATATTCTACAGACTGATGATCCTCCACTGGTTGGTGAGCAAGATAATATGCCAACACGCTGCTTTTAATAGCTTTTTGAGTGCGGTATTAGATATCATATTCATATAGAAACATCTGCCAGCGGGAAATTCTCCCAATAAGAGCAGGCTTTTCAAAAATGTACTTGATTGGATCCATTTTGGAGATCAACCAAGTAGTGTGATTCAACATATACTACCGCAAACGCTTTTCTGCCCAGGCCAAAGCATAACATGTCTTTTCCATCATGGAATACCGCGACTCACAATCAGTAAATTTTTTTACTAAGATAATAAATGGCAAACTCTTTCTTCCCTGTTTCATCTTGTTGTCCCAGAATACAACCCATGGAGTTATCTAACACTGTCAGATACATAATCAACGGTCTTCCTTCGACAGGAGGGAGCAAGATAAGAGGTTCAAGAAGATATTATTTAATACTTTCAAATTCCCTTTGGAAGTCATCCGTCCACACACAACCTTGATCTTTCTTTAATAACTTAAATATCGGTTCACATGTTGCAATCATGTGGGAAATGAATCTGGAAATATAATTCAAACGCCCGAGGAAACCTCTAACTTGCTTTTCAGTTTTTGGCGCTGGCATATCTTGAATTGCTTTGAATTTATCAGGGTCAACTTCAATTCCTTTATGGCTAACAATGAAACCCAAAATTTTTCCTGATCAAACACCGAAGGTTCATTTATTTGGATTCAAATGGAGACGATACTTCCTCAAACGCTGAAACAACTTTAA
The DNA here is from genome assembly GCA_948472305.1 of Vicia faba. Taxonomy (NCBI): domain Eukaryota; kingdom Viridiplantae; phylum Streptophyta; class Magnoliopsida; order Fabales; family Fabaceae; genus Vicia; species Vicia faba. Next base: position 74,060,139 of record OX451736.1, on the reverse strand, counting down.
CAAATCTTCTACATGCTCTTCTTCAGTCTGGAATTTGGAAATCATATCATCAATGTATATTTCGATTTCCTTGTGCATCAGATCATGGAATAGGGTTGTCATAGCCCCTGGTACGTTGCACCAACGTTCTTCAACCCGAAGGGCATCACTTTGTAACAGAATGTTCCCCTGGTTGTGATAAACGTTGTTTTTTCCATGTCCTCCGAAGCCATTCTTATTTGATTATACCCGGAAAATCCGTCCATGAATGAGAATACTTTGAATTTTTCTGTGCTATCCACTAACATATCAATGTGTGGCAATGGAAAATCATCTTTTGGACTACCTTTATTTAGATCTCTGTAATCTACGCACATGCGGACTTTTCCGTCTTTTTTTGGTACTGGGACAATATTGACAATCCATTAAGGATACACTGACGCCACTGTTGTACCCCAAAATTTTCCCTTTCATTCATCAAGACTTTTCTCACAAGATTTCTTTGACTCAAGACTGGATTAGGGTTTCGTCAGCTCAAGACATCTCATCATACACTGATGACCCAAAATTAGGGTTTGAAGTTGCACAAGGATTTTTGGACTATCAATGCTTCATGTGACTTTCAAACATAATTATGGATCCCTAAGATCACTCATGACAAATTTCAAGCCTTGAACAACATTTTTGGTCAGTCAATTGGACAGTTGACCTAAAAATCAGTTGTATTGGAGAAAAAGTCAACCATGGCCAATTTACAGTCAAACTTCATAGTTTTTGATCCACATCAACATTTTAAGCTTATATGTATCATTTGGTCAAATTTGGATCACAATTCCTCAAGAAATTTGACCAAATCACCAAAAGGGCCCAATGGTCAAAATTAGGGTTTTGACTGAGGAAGGGTAATTTCTGATTTTTAACCTAGCAAATGACCAATTGAGTTAAGGCATGATTTCAAGGATTCAATTGCATCATCTTGACCTTATTACATGGCTTAAAACATTTCAATTTCATTGGATTGACAGATGAAATTTGCAGTCAACTGGTCAAAAAGCAACTGTACACTGAAAAGTCAAACTTTGACTTTTTGGTCCAAATCAAGTGTCAAGGGTCATAATTCATCAAAACATGTCAAAGTGTGAAACGTTTTCATCAAGAAATCCAAATTTTAAGATTAGGGTTTAAATTTGAAAATTTTCTTAACTTAGAAATTTTTTAAGTATAGAAAATTTCTTATTTTTCTCAACTTTAGGCCATTTGTTCACCATGATGCATAATGATTCAAAGAAAATTCCCAACATGAAAGTTGTAGACCTCCATGAAATATATAACTTTTCTTCACACACTTTTCCCTAAAGATGCTTGGATCTAAAGATATAAATTTATGAATACATGCTCATGAACTAAATAACTTAGTGAAATTTTGCCCTAATTTAGGCAGGTTTTAGACCCAAATTCATGGCAATTTTTCACCTAGTTCCAAGAGGTATCTTGAAATTCATATCAATGAAGAGTTATAGAGAACATTTCAATCTTTCCAAAATATCCAATAACTCCTCAAGATTATTTTTGAGTAGGGAGAATCGAAGAGATGAAGTTGACATTTTCTCACTTTTTGTCCAAGCCATTTCATGAAGAACAAAGTTCCAATCAGTACCTATGCTGCCTAATCCATGATTTACAGGTCCCAAACTTGTTCCTTACTCCTTAATTTAATGATTACTCAGTTGAAAAAGCTTGGATCCAAGCCCTAGAGCCATTACCCAAGTTGTAATTCCATAAATGGCATAAAGTGACCATTGCCATTTTGAAAAAGCTCAACTTTTACCACTTGCCAATTCTTGAGCATTGCACCTGTCTCCATTGCATATACAAATATTACAGGCCTAAAGCAAGTTGTACAAGTATATACCAACCCTAAGAAAGCAAGTACAAGCATGGCAAGCCTTGTCCCTTCACTTTGCTTCAAAAGCAAGAAAGGTTGCCAAAAGGCTAGAACTGGCACATCTATTAGAGGGTTGACATGAAACTAATTATATACTAATATACAAACATAATACAATACAAGACACGATTAGTTAAGTCCTGAAACACTCCCAAGCTCAAAAACACCAGAAAACTGTCAAGACTTGCAATTTTGGCATTAGCATACCAATCTTCCATTTGGCCTGTGCGTTTCAAGTCTTGATCATTAAAACATCTTACATACTTGATATCTAACCAATCCAGACCTTCATCCCTGTACTGTAACCCCTTCTCCATCATCTGCCATTTTTGTTTTCAAAGCTTGCAGGTTAACTTGGCCAAGGAGTTTCAGGCACTTTCAGAGCAAGGCAAGGGTGGGAATGCATTCAGGGAAGTTCAAGGAAGCTCAAGCAAGCATCAGGCCTTCATCAAACTCACTCCAGTCCCATCCACGATTTCAACAGAAGGAGGTAAAATTTCAACTTCTATCTCCTTGTACAGGCAACCATTGGCCACGATTTGTGAATAAATAATGTAGCCCTCATTGCAACGAAACTGTACATATCTTTATCTTACATTTATTTGGCCTGGGTTGAGAGAATTTAGAACTTGAAGTTTCTGAAAAATTTAGGTTTAAATTTAGGGCTTTTAAAATTCTTTCCTATATTTGATTGTTAGATTACATAACTTATATGGTTAGAAACATGAGATCAAATACTACAACTTTCATGTTATGAGTTTTCATTTTTATGGAAGAATGAGAGAGTTACAGGACATCTGGCAAAGCTTGAGGAAAAAGATGAAGTACAGGGCAAGGACTTGTTTCATGTTATATTATTTTCGTTTCACTCAAAACAATGGATATATAGCCACCCTAGTGGAAAAGTAGCGCGCTGGTGAGACCCATGTCCTGAGTTCGAACCTGGGCGCTACTTTTATTTTTCACACATTTTCCATTTTTTTTTCAATTTTGGCTTTTTGCAGGTTTGGGCCTCCATGTTGGGCTTAGCTGTTTTTTCTAGCTTTCACGTTTTGATTATTCAAGACACCCCCTGTGCCCAACCTTTTTTATATTTTTATTTTATTTATTTTATTTTCATTTTAATATATTAAATATTTCTTTGATGCATAAAAATCCCAAAAAATGTAAATTTCATACTATTGCATTTTTATTTTATTTTTGTTTACTTTTCACATAAAAATATATTTTATTTTTAATATATATCATGTATTTTCTTAATAAACTTGTAAAATATAATTAAATATATTTCGTTTAATTTATTTATTTCCTTTTCATCCCATACTCATACATATTTATATATATATATATATATATATATATATATATATATATATATATATATATATATATATATATATATATATATATATATATATATATATATATATATATATATATATATATATATATATATATATATATATATATATATATATATATATATATATATATATATATATATATATATATATATAAACTTTATATTTTTATATACAATATTATTTATTATATTAATATAAAAAATATATACAAAAATAATACATATGAACTTCATTTTCTTTTAAAATAGAAATTAGGGTTAAGCCCCCCTTCTAAAAAATTAATTTCTTTTCCTTATAATTTTAGGTTTAGATTAAAATTTCTTTTACATAAAAACAAAACAAAAAAAATCTTTTCTTACATGTACATTATATTGTATCTTTAAATATTATATTTTATTTATTCTAATTTTTACAAATTCGATTTGGTTGTAATAATTTATTTAGGTTTACATTCTTGCAAATCCCCATTCAAATTTGTATTCCCCCTCCCATAAAATTATTGTAATAACTTAGTAATATTTACATTACGCAATTTACCGCTTTACATGCCATGATTAGTAATTAGGGTTTGTATGGTAAGATCAAAACAAAGCAAAATAGAAAAACCTAAATACAAGACAAAATCAAAGCATGAAAATGATACACTTGCACACAAGCATCCCTAGGGTTTCTCCACTTGGTTGCCTTATACAAAAAATGGCCATATTACGCATGCGAAGTATCTTGGAAAAACAAACAAGTATAAGATCATAGTCCCTCGATGACGCTATTCAAAGTTTCCTTACAAAATGATCTTGGTCCCTCAAAAAATGTTAAGATACTTTGCAATATTGCTAATCATGGTTATACGATGACCCACACCCGTCCTGTTTACATCCAAAGATAGGGTTGCTTACCAAATCAATGGTAAGACAACAATGTCAAAGGAATAGAAAATGCACAAGAAAGACATTTGAGTAGGTAGATTAATTCTAGTTACTTGCTCCATTTCAAAACAACTATCCTTGCTATTTTCAAAACAAACACACACATTTCCAAACATTTTTTTCAAACATTGAAAACATTTTCAAAAAGACAAACATCTTTGTATACATTCTTACAAACGAGAATCATTATAAAGATTGCCAAAACAATGGCCTCTTTTATAAAATACTTTCAAAACCACACCAAACACAATTTCGAACAACAAAAGCAAGTGATCTAATCAAGTAACTAAGAGCCCATGGAAAACCATGGATGAAAAGGGTGCTAATACCTTCCCTTTTCATAATCTACCCCCCGAACTCAAGAAAACATCTCAAAGGTCTTTCCTATGCTTTTTCACCTTTCCTTTTGGATAAAAGAAAAGTCGGTGGAGACTCTTGCTAACCGCAACATTTGCGAACATAAACGCAAAACCTCAAGTTAGTTCTCCCACCGCATCACAGAACTGGCGACTCTGTTGGGGAAAATTATAAAGTGGGGTTACCTTAGGGATAAATCACATTTATTTTCTTACATTGTTTGACTTGTTTGCTTTACATTATGATTCTTTGTTTGGGTTTGAATCCTCCACCCGGATTTGGGAAACATTATAGGTAAATAGCAATACATTGTGGAAACTGTATGGGGTATACCGACATGGTCTAAACAATAGCTATGTTAGTATGACATATTTGTGGGTACCGGTAGCCTTTGAGTTAATCAAAGAGAATACGGGGCCGCTGAGTGATGTCATGAAGCACTAATGAACTTCTAGAACCCTTTACTTGACTAACTTGGCCTTTAGGATGTAGTGAGATGACCGACTTTGGTGCAGTCCGAAGTTGGTAGATACTCGATAATACACTCATTGAGGGTTGGTTTCTTGGTATATTTCGGTCGCCATTAAAGAGGCTTGAGCTGAAACAATGACCAAGGAAACAGTCCAGTGATATTGAGCTCCTTAGAACCCGGTTACTATTATTAGGACAGGTTGAGCCAACTAAACTTCAAGAGGGTACTTACCTATAAAACCCCATGCAAGCCTAAACTAAGAACTTGTTTGATTTGCTTGAATATGCATACTTGTACATAACATCATGGACATCATGAACATCATATGGATCCACTAACCATTTCAAGGATTTTGGAGATTCATCTTTGTTCTTGTTTTGTAGGATATGGATTCACTTCGCAGGAAAACTATCCAAATCAACCTTGTAAGAATTCCTCCACAACTCAAGGAGCTAGCTTCAAGGATCCCTGAGAACTCTCCATTCACCGAGAGGCATGGTCGTCTACTCAACTTGGTCACCTCCAACACAGAGGAGGATATGATGAAAGTGCTCTTTCAGCTCTTTGATCCTTTGCATCATTGCTTCACATTTCCTGACTATTAACTTATGCCTCCTTTTGAAGAATTCTATCAAAACTTGAGGATTCCTATTCTCAATCAACTACCTTTCAACGGTACGGAAAGAGATCCAAATCCAGAAGAGATTGCTCAAGCTCTTCACTTGCACTCATTTGATGTCACAACTCATTGGGAAACTAGAAGTGGAGTCAAAGGCTTCTTAGCAAAGTTTCTGTTTGAGAAGGCTCAAAGTTGTTGGAATTCCCTAGACTTGTAAGCTTTTGAGGAGATTGTGGATCTTCTTATCTATGGGATGGTCTTGTTTCCCAATCCTGACCAACTCATAGATGTGAGTGCCGTCAAAATCTTCATGTCACGTAATCCGGTGCCTACATTACTATGGGATATCCTGCACTCTTTTCACACTCGTACAATGAGGAAAAGAGGTGTCCTTATGTGTTGCACTCCCCTCCTGGCAAGATGGTTTATTTCTCATCTTCCCCAATCAGTCTTAAAGAATGAGCAAGGATTAAGGTGGTCACAAAGGTTAATGACGCTCAAACATTCAAATATTCATTGGTGCTCTCGATCCAAAGAGAATGTTATCATTGTTGACCGTTGTGGGGAATTCCCTAATGTCCCTTTACTTGGAATCAAGGGAGGTATCACTTACAACCCATGTTTAGCTTTAAGACAGTTTGGTTATGCCCGGAGGGATGGCCCACATGAGATGCTGATTCAAGGCTTGGTATTCGACTACGACAACGACGATCAAGGACTTTGCCAGAGATTCATCCGAGCATGGAGGATGCTAAACAAGGTGGATAGCAAGACTTTGGGACACGAGAATTCCATCCCTCTCGAGCCTTACCTCAAGTGGGTACGAACCCACACTAAAAGTCTTATGATGCCTTATCCTTCCATTCTCCCGGTGATTATTGATCCTGTTAAGGAAGGAGAAGTTCCATACACTATCCTACATCCTGACATGCGCACATCTCTTGAATACCTACAAAGGGATTGGATATAGCTCAAAGGAGAGCGAGATACTCTCGAAGCCCAATTCTATGCAAGCGAGAAGACGGTTTTGAAACTCACTAGGCTACTTCTTGAAGAGAAGACTCTAAATTCCTACATTGCACCAAAGAGGATGCACACTACTTTTTTATCTTAGAGTGTTGTATTATTTTTCCCAAGGGGCATTGATGTACTCAAACTCTATCTTATTAATATAACGTGTGTTTATTTTTGTTTAAAACGAATTTGATTTTTTAAATCCTTGAAAGCATTGCATGTATACATATCATTCATCATGACATAAACAAGTCTTTTGCAACGAGTTTCCTCATCTCTCTACTGTTTATTTCAGTAAGATGGATCTCAAACAGACGGTCAAAGATCTTCAAGCTCAAAACATGCAGTTTCAGCAGTTACTCACAACCCTGGCCAAAGGGCAAGAAGAGCTGAAGACTCTGCTGGCAAAAGAGAAAAAGAAGAAAGAGAAGAAACCAACTGGTGTTGTAATCATGGGGAGAAGGTTTCAAGGACAAACTAGAAGAACCTTGAATTTCGCAGCAACATCTGATGAAGGGGAAGGGAAAGGAAAATAAACAGCAGTTCCGTCAGAATCTTAAGAGGAGGAAGAAGAGGAAGACTACTCTGAGGAACAGTACCCTCCGACTGATGATAAGTACAGCCATCTTGAAGAGCGTTTGAGCGCTATGGAAATACAAAGGGTACCAGGTATAGACTTTGAAGAATTGGGGCTAGTGTCGGGAATTATGATCCCACCAAAGTTCAAAGTGCCGTTGTTTGCAAAATATGATGGGGTGTCATGTCCTAAAATGCACCTCCGATCATACGTGAGAAAGATTCAGCCACACTCTGCCGATAAAGACTTGTGGGTCCATTTTTTCCAAGATAGTTTATCCGGAACACAACTCGATTGGTTTTACCAATTAGAAAGGGCCGACGTCCACAACTTGGAAGATCTTGCCGCAAATTTCTATAAACAATACCAGTATAATGCAGATTTGGCGCCTACCCATACTCAACTTCAGAGTATGGCTATGGCTTCAAATGAGGGTTTCAAAGATTACGTGCAGAAATGGAGGGATCTAGCTGGGAGAGTGCAACCCCCTCTGTCTGAAAGGGAGTTGGTGGATATGTTCTTAGGCACTCTATCGGGCCCTTTCTTCAATCATTTGATTGAGAGCTCTTCTGTTGGGTTTACTGAGTTAATATTAACCGGAGAGAGGGTGGAAGATGGCATAAAAAGTGGAAAGATTCAGAAGGATTCGTCTGCCTCTACAGTTGCGAGAAAGCCTTTCACCGGAAAGAAGGAGGTATCTGCTGTTTATCCACAAAGGAACCAAGGGAGAGCTGAGCGCCGACCAATGGTAGGGGCCGTTATGATCCCGAAGCCTACATCTGATCAACCAAGAAGTAACCAACCGAGGGTGGAGAGGCCAGTCCGACAATTCACCAGAATCAATATGACTCTAGCGCAAGTTTTACCGCACCTTCTAAAATCCAATTTGGTAACTTTAAAAGAAGCTCCAAAGAAGCCCAATACAACGTCCCCTCATTATCACCCAAATGCCTGTTGCGCATATCATTTCGAAAGTCTGGGTCATGACATTAACAACTGTTGGGCCTTGAAAAACAAAATTCAAGACCTTATAGAGGAAAAAGAGATTGAGTTTGATGCACCTGAGAAACCAAACGTCATTTCCGCTCCTATGCCTACGCATGGTCACAACGCCAATGCTATCGAAGAAGATTTGTTTGTCACCACAGTGGATGAACTCTTGACTCCACTCCCAATCATTAAGATAAACTTGTTGAAAGCTGGTATATTCCCAGGTTGTAATGAAGACTGCCATCTTTGCTTATCCTCACCAACTGTTTTCCCATTGTTGAAGACAGGCATTCAGCGCTTGATATACAATCAAGAGATTCTGTTTGAAAATGCTCCTGTTTCACCTGTTCCTGTTGAAGACGTTTCAATCATAACCATCTCCGCCAATCATTCTAGGGTCCCTAAAAGACCCGTTAGGATTACATCGTTTCCAAAAACTACTCCTCTTATAATCACAATGCCCGGGCCAGTCCCGTATGAATCAGACAAAACATTACCATGGAATTACGGTAGAGACATCTACTACCATTGTATCAAACAAGATGGGCTGACCGCCGAAGAAGAAGACTTCGACATTAGCAATATTGCTGGAACTAGTAAGATTACCCATAGCGGTAGAATCTTCTCTCCAGAAATTGCCCCTCCAAAGGCAGTTTTTGGACCCGTGGCTGTTCCAAAGGTTACCTCCGTACCAATAATCATATCTGCAAGTGTTCCTACTGACAAAGACGACACAACCCATGTTGTTATCCCTACCAACACTTCTACTGCTGAAATTCGAGGAAAAAGTATTCAAGAAGAGCCTGTCCGAACGAAGGCTCAACCACTGACTATCCCCGAAACCTCCAAGAAGGAAATGGAGGAGATCCCGAGGATAATAAAGAAGAGTGACTATGACGTGGTTGAACAGTTGGAGGAAACTCCCTCCAAAATCTCCATGCTAGTATTGTTGTTGTGTTCTGAGGCACATGCGAAAGCTCTGGTGAAGTTTATGAAGACAACCCATGTGCCACAAGAGACGTCTGTTGACCAATTCCAAGATTGTGTGGCCAATTTGACAGCTGATAACGGCCTAGGATTCTCTGATGCTGTTTTGACACCAAGAGGGAGAAAGCACAACGAGGAATTACATGTCTCAGTGGAGTGTAGAGGAACAACTCTGGCCCACGTCTTGGTGGACACTGGCTCGTCTTTGAATGTTTTACCTAAGAAAACTCTCGATAGATTGGACTGCGAAGGACTGACATTGAAACCAAGTAACATAGTTGTGAGAGAATTTGATGGTTCAAAGAGGATGGTCCACGGGGAGGTGGATATCCCCATAAAGGTGGGAACTCATACTTTCAACTAAACCTTCTATGTAATGGACATCCTCCCCTCTTACTCTTGTCTTCTAGGACGGTCCTGGATCCATAATGCTGGTGCTGTCACCTCTACATTACACCAGATGCTGAAATACCCGGTCCATGGAAAGATTATCACTGCCCACAGAGAAGAAGAGTACATGATTAGCCACCTAAATTCTTTCCGGTATGTGGAGTTGGATGGCGAGTTCATTGAAACTCCTTTTCAACATTTTGAAGAAGTCTCTCAAGAGGTAGCGGTAACCAAGACGGCATCCCAGATCCCCAATATCACAAGACCTCCGCTTCTGATGTCATCTCTAAAGGACGCCAAGGCAGTAGTTGAGGAGGGCGGATGCACCATCTGGGGGCAGCTACCAGACATTCCGTATAAATCTGACAAGTTTGGCTTAGGGTTTACTTCAAATGCTCATAAGGCTGTACGTCATGCCCGTGCTGGAGGGCCACCTCTGAAGATTAGCAACCGAGAGGTCAACGCAGTGGAAGATGGTGAAGAAGATGGTAGCTTGTAGGATTGGATATTTCCTACTGTCAATGGAGGACTTCACAATTGGGAAGCCAGAGACTTTGGCCCAATAACTTTCATCTCTCAATAATTTATCTTTTACATTTCTGTTGGACTTGTAATATTCACAAACAATTCACACATTTAAAACCTTGTGTCTTACCCGAGGCACAATGGTCCATTTGTAAGGGTTTTTATTTCATCTTCATATGACATTCAATGAATCATGGACGTTTTTTCACATACAAACCTTTTTTGCTCATTGTCTTTCTTTTATATTTTATTGTTTAAAGATGGCTATACCCTTACACACACCCACAAATGCAGGTACCCCTCTGTTCCGGATCCCATGGGTAACGATACTGCTATGGCCTTTAGTGACTCTGAAGATCTAATGTACCAAGCCGAAGACGAAGGTGAGGAAGATTGTGAAGTACCAGTGGAATTGGCCAGACTACTACAACAAGAGGAAAGAGCTATTCAACCTCACGAGGAACCGTTGGATACAATCAACTTGGGTACCAAGGAAGATAAAAAAGAAATCAAGGTGGGTGCCAATCTAGAGTCGAGTGTCAAGGAGCGTCTAATTCAGCTATTTCATGATTATGTTGAGATCTTTGACTGGTCATACGAAGACATGCCAGGACTTGATACATATATCGTGGTACATCATCTGCCCACAAGAGAAGACTGTCCACCAGTAAAACAAAAAGTCCGCCGCATGAGGCCTGACATGTCAGAGAAGATCAAAGCGGAAGTCATAAAACAATTCAATGCTGGATTCTTGGCTGTCACTTCCTACCCTCAATGGGTTGCCAACATTGTTCCCATGCCTAAAAAGGACGACAAAGTACGGATGTGCGTGGATTATAGAGATTTAAATAGGGCTAGACCTAAAGATGATTTTCCACTCCCCCACATCGATATCCTGGTTGCCAATACAGCCCAGCACAAAGTGTTTTCCTTCATGGACGGATTCTCAGGTTATAACCAAATCAAAATGGCACCTGAGGACATGGAGAAAACTACATTTGTCACACAGTGGGGCACGTTCTGCTACTAAGTGATGCCATTTGGACTGAAGAATGCTGGTGCAACCTATCAACACGCCATGGTAGCTTTGTTTCATGATATGATACATCATGAGATAGAGGTCTATGTAGATGACATGATATCCTGATCACAAACTGAAGAGGAGAACCTTGATCATTTGCAGAAGTTGTTTGAGAGATTGAAAGAGTAAAAGCTAAGGTTGAATCCAAACAAGTGCACATTCGGAGTGCGGTCTGGTAAATTCCTAGGTTTTGTTGTCAGCAACAAAGGCATCGAGGTTGATCCTGCTAAGGTTAAAGCGATACTAGAAATGCCTGCTCCTCGTACTGAGAAGGAGGTCAGAGGATTCTTGGGACGCCTGAACTATATTGCCAGATTCATTTCTCACCTGACAACTACTTGTGAGCCAATCTTCAAACTATTGAAGAAAGATCAAGTAGTCAGATGGAATGATAAATGCTAGATTGCTTTTGACAAGATCAAAGAGTACCTATAAGAGCCTCCTGTTTTGTTGCCACCAGTCGAGGGAAGACTACTGATCATGTATCTGACCGTTTTAGAGAACTCAATGGGGTGTGTATTGGGGCAACATGACGAGTCTGGCCGAAAAGAGCACGATATTTACTACCTGAGCAAAAAGTTTACCGACTGTGAAACCAGATATTCACTGCTCGAGAAAACTTGCTGTGCTCTGGCATGGGCTGCTCGCCGGCTAAGACAATATATGTTGACCCATACTACCTTGTTGATATCTAAGATGGATCCGATAAAGTACATCTTCGAAAAGCCTGCTCTGTCTGGGAGGATAGCTAGATGGAAGATGATCTTAACAAAATATGACATATAATACACTACCCAGAAAGCTATAAAAGGCAGTGTGCTAGCTGATCATCTTGCTCATCAAGCTGTAGAAGACTATCAATCCATGAAATTTGAATTCCCGGATGAAGACATCATGACATTAGACAACTGTGAAGAAGTCAGACCATATGATGAACCTAAACAAGGATCCCTATAGACCCTGTTCTTTGATGGGGAATCCAATGCACTTGGTAATGGTATTGGCGCTGTACTCATATCTACGGAAGGGTGTCACACTCCCTTTACTGCCAGACTTTGCTTCAACTTTACGAACAACATGGCAGAATACAAAGCATGCATCTTTGGTCTCAAGGCTGCCATAGACTTGGGAATCAAATCTTTAGTTGTGTTTAGAGATTCAGCTTTAGTCGTTAGTCAAATGAAAGGAGAATGGGACATTAAGCACCCAAACCTTATCCCTTACAAAGAACATGTTTTGACATTGCTACCACATTTTAAGCAGATTACCTTCGAACATTTCCTGTGAGAAGAAAATCAGCTAGCAGATTCCCTAGCCACAATGTCGTCTATGTTTAAACTTAATTGGGATAACGAGGCTCCCTAGATCACCATCGAATGAATGGATGAACCAGCACACTGTCACGAGATTAATGCTAAAGAAGTAGTGGACCAGCCTTGGTTTCATGAAGTCAAGAGGTATCTCGAGGCTCAAGAATATCCGGAAGGAGCTTCAATCAATGGTAAGAAGTTCTTAAGGAGATTCTCTGCTATGTTCTTCTTGAGTAATGAAATCCTGTGTAAACGCAATCATGACTCCATTCTGCTCCAGTGCGTGGATAAGATTGAGGCAGAAAAGATCATGGCTGAATTACATGAAGGTACCTTTGGCACTCACTCTAGTGGGCATACGATGATGAAGAAAATTCTACGGTCAGGCTATTATTGGTCTACCATGGAAGCAGACTGCTATCAACACTCTCGAACCTGTCATAAGTGTCAAATTTATGCGGACAAGGTGCACGTACCTCCGGTTCCTCTGAATGTCTTGACGGCTCCTTGGCCCTTTTCTATGTGGGGAATCGACATGATTGGAGAGATCAAGCCTACATCCTCCAATGGACACCGCTTCATTCTAGTGGCCATTGACTATTTTACAAAATGGGTCGAAGCAGCTTCCTTCGCATCTGCTACTAAGAATGTTGTTGCCTGCTTCATCAAACAAAATCTCATTTGCCGGTACGGTATCCTAGAAAGGATCATCACTGATAATGGTACAAACCTTAACAATACTATGATCACCTCCTTGTGCGAGCAGTTCAAGATTCAGCATCACAATTCATCCCCCTATCGGCCAAAGATGAATAGTGCCGTTGAAGCTGCAAATAAAAACATTAAAAAGATCATACAGAAAATGACAGTCACCTACAAGGACTGGAATGAGATGCTACCATTTGCTCTCCACGGGTATCGTATGACGACTCACACATCAACCGGGGCAACACCCTATTCTTTGGTTTATGGCATGGAGGTTGTATTGCTTATTGAGGTTCAGATCCCCTCTTTGAGAATTATGAAGGATGCAGGTTTAAGTGATGATGATTGGATCTAGACTCGACTTGATCAACTGAACTTAATTGATGAAAAGATACTTACTGCTGTTTTCCATGGTCAGATGTATAAAAAACAGATGATCAAGGTTTTCAACAAAAAAGTCAGATGCCAAGTATATCAAGTTGGAGATTTAGTCATCAAACGCATTATCTTACAACAAAGTAATCCCAGGGGAAAATGGACTCCTACCTATGAAGGACCATTTGTAATCAAGAGCATATTCTCCGGTGGGGCAATGATCTTAACCACCATGGACGATGACGACCTTCCACAACCTGCGAACGCAGACATAGTCAAAAGATACTATGCATAAGAGACCCGCTAGGTTGACACACCTAGGCAAAAAAGGGCATCCCGGCGAACCAAAAGGTTCGGGAAAAATTTAGGGATAAAATAAAAAAAAATTGTACACCCGGCAAGTTGAAAACCCGAAAGGAAGACTTGGGCAAAAAAGGGTTTCCCGGTGGAATAAAAGCCCGAAAGGGCGGTCCAGGAAAAATTTAGGGAATTAAAGCGTATGACTATGTCCCGTCGGATCACTTTGCCGACAACACCTGACTTCCACTAACAAACTCGGAGTTTCTGATCAATCCAATCATCTTCAGATGAAGCAACAAATAGACAAGATATTCGGAGATACGAAGGCCATAGCAGAATGGAAACCCCATGGGATTATTACACATAGCTATCTTTCTTTGTATAATGTTTTTCTTGCTTTTTTATGGCATCATTCTCTTACTAGAATGACTGTATCCTTTGTACAAATACTTATTCAAAGTTAAATACAAAGATATCTCTTTAAAGTACAGAAAACTATTTGTCTTTATTCTTTACACTTGTGTTATTTGCAAAAACGGCCAATGATTCATTAATGAACATATGCATTTGAACATAATTACTATTTACAAATAAACAAAAAGACAATTACTGACAGGTTGAAAGAATAGGAAAACGTCTTTAGGATATTCCATGAGAAATCCCCACAGTACGTCATTTAAATCTCCAACGGAACTAAAATTTCAAATTATTAATCCCCAGTAGAAGTTGTCAAAATTCTGTGGATTCTCCAAGCAGATCTTGCAGGAAGTACATGACATTGCCCTCACAATAGAATTTACATCTCTCAGCAAAGAGTTCATCAATACTTCAGTCTTGAGACGTTGGAAATTCAACATATCCTCATCAACATTCAAGGATTTCTTTTCCTCAATCAGACAGCAATACAACAAATCAGCTTACATACACATACATTACATCCATATATCATAAACATTGATAAAACGAATACATTGCATCATACAACATGACTTTGTGTTTCCGCTAACATTCTACCTTTTTCAGGATAAGATTAACAGCTACCATTAACCATATGCAATCGTGATACAGTTGATATACGCTCTAGACACGGATGCCATTCTGGTACTAATTCAGATTCAACTATCAGATACAATTCAGATACGCTCCAGACACGGATGCCATTCTGGTACTCATTCAGATTCAACTATCAAATACAGTTCAGATACGCTCTAGACACGAATGCCATTCTGGTACTCATTCAGATTCAACTATCAGATACAGTTCAGATATGCTCCAGACACGGATGCCATTCTGGTACTCATTCAGATTCAACTATCAGATATAATTCGGATACGCTCTAGACACGGATGCCATTCTGATACTCATTCAAGGTTTCAAGTTCAGATACGCTCCAAATACGGATGCCATCCTGATACTCATTCACGTTCAGCTTTCAGATACGGTACAAATACGCTCCAGACATGGAAGCCATTCCGATACCCATTCAGATACAGTATCGATACGCTCCTGCCACGGATGCCATTCGGATGCTCGTTCTTTCAGCTTACAATTTACAATTCAACAAACATTCTTGGATGGAATCAACAAGCCTATCTCCAAAATGATTCTATCACTTCTCCAAATGGCATCTTAAATCCCATTCCCTCAACTACACATTATCGAGTGCAAATTTATGGGCACTCTAGTGTCCAATCATCTTTCACCTTCGAGTCACGAATGGAAAAACTCGCCAATCTAACTCTTCAGGTTTAAGAAGATTAAACAGGGGCAGCTGTTGTACCCCAAAATTTTCCCTTTCATTCATCAAGACTTTTCTCACAATATTTCTTTGACTCAAGACTAGATTAGGGTTTGGTCAGCTCAAGACATCTCATCATACATTGATGACCCAAAATTAGGGTTTGAAGTTGCACAAGGATTTTTGGACTATCAATGCTTCATGTAACTTTCAAACATCATTATGGATCCCTAAGATCACTCATGACATATATCAAGCCTTGAACCACATTTTTAGTCAGTCAATTGGACAGTTGACCTAAAAATCAGTTGTATTGGGGAAAAAGTCAACCATGGCCAATTTACAGTCAAACTTCATAGTTTTTGATCCACATCAACATTTTAAGCTTATATGTATCATTTGGTCAAATTTGGATCACAATTCCTCAAGAAATTTGACCAAATCACCAAAAGGGCAAAATGGTCAAAATTAGGGTTTTGACTGAGAAAGGGTAATTTATGATTTTTAACCTAGAAAATGACCAATTGAGTTAAGGAATGGTTTCAAGGATTCAATTGAATCATCTTGACCTTATTACATGGCTCAAAACATTTCAATTTCATTGGATTGACAGATGAAATTTGCAGTCAACTGATCAAAAGGCAACTGTACACTGAAAAGTCAAACTTTGACTTTTTGGTCAAAATCAAGTGTCAAGGGTCATAATTCATCAAAACATGTCAAAGTGTGAAACTTGTTCATAAAGAAATCCAAATTTGAAGATTAGGGTTTAAATTTGAAAATTTTCTTAACTTAGAAATTTTCTAAGTATAGAAAATTTCTTATTTTTTCTCAATTTTAGGCCATTTTTTCACCATGATCCATAATGATTCAAAGAAAATTCCCAACATGAAAGTTGTAGACCTCCATGAAATATACAACTTTTATTCACACAATTTTCCCTAAAGATGCTTGGATCTCAAGATATAAATTTATGAATACATGCTCATGAACTAAATAACTTAGTGAAATTTTGCCCTAATTTAGGCAGGTTTTGGACCCAACTTCATGGAAATTTTTCACCTAGTTACAAGAGGTATCTTGAAATGCATTTTAAATATGAGTTATAGAGCACATTGCAAGCTTTACAAAATGTCCAAGAACTCCTCAAGATCATTTTTGAGTAGGGAGAATCGAAGAGATGAAGTTGGCATTTTCTAACTTTTTGTCCAAGCCATTTCATGAAGAACAAAGTTCCAATTAATACCTATGCTGCCTAATCCATGCTTTACAGGTCCCAAACTTGTTCCTTACTCCTTAATTTAATTCTTACTCAGTTTACAAAGCTTGGATCCAAGCCCTAGAGCTATTACCCAAGTTGTAATTCCATAAATGGCATAAAGTGACCATTGCCATTTTGAAAAAGCTCAACTTTTGCCACTTTCCAATTCTTGAGCATTGCACCTGTCTCTATTGCATATACAAATATTACAGGCCTAAAGAAAGTTGTACAAGTATTTACCAACCCTAAGAAAACAAGTACAAGCATGGCAAGCCTTGTCCCTTCACTTTGCTTCAAAAGCAAGAAAGGTTGCCAAAAGGCTAGAACTGGCACATCTGTTGGAGGGTTGACATGAAACTAATTCTATACTAATATACAAACATAATACAATACAAGACACAATTAGTTAAGGCCTGAAACACTCCCAAGCTCAAAAAAACCAGAAAACTGTCAAGACTTGCAGTTTTGGCATAAGGATACCAATCTTCCAGTTGGCCCGTGCGTTTCAAGTCTTGATCATTAAAACATCTTACATACTTGATATCTAATCAATCCAGACCTTCATCCCTGTACTGTAACCCCTTCTCCATCATCTGCCATTTTTGTTTTCAAAGCTTGCAGGTTGACTTGGCCAAGGGGTTTCAGGAACTTTCAGAGCAAGGCAAGGGTGGGAATACATTCAGGGAAGTTCAAGGAAGCTCAAGCAAGCATCAGGCCTCCATCAAACTCACTCCAGTTCCATCCACGATTTCAACTGAAGGAGGTAAAATCTCAACTTCTATCTCCTTGTACAGGCAACCATTGGCCACGATTTGTGAATAAATAATGTAGCCCTCATTGCAACGAAACTGTACATATCTTTATCTTACATTTATTTGGCCTGGGTTGAGAGAATTTAGAACTTGAAGTTTCTAAAAAATTTAGGTTTAAATTTAGGGCTTTTAAAATTCTTTCCTATATTTGATTGTTAGATTACATAACTTATATGGTTAGAAACGTGAGATCAAATACTACAACTTTCATGTTATGAGTTTTCATTTTTATGGAAGAATGAGAGAGTTACAGGACATCTGGCCAAGTTTGAGGAAAAAGATGAAGTACAAGGCAAGGACTTGTTTCATGTTATATTATTTTTGTTTCACTTAAAACAATGGATGTATAGCCACCCTAGTGGCAAAGTAGCACGCTGGTGAGACCCATGTCCTGGGTTCGAACCTGGGCGCTACTTTTATTTTTCACACATTTTCCATTTTTTTTCAATTTTGGCTTTTTGCAGGTTTGGGGCTCCATGTTGGGCTTAGCTGTTTTTTCTAGCTTTCACGTTTTGATTATTCAAGACACCCCCTGTGCCCAACCTTTTTTATATTTTTATTTTATTTATTTTATTTTCATTTTAATATATTAAATATTTCTTTGATGCATAAAAATACCAAAAAATATAAATTTCATACTATTGCATTTTTATTTTATTTTAGTTTACTTTTCACATAAAAATATATTTTATTTTTAATATATATCATGTATTTTCTTAATAAACTTGTAAAATATAATTAAATATATTTCGTTTAATTTATTTATTTCCTTTTCATCCCATACTCATACATATTTATTTTTGCATATATATATATATATATATATATATATATATATATATATATATATATATATATATATATATATATATATATATATATATATATATATAAACTTTATATTTTTATATACAATATTATTTATCATCTTAATATAAAAAATATATACAAAAATAATACATATGAACTTCATTTTCTTTTAAAATAGAAATTAGGGTTAAGCCTCCCTTCTAAAAAATTAATTTCTTTTCCTTATAATTTTAGGTTTAGATTAAAATTTCTTTTACATAAAAACAAAACAAAAAAAATCTTTTCTTACATGTACATTATATTGTATCTTTAAATATTATATTTTATTTATTCTAATTTTTACAAATTCGATTTGGTTGTAATAATTTATTTAGGTTTACATTCTTGAAAATCCCCATTCAAATTTGTATTCCCCCTCCCATAAAATTCTTGTAATAGCTTAGTAATATTTACATTACGCAATTTACCGCTTTACATGCCATGATTAGTAATTAGGGTTTGTATATAAGATCAAAACAAAGCAAAATAGAAAAACCTAAACACAAGACAAAATCAAAGCATGAAAATGATACACTTGCACACAAGCATCCCTAGGGTTTCTCCACTTGGTTGCCTTATACAAAAAATGGACATATTACGCATGCGAAGTATCTTGGAAAAACAAACAAGTATAAGATCATAGTCCCTCGATGACGCTATTCAAATTTGCCTTACAAAATGATCTTGGTCCCTCAAAAAATGCTAAGATACTTTGCAATATTGCTAATCATGGTTATACGATGACCCACACCCGTCCTGTTTACATCCAAAGATAGGGTTGCTTACCAAATCAATGGTAAGACAACAATGTCAAAGGAATAGAAAATGCACAAGAAAGACATTTGAGTAGGTAGATTACTTCTAGTTACTTGCTCCATTTCAAATCAACTATCCTTGCTATTTTCAAAACAAACACACACATTTCCAAACATTTTTTTCAAACATTGAAAACATTTTCAAAAAGACAAACATCTTTGTATACATTCTTACAAACGAGAATCATTATAAAGATTGCCAAAACAATGGCCTCTTTTATAGAATACTTTCAAAACCATACCAAACACAATTTCGAACAACAAAAGCAAGTGATCTAAGCAAGTAACTAAGAGCCCATGGAAAACCATGGATGAAAAGGGTGCTAATACCTTCCCTTTTCATAATCCACCACCCGAACTCAAGAAAACATCTCAAAGGTCTTTCCTATGATTTTTCACCTTTCCTTTTGGATAAAAGAAAAGTCGGTGGCGACTCTTGCTAACCGCAACATTTGCAAACATAAACGCAAAACCTCAAGTCAGTTCTCCCACCGCATCACAGAACTGGCGACTCTGTTGGGGAAAATTATAAAGTGGGGTTACCTTAGGGCTAAATCACATTTATTTGCTTACATTGTTTGACTTGTTTTCTTTACATTATGATTCTTTGTTTGGGTTTGAATCCTCCACCCGGATTTGGGAAACATTATAGGTAAATAGCAATACATTGTGGAAACTGTGTGGGGTATACCGACATGGTCTAAACAATAGCTATGTTAGTGCGACATATTTGTGGGTACTGGTAGCCTTTGAGTTAATCAAAGAGAATACGAGGCCGCTGAGTGATGTCATGAAGCACTAATGAACTTCTAGAACCCTTTACTTTAATAACTTGGCCCTTAGGATGTAGTGAGATGACCGGCTTTGGTGCAGTCCGAAGTTGGTAGATACTCGATAATACACTCATTGAGGGTTGGTTTCTTGGTATATTTCGGTCGCCATTAAAGAGGCTTGAGCTGAAACAATGACCAAGGAAACAGTCCAATGATATTGAGCTCCTTAGAACCCGGTTACTATTATTAGGACAGGTTGAGCCAACTAAACTTCAAGAGGGTACTTACCTATAAAACCCCATGCAAGCCTAAACTAAGAACTTATTTGATTTTCTTGAATATGCATACTTGTACATAACATCATGGACATCATGAACATCATATGGATCCACTAGCCATTTCAAGGATTTTGGAGATTCATCTTTGTTCTTGTTTTGTAGGATATGGATTCACTTCGCAGGAAAACTATCCAAATCAGCCTTGTAAGAATTCCTCTACAACTCAAGGAGCTAGCTTCAAGGATCCCTGAGAACTCTCCATTCACCAAGAGGCATGGTCGTCTACTCAACTTGGTCACCTCCAACACAGAGGAAGATATGATGAAAGTGCTCTTCCAGCTCTTTGATCCTTTGCATCATTGCTTCACATTTCCTGACTATCAACTTATGCCTACTTTTGAAGAATTCTATCAACACTTGAGGATTCCTATTCTCAATCAACTACCTTTCAACGGTACAGAAAGAGATCCAAATCCAGAAGAGATTGCTCAAGCTATTCACTTGCACTCATTTGATGTCACAACTCATTGGGAAACTAGAAGTGGAGTCAAAGGCTTCTTAGCAAAGTTTCTGTTTGAGAAGGCTCAAAGTTGTTGGAATTCCCTAGACTTGCAAGCTTTTGAGGAGATTGTGGCTCTTCTTATCTATGGTATGGTCTTGTTTCCCAATCCTGACCAACTCATAGATGTGAGTACCGTCAAAATCTTCATGTCACGTAATCCGGTGCCTACATTACTAGGGGATATCCTGCACTCTTTTCACACTCGTACAATGAGGAAAAGAGGTGTCCTTATGTGTTGCACTCCCCTCCTGGCAAGATGGTTTATTTCTCATCTTCCCCAATCAGTCTTAAAGAATGAGCAAGGATTAAGGTGGTCACCAAGGTTAATGACGCTCAAACATTCAGATATTCATTGGTGCTCTCGATCCAAAGAGAATGTTATCATTGTTGACCGTTATGGGGAATTCCCTAATGTCCCTTTACTTGGAATTAGGGGAGGCATCACTTACAACCCATGTTTAGCTTTAAGACAGTTTGGTTATGCCCGGAGGGATGGCCCACATGAGATGCTGATCAAGGCTTGGTATTCGACTACGACAACGACGATCAAGGACTTTGCCAGAGATTCATCCGAGCATGGAGGATGCTAAAAAAGTTGGATAGCAAGACTTTGGGACACGAGAATTCCATCCCTCTCGAGCCTTACCTCAAGTGGGTACGAACCCGCACTAAAAGTCTTATGATGCCTTATCCTTCCATTCTCCCGGTGATTATTGATCCTGTTAAGGAAGGAGAAGTTCCATACACTATCCTACATCTTGACATGCGCACATATCTTGAAGACCTACAAAGGGATTGGATATAGCTCAAAGTTGAGCGAGATACTTTCGAAGCCCAATTCTACGCAAGCGAGAAGAAGGTTTTGAAACTCACTAGGCTACTTCTTGAAGAGCAGACTCTAAATTCCTACATCACACCAAAGAGGATGCGCACTACTTTTTTATCTTAGAGTGTTGTATTATTTTTCCCAAGGGGCATTGATGTACTCAAACTCTATCTTATTAATATAACGCGTGTTTATTTTTGTTTAAAACTAATTTGAATTTTTAAATCCTTGAAAGCATTGCATGATATACATATCATTCATCATGACATAAACAGGTCTTTTGCAACGAGTTTCCTCATCTCTCTACTGTTTATTTCAGTAAGATGGATCTCAAACAGACGGTCAAAGATCTTCAAGCTCAAAACATGCAGTTTCAGCAGTTACTCACAACCCTGGCCAAACGGCAAGAAGAGCTGAAGACTCTGTTGGAAAAAGAGAAAAAGAAGAAAGAGAAGAAACCAACTGGTGTTGTAATCATGGGGAGCAGGTTTCAAGGACAAACTAGAAGAACCTTGAATTTCGCAGCAACATCTGATGAAGGGGAAGGGAAAGGAAAATAAACAACAGTTCCGTCCGAATCTGAAGAGGGGGAAGAAGAGGAAGACTACTCTGAGGAACAGTACCCTCCGGTTGATGATAAGTACAAACATCTTGAAGAGCGTTTGAGCGCTATGGAAATACAAAGGGTACCAGGTATAGACTTTGAAGAATTGGGGCTAGTGTCGGGAATTGTGATCCCACCAAAGTTCAAAGTGCCGTTGTTTGCAAAATATGATTGGGTGTCATGTCCTAAAATGCACCTCCGATCATACGTGAGAAAGATTCAGCCACACTCTGCCGATAAAGACTTGTGGGTCCATTTTTTCCAAGATAGTTTATCCGGAACACAACTCGATTGGTTTTACCAATTAGAAAGGGCCGACGTCCACAACTGGGAAGATCTTGCCGCAAATTTCTATAAACAATACCAGTATAATGCAGATTTGGCGCCTACCTGTACTCAACTTCAGAGTATGGCTATGGCTTCAAATGAGGGTTTCAAAGATTACGCACAGAAATGGAGGGATCTAGCTGGGAGAGTGCAACCCCCTCTGTCTGAAAGGGAGTTGGTGGATATGTTCTTAGGCACTCTATCGGGCCCTTTCTTCAATCATTTGATTGGGAGATCTTCTGTTGGGTTTACTGAGTTAATATTAACCAGAGAGAGGGTGGAAGCTGGCATAAAAAGTGGAAAGATTCAGAAGGATTCGTCTACCTCTACAGCTGCGAGAAAGCCATTCATCGGAAACAAGGAGGTATCTGCTGTTTATCCATAAAGGAACCAAGGGAGAGCTGAGCGCCGACCAATGGTAGGGGCCGTTATGATCCCGAAGCCTACATCTGATCAACCAAGAAGTAACCAACCGAGGGTGGAGAGGCCAGTCCGACAATTCACCAGAATCAATATGACTCTAGCCCAGGTTTTACCGCACCTTCTAAAATCCAATTTGGTAACTTTAAAAGAAGCTCCAAAGAACCCCAATACAACGTCCCCTCATTATCACCCAAATTCCTGTTGCGCATATCATTTCGAAAGTCTGGGTCATGACACTAACAACTGTTGGGCCTTGAAAAACAAAATTCAAGACCTTATAGAGGAAAAAGAGATTGAGTTTGATGCGCCTGAGAAACCAAACGTCATTTCCGCTCCTATGCCTAGGCATGGTCACAACACTAATGCTATCGAAGAAGATTTGTTTGTCACCATAGTGGATGAACTCTTGACTCCGCTCCCAATCATTAAGATAAACTTGCTGAAAGCTGGTATATTCCCAGGTTGTAATGAAGACTACCATCTTTGCTTATCCTCACCAACTGTTTGCCCTCTGTTGAAGACAGGCATTCAGCGCTTGATATACAATCAAGAGATTCTGTTTGAAAATGCTCCTGTTTCACCTGTTCCTGTTGAAGACGTTTCAATCATAACCATCTCCGCCAATCCTTCTAGGGTCCCTAAAAGACCCGTTAGGATTACATCGGTTCCAAAAACTACTCCTCTTATAATCACAATGCCCGGGCCAGTCCCGTATGAATCAGACAAAACAGTACCGTGGAATTACAGTAGAGACATCTACTACCATGGTATCAAACAAGATGGGCTGACCACCGAAGAAGAAGACTCCGACATTAGCAATATTGCTGGAACTAGTAAGATTACCCATAGCGGTAGAATCTTATCTCCAGAAATTGCCCCTCCAAAGGCAGTTTTTGGACCCGTGTCTGTTCCAAAGGTTACCTCCGTACCAATAATCATATCTGCAAGTGCTCCTACTAGAAAAGACGACACAACCCATGTTGTTATCCCTACCAACACTTCTACTGCTGAAATTCAAAGAAAAAGTATTCAAGAAGAGCCTGTCCGGACGAAGGCTCAACCACTGACTATCCCCGAAATCTCCAAGAAGGAAATGGAGGAGATCCTTAGGATAATAAAGAAGAGTTACTATGACGTGGTTGAACAGTTGGAGGAAACTCCCTCCAAAATCTCTATGCTAGAATTATTGTTGTGTTCTGAGTCACATGCGAAAGCTCTGGTGAAGTTTATGAAGACAACCCATGTGCCACAAGAGACGTCTGCTGACCAATTCCAAGATTGTGTGGCCAGTTTGACAGCTAATAACGGCCTAGGATTCTCTGATGCTGTTTTGACACCAAGAGGGAGAAAGCACAACGAGGCATTACATGTCTCGGTGGAGTGTAGAGGAACAAATCTGGCCCACGTCTTGGTGGACTCTGGCTCGTCTTTGAATGTTTTACCGAAGAAAACTCTCAACAGATTGGACTGTGAAGGACTGACATTGAAACCCAGTAACATACTTGTGAGAGAATTTGATGGCTCAAAGAGGATGGTCCACGGGGAGGTGGACATCCCCATAAAGGTGGGAACTCAGACTTTCAACTCAACCTTCTATGTAATGGACATCCGCCCCTCTTACTCTTGTCTGCTAGGACGGCCCTGGATCCATAATACCAGTGTTGTCACCTCTATATTACACCAGATGCTGAAATACCCAGTCCATGGAAAGATTATCACTGCCCACGGAGAAGAAGAGTACATGATTAGCCACCTAAATTCTTTTCGGTATGTGGAGTTGGATGGTGAGTTCATTGAAACTCCTTTTCAACATTTCGAAGAAGTCTCTCAAGAGGTAGCGGTAACCAAGACGGCATCCCAAATCCCCAAGATCACAAGACCTCCGATTCGGATGTCATCTCTAAAGGACACCAATGCAGTAGTTGAGGATGGAGGATGCACCATCTGGGGGCAGCTTCCAGAAATTCCGTATAAATCTGACAAGTTTGGCTTAAGGTTTACTTCAAATGCTCAGAAGGCTGTACGTCATGCCCGTGCTGGAGGGACACCTCTGAAGATTAGCAACCGAGAGGTCAACGCAGTGGAAGATGGTGAAGAAGATGGTAGCTTGGAGGATTGGATATTTCCTACTGTCAATGGAGGACTTCGCAATTGGGAAGCCAGAGACTTTGTCCTAATAACTTTCATCTCTCAATAATTTATCTTTTACATTTCTGTTGGACTTGTAATATTCACAAACAATTCACACATTTAAAACCTTGTATCTTACCCGAGGCACAATGGTCCATTTGTAAGGGTTTTTATTTCATCTTCATATGACATTCAATGAATCATGGACGTTTTTTCACATACAAACCTTTTTTGCTCATTGTCTTTCTTTTACATTTTATTGTTTAAAGATGGCTATACCCTTACACATACCCACAAATGCAGGTACCCCTCCGTTCCGGATCCCATGGGTAACGATACTGCTATGGCCTTTAGTGACTCTGAAGATCTAATCTACCAAGCCGAAGACGAAGGTGAGGAAGATTGTGAAGTACCAGGGGAATTAGCCAGACTACTACAACAAGAGGAAATAGCTATTCAACCTCATGAGGAACCGTTGGATACAATCAACTTGGGTACCGAGGAAGATAAAAAAGAAATCAAGGTGGGTGCCAATCTAGAGTCGAGTGTCAAGGAGCGTCTAATTCAGCTATTGCATGATTATGTTGATATCTTTGCCTGGTCATACGAAGACATGCCAGGACTTGATACATATATCGTGGTACATCGTCTGCCCACAAGAGAAGACTGTCCACCAGTAAAACAAAAAGTCCGCCACATGAGGCCTGACATGTCAGAGAAGATCAAAGCGGAAGTCATGAAACAATTCAATGCTGGATTCTTGACTGTCACTTCCTACCCTCAATGGGTTGCCAACATTGTTCCAATGCCTAAAAAGGACGGCAAAGTACGGATGTGCGTGGATTATAGAGATTTAAATAGGGCTAGCCCTAAAGATTATTTTCCACTCCCCCACATCGATATCCTGGTTGACAATACAACCTAGCACAAAGTGTTTTCCTTCATGGACGGATTCTCAGGTTATAACCAAATCAAAATGGCACCTGAGGACATGGAGAAAACTACATTTGTCACACAGTGGGGCACGTTCTGCTACAAAGTGATGCCATTCGGACTGAAGAATGCTGGTGCAACCTATCAACACGCCATGGTAGCTTTGTTTCATGATATGATACATCATGAGATAGAGGTCTATGTAGATGACATGATAGCCCGATCACAAAATGAAGAGGAGCACCTTGATCATTTGCAGAAGTTGTTTGAGAGATTGAAAGAGTACAAGCTAAGGTTGAATCCAAACAAGTGCACATTCGGAGTGCGGTCCGGTAAACTCCTAGGTTTTGTTGTCAGCAACAAAGGCATCGAGGTTGATCCTGCCAAGGTTAAAGCGATACAATAAATGCCTGCTCCTCGTACTGAGAAGGAGGTCAGAGGATTCTTGGGACGCCTGAACTATATTGCCAGATTCATTTCTCACCTGACAACTACTTGTGAGCCAATCTTCAAACTATTGAAGAAAGATCAAGTAGTCAGATGGAATGATAAATTCCAGATTGCTTTTGACAAGATCAAAGAGTACCTATAAGAGCCTCCTGTTTTGTTGCCACCAGTCGAGGGAAGACCACTGATCATGTATCTGACCGTTTTAGAGAACTCAATGGCGTGTGTATTGGGGCAACATGACGAGTCTGGCCGAAAAGAGCACGCTATTTACTACCTGAGCAAAAAGTTTACCGACTGTGAAACCAGATATTCACTGCTCGAGAAAACTTGCTGCGCTCTGGCATGGGCTGCTCGCCGGCTAAGACAGTATATGTTGACCCATACTACCTTGTTGATATCTAAGATGGATCCGATAAAGTACATCTTCGAAAAGCCTGCTCTGTATGGGAGGATAGCTAGATGGAAGATGATCTTAACAGAATATGACATGCAATACACTACCCAGAAAGCTATAAAAGGCAGTGTGCTAGCTGATCATCTTGCTCATCAAGCTGTAGAAGACTATCAATCCATGAAATTTGAATTCCCGAATGAAGACATCATGACATTAGACAACTGTGAAGAAGTCAGACCATATGATGGACCTAAATAAGGATCCCTATAGACCCTGTTCTTTGATGGGGAATCCAATGCACTTGGTAATGGTATTGGCGCTGTACTCATATCTACGGAAGGGTGTCACACTCCCTTTACTGCCAGACTTTGCTTCAACTTTACGAACAACATGGCAGAATATGAAGCATGCATCTTTGGTCTCAAGGCTGCCATAGACTTGGGAATCAAATCTTTAGTTGTGTTTAGAGATTCAGCTTTAGTCGTTAGTCAAATGAAAGGAGAATGGGACACTAAGCACCCAAACCTTATCCCTTACAAAGAACATGTTTTGACATTGCTACCACATTTTGAGCAGATTACCTTCGAACATTTCTCGTGAGAAGAAAATCAGCTAGCAGATTCCCTAGCCACAATGTCCTCTATGTTTAAACTTAATTGGGATAACGAGGCTCCCGAGATCACCATCGAATGAATGGATGAACCAGCACACTGTCACGAGATTAATGCTAAAGAAGTAGTGGACCAACCTTGGTTTCATGAAGTCAAGAGGTATCTCGAGGCTCAAGAATATTCGGAAGGAGCTTCAATCAATGATAAGAAGTTCTTAAGGAGATTCTCTGCTAAGTTCTTCTTGAGTATCAGAATCCTGTGCAAACACAATCATGACTCCATTTTGCTCCGGTGCATGGATAAGATTGAGGCAGAAAAGATCATGGCTGAATTACATGAAGGTACCTTTGGCACTCACTCCAGTGGGCATACAATGACGAAGAAAATCCTATGGGCAGGCTATTATTGGTCTACCATGGAAGCAGACTGCTATCAACACTCTCGAACCTGTCATAAGTGTCAAATTTATGCGGACAAGGTGCACGTACCTCCGGTTCCTCTGAATGTCTTGACGGCTCCTTGGCCCTTTTCTATGTGGGGAATCGACATGATTGGAGAGATCAAGCCTACATCCTCCAATGGACACCGCTTCATTCTAGTGGCCATTGACTATTTTACAAAATGGGTCGAAGCAGCTTCCTTCGCATCTGCTACTAAGAATGTTATTGCCCGCTTCATCAAACAAAATCTCATTTGCCGGTACGGTATCCCAGAAAGGATCATCACTGATAATGGTACAAACCTTAACAATACTATGATCACCGCCTTGTGCGAGCAGTTCAAGATTCAACATCACAATTCATCCCCCTATCGGCCAAAGATGAATGGTGTCGTTGAAGCTGCAAATAAAAACATTAAAAAGATCATACAGAAAATGACAGTCACCTACAAGGACTGGCATGATATGCTACCATTTGCTCTCCACGGGTATCGTATGACGACTCACACATCAACCGGGGAAACACCCTATTCTTTGGTTTATGGCATGGAGGCTGTCTTGCCTATTGAGGTTCAGATCCCCTCTTTGAGAATTATGAAGGATGCAGGTTTAAGTGATGATGATTGGATCCAGACTCAACTTGATCAACTGAACTTAATTGATGAAAAGATACTTACTGCTGTTTCCATGGTCAGATGTATAAAAAACGGATGATCAAGGTTTTCAACAAAAAAGTCAGATGCCAAGTATATCAAGTTGGAGATTTAGTGATCAAACACATTATCTTACCACAAACTAATCCCAGGGGCAAATGGACTCCTACCTATGAAGGACCATTTGTAATCAAGAGCATATTCTCCGGTGGGGCAATGATCTTAACCACCATGGACGGCGACAACCTGCCACACCCTGCGAACGCGGACATAGTCAAAAGATACTATGCATAAGAGACCCGCTAGGTTGACACACCTAGGAAAAAAAGGGCATCCCGGCGAACCAAAAGGTTCGGGAAAAATTTAGGGATAAAATAAAAAAAATTTGTACACCCGACAAGTTGAAACCCGAAAGGGCGACTTGGGCAAAAAGAGGTTTCCCGGTGGAATGAAAACCCGAAAGGGCGGTCCAGGCAAAATTTAGGGAATTAAAGCTTATGACTATGTTCCGTCGGATCACTTTGCCGACAACACCTGACTTCCACTGACAAACTCGGAGTTTCTGATCAATCCAATCATCTTAGGATGAAGCAACAAATAGACAAGATATTCGGAGATACGAAGGCCATATTAGAATGGAAACCCCATGGGATTATTACACATAGCTATCTTTCTTTGTATAACGTTTTTATTGCTTTTTTATGGCATCATTTTCTTACTAGAATGACTGTATCCTTTGTACAAATACTTATTCAAAGTTAAATACAAAGATATCTCTTTAAAGTACAGAAAACTATTTGTCTTTTTTCTTTACACTTGTGTTATTTGAAAAAACGTCCAATGATTCATTAATGAACATATGCATTTGAACATAATTACTATTTACAAATAAACAAAAAGACAATTACTGACAGGTTGAAAGAATAGGAAAACGTCTTTAGGATATTCCATGAGAAATCCCCATAGTACGTCATTTAAATCCCCAGCGGAACTAAAATTTCAAATTATTAATCCCCAGTAGAAGTTGTCAAAATTCTTTGGATTCTCCAAGCAGATCTTGCAGGCAATACATGACATTACCCTCACAATAGAATTTACTTCTCTCAGCAAAGAGTTCATCAATACTTCAGTCTCGAGATGTTGGAAATTCAACATATCCTCATCAACATTCAAGGATTTATTTTCCTCAATCAGACAACAATACAACAAATCAGCTTACATACGCATACATTACATCCATATATCATAAACATTGATAAAACGAATACATTGCATCATACAACATGACTTTGTGTTTCCGCTAACATTCTACCTTTTTCAGGATAAGATTAACAGCTACCATTAACCATATGCAATCATGATACAGTTCAGATACGCTCTAGACACAGATGCCATTCTGGTACTAATTCAGATTCAACTATCAGATACAGTTCAGATACGCTCCAGACACAGATGCCATTCTCGTACTCATTCAGATTCAACTATCAGATATAGTTCAGATACGCTCTAGACACGGATGCCATTCTGGTACTCATTCAGATTCAACTATCAGATACAGTTCAGATACGCTCCAGACACGGAAGCCATTCTGGTACTCATTCAGATTCAACTATCAGATATAATTCGGATATGCTCCAGACACGGATGCCATTCTGATACTCATTCAAAGTTTCAAGTTTAGATACGTTCCAGATACGGATGCCATCC
Organism: Vicia faba; assembly: GCA_948472305.1. Taxonomy (NCBI): domain Eukaryota; kingdom Viridiplantae; phylum Streptophyta; class Magnoliopsida; order Fabales; family Fabaceae; genus Vicia; species Vicia faba. The sequence continues at coordinate 74,029,638 of OX451736.1, read as the reverse complement.
TGATACTCATTCAGGTTCAGATTTCAGATACGGTACAGATACGCTCCAGATATGGAAGCCATTCCGATACCCATTCAGATACAGTATGATACGCTCCAGACACGGATGCCATTCGGATGCTCGTTCTTTCAGCTTACAATTTACAATTTAATAAACATTCTTGGATGGAATCTACAAGCCCATCTCCAACAAGATTCTATCACTTCTCCAAATGGCATCTTAAATCCCATTCCCTCAACTACACATTGTCGAGTGCAAATTTATGTGCACTCTAGTGTCCAATCATCTTTCACCTTCGAGTCACGAATGGAAAAACTCGCCAATCTAACTCTTCAGGTTTAAGAAGATTGAACAGGGGCAGCTTTTGTACCCTAAAATTTTCCCTTTCATCCATCAAGACTTTTCTCACAAGATTTCTTTGACTCAAGAGTAGATTAGGGTTTGGTCAGCTCAAGACATCTCATCATACATTGATGACCCAAAATTAGGGTTTGAAGTTGCACAAGGATTTCTGAACTATCAATGCTTCATGTGACTTTCAAACATCATTATGGATCCCTAAGATCACTCATGAAAAATTTCAAGCCTTGAACCACATTTTTAGTCAGTCAATTGGACAGTTGACCTAAAAATCAGTTGTATTGGGGAAAAAGTCAACCATGGCCAATTTACAGTCAAACTTCATAGTTTTTGATCCACATCAACATTTTAAGCTTATATGTATCATTTGGTCAAATTTGGATCACAATTCCTCAAGAAATTTGACCAAATCACCAAAAGGGCAAAATGGTCAAAATTAGGGTTTTGACTGAGAAAGGGTAATTTATGATTTTTAACCTAGAAAATGACCAATTGAGTTAAGGCATGGTTTCAAGGATTCAATTGAATCATCTTGACCTTATTACATGGCTCAAAACATTTCAATTTCATTGGATTGACAGATGAAATTTGCAGTCAACTGATCAAAAGGCAATTGTACACTGAAAAGTCAAACTTTGACTTTTTGGTCAAAATCAAGTGTCAAGGGTCATAATTCATCAAAACATGTCAAAGTGTGAAACTTTTTCATAAAGAAATCCAAATTTGAAGATTAGGGTTTAAATTTGAAAATTTTCTTAACTTAGAAATTTTCTAAGTATAGAAAATTTCTTATTTTTTCTCAACTTTAGGCCATTTTTTCACCATGATGCATAATGATTCAAAGAAAATTCCCAACATGAAAGTTGTAGACCTCCATGAAATATACAACTTTTCTTCACACAATTTTCCCTAAAGATGCTTGGATCTCAAGATATAAATTTGTGAATACATGCTCATGAACTAAATAACTTAGTGAAATTTTGCCCTAATTTAGGGAGGTTTTGGACCCAACTTCATGGAAAATTTTCACCTAGTTACAAGAGGTATCTTGAAATGAATTTTAAAGATGAGTTATAGAGCACATTGCAAGCTTTAAAAAATTTCCAAGAACTCCTCAATATCATTTTTGAGTAGGGAGAATCGAAGAGATGAAGTTGGCATTTTCTCACTTTTTGTCCAAGCCATTTCATGAAGAACAAAGTTCCAATTAGTACCTATGCTGCCTAATCCATACTTTATAGGTCCCAAACTTGTTCCTTACTCCTTAATTTAATGCTTAATCATTTTACAAATCTTGGATCCAAGCCCTAGAGCCATTACCCAAGTTGTAATTCCATAAATGGCATAAAGTGACCATTGCCATTTTGAAAAAGCTCAACTTTTGCCACTTTCCAATTCTTGAGCATTGCACCTATCTCCATTGCATATACAAATCTTACAGGCCTAAAGAAAGTTGTACAAGTATTTACCAACCCTAAGAAAGCAAGTACAAGCATGGCAAACCTTGTCCCTTCACTTTGCTTCAAAAACAAGAAAGGTTGCCAAAAGGCTAGAACTGGCACATCTGTTGGAGGGTTGACATGAAACTAATTCTATACTAATATACAAACATAATACAATACAAGACACGATTAGTTAAGGCCTGAAACACTCACAAGCTCAAAAAAACCAGAAAACTGTCAAGACTTGCAGTTTTGGCATAAGGATACCAATCTTCCAGTTGGCCCGTGCGTTTCAAGTCTTGATCATTAAAACATCTTACATACTTGATATCTAATCAATCCAGACCTTCATCCCTGTACTGTAACCCCTTCTCCATCATCTTCCATTTTTGTTTTCAAAGCTTACAGGTTGGCTTGGCCAAGGAGTTTCAGGCACTTTCAGAGCAAGGCAAGGGTGGGAATACATTCAGGGAAGTTCAAGGAAGCTCAAGCAAGTATCAGGCCTCCATTAAACTCACTCCAGTTCCATCCACGATTTCAACTGATGGAGGTAAAATCTCAACTTCTATCTCCTTGTACAGGCAACCATTGGCCACGATTTGTGAATAAATAATGTAGCCTTCATTGCAACGAAACTGTACATATCTTTATCTTACATTTATTTTGCCTGGGTTGAGAGAATTTAGAACTTGAAGTTTCTGAAAAATTTAGGTTTAAATTTAGGGATTTTAAAATTCTCTCTGATCTTTGATTTTTAGATTACATAAATTATATGGTTAGAATCATGAGATCAAACACTACAATTTTCATGTTATAAGTTTTCATTTTCATGGAAGAATGAGAGAGTTATAGGACATCTGGCCAAGCTTGAGGAAGAAGATGAAGTACATGGCAAGGACTTGTTTCATGTTATATTATTTTCGTTTCACTTAAAACAATGGATGTATAGCCACCCCAGTGGCAAAGTAGCGCGCTGGTGAGACCCATGTCCTGGGTTCAAACTTGGGCACTACTTTTGTTTTTCACACATTTTCCATTTTTTTTTTCAGTTTTGGCTTTTTGCAGGTTTGGGCCTCCATGTTGGACTTAGCTGTTTTTTCTAGCTTTCACGTTTTGATTATTCAAGACACCCCCTGTGCCCAACCTTATATTTTTATTTTATTTATTTTATTTTCATTTTAATATATTAAATATTTCTTTGATGCATAAAAATCCAAAAAAATGTAAATTTCATACTATTGCATTTTTATTTTATTTTAGTTTACTTTTCACATTAAAATATATTTTATTTTTAATATATATCATGTATTTTCTTAATAAACTTGTAAAATATAATTAAATATATTTAGTTTAATTTATTTATTTCCTTTTCATCCCATACTCATACATATTTATTTTTGCATATATAAAAAAAAAACTTTATATTTCTATATACCATATTATTTATTATTTTAATATAAAAAATATATAAAAAAATAGTACATATGAACTTCATTTTCTTTTAAAATAGAAATTAGGGTTAAGCCTCCCTTCTAAAAAATTAATTTCTTTTCCTTATAATTTTAGGTTTAGATTAAAATTTCTTTTACATAAAAACAAAACAAAAAAAATCTTTTTGCTTCATGTACATTATATTGTATCTTTAAATATTGTATTTTATTTATTCTAATTTGTACAAATCCGATTTGGTTGTAATAATTTATTTAGGTTTACATTCTTGCAAATCCCCATTCAAATTTGTATTCCCCCCTCCCATAAAATGGTTGTAATAGCTTAGTAATATTTACATTATGCAATTTACCGCTTTACATGCCATGATTAGTCATTAGGGTTTGTATGATAAGATCAAAACAAAGCAAAATAGAAAAACCTAAATACAAGACAAAATGAAAGCATGAAAATGATACACTTGCACACAAGCATCCCTAGGGTTTCTCCACTTGGTTGCCTTATACAAAAAATGGCCATATTACGCATGCGAAGTATCTTGGAAAAACAAACAAGTATAAGATCATAATCCCTCGATGACGCTATTCAAAGTTGCCTTATAAAATGATCTTGGTCCCTCAAAAAATACTAAGATACTTTGCAATATTGCTAATCATGGTTATACGATGACCCACGCCCGTCCCATTTACATCCAAAGATAGGGTTGCTTACCAAATCAATGGTAAGACAACAATGTCAAAGGAATAGAAAATGCACAAGAAATACATTTGAGTAGGTAGATTACTTCTAGTTACTTGCTCCATTTCAAAATAACTATCCTTGCTACTTTCACAACAAACACACACATTTCCAAACTTTTTTTTCAAACATTGAAAACATTTTCAAAAAGACAAACATCTTTGTATACATTCTTACGAACGAGAATCATTATAAAGATTTCCGAAACAATGGCCTCTTTTATAAAATACTTTCAAAACCACACCAAACACAATTTCGAACAACAAAAGCCAGTAATCTAAGCAAGTAACTAAGAGCCCATGGAAAACCATGGATGAAAAGGGTGCTAATACCTTCCCTTTTCATAATCTACCCCCCGAACTCAAGAAAACATCTCAAAGGTCTTTCCTGTGCTTTTTCACCTTTCCTTTTGGATAAAAGAAAAGTCGGTGGCGGCTCTTGCTAACCGCAACATTTGCAAACATAAACGCAAAACCTCAAGTCAGTTCTCCCACCGCATCACAGTCACAAGAAAACCAATATTAATCTGCTTTAGGGCCTCCTCTTTGATTTTCACTGCCATATCTGGGTGAGTTCTTCTCAACTTTTGTTTAATTGGTGGACACTCTGGCTTTAACGATAAATGGTGCTCTACAATGTTTGTATCTAGACCAGGCATATATTGGTAAGACCAAGCAAAAATATCCACATACTCTTTCAATAGCTCAATCAACCTGCTCTTCACATTAGGATGCAGCAATGCTCTAATCTTGACTTCCTTCAGATCTTCTTCTGAACCCAAATTAATCACTTCCAATGGCTCTTTATATGGCTGAATGGTATTTTCCTTGTGCTCAAGCAACCGTGAGACCTCTTCTGGAATCTCATCATAATCTTCTTCTTCAGCCCCATACACAGGACATTCAAAGTTGGGAGAGGGTGCATGGTCATTGTATTCCACGGGTTTTTAATTAATTTGCACATATTGATTTATGATTGCTTTTAGAAACTGACACATATAATAAGTGATCATGCAGATTGAATTTCAGTTATTATTTATTTTGAAAGGTTTTTTCTGATTACCATTTTTCAAGAAAAAGCAGAAAATAAAGACATAATTTTGGAAACAAAGACAACTTTTATTATTGATTTTAAAAGTCACAACAAACAGATAAGCCCTACAACATTAATACTTCCACCTTGGGCAGAGTGAAAGCTTTTCAAAAAGATTAACAACACAAATTACTTTGAAACATGTATGCAAGAGGGAACATTAATGGTGATCCAGTTCTAAACTCTAACTCCGTGCGTCACATAATTTGGTATTTCTTGCTCTGCTTCATATTCTACAATGGAATTAATCCCGAAAACAGTTGGATGAAGATAACCCCCGCTACGGAAGATGTCTTGATACTTGCTTGCAACTGACTTCGGCTTCATGCCCTTACCTTTGTCATTCTTCAAAGAGAACCCCAAGCCAACTCTGTTCTTGTTCATAGGTGGATCCACAATCTGTCCCACACTTCACTATGACCCTTACGTACAACCATCTGCGCATCCTTAAGTGAAACCATGGAATTCTCATTTCCTCTTATATTGTCAATGGATAAGGCTTGGAACTGGGTTCCAACAACAGCTTCATCCGCCTCCACAATGCTGAAAGAGGACAAATGAGATATCAATAATGCTTGTTCCCCATTTACGATCATTACTTTCCCTTCACGTACAAACTTCAGTTTCTGGTGTAAAGTTGAAGTGACAGCCCCTGCCTCATGAATCCATAACCGTCCCAACAAACAGCTATAAGCGGGAACAATGTCCATGACCTGGAAAGTTATCTGAAACAAATGTGGTCCTATAAGAATAGGCAAGTCCACTTCACCAATAACATATTTCCTTGATCCATCGAACGCTTTCACAATGATACCACTCGGGCGCATAGGCGTTCCTTGATATTTCAACTTCATAAGTGTACTCCTCGGTATAACATTCAACGCGGATCCATCATCAATCAACACATTGGATAGTGAATCATTCTTGAAGTTCATAGAGATGTGGAGGGCCAAGTTGTGATTCCTTCCTTCATCTGGTAATTCATCATCGCAGAAACTCAAGTTATTACATGGCATAATATTCCCTATTACACTACTGAGTTGGTCTATTGGCATATCACTTTCCACAAAAGCTTGGTCTAATACTCTCATCAAGGATTCTCTGTGAGCAGAAGAGTTCATCAATAAAGCTAAGATAGATATTTTTGAAGGAGTCTGCAGTAGCTGATCTACAATTCTGTAGTCGCTCATCTTGATTATCTTCAAAATATCATCCACTTCTTTCTCTAACGCAGCCCCACTAGTCTCACCCGTAGCCTTCTTGGGTTCAACATTCTCAATAATTTTATTTCCATCACTAACATCTCTTCGAACAACTAGTGTAAACACACGACCGCTGTGAGTCAGCCTGCTAGTTTCAGCAATATTCCCAACATCAGGCATTGGCTGGATGGGAACTTCCACTCCATCCTCTAAGATTGTAGTGTTGTATTTGTAAGGCACAACCTTATCTGATTTGTAGGGGATAGGACCTAGAAAACTAATCACCAATGGGGTAACAACTGGCTTGCTATAATATTCAACTTCAAGATGGGAGGGTGCCCCAAAACAAGGTACAATGACATTTACCCCTTCTTCAACACAATCAGTCATTATTGAGTCATTTCTAGAAAACAAATCCTCATCTGAGGAGAAACACTCATCTGTAGAGGCATACTCTTCATCTGACCCTTCTTCAGTCAAATAAACCTCAACCATATCAACTTCATGGTAATCATACCTTTGACTTGTAACCTTGATAATTCCATTGTCTAACAACAACTAGACATCCTTCTTCACGATTGAACATCCTCGGGAATCTCGACAGCAAACTCGGCAAGATCCATACTGGTGTTCCACCTGGCCAACCATATGGCAGAAGGTATCATGCAATTGCACAAGGTCTTCATTCATATACTCTACATCAAAAATTCTGAATTCTCCAGGACATCCAGAAAACATATTCACCTCCTCTTCATACTCTGCCCTAGGCCTAATTATGTGGATCAGGCTCTCATCCATCATCTCTTGTAAATCAGCCTTTATCTTATTGCAACCATGTATATCTGTATTACAAATAACACAACCGGCATGGTCATGCGTATAGTAGCTAAATTCACAAAGGTATGCATGCATTTTCACCAAATCTCCTCTAACCAGATTAATATCAAAAATCCGGAAGTTGCTTGGACAATCGACCACCATATTCACAACATTTACTCCCCCATGCTTGGGTAGAGGATTGTCTTTCACATTAGGTCCCACGTCCTTAAAAGACAGAACACCAGACTTTACCAACTTCTGCACCTCAGTCTTCAAAGGATAACAATTCTCAACATTATTCCCTGGTGCTCCCTGATGAAAAGCATATGTTTGGCCTGCTTTGTAATACCAAGGCAATGGTGATGGTACGGTGGGAGGTGGTCAGGTCTGAACCAACTTCTTCTGAATCAACACCGGTAGTAACTCTGTATAGCTCATAGAAATAGGGTCATAAATCCCCCTTCTCTGATTATACCCTTGATTCCCCTGTTAGGATGGTCTCTGATAGGCAACTGTAGTTGGAGCGGCACCCACGACTGGAGTAACTGAGGCGACTTGCTGATGACACTGATAATTTCTTCTAGGAGTATTAACCCTCCTCTCTAGCATAAAAACATTTGCATCCCCTTCCTTCTTCTTGGTAAACCCATAAGATGGTTTCTTCACACCTCCAGAACTTTCACTCTTTGTTAAACGACCCTCTCTTATAGCCTCCTCTAAGCGGATACCCATTCCTACCATTTCAGTAAAGTCATTTGGCGCACTTGCTACCATCCTCTCGTAGTAGAAAGCACCCAGCATTTTCAAGAAAATCTTAGTCATCTACTTCTCTTCCATGGGAGGAATCACTTGGGCGGCTACCTCACGCTATCTCTGTGCATACTCTTTGAACGATTCCCTGTCTTTCTGAACCATGGCTCTGAGTTGATCACAGTCAGGCGCCATGTCCATGTTGTACTTGTATTGTTTGATGAATTCTTCCCCCAAATCATTGAAAGTATGGATATTGGTGCTGTCTAAACTCATATACCACTTCAGCGCAGCATCGACCAAACTATCCTGAAAAAAAGTGAATCAGCAGACGCTGGTCATCTGTATAGGTAAACATTCTCCTCACGTACATCACCAAATGAGCATGAGGGCAAGTGTTTCCCTTGTACTTCTCAAACTCCTAGACCTTAAACTTAGCATGTATCTTAACATTCAGGACCAACCATAACTCATTCACATTCTGCCCAAATATCTCTTTTCCTCTGAGGGCCTTCATCTCTCTTTGCATCTTGTCAAATTTCTCTTGAAAATAATCCATTCTGTCATAAAGACCTAAGTCTTCACTCGGTGGAGGGAAATGACGACACACATCATCATTAACAAACGAAACCATATTCACCGAAGGAGGCACAATAGGAGCAACATGCACCACAAGAGGTGCCAGAGTAACAATAGTCTGACCAATCGGAGTATCTTGAGGATCAAGATTTAAACCTTTAGGTGAAAAGTTCTCTGGCATTCCCCATGGATAACCTTGAGGCATGCGATTCTGAACAACAACTGGAGTAGCAGATTCAGGAACAGTCGGAGCTTCACTAGTTGCCCTTGTTGGTTGAGGTTGGACACTTGGTGGATGATTCTGAGCAGCCACCAGAGCTTCCATTAGAGTAGTCAGATTGGCCATGCCGGCTTTCAAAGCATAAACCTCCTCGCGCAGCTCGCGATTCTCTTGTTATAAGTTGTCTATCTTCTCTTTGAGATTAGCCCGAGTGTTGTAGTGGTGAGTCAGCTTACTAAACAAAGTAAAGAAGCTTGGTAAGACACATGGATATGCATAAAAAATGCAAGAAATATGTGCAATATGATGCGTGATATGTAATGCACATGATTTCATTTTATTTAATATTTCAAGAGATTTACAATTTATGGACATATTGCAAATATCAAAGTAATAACGCATTTGAAATACTAAATTTTTTTATTATAACAACTCCAAAATGGATTACAAGTTTCAATGATCCCAAGTACAAGATGAAAATAAAACCTAAAACCCTGAGAAGTAAAACTGATGGAGATCACTCTATACGATGGCGCTTCCTTGCGAGCCTGGAAATCTGAGCCTTCAATATCTGGTTTTCTTCCGCATACCTGGTGGCAACCTTCTTCCAATCACTTGAATCAGGAAGTGAGTGATCAGCATCCGATTGAGGCTTAGGAGAAAATAAATCCCCTTGCCTCTCCATAGTCTCTACCGCTCGACTCTCAAGGATCTCAATCAAGTAGTCTTTTTCCTTCAAGTATGCTCTATAGGAAATCTCTAAAGTTTGGCACTTATTCTTTAAAGCATCCTTTTCCTGTTGCATCCTGACCAAAGTAAGCTGCAGCTCTTCTAGATCATCTAATAAGGGAGAAGTGGTCATCACAAACAGATCAGGCATAGGTGTTTCCCGAGAATACGTCATATTTAACTGAATAACTCTCGTTTGGACCCACTGAAGACATGGCTACAAAGAAAGAGCACCCCTAGGTCCCAAATCCTTCCTACTCTTCTTATGAATGTGACGCCAGGCCTTCGCAATCTGCTCCCTAGCTTCCATATGGTCTTCTCCCTCCTTCAGAAAGAAACTACTCAAATGAATACTATTTGGTTTATTCCTCATCGGATAACCAAGCTATCGTCGTGCAAGAACAGGGTTATAGTTAATTCCTCCCTTTGTACCAAGAAGAGGTACATTGGGGAAACTACCACAATTGTCAATAATCTCTATATCCTGGTAAGCTCGATGATACCAATAAATATCTGAGTGAGTAAGTGCCATGATCTTAGGAGCCCAACGAGGTTCCTTCTTGACATCCCAAAAAGCATCAGACTGAGGTATATGAGAGATAAACCACTGGTACAACAAAGGCGTGCAAGAGACAATCATCCATCCATGATAAGAATTCCAAAGATGAATAGAGTAATAAGAATCACCCAACAAGGTAGGAATTGGGTTTCCAATCATGAAGATCCTGATAGCATTAATGTCAACAAACTTGTCCACATTAGGAAATAAGAACAACCCGTAAGCAAGTAGTGAAAAGATGGCCTCAAAAGCGACTGTACTCTTCATCCTGGAAAAGTAACGAGATTTCTCCAATAAGAACTGAGCTGATAATCCTCTAATCCCTCCTTTAATAGTCATATGGGCTTCCACCTCATACTTCCCCAGATGAATCAAAGTAGCAATCTCATGTGGTTTTGGCTCACCCTCCAAACCAGTAAAAGGAACACGATCGGTAACAGGTAAATGCAACAGATAAGAATACTCCTCCATTGTAGGCATCAACTGATAGTCGAAAAAAGTAAAGCAATGATACATCGGATCATGGAACTGGACCAAGGTCAAGAGAATACCCTCCTTCATCTTCATGAGAGGAATATTGGATCCATACTTCTTCCAAAAATCGGCAGAACACTCGATCTCGGGAATTAGACTGATAAACTCATCTATCTTGGGATCCTTGAAACTGTACTTCCCGGTCTTTATCTTTCCAGAATCCATGGTTATAAAGTACTTGAGATATTCATAAATGGTCAACCTTTAAATCCCTTGAAATATGATCTCTCCAAAAGATGCTTATGAGTGCATGGATGCATGATGCATCAATCACACACAAGATCACACATATAGGGTTCATAGGTTCAACGTCACGAGCATGAGGTCGAAGGTGCTACCCATAAGGTATTGGTCTAAAAGTTATCACCTGCCGAACAAGGCTCTAGAGGTTCCCAGAGTCTACATCCTTCCTTTGGATATTACTAACTTCCCGATTAACTCAGTAATTAGTAATATTCTCAAGAAAAACTCATCAGAGCGTAGTATCGCGTGACAACCATTTCCGAATTACATCCGTTATAGCTTCTGCACTATACTAAAAGGCCAAGATGGGTTAGGTATTCTACAGTCCTCAGCTTCAGCAGGCTCCCAGGTTTAAAGCAGTACGTTTTCTCGATTACTAGGTAAATGACACTACAGTCAAAGGGGCTTCCACTGAGTGCGGGATCTCATGCCTCATTTTTTGGGATTAATCCCTCAAAGTTAACATGACTATACTGCCCGTCCTATCTTAAAGTTTTCCCAAGTCTGGGTATAGGACTTATGAGTAATCACTAAGCACCCTGAAAACCAGGAAAATCCAGACAAACATATATACAACATATAACACAAACCATAATAACACATATACAGATATAAACAAAGATAGTCGCAACCCACTTAGGGATGGACCAACAAGAGGTCAATCTTTCCCTAGTAAAGTCGTCATTTTTTTGTGGCGGTAGAAATGTTTAAGACTAAGCCATTAGATTGACTAGACTTATACAAATCAAAATAAAAATCCTCACCGCGCTTTGTTGTTTCCAAAGGAATGCGAAAATAGAGAATAACCCAAAAAGAGGGGGAACGATTCAAGGTAAGGGGGTTGGATATGCAAATGGAAGGTATTAGAACCCTAAACATCTATGGTACTCCGCAAGAACCTCTTTGTAAAATCTGTATATTTTGGCTATGAAAAAAATGTTGTATAAAATAGATGGTGGAGGTGAGAAAAGAAATATATTTATTATTTTTCACCCGCCGCAGTTGCGAACCTTTAGTGTCTACATACCACCTTTTCATGCAATAGGGGATCAAGGTACACGTAGTTCCTCTTTTAAAAATTTTAAAACACAAATGTGTTGGTTAATTTTATGAGATAAAACATCATCGTCATTGTCTGTGTGGAAAACATACCTACTACTCACAATCATGAGAAAGGAGAATTTTCATCATCTCAAAGTGGAGGATATGGCTTGGATTTTAAAATCAACAATGCCTCACTCAACACCCAAGTGGAAAATATCTCTCTTCACTACATATTATAGAAGTATAGTTGTTTGCATCACTACAAGGATTGACAAGAGTTCAATCTTTTGAGAAAATTTTAAAGATAAAAGCCAAAGTGGCAAAATGGTTTGAAATGAGATTGATTGACTTTTAGTTTTCTCACAAAATTGTCAGAGTATTATTAAGTTTGTTGAAGTTTATTTATGAAAATGTTTGAAAATGCATGGACCTAAGTCCAAGTTTATTATGAAAGTGGTTCAAGTTTAAAACAAGAAGAGTTTTCAAAAGGAGGGAGAAGATTTTTGAAATTCAAGAAGATGGGAGAAGAAGAAGAGGCTATCCTAAAGCATAAGGTAAAAGCTAGGGATAAGAACCATCTAACCAACAAGAAGCCAATACTTGACACTATGAGCCAAGATAAAATTCCCATTTTTTGGATTGAAACCAAACAAGAAAAAATACTAGACCTCTTGAGAGAATCAAACTTCAAGTGTATTAAGTCTTCACAAAAATTGGGCAGAGTAACAACTGTATACGGGTGAATTCTAGATTACAAACAAAGGGTGTAATCACAATAACCTGTACACAAAACAAACAAACAACCCAATGTCTTGAGGTAAACCTTAAGAGCTCCAGAAAAAATAATCAGATAAGATCACAAGGTCTCCAATCATAGGCCAAGGTTTCTAATCCTAAGTCTAAAAAGTCCAATGCTCCATAATGCCAAGGGTAGTAACTAAATAGTCCAAGTATCATTAAAGATTTTTAGGGTTTATGTTGATTATTAGTTGTCTTCAAAAGAAAAGAAAAAAAGCTCAAGTGAGCAAAATAAAAAATGACAAGAATATAATGGGGCTCAAGTGAGCAAAGATGAAAAATAGCATAAAATGTAAACGCTAAAAGTAAATGATGCATAAAGTAAAGAGCATAAAATAAAAACACAAAACAAAAATAAATTATTAGTGATTAGTGGTTAGTTGGAGGATCATCTTGAAACTTGCATTTGGAACTCATTAGATGATTGGTAGAACCAAAGCCTCCACACAGCAAGTTGCATTTGCTTTTTGTTAAGTATATCATCCATTTGGAATCCTTATGAGTATCATTTAATGATCAACGGTGTTTAAGTGATCCGCGTTGACCAAAGGTGTTGTAGATCCATTAGAGGATTGGTAGAACCAAAGCCTCCACACAATGAATCTAAAGGCTATTGGATCAAAGAGATCAAATTAACATACTTGGGCTTGCAAAAATAAGTTTGGGCCACGAATGATCATTTATTTGAATCGGGACAAAATTTAGCGCTATGTTAAGCAATCGTAAGTGGACTTATATAGAAGTCGCACCTATTTTGAGGCCGATCAATAGCAATTTATGCACCATTTGTTTTGAGGCATGATATAAAGATCATGCTCCAATAACATTTAGTGCAATAAGAAGATGATGAGATAAAGAGAGGTGGGAGAGAATATACAAACCACTTATGGATTAAATTTAATCAAACTATTATTAAAATCATTCATCCATTTTGTGGAGTTAGAGTCAACACCATGGATCCAATGATGTTGATAAAGTTCATGATCAAAAATTTATCCCAAGATCAGCCAGAAAATAATCACAAAATAATATTACATTTTAATATATACAAAAAGGTTTAAAAATAATGTTTAAAAATAGAAATAAAAGAGAAAAATGTCAACAATGTTCAAATTAATCAAGAAATAAAAAGTAAGACCATAGAAAAATCAGAAATGAACTAAAATAATTTTAATAATTTTTTGATTATTTTTTAAAGTTAGAAACTATTTTAAAATTTAAAGAAATGGGTGAAATAAACCAAAAATGATAAAAAATAGCAAAGTCAGAAACAAAAACAAAATAAAGCCACCAATATTTTATCACTATATCATTGGATCATTCCATAGTTTTTCAGAATTTAAAAATGCATAAAAGTATTTTTAAACATTTAAAACAATTCCAATAAAGTGTAAATTTATAAAAAAAATACCAAAACACAAAATTAAATTGTGAAAAAATAAAAATCAGAAAGAGAATAATCAAAAATATTTTTCATAATTTTTTCAAATTTTTTGGACTAAAAATGAGTTTTCTATGATTTTTTGAAGTTTAAAACAATTAATTATAAAACTCAGAAAAGAAAAGTAAAAAATATGTGGACCATTGGATGAGAGTCAAAAAGCGTTAGTAATCAAATCCAGGGAATCTGGCGCGCTGTGCATATCATGGTCATTAGTGAATAAAGCACTGAATCAGAAATAAAATCAGAATTCAAAAATAACAAGTGGCGTGCCATCATTATTTGGAAGATGACACGTTGGTCATCTTCAACCTCCAGCCAACGTGAATTGCAGGTCTCTCAAACTATAAAATCAAAAGTTCAGACCTATGCCATTTGCTTCGTCTCTTCAAGACGAAGACAATCACACCCTCGCGCTAAATTTATATAAACTGTAGCTCAAGCAATTTGGAAAGAAAGTTTTGAAAAGGGATTTGAAATTTCATGGTCAAAACGTGTTTCCAATAAGAAGTAAGTATTGCGACTAGAACCAGGGCAATGAGAGCATCACAATGATATCAACGCTTTGAAGAATTAATAAAGGAATCTACCTATTAAAGTTGAGTTGCAGAGCTCTGAAACTGGACTTCTATGGAGCAATATAGGGCACGATTCTTGAATGTAATTATATGATTAGCTTCAGGGAAGATCAAGGAAGGTGAATTGATGAAAAATGGATTGAAAAAGGCTTGAGAATGGATTTCGAAGTTGCTGAATTCTGAGTTAGGGAACAAGTTTGGCAGGGTGATTCTGGCTATCCAAGCTTGAGAAAACGAATGGGATAGTTCATGTATTTATAAGATAAGCAAATGGGATCAAAAGGAAGAGTGAATGATGCATTTTGGAGGGAATTCCTGCAAACCTGATGCACGAGTGAAGTGTGATCTGATTTTCACCAAAACTCATCCAATCCTTGTGTTTTGAGGTGCTAAACAAACCTGGAACTTCACTAAACATGTTTAGAGGCAAAAACACGTGGAAAACTTGTGATTAGAGGCCACATTATGGATTTCAAAATTCAGACTTGGTGAGAAATTCAGTTTCAAAGTGCCAACTTTTGACCAATGGCATTTTCAACTCAAGGGATCTTAGGGCATGATTCTCAATGCTTTAGAAAGGTGAGGTTTCAAGATTTGCAATGGAAAAAGAATGGAATCAAATGGATGCTTGAGCTGAAAGTTATGTTTAGTCGAAGTTGAGGAAAAAGGGTTGACTTTCCATACTTAGAAATATTTCAAAAATTTTCTTCAAAAGTGACCTATAATGTCTTGCATCTAAACATATCCTTCCACTTGGAATTTTCTATTGACCAAAAAATATGGCATGAATTAGATATCTTGAACAAAACTTTGAAACTTGAACCATTCATAATCTCCAAAAATTGAGAAAGTTATGACTTGTTGAAGTTGGAAAAATTTCATGAAATGACCTATAATCTTTTGTATCCTTAAGGAAACTTCCATCCATTTTCTCACTTTTCACATGAAAGAAGGCATAAAGTTCACATCCTCAAGATAATTATGGAAAAAAAATGGGCTCAAGTTGATAAAAATTGACCAAGTTATGATCATTTGAAGTCACACATGAGAAATTGGGGGTTCATCTGAAGGACTTGTGATCTTTCTTCATCATCAAGCTTCTTCCACATGAAAAATCCTTGGAAATTTTGAAGTGATTTGATGATATCCCTTTAAAGAGAAGGATGTATTTAGAATCACTCAAAAATACCAAAAGATGGGCAAGATATACTCCTTTGAAGTTCAAAACCCTAGTTCCCAGATTAAGAAGCATGCCTTGAGGAACTTTGATAATTTTGAACAAACTTCTTCTACCAAAACAAATGCTTTGTAAATATAAGTTGTTGAGGATGATAATGAGAACTCATAGCAACCACAAACCACTTCCATATCTTGATAATTGAGAGAAATATGCACTTGTAACCAATGGGAACAAGACCTTGTCCAACCATGAATATTTTTCAATCAACCCCTTGTACTTTTTGGATCAAATCTTGATAACTTGGAAATGTAGTGAACCAAAATAACCTTGCCATTCCATCCCTTCCAAAACAACTTCAATGGCGAGGTTTGGAATTCTCAAGCTTCATTGACTAGGTCATGAAAATAAACTCATGAACCCATAGAGCAACTTGCTGAATCTTATTGCCTTTACCTACATGAGTAAAAAGAAAGACAATCCAACATTGCATTTCATTAATTAAAATAAGAAATCAAGACAAAAATATTCATGATCACAAAAGAACACAAGTCAAGGTGCTTGGTGATTACTCAAAGAGCAAAGCTAAGTATAGGAAGGGGAACCAATAATTCTAATGTGATCTTGTTGTGATTGAATCAAAATGGTATGACGAAGGGATCTTATGGGCAAAAATTGGGGGACAACAGCTGCCCTTATTTAAGTTTCTTCTATCCAGAGATACGGAGGTTAAAAATCTTCGTGTCGACCCGATCGAAGATACTTAAATATAAAACTAACCATATTTTTGGCCCTAAGATGCCATGCAAATGTTTATGATCATGAATGCATATGAACAAAACCAAAGAGACACAGAACACCATTGGGGATGTAACAATGATAAAGAAAAAAGAGAGCTACCCGACCCAGAGAGGATGGTAAAATGGTCAAAGGATACACCAACTCCTACTGGAGATAAAGCTACCAACATTCACTAAAGGTAGAATGAGGAAAGAAATAACAACACCGATGTTCACTGACAGTGAGCTACCAACGTTCACTGAGGGTAGTAGGAAAAGAAATATCATAGCATCGCCGTACACTGACGATGAACTACTAAATTTCACTGAGGGTAGCAAAAAGATAACAAACACCAACTTTCACTGATGGTGATCTACCAACTTTCACTAAAGGTAGAAAGAGAATATATCATAGAACCACTGTTCACTGACGATGAACTACCAACATTCACTGAGGGTAGCAAAAAGATATCAAACACCAATTTTCACTGATGGTGATCTACCAACTTTCACTAAAGATAGAAAGAGAAAATATCATAGCACCGCCTTTCACTGATGATGAACTACCAACGTTCACTAAGAGTAGCAAAAAGATAACAAACACCAACTTTCACTGACGGTGATCTACCAACTTTCACTGAAGGTAGAAAGAGAAAATATCATAGAACCTCCGTTCACCCATGATGAACTACCAACGTTCACTGAGGGTAGCAAAAAGATAACAAACACCAACTTTCACTGATGGTGACGTACCAACTTTCACTGAAGGTAGAAAGAGAATATATCATAGCACCGTCGTTCACTGACGATGAACTACCAGAGATCACTGAGGGTAGCAAAAAGATAACAAACACCAACTTTCACTGATGGTGATCTACCAACTTTCACTGAAGGTAGAAAGAGAATATATCATAGCATCGCCGTTCACTGACGCTGAACTACCAACGTTCACTGAGGGTAGCAAAAAGATAACAAGTTTCCCTAAAATTATGGAATTTCTACTAGAACGGGTCTCAACTTCTTCTTTAACCGAGGCACTTTGCCTGGAAAGGGTAATATGTAAGCTGTCTCAAATAAAGAGACTTCCACTTGCGAAGATTTCATAGAGAAGACATGGTTGAACATTGAACATTGAAGACATGGTTGCCAAAGCGTCAACCAACTAGTTTCTTCCCTAGGGAAGTGCTCAAAAGTGATCTCTTCGAAGTAAGGAATTAGGGATAGCACAAGATCCTTGTAAGGGATAAGATTAGGGTGTTTAGTGTCCCAATATCCTTTTACTTGGCTGATCACTAGGGCGGAATCTACGAACACATCCAAATGCTTGATCCTTAAGTCAATAGCAGCTTTCAGACCTAAGATGCATGCTTCATACTCGACCATATTGTTTGTGGAATGGAAGCATAGCGTGGCAGTTAAAGGAGTGTGGAAAACTTTAGGAGAGATGATCACATCATCAATTCCATTACCTAAGGCGTTGGAAGCCCCATCGAATACCATAGTCCATCAGGATCCTTGTTCAGGTCCGTCATATGGTCCAGGTTTCGCATAGTCGGTTACCAGCATGATGTTCTCATCAGGGAAGTCAAAGTTCATTGACTGATAATCATCCATAGCTTTATGGTCCAAATGATCTACTAGTACACTTCCTTTGATGGCCTTTTGTGTTGTTTATTGAATGTCGTACTCAGTCAAGATCATTTGCCATCTGGTTATCCGTTCGGAAAGGGAAGGTTTCTCAAAGATGTACTTAATTGGGTCCGTCTTAGAAATCAACAGAGTGGTATGAGTCAACATATACTGTCTTAGCCGGCGAGCAGCCCATGCCAGAGCGCAACAAGTTTTCTCGAGCAGTAAATATCTGGTTTCACAGTCGGTAAACTTTTTGCTCAGGTAATAAATAGCATGCTCTTTTCAGCCAGACTCGTCATGTTTGCCCAAAACACACCCCATAGAGTTCTCTAGTACTGTCAAGTATATGATCAAGGGACTTCCTTCAACTGGAGGCATGAGAATATGAGGTTCTTTTAGATATTCCTTGATTTTATCGAAGGCGGCTTGGCATTCATCATTCCATCTGACTACCTAATCTTTCTTCAAGAGTTTTAAGAGTGGCTCACAAGTAGCAGTTAAGTGTGATATGAAGAGAGCAATGTAATTGAGACGACCCAAAAATCATCTGACTTCTTTTTCAGAATGAGGGACTGGCACTTCTTGGATGGCCTTTACCTTGGCAGGATCAAATTTAATGTCTTTATTACTGACAACAAATCCTAGAAGCTTTCCAGGTCGTACTCCAAACGTGCACTTGTTAGGGTTTAACCTTAGCTTGTACTTTTTCAGCCTTTCGAATAGTTTGTACAGGTGATCGAGATGTTCTTCTTCGGTCTGTGATCTGGAAATCATATCATCCACATCTACCTCTATCTCATGATGAATCATGTCATGAAATAAATCTACCATAACCCTTTGATATGTTGCCCCTGCATTCTTTAATCCGAACGGCATGAACTTGTAGAATAAGGTGCCTCATTGCGTGACGAAAGTTGTCTTCTCCATGTCTTTGGGAGCCATCCTTATTTGATTATAGCCTAAGAAGCCATCCATGAAAGAGAAGACATTATGCTGAGCAGTATTATCAACTAAGACGTTAATGTGTGGTAGAGGGAAGTTATCCTTGGGCTTGCCCTATTCAGATCCCTATAGTCTACGCACATGTGAACTTTTCTGTCCTTTTTCGGCACCAACACCATATTATCAACCCATTGGGGATAGGATGTCACAGCTAGGAACCCTGCATCAAACTGTTTCATCACTTCAGCTTTTATCTTTTCAGACATATTAGGCCTCATACAACGAACCTTTTGTTTGACAGGCGGACAATCTTCTTTTGTTGCAAGACGATGAACTACGATGTTGGTATCCAACCCAGACATATCTTTATAATACCAAGCAAATACTTTCACATAATCATGCAACATCTGAACCAACCTTCTCTTGACACCGCTTTCCAAGTTAGCACCAATCTTGATTTCCTTCTTATCTGACTCAGTACCTAGGTTGATAACTTCAACTGACTCTTTGTGCCGTTGAATAGCTTTTTCCTCTTGTAATAGAAGTCTGGCTAGTTCTCCTGGTATGTCACAATATTCCTCGCCTTCGTGTTCGTCTTGGTTGATAAGACATTCAAATTTATAATCGGAAATAGTAGAGTCATTGGCAATAGGATCCAAAGTGGATGTGGACATGCAAGAGTGTGTATGTGTGCATGTAAGATACATGGCTATTTTTTTGAAAAATGTATTTGCAAGAAAGGAAAGATAATGAACACAAATATTTGAATGCAAAAGAGTCCAATGTACTGAATGATCATATGATTAGATGGACATAAATAAAACCCTTGACAAATGGACCAAAGTGCCCCGGGCCAGGCAAATGGCTGAAAAGTCATTGTTAAAATATTACAGGCAACATGTTCTTGAATTAAAAGAATAGAAATAATAAGTAGATTACTCATCAATGAAGGATATAGGCACAAAGTCCTTTGTACGCCAATTATTAAGCTCCGTTGTAGTTGGATACACCCACTCTTCAAATTCAGCCTCTTCATCAGAATCACCCATGGTGTTGACTTCATGGCTTCCAATGCGGAAAGGTGGCTTTCCAGCACGAGCACGCCTCACTTCTTTATGAGATTTGACAGTGAAGCCCAAACCAAACTTGTCCGTTTTGAATGGTATATCAAGGAGTTGTCCCCAAGTATCGCAGTTTCCTTCTTCAATTGCTGCACATGCGTCTTTGACTGAAACCATCTTTGGTGTGGCCTTAACAGCTTTAGACTCATTAGAAGAACATTTGGTAGCAGCAATCATCGGTGGTACAACCTCAAAGGCTTGACACGGGGTCTTAATGAATTCTCCATCCATCTCTACGTACTTGAAAGAGTTAAGGTGGCTTACAATAAACTCTTCTTCCCCACAGACGGTGACTATTCTGCCCTTGACTGGATATTTGAGTTTCTGGTGGAGGGTTGAGGTTACTGCCCCAGCCTTATGGATCCACGGGCGACCTAACAGACAAGAATAGGCAGGACGAATATCAATAAACATAGAAGGTGGAGTTGAAGATTTGGGAACCCACTTTGATTGGAAGATCTACCTCCCCATGGACAGTCCTCTTTGACCCGTCAAATGCCCTTACAATGATATCGCTTGGCTTCAAGACTAAACCCTCACAGTCATGACGGTCTAAAGCCCCCTTGGGTAATACATTCAGAGAAGAACCAATGTCGACTAGCACATGTTCTAAGGTAGTCCCTTTGCACTCGACAGAAACACGTAAAGCTTTGTTGTTATGATTCTTCCCGAGAGGTGTTAAGTCAGCATCTGAAAATCCCAAGCCGTTATCAACTATCAGGCTAGCCAAGCAATTCTCAAATTGGTCTGTTGTTGTCTCATAAGGGACATGAGCCTTTTTCAGAAACTTGATTAATGTTCGAGCATGGGCATCGAAGCAAAGCAACAATGACAAAATTGAAATCTTAGAAGGGGTTTGTCCCAACTATTCTACAATCTTGAAGTCACTTCTTTTTATGATCTTCAAAATATCGTCCATCTCGCGAGCGGAGGGTTCCTCATCAGCTACATCCTTGGAGGGTACTTCAATCATATCAGGCTCAACAACCTTCTCCTTCCCTCTTGTATCTGTACTTGGCTTGGCAGCAGTAATGCGGATAGGCGTCTTTGTAACAACTGGTGGTGAGATATTGTGTTAAAATATTCTGCCAGTTCTAGTTATTTTGCTTGAGCTAACTATGTTGCCAAAATTGTCATCTTTTTCGTCTTCGATCCAGGCATCTTTTTTAATCCCATGATAGAACACCTCAGCACCATAATTCCATGGTACCGCTTTGTTTGAAGAGTAGGGGATTGGTCCGGGATTGGTAATTATTAAGGGGGCAATAATGGGTTCATTTGAAATCTTAATAGGACCTTTGGAGGTGATCCTAAGAGGCTTGTTTGAGATGGTGATAATGGAGAGGTCTTCACATTTGTTAATCAAACTCTTGGCAAGTGGAGTCTTTTCAAATAGAATTTCGTGGCTATCCATTAGGCGTTGTATGCCTTTATTCATCCCTTCATATCCATTGAGTTGTCTTGTACAACACACATAGTCTTTCACACAGCCAGGGAAGATCCCAGCTTTCAATAAATTGTTCTTGATTACATTCAATGGAGTAGTCAATTCTTCAACAGAGGCAACAAAAATTGTATCTTCAACAGCATTAACACCTTTGTCATGCTTCGGTATTGGAGAAGTGATTACATTCGGTGTTGGAGGAGGATTAAATTTAATAGTTTTGTTATCAATCAAATCCTGCATTTTGTTCTTCAAGGCCCAACACTGGTCGGTCTCGTGCCCTAGGCTGCTTGAATGATAAGCACACTTAGCATTCGAGTTATACTTTGGTGACAAGGTGTTAGGGTTGGAAGGAGGATTGCGCAATGTCACTAAATTAGCCTTGAGAAAATGTTGAAGGGCTTGAGACAGCGACATGCCTAACCTCGTAAGTTGTCTTCTTGGAGTTTCAAAATTTTGATGATTTGCAGATGATCTTGGATTAGGAGTTGGATTGGAGATTCGAACAACATTGACAGACGGGTAATTGTTCTTATTGGTATGAGCCCTTGCTCCATACACAACATTGACTTCCTTCTTTGCAGCAAAAGGTTTCTTAATAGGATTGGGAGTGGAGGTAGATGCCACAGAGATCTTTCCGCATTTGATGCCACTTTCAACTATTTCGCCGGTTAAGATCAATTCGGTGAAACCAGAAGAAGAGCAGCCAACCAACAGATTAAAGAAAGAACCAAATAAAGTGCCCACGAACATGTCGATGTGCTCCCTATCAGTCAAGGGAGGTTGGACCCTACTAGCAAGGTATCTCCACTTTTGTGCATATTCCTTAAATCCTTCATTCTTCCCCATGGTCATATCTTGCAACTGAACCCTCGTTGGCGCCAAGTCGGTGTTGTACTGATACGGATGGTAGAAGGCAGTAGCTAAATACTCCCAAGTATTGATACGAGAACCATCTAACTGATAAAACCATTCAAGTTGTGTTCCAGCCAAGATCTCTTGGAAAAAAAGAACCCATAGCTTCTTATCAGCAGTATGCGGCTGCATCTTGCGCACATAAGATTTCAAATGGACTTTTGGATAAGAAACCCCATTTTACTTTGCAAAGTTTGGTATTTTGAATTTTTGGGGAATGACTACCCCAGAGATCAAACCCAAATCATCAAAATCTAAATCGGGGACGGCTTGGATTTCAACAGCTTTCAATCTGTCTTCTAACTGTTTGTATTTGATATCAGCGGGTGGATACTACTCGTTGAAATAATCATCATCGCATATTTGATCATTGATACAGTCAGCCTGAGTACTCTTGACTTCACCAATCTAGTTCTCGTCCTCTTCAGATGAATCTTCTCCTACTGGGATTTGACGGATTGTCTCCTTGAACCTTCTACCCATGTTGAGTAGAGCTTTCTTCTTTAGATTCTTCTTAACGTCCAGCAAAGCCATCATATCTTGTTTCCCCTTGGCTAGGTCTAGTAGAGCTTCCTGAAACTGAGAATTATGGGCTTGGAGATCCGTCACAGTGTTCTCTAGATCCATCTTGCTGAAATAAATAACAAACAGATAAGGAAACCTGTTATGCGAAAACCTGTTATGTTATGATGCATGGAATATGCACATGCAAATGATTTCAAGGATTAATGAAATTTAAATTTGTATAGATAAAAGAAATGAACAAACGTTAATTCTCATTAGACAAAACAAGAAAGATTACATCATGCCTCTTGGGCTTACAAAAGAACTTTCTAAGATAAAAAGACTGAACGCATCCTTTTCGGTGCGAGATAAGCGTTCACACTTTTCTCTTCTTGTAATTGCTTTGTAAGCTCCAAGACCCTCTTTTCACTAGCATTAAACTAAGCCTCGAAAGTATCTCGTTCTTCCTTCAGCTGGATCCAACCCTTTTGTAAGTCTTCGAGAGAGGTAGGCATGTCGGGATGGAGGGTAGTGTAGGGAACATCTCCTTCGACTACATGCTCCACGATGACTGGTAAGATGGAGGGATAAGGCATCACAAGTTTCTGAGCACGAGCTCGTGCCTATTTAAGGTAAGGCTCGAGGGGAATGGAATTATTGTGTCCTAGTGTCTTGCTATCTACCTTGTTCAACATCCTCCAAGCTCGGATAAATTTATGGCGGTGACCTTGATAATCGCTCTCGTAGTCAAATACTAAACCTTGAATAAGCATCTCGTGTGGACCATCCCTTCGGGCGTAACCAAACTGTCTTAAGGCTAAGCAGGGGTTGTAGGTGATACCTCCTCTAATTCTAAGCAAAGGGATATTAGGGAATTCTCCACAACGGTCGATGATAGTAACATTCTCCAAAGAGCGGGAACACCAATGAATATCTGAATGTCTGAGCGTCATCAACCTATGGGACCACCTTAAACCTTGTTCATTTTTCAGTATAGATTGGGGAAGATGCGAAATAAACCATCTTTCCAAGAGAGGAGTACAACACATAAGGATACCTCTTTTCGTCATAGTACGAGTTTGAAAGAAATGTAGGATGTCTCCTAACAAAGTAGGCACCGGGTTACGAGACATGAAGATTTTGACGACATTCACATCTATGAGTTGGTCAGGATTTTGAAACAAAACCATCCCATAGATGAGGAGAGCCACAATTTCCTCAAAGGCTTGCAAATCCAAAGAGTTCCAACAGTTTTGGGCTTTCTCAAACAAGAACTTTGCTAGGAAACCTTTGACACCACTCCTTGTTTCCCAATTAGTTGTGATATCAGATGGTTGCAAGTGCAGAGCTTGAGCAATCTCTTCTGGCTTTAGATCTCTTTTCGTACCATTGAAAGGTAGTTGATTGAGAATGGGAATCCTCAAGAGTTGGGAGAATTCTTCCAAAGTCGGCACAAGTTGATAATCGGGAAATGTGAAGCAATGGTGTAGAGGATCAAAGAACTGAAAGAGCACCTTCATCATGTCTTCATCAGTGTTAGAGGTGACCAAGTTTAGTAGGCGACCATGTTTTTCGGTAAATGGAGAATTTTCAGGAATCCTTGAAGCTAACTCTTTAAGTTGAGGAGGGATCCTTAAAAGATTGACTTGAATGGTTTTCCTATGAATAGAATCCATGTCCTACAAAATAGAACAAAGATAAATCCCAAAAATCCTTGAAATGGTTAGTGAGTATGAGTATGATGTTATGATGTTTATGATGTTATGTATAAGTAAATATATATACAAACAAAGCAAACAAGTCCTTAGGTTTAGGCTTTCATGGAGTCTCATAGGTAAGTACCCTCTTGAAGTTTAGTTGGCTCAAACCTGTCCTAGAAATAGTAACCGGGTTCTAAGGAGCTCAATATCACTGGTTTGTTTTCTCGGGCATTGTTTCAGCGCAAGCCTCTTTAATGGAGACCAGAATATCCCAAAAAACCAAACCTCAATGAGTGTAGTATCGAGTATCTACCAACTTCGGACTGCACCAAAGTCGGTCATCTCACTACGTCCTAAAGGCCAAGTTGGTCAAGTAAAGGTTCTAAAAGTTCATTAGTGCTTCATGACATCACTCAGCGGCCCCGTATTCTCCTTGAGTACTCAAGGGCTACCCGTACCTACAAATATGTCGCACTAACATAGCTATTGCTTAGACCGTGTCGGTATACCCCGTACAGTTTCCACAATTTATTGCTACTTACCTATAAGGTATCCCAAATCAGGGTAGAGGATTCAAACCCAAACAAAAAACCATAATTTAAAGCATACATGTCAAACAAAGAAAGCAAGTAAATGTGATCTAGCCCTAAGGTAACCCCACTTTTAGTAATTCCCCAGCAGAGTCGCCAGTTCCGTGATACAGTGGGAGAACTAACTTGGTTGTTTTGCATTGTATCGCAAATGTTGTGTAGCAAGAGTCGCCATCAACTTTTCGTTTATCCAAAAGGAAAGGTGAAAAAGTACAGGAAAGACCTTTGAGATTATTTCTTGAGTTCGGGGGGTATATTATGAAAAGGGAAGCTATTAGCACCCTTTTCATCCATGGTTTTCCATGGGATCTTAGTTACTTGCTAGATCACTTGATTTTGTTTGAAATTGTGCTTTGTGTTGTTTTTTTAAAGTACTTTTGAAAAGGTGCCATCGTTTAGGCAATATTTGTAATGATTCTCGTTCGTAAGAATGTATACAAAATGTTGATCTTTTGAAAATGTTTTCAAGTTTGAAAGGTGTTTTTGAAAGTGTTGGTGTTTGTTTTGAAAATAGCAAGGATGTTTTTGTTTTGAAATTGAGCAAGTAACTAGGAACAATCTACCTACTCAAAAGTTGATTTTATCTTCTCATACAAATTCTAATTACTAGAATTTATATAAAGCGAAAAATTTCGAAAAGTAAAATTACTACGCTATTACATCATTAGGGGAGGGGGGTGTACAAATTTACAAATGGGAATTGCAAGAAAATTAAACCTAATCATCTATTACAAACATATTGAATATTGTAAAAAATTGAAAATAAAATGCAATAATATAAATGGAAAAGGAAATGGTTTTTATTGTTTTTATGAAAGGGTTTTGTCTTGACCTAAATAAAGGAAATGATTAATTAAAATTAAATAAAATTAACTTAAAATAATTAAGAAAAGAAACTAATTTGAAAAGGATTTTTTGGGGTTTTTTATGAAAACGTTTTAAATTAATGAAAATAAAATAAAGATTAATTAATTAAAATAACCTAAGTTCTAAATTAATTTTAACTAAAAAAATAAAATAATACACTAATTTATCTTAAGTCTAAAAATTATTTACTTAAGAAAAAAAAGAAATTAATTTGTTTTAGAAAAATGTTTTTTTAGTCTTTTGGTTTTATAGAGAAAATAAATATATAAGTATGACTAATAAATAAATAAAAAATATTTTTTAGATTTTTTATATGATTTATGAAAATAATGATAATAATAATAATAAAAATATTAATAATAATAATAATAATAATAATAATAATAATAATAAAGAAAAATAAAATTAAAATAAAAATATAAAGAAAAGTCAGGGGGGTTAGAAAATGAAACAGGGAGTAAAATAAGCAAAAAAGGCCTGGCCTAACAAAGGGGAGCCCAACGCTGCAAACAAACAATGTGAAAATGTGGAAAGGAAAAAAGGAAAAGGCAGCACTGGGTCTTGAATCCGTGACCTTGAGGTTACCAGCGCGCTGCCTTACCACCGGGGTGGCTATACATCCGTTAATATAACTGAAACGATAAATATATAATACAAAACGTGCCCTGATTACACTTCATCTTCAACCTCCAGCCAAAGGACCTGTATCTTCTTCATCTCTCAACAAAAATGAAAAGTTCAAACATGAAAGTTGTGGCATTTCTTCTCACGAATCCAACCATGT
Source organism: Vicia faba (assembly GCA_948472305.1). Classification (NCBI taxonomy): domain Eukaryota; kingdom Viridiplantae; phylum Streptophyta; class Magnoliopsida; order Fabales; family Fabaceae; genus Vicia; species Vicia faba. Next base: position 74,002,606 of record OX451736.1, on the reverse strand, counting down.
AAATAACTTAAGCTAAAAGTCAAAGATGAATGAGAATTTTTCTGGCCCTAATTCAAAACCTAAAAATTTCAGAAAACTTCAACTCTAAAATTCTCTAAGCTCAGGCCATATAAATGCAAACTATGGATATGTACAGCTTCGTGACAATGGTATCTACATTTTATCTTCCCAAATGCAAACCTAACAATGCCTAAATATGAAGATAGAAATTCAAGAAAAATACCTCAAAACTGGAAATCGTGAAATGGATTTGAGCTTGTTTCAGGCAGTGGTGATGATCAGGTTAGCTTCCTTAGACCTCTAGGAAGCTAATGCAATGGCTGGCTTGAGTTGAGAGTGGCTGAAATGGCATGGAGAAGTCCAACTGCAATGCTCTGTTTTTGGCTATGGAAGTTGATGAAGATGATGTTACAGTCTGCAAACAGGGACAAGGATGGTTTGTATTTGATATGAGGAAGCTTTTGAAACTAAAAGGCCTAGAAATGCACGAGTGGTTTTGAAGATTGAAGTTCAAAATCAGAAATGACACAAAAATGGAGGTTTTGTGAAATCTGAGTTTTCAGGGTGTTTCTGAGCTTGTATATTCATGTGTTAGCTTGCAAATAACTTGTATAGTTATATGAAAAAGGTTAGAGGGTTTGAAGTTGACAGAACTGTGAGATATATAGTTATGGCTATGTTACTTGATTTTGAAGAAAAGTGAGAAAACAAGTTTAATTGTGTAGTACAAGCATGGCCTGAGTTTATGGGAGGTTCTAGACATGTTGCTTTTTCCTTTGACATTGCTTGTGTTCAGATGAAACAAGTTAGGATCTCTATGCATTGACTTTGTGATTAAAGTCACTTTTCTAAAATGGAAGTGTGAACTTTGTTCCATTAATGGAATAATCACTTGAACAAAGACTCAAACACTTGGATCATAGCTAAAATAGTTGTGTAATCTTCTGATTATGGATATATTTAGAGGTTATAAGCCTGAAAAGTAAGATTCATGCAGCATAGGCTTGGATTTGAATTCTTGTTCATCATGAAATGGCTTGTAATTCAAGTTTGAAAACTCTAACTTCATCTCTTCGATTTTCCTTGCTCACAAATGATCTCAAGGAGTTCTTTGACATTTTAGAAATCTTGTAATGTTCTACACAACCCCTATTTGAATCACTTTTGAAAATTCCCCTTGGAACTATATGAAAAAGTTCCATGAAGTTAGGTCAAAATCCTGACTAAAACTAGGGCAAAATTTCACTAAGTGTTCAATTTTAAGACTATGACTTTATGAATTAATAACTTGAGATCCAAGAATTTTTAGAAGAAGTTGCATAAATAAATTTTGTATGTATCATGGATATCTACAAATTTCATGTTTAAAGTTTCTTCTGAATCATCTTGCATCATGGTGAAAATTGGCTCAAAGTTATGAAAAAACATGAAGTTTTAAACACTTAGAAAAATTTCTAAGTTAGAAAACATTGACTTTTCAAAATGAAATCTTGAATTTTTGATTTCTTTATGAATAAGTTTCATATTTTGACATGTTTTGATGAATTGTGATCTTTGGCAATTAACTTTGACCAAAAAGTCAAAGTTTGAATTTTCAGTGTACAATTGACTTTTGATCAGTTGACTGAAAATTTACTATCAATCCAATTGATCTTGAGAAATGTTTTAGGTCATTCCATTAGGTCAAAAAGATGAAATTGGACTCTTGAGATCATTCTTCAAACCAATTGATCATTTTCTAGGTCAAAAATCAGAAATTGCCCTTTCTCAGTCAAAACCCTAATTTTGACCATTTTGCCCTTTTGATGATTTGATAATATTTCTTGAGGAATTGCGGTCCAAACTTAATAAAATGATACATATGAGTTTATAATGTTTATTTGGATAAAAAATTATGAATTTTGACTGTAAATTGGCCATAGTTGACTTTTTCCCCAATACAGTTGATTTTTAGGTCAACTGCTCAATTGACTGAGCAAAAGTGTGATCCAAGGCTTGAAACTTGACATGAGAAATCTTGGGGGTCCATAATGATCCATGAAAGTCATATGAAGCATTGAAAGTTCAATTATCCTTTTTCAATCTCAAACCCTAATTTTGGTCATCAGTGCTTAAGGAGGTGTCTTGAGTTGATCAACCCTAGTGCAATCTTGAACCAAGAGAGATCTTTGTGAGGAAATATTTGATAAATGAGAGGGAAAATTTTGGGGTACAACAGCTTCCCCTGTTCAATCTTCTTAAACCTGAAGAGTTAGATTGGCGGATCCGCCATTCGTGACTTGAAGGTGAAAGATGATTGAACACTAAAGTGCCCATAAATCTGCACTCGAAGATGGATGGTGAATGGGCTTATAGATGCCATTTGGAGGAATGTTGGTAAAAACTGGAAGAAGTATCAGCATAAATATTTTGTGGATTTATACTAAATCTTGATGTTTTACCTGTGAGAAAAAGAGAGTAAAATGCAGATGCCTGCATGATGTTCACCAGATGTGGTATTATGTTAAATGCATATGGTATGTACATGCTATGATGTATGAATGTGAGATGTATGTTTTTGTTCGGGAAAATAAATCCTTGACTGCTGCTAAGGAAATTCTAGGGGGTTGAATCCTGATTGCCGTTGGGGATGAAGAAAATGCATATCTTCAAACTTTGTTGAAAGGATGCTTACACTGGACAATATCTTTTGAATGTCAGTTGTTATCTGGTCGGATCCAGGCTTCACAATTTGATGAGGATGAAGTTGTCAATTGCTATCTGGTCGGATCCAGGTTTCACGGTAGCTTACTGAGGGAAGAGACGAATTAATTGTTATTTGGTCGGATTCCAGGCTTTGCAAAAAAATTTTCTTGAAATTGAATAGTTATCTGATCGGATCCAGGCTTCACAACAACTTGCTGGGGATACGAAAGTTAAATGTTATCTGGTCGGATCCAGGCTTCGTAGTAACTTAAAGTGGTAACTACTATCTGGTCAGATCCAGGTTTCATGGTTTTTTTTTGGAAAGTTATACTATTATCTGGTCGGGTCCAGGTTTCATGGTTTTTTTTCCGAAAGTTATACTATTATCTGGTCGAGTCTAGACTTCATAGTGTCTCTCTGGGGATCATAGTTAGTTGTTATCTGGTCAGGCTCCAGGTTTCACAATAATCTATTTGAAGAACTGTTATCTGGTTGGGTCCATGATTTGTAGATTTTTCAGGTTGATGAAGTTAATTGCTATCTGGCCGGGTCCAGGTTTCACAATAAACTGTTTGGGGATTTATTTTTTATCTGGTCAGTTTCTAGGTTTCACAATGAATCTCTGAGGATGGTTGTTATCTGGTCGGATCCAGGCTTCACAACAACTTGCTTGAAAAGATGAATTTGAAAACTGATATCTGGTCAGATCCAGGTTTCACAGTAATTTGTTGGGGAAAATTCAAACTCTACTGGGGAAAAGAAGTTAAACCTTGGTCGGGTTGAGTCCAGGTTCTTCTATATCTTTGGAGAGTTAGACTATTATCTGGTCGAGTCCAGGTTTCATAGTATCTTGAAATTAAGGTCAATTGTTATCTAGTCGGGTCTAGGTTTCAGATGCTTAAACTGTTATCTGGCCGGGTCCAAGTTTCAGTAATTCACTAGGGATATTGGCAAACTCTACCGGAGAAGAGGAGTTTTGCTAATGATTTTGTAGGGATTAACTGCTATCTGGTCAGGTCCAGGCTTCGGTAATTAAAGAAGTCAAACTATTATCTGGCCGTGTCCAGGCTTTAGTAATAACTTGAAAATTGTGCTAATATCTGGCCGGGTCCAGGCTTCATAGTATCTTTTTGGAAATAGTAAAGGCTTTGCTGACGGCTTTACTGGGGATCAGGGGTTGTGGCCCTATGTTTTGCAATAATTCAAACTGGAGAGTGTAGACTTAGTCGGGTAGGACATACTCAGCTTGGGGAGGATACACTCAACTGGGGAGGATATACACAGTTGGGGAATAACGGGCTCAGCTCGGGAGGATGGACTATACTGGGGGAATACAAACTCGATTGGGGAGGATGTACTCGGCTGGGGAATTTTGTGGTTCCTCGATTGTTATTGGGGAAATAAACCCTGTTAGGGAAGTGAGTTTCTTTTAGGAAGAGATCCACGAGGCTTTAACTTGTAAAAATCAACTTAGCGAGAGAGAGCTACCAAGAGATTGAGACTCTGGTCGGGTATTATCCTATGCAAAGAGACTTTGTGGGCAACTCCATTGGGAAAGGTTTATTGTAGCTGTCCTTGTGGGGATAATGATAATGAGATAACTCTGTTGGGGATATTTCATATACATTAAAGAGATGCTTGTTGCTACTTAGCAGGACACATGTGCCGAATAGTTTTAATTATGTTCATATGCATATGTTCATTCAATTTTAGTCATTGTACAAATTTGCATTCAAAACAAAGACATAAATTTTGTACTTCAAAGTATATTTGTATTGACATTTTGCCCATGAATAGGAGTTTTTGTACAGAGAGACGGAGATCCTAGTAAGAGGAATTCGTCGAAAGGAAAACAAAATTGAGAATGAAAACAAATAGCCATGTGAAATGATATCATTGCCTTCCAACTCTACTATTTCCCCAATGTCTTCGAATGTACCTTTCCATTGATAGAAGTTGATTGGATTGATCTTGGACCGTTTGAACTTGGACCTTGGTGATAAAATTGACTGTGTTGATTCCACGGGACATAGTCATACGCTTTTAATCCTTAATTTTTGCCTGGACCGCCCTTTCGGGTTTTCAGCCCACCAGGATACCCTTTTTTGCCCAAGCCGCCCTTTCGGGTTTTCAACTTTCTAGGTGTATAATTTATATATTTTTTTCTTCTATTTATCCCTAATTTTTGCCCAAACCTTTTGGTTTGCCGGGATGCCCTTATTTTTCCTAGGTGTGTCAACCTAGCAGGTCTCTTATGCGTAGTATTTTTTAACTATGTCCGCGTTTATAGGATGTGGGAAATCTTCACCATCCATGGTAGTCAGCATCATGGCACCACCAGAGAAAACACTCTTGACAACAAATGACCCTTCATAGGTGGGAGTCCATCTGCCCCTGGGGTCGCCTTGTGGTAGAATGATGCGTTTTATCACCAAGTCACCAACCTGATATACTCGAGGCTTGATCTTTTTATTGAAAGCCTTGATCATCCATTTTTGGTACATCTGACCATGGAAAACAGCAGCTAACCGTTTTTCGTCAATCAAGTTCAGCTGATCAAATCTCGATTGAATCCACTCGTCTTCGCCTAGGCCTGCCTCATTCATAATTCTTAGGGAGGGAATATGAACTTCCACTAGAAAAACAACTTCCATGCCATAGACTAGAGAAAAGGGAGTTTCCCCAGTTGATGTTCTAGCTGAAGTACGGTAGCCATGTAGAGCAAACAGAAACATCTCATGCCAATCCTTATAGGTTACCACCATTTTCTGCACAATCTTCTTGATATTTTTGTTGGCCGCTTCGACTACGCCATTCATTTTCAGTCTATACGAAGAAGAATTGTGATGCTTGATCTTAAACAGAGTGCAAAGCTCAGTGATCATAGCATTGTTGAGGTTAGTCCCATTGTTAATGATGATCCTTTCAGAGATACCATAACGGCAGATGAGGTTGTGTCTGATGAATCTGGCTACCACATTCTTGGTGACTGAGGCAAATGAGACGGCTTCGACCCATTTGGTAAAATAGTCGATAGCAACAAGAATGAAGCAATGTCCGTTGGAAGCGGTGGGCTTGATCTCTCCAATCATGTCAATGCCCCACATTGCAAATGGCCACGGAGCGGTCATGACATTCAGAGGGATTGGAGGCACATGGACCTTGTCAACATAGATTTGGCATTTGTGACAAGTTCTTGAATGTTGATGGCAATCAGTCTCCATTGTTGACCAATAGTAGCTGGCTCTTAAGATTTTCTTAGCCATCGTATGTCCACTTGAGTGAGTACCGAAGAGACCATCGTACATGTCTTCCATGATCTCCTCCGCCTCCTTCTTGTCTATGCATTGGACTAGAGTTGAATCATGATTGCTCTTGAACAATATCCCATTACTTAGGAAGAATTTGGCTGCAAATCTTCGCAAGAACTTTCTGTCATTGATAGACGCCCCCTCTGGATACTCTTGTGCTTCAAGGTATCTCATAACCTCATGGTACCATGGCTTTTTCGCATTGGTGTTGAGCTCATAGCAATGTGCAGGTTCATTGAATCTTTCAATTGTTATCATAGGGGCTTCGTTGTCCCATCTGACCTTGAACATTGAAGACATGGTTGCCAAAGCGTCAGCCAACTTGTTTTCTTCCCTAGGGAAATGCTCAAAATTGATCTCTTCGAAGTAAGGAATTAGGGATAGCACAAGTTCCTTCTAAGGGATAATATTAGGGTGTTTAGTGTCCCAATCTCATTTTACTTGGCTGATCACTAGGGAGGAATCCCTGAACACATCCAAATGCTTGATCCTTAAGTCAATAGCAGCTTTCAGACCTAAGATGCATGCTTCATACTCGGCCATATTGTTTGTGCAATCGAAGCATAGTATGGTAGTGAAAGGAGTGTGGCAACCTTTAGGAGAGATGATCACAACACCAATTCCTTTACCTAAGGCGTTGGAAGCCTATCGAATACCATAGTCCATCGGGATCCTTGTTCAGGTCCGTCATATGGTCCAAGTTTCGCACAGTCGGTTACTAGCATGATGTTCTCATCAGGAAAGTTGAAGTTCATTGACGGATAATCATCCACGGCTTGACGGGGCAAATGATCTTCTAGTACACTTCCTTTGATGGTCTTTTGTGTTGTGTATTGAATGTCGTACTCAGTCAAGATCATTTGCCATCTGGCTATTCATCTGGAAAGTGCAGGTTTCTCGAAGATGTACTTGATTGGGTCCATCTTAGAAATCAACAGAGTTGTATGAGTCAACATATACTGTCTTAGCCGGCGAGCAGCCCATGCCAGAGTGTAGCAAGTTTTCTCGAGCAGTGAATATCTGGTTTCACAGTCAGTAAACTTTTTGCTCAGGTAATAAATAACATGCTCTTTTTGACCAGACTCATCATGTCGGCCCAAGACACACCCCATAAAGTTCTCTAGTATTGTCAAGTATATGATCAAGGGTCTTCCTTCAACTGGAGGCATGAGAATAGTAGGTTCTTGTAGATATTCCTTGATTTTTTCAAAGGCGGCTTGGCATTCATCGTTCCATCTGACTACCTGATCTTTCTTTAAGAGTTTGAAGAGTGGCTTACAAGTAGCAGTTAAGTGTGATATGAAGCGAGCAATGTAATTGAGATGACCCAAGAATCCCATGACTTCTTTTTCAGAATGAGGGACTAGCATTTCTTGGATGGCCTTTACCTTGGTAGGATCAACTTCAATGCCTTTATTGCTGACAACAAAACCTAGAAGCTTTCTAGATCATACTCCAAACTTGCACTTGTTAGGGTTTAACCTTAGCTTGTGCTTTTTCAGCCTTTCAAATTGTTTGTACAAGTGATCAAGATCTTCTTCTTCTGTTTGTGATCTGGAAATCATATCATCCATATATACCTCTATCTCATGATGAATCATGTCATGAAATAAATCTACCATAGCCCATTTATATGTTGCCTCTGCATTCTTTAATCCGAACGGCATGACCTTGTAGCAGAAGGTGCCTCATTGCGTGACAAAACTTGTCTTCTCCATGTCTTCGGGAGCCATCCTTATTTGATTATAGCCTGGGAAGCCATCCATGAAAGAGAAGACTTTATGCTGAGCAGTATTACCAACTAAGACGTCAATATATGGTAGAGGGAAGTCATCCTTGGGGCTTTCCCTATTCAGATCCCTATAGTCTACGCACATGCAAACTTTTCCGTCCTTTTTCGGCACTGACACCACATTAGCAACCTATTGGGGATAGTATGTCACAACTAGGAACCCTGCATCAAACTGTTTCATCACTTCAGCTTTGATCTTTTCAGAAATATCAGGCCCCATACGACGAACCTTTTGTTTGACAGGCGGACAAACTTCTTTTATTGGTAGATGATGAACTACGATGTCGGTATCCAACCCAGGCATATCTTCATAAGACCAAGCAAATACTTCCATATAACCATGCAACATCTGAACCAACCTGCTCTTGACACCGCTTTCCAAGTTAGCACCGATCTTGATTTCCTTCTTATCTAACTCAGTACCCAGGTTGATAACTTCAACTAACTCTTCGTACAGTTGAATAGCTTTTTCCTCTTGTAATAGAAGTCTGGCTAGTTCTCCCGGTATGTCACAATCTTCCTCCCCTTCGTCTTCGTCTTGGTTGATAATACATTCAAAGTTATAGTCGGTAATAGTAGAGTCATTGGCAATAGGATCCAGAGTGGATGTGGACCTGCAAGAGTGTGTGTGTGTGCCTGTAAGATACATGGCTATTTTTTTGAAAAATGTATTTGCAAGAAAGGAAAGACAATGAACATAAATATTTGAATGCAAAAGAGTCCAATGTACTGAATGATCATATGATTAGATGAACATAAATAAAACCCTTTAAAAATTGACCAAAGTTCCCCGAGCCACGCAAATGGCTGAAAAGTCATTGTTAAAATATTATAAACAACATGTTCTTGAATTGAAAGAAAAGAAATAACAAGTAGATTACTCCTCAATGAAGGAGATGGGCATAAAGTCCTTTGTACGCTAATTCTTCAGCTTTGTTGTAGTCGGATGCACCCACTCTTCAAATGCAGCCTCTTCATCAAAATCACCCACGATGTTGACTTCATGGCTTCCAATGCGGAGAGGCAGCTTTCCAGCACGAGCACGCCTCACTTCCTTCTAATCTTTGACAGTGAAGCCCAAACCAAACATGTCCGTTTTGAATGGTATATTGAGGAGTTGTCCCCAAGTATCGCAGTTTCCTTCTTCAATTGCTGCACGGGCGTCTTTGACTGAAACCATCTTTGGCGTGGCCTTAACAACTTTAAACTCATTAGAAGAACATTTGGTAGCAGGAATCATCGGTGGTACAACCTCAAAGGCTTGACACGGGGTCTCAATGAATTCTCCATCCATCTCTACGTACTTGAAAGAGTTTAGGTGGCTTACCATAAACTCTTCTTCCCCACAGACAGTGAGTATTCTTCCCTTGACTGGATATTTGAGTTTCTGGTGGAGGGTTGAGGTTACTGCCCCAGCTTTATAGATCCACGGGTGACCTAACAGACAAGAATAGGCAGAACGAATATCCATAATATAGAAGGTGGATTTGAATATTTGGGAACCCAATTTGATTGGAAGATCTACCTCCCTATGGACAGTCCTCTTTGACCCGTCAAATGCCCTTACAATGATATCACTTTGCTTCAAGACTAAACCCTCATAGTCAAGACGGTCTAACGCCCTTGGGTAATACATTCAGAGAAGAACCAGTGTTGACTAGCACATGTGCTAAGGTAGTCCCTTTGCACTCGACAAAAACATGTAAAGCTTTATTGCGATTCTTCCTGAGAGGTGTTAAGTCAACATCTAAAAATCCCAAGACGTTATCAGCTGTCAGGCCAGCCATGCAATTCTCAAATTGGTCTGTTGTTGTCTCATGGGGGACATGAGCCTTTTTCAGGAACTTGATTAATGTTCGAGCATGGGCATCGGAGCAAAGCAACAATGACAACATTGAAATATTAGAAGGGGTTTGCCCCAACTGTTCTACAATCTTGAAGTCACTTCTTTTTATGATCTTCAAAATCTTGTCCATCTCGCAAGTGAAGGGTTTCTCATCAGCTACGACCTTGGAGGGTACTTCAATCACTTCAGGCTCAACAACCTTCTCCTTCCCTCTTGTATCGGTACTTGGCTTGGCAGCAGTAATGCGGATGAGCGTCTTTGTAACAACTGGTGGTGAGGTATTGGGTGAAAATATTCTCCCAGTTCTAGTTAATTTTCTTGAGCCAACTATGTTGCCAACATTGTCATCTTTTTCTTATTCGATCCAGGAATCTTATTTAATCCCATGATAGAACACCTCAGCAATGTAATTCCATGGTATCTCTTTGTTTGAAGAGTAGGGGAATTGTCTGGGATTGGTAATTATTAAGGGGGAAACAGTGGGTTCATTTGAAATCCTAATAGGACCTTTGGAGGTGATCCTAAGAGGCTTGTTTGAGATGGTGATAATGGACAGGTCTTCACATTTGTTAATCAAACTCTTGGCAAGTGGAGTCTTTTCAAATAGAATTTCGTGGCTATCCATTAGGCGTTGTATGACTTTCTTCAGCCCTTCGCATCCATTGAGTTGTCTTGTATGACACACACAGTCTTTTACACATCCAGGGAAGAACCCATCTTTCAACAAATTGTTCTTGATTACATTCAATGGAGTAGTCAATTCTTCAATAGAGGAAACAAAAATTGTATCTTCAACATCATTAACACCATTGTCATGCTTCGGCATTGGAGCAGTGATTATATTCGGTATTGGAGGAGGATCAAATTCAATAGTTTGTCAGGGTTGGCGGGAGGATCGCACAATGTAACTAAATTAGCCTTGAGAAAATGTTGAAGGGCTTGAGACAGCGACATGCCTAACCTCGTAAATTGTCTTCTTGGAGTTTCAAAACGTTGATGATTTGCAGATGATCTTGGAGTAGGAGTTGGATTGGAGATTCAGACAACATTGACATACGGGTGATCGTTCTTATTGGTATGGGCCCTTGCTCCGTACATAACATTGACTTCCTTCTTTGCAGCAAAAGGTTTCTTGATAGGATTGGGAGTGGAGGTAGATGCCACAGAGATATTTCCACTTTTGATGCCACTTTCAACTCTTCCGCCGGTTAAGATCAATTCGGAGAAAATAGAAGAATAGCAGCCAACCAAGAGATTAAAGAAAGGGCCAGATAAAGTGCCCATGACCATGTCGATGTTCTCCATATCAGTCAAGGGAGGTTGGACCTTACTAGCAAGGTCTCTCCACTTTTGCACATATTCCTTAAATCCTTCATTCTTCCCCATGGCCATATCTTGCAACTGAACCCTCGTTGGCGCCAAGTCGGTGTTGTACTGATAATGATGGTAGAAGACAGTAGCTAAATTCTCCCAAGTATTGATACAAGAACCATCTAACTGATAAAACCATTCAAGTTGTGTTCCGGCCAAGCTCTCTTGGAAAAAGTGAACCCAGAGCTTCTTATCAGCAGTGTGCGGCTGTATCTTGCGCACATAAGATTTCAAATGGAGTTTTGGACCAGAAACCCCATCGTACTTTACAAAGATTGGTATTTTGAATTTGTGGGGAATGACTACCCCAGAGATCAAACCTAAATCATCAAAATCTAAATCGGGGAAAGCTTGGATTTCAACAACTTTCAATCTGTCTTCTAACTGTTTGTATTTGATATCAGCGGGTGGATACTGTTCGTTGAAATAATCATCATAGGATACTTGATCATTGATACAACCAGCTTGAGTACTCTTGACTTCACTAATCTGGTTCTCTTCCTCTTCAGATGAATATTCTCCTACTGGGATTTGATAGATTGTCTCCTTGAACCTTCTACCCATGTTGAATAGAGCTTTCTTCTTTGGCTTCTTCTTAACGGCCAGCAAAGCCATCATATCTTGCTGCCCCTTGGCTAGGGCTAGTAGAGCTTCTTGAAATTGAGAATTTTGGGCTTGGAGATTTGTCACAGTTTTCTCTAGATCCATCTTGCTGAAATAAACAGCAAAAAGATAAGGAAACCTGTTACGCGAAAACCTGTCGTGTTATGATGCATGGTGTGATACAATGAGAGAACTGTCTTGAAGGTTTTGCGTTTGATCGCAAATGTTGCGGTTAGCAAGAGTCGCCATCGACTTTTCTTTTATCCAAAAGGAAAGGTGAAAAAGCACAGGAAAGACCTTTGAGATTATTTCTTGAGTTTGGGGGGTAGATTATGAAAAGAGAAGGTATTAGCACCCTTTTCATCCATGGTATTCCATGGGCTCTTAGTTACTTTCTAGATCACTTGTTTTTTTGTTTGAAATTTTGCTTTGCATGGTTTTTGAAAGTATTTTGTAAAGAGGCCATTGTTTAGGCAATCTTTGTAATGATTCTCGTTCGTAAGAATGTATACAAAGATGTTTTATCTTTTTGAAAATGTTTTCAAGTTTGTAAGATGTTTGAAAGTATAGGTGATTGTTTTGAAAATAGAAAGGATGTTTGTTTAAAATTGAGCAAGTAATTAGGAGCATTCTACCTACTCAAAAGTCTTTCTTGTTCATTTTCCCTTTCTTTTGAAATTGTTACCTTACCATGGATTTGGTAAGTAACCCTATCTTTGGATGTAAACAGGACGTGCGTGGGTCATCGTATAACCATGATTAGCAATGTTTAAATATATCTTAGCATTCTCTTTTAGGGACTAAGATCATTTGAAAGGCAACTTAGATAGCGTCATCGAGGGACTATGATCTTGTATTTTCTTGTTTTTGCTAAGATACTTTACATGCGTAATATGGCCATTCTGTATAAGGAAACCAAGTGGAATAACCCTAGGGGTGCTTGTGTGCAAGTGTATTGTTTTCATGCTTGTTTTTGTCTTGAATTAGGGTTTTCTAAGTATTGGTTTTAGTCTTTCCATACAAACCCTAATTACTAGCATTTGTATATAAAAGCGATAAATTGCGGAATTTAAAGTTACTATGCTAATACAACATTTGTGGGAGGGGGTGTACAAATTGAATGGGGATTGCAAGAATGTAAATCTAGTTAGTCTATTACAACCATATTGAATTGGTATCAATGGTACAAAGATTTAAATAAATACAAAGTATAAAATGAATAAATGTACAAAAATGCAAAATGTGAAGTAAATGGATATATGTTTGATTTTTTAGGAAAAAGGGATTTTGTCTTAATATAATTAATTTAAAGAAAAACAATTAATAAAAATTATTTGTTTAAGAAAAGATTTTAAATAAAACCCTAGTTCTATTAATTAATCAAAAGAAAATAAGTTTAAGGAAAGTATTTTTTAGTATTTTTATGTCTTGAAAATATTTATAGTATTATAAAATATTTTTGGCCTTTTTTATATTAAAATAATATATTTTAATTGGTGTAAAAGAAAACAAATAATAACCTAGTCTTAATTAATTTACAAGATAATAAGCAAAAATAAATAAAGTATAGTTAATAAAAATATTTTTTTGTGAGAAAAATAAAAATAAAATAAGCCAAAACATAAATCTATCATTTTTTTTATTTTTTTAATGATTTTTTTAGTATTTAGAAAATATATTAAGGAAATCAATAAAATAAAAATAAGAAAAATAAAATAAATTAGGCCAGGGGTGCAAACAGCCTGCAAGGGGGTTAGTAAGCAAAAAAAACAAAAAAAAAACAAAGCAAAGCCCAATAAGGCCCAGGAGCTCAAAAAAGGTCAGAAATGTAAAATATGTAAAAAAATGCTAAAAGGGTACCACTGGGGCTTGAACCCAGGTCCCAAAGGTTACAAGCGCGCGCTTCTACCACTGGGGTGGCCATACATCCGTTAACATAAGCTAAACAATAAATATACAAGGCAAAATACGCCCTGATGACTTTATCTTCAACCTCCAGCCAGACCAACTGTAACTTGCTCATTTCTCTTTAAAAATGAAAATTGTAAACATGAAACTTGTAGCAAATTTTCTCACGACTTTGGAAATGTAAAGCACTAAAACTATAGATCAAAGATAAGCATAAATTTTAATGGCCCTAATCTGAACCCTAAAAATCTCATAAATTCCAGTTTCAAAATTCTCTAAGCTCAAGCAAAATTAATGGAAACTATGGATATGGTTAGCTTCAGGGAAATGATATCTACATGTTTTGTTCATAAATAAACTATTGATGATGCCTGTATGAAGAGTTCAAAGTTGAGAAAACTTACCTCAAAACTGGAAATCGTGTTTTGAGTTTGAGCTTGTTTCAAGTGATGGTAATGATCAGGTTAGCTTCCTTGAGGTCCCAGGAAGCTAAAGCAATGATTAGCTTGAGCAATGGATGGCTGAAATGGTTTGGAGAAGTCAATGTGTCGAGCTTTGTTTTTGGAAATGGAGGATGGTGTTAATGTTGTTACATTTCTATAACAGGGTGTAGGATTGATTTTATGTGATGTTTAGAAACTTTAGAAACCAAAAAGCCAAGAAACGCATGAGTAGATTATGAGTTTCATGTTTTTGGTCAGTTTGTGTGAAAATGGATGTGTGAAGTGTGGTTCTGAGTTTTAGGTTCTTTCAAGGCTTGAGCATTCGTGTGTTTATGTCAAAATATTTGTGTATGTATAAACAAAAGTGTTTGAGTGCATTGGCAAGCCAGAAGTACAAGTTCCTAGCTTTTGGCTAGGTTACTTGATTTTGAAGAAAAGAGGGGAACGAGTTTCAAGAAGATGTACAAGCATGGGATGGGTGATTGTAAGTGTTTGAAACATTTCTCATGAGTTATAGGACTTGTTTGATCAGAAGAGAACACGTGCAAGGCTCAAGAACAAGTTTGGTACAAAAAGTCACTTTATCAAAATGGCAATGTGACCTTTCTTCTAAAAATGGATAAAAAGCATGTCCATGCATTGAATGCTTGAAGTGAGGCCTTTAACAGTTGTGTAAACCATTAATTATTGAGTGCCTAACAAGTTTAACGCCTTCAAAGTAGAGTTAATACATCACAACTTTGAATTTGAATTTTGTTCATCACTAAAATGACTTGTAATTAAAGTGATAAAACCCTAACTTCATCTCTTCGATTCTCCCTACTCAAGAATGATCTCAAGGAGTTCTTGGACATTTTGGAAAGCTTGAAATGTTCTCTACAACCCATCTTTGAATAGATTTTGAAGATTACCCTTGGAACTATATGAAAAAGTGCCATGAAGTTGGGTCAAAATTCTGACCAAATTAGGGAAAATTTTCACTAAGTGTTTTGTTTCATGACCCTATGTTCATAAAGTTATAACTTGAGATCCAAGCATTTTTGGAAGGAGTTGTGTAAAGTAAAGTTGTAGATTTCATGGATATCTACAACTTTCATGTTGGAAGTTTCTCTTGAATCATCTTGCATCATGGTGAAAGTTTCATATTTTGACATTTTTTTTATTTCTTGATGAATAAGTTTCATATTTTGACATTTTTGATGAATTATGATCTTTGGCACTTGAATTTGACCAAAAAGTCAAAGTTTGACTTTTCAGTATATAATTGACTTTTGATCAGTTGACTGAAAAATTCATCTGTCAATCCAATGGACTTGCAATGTTTTGAACCATGTCATTAGGTCAAAATTATGCAATTGGACTCTTGAGATCATGCCTTAAACTAATTGACCATTTGCTAGGTCAAAAATAAGAGATTGCCATCTCCTAGTCAAAACCCTAATTTTGACCATTTTGCCCCTTTTGGAGATTTGATCAAATTTCTTGAGGAATTATGGTCCAAACTTGATCAAATGATACATATGAGTCTAAAATGTTGATGTGGATAAAAAATTATGAAGTTTGACTGTAAATTGGCCATAGTTGACTTTTTCCCCAATACAACTGATTTTTAGGTCAACTACTCAATTGACTGAGCAAAAGTGTGATCCAAAGCTTGAAACTTGAAATGAGTAATCTTATGGGTTCACAATGATCCATGAAAGTCATATGGGGTATTGGAAGTTCAAAAATCCTTGTGCAATCTCAAACCCTAATTTTGGTCATCACTATTTAAGGAGGTGTCTTGAGCTGATCAAACCCTAGTGCAGTCTTGAGTCTAAGGAGATCTTATGAGAAAATTCTTGATAAATGAGAGGGAAAATTTTGGGGTGCAACAACTTCCCCTGTTCAATCTTCTTAAGCCTGAAGAGTTAGATTGGCAAGTTTTTCCATTTGTGACTTGAAGGTGGAAGATGATTGGATACTAGAGTGCCTAGAAATTTGCACTCAGTGATGTGATGGTAGAGGGAATGGGCTTAAAAATGCCATTTGGAGTGATGATAGAAATTTTTTGGAGATGGGTTTGTAGATTCCATCCAAAGTGATTGTTGAATTATAATTTGTAAGCTGAAAAAATGATTATCAAAATGGCGTTCATGTCTGGAGCGTATCTGAACTGTATCTAAAGGCTGAATCTGAGGAAGTATCAGAATAGCATCAGTGACTGGAGCGTATCTGAACTGTATCTGAAAATTTGACTCTGAATGAGTATCAGGATGGAATCCGTGTCTGGAGCATATCTGAAAGTTGGATTTGAATGAGTATCAGAATGGCATCCGTGTCTGGAGCATATCCGAACTGTATCTGAAAGCTGAGTCTGAATGAGTATCATAATGGCATCTGTGTCTAGAGCGTATCCGAACAATATCTGAAAGCTGAGTCTGAATGAGAATCATAATGGCATTATGTCTGGAGCGTATCCGAACTGTATCTGAAAACTTTGAACATTGTTAATGGTAGATGTTGATTAATCTTATCCTGAAAAAGGTAAAATGTTAGCAAATATGCAATGTTATGTTGTATGAAATGCATAGTATAATGCATTTGTGTTATCAATGTTTATGATATATGGGTTCGATGTATGCGCATGTGAGCTAATCTGCTACGTTGTTGTATGATTGGGGAAAATAAATCCCTGACTGCTGTTGAGGATATGGAGTATAAGTCTTCATGTTGTGAAGTTGAAGTGCTGATGAATTTCCCCTCAGAGAAATAAACTCTATTGTAAGGGAAATGCCGTGTACTGCTTATGAAATCCTGTTGGGAAATACTTGAGAAATTGAATGACTTCTACTGGGGATTGATATTTGGAAGCTTTGTTCCATTGGGAATTAAACTGCACACTGCGGAAGATTTTATGGAAACAACTTTGAGAGATTTCGCTATCTTTTAAAGCCTTCAGTGATTGTCTTTTTATTTTGTTTATTTGTAAATAGTAATTATGTTCAAATGCATATGTTTAACAATAAATCATTGGATGTATTTGTAAACAAAACACAAGAGTAAATAAAAATAGATAGTTTTGCACTTTCAAAGGGATATCTTTTTATTGACTTTGAGTAAGTATTTTTGTACAATGAGACAAACATTCTAGTAAGAGAATGTCGTCGTAAAAAATGAAAATTTTGATATAAAGGAAATATATCTATGTGCAATAATCCCATGGGGTTTCCATTCTGCTATAGCCTTCGTGCCTCTGAGCATATTGTCTATTTGTCGTCTTGTACGAAGATGATTGAATTGATCAGAATCTATGAATTTGTCAGGTTGTCCGTAAGGTGATCTAAAAGGAAATAGTCATACACTATAATTCCCTAACTTTTTCCTGGACCGCCCTTTTGGATTTTCAGTCCACCGGGAAACCCTTTTTCAGGTTTTTAACTTGCCGGGTGTACAAATTTTTTTTATCTCTAATTTTTGCCCGAACCTTTTTGGTTCGCCGGGATGCCCTTGTTTTTCCTAGGTGTGTCAACCTAGCGGGTCTCTTAAGCGTAGTATCTTTTGACTATGTCTGCATTCGTAGGGTGTGGCAGGTTGTCGCCATCCATGGTGGTCAAGATCAATGCTCCACCAGAGAGTATATTTTTGATTACAAATGGTCCTTCGTATGTAGGAGTCAATTTGCCCCTGGGATCACCCTTCGGCAATATGATACGTTTAATCACCAGATCTCCAACTTGATACACTTGGCGCCTGACCTTTTTGTTGAAAGCCTTGATCATCCTTTTTTGATACATTTGACCATGGCAAACAGCAGTAAGCCTTTTCTCATCAATTAAATTCAGTTGATCAAGTCGAGTCTGGATCCAATCTTCTTCACTCAACCCTGCATCCTTCATGATTTTTAGAGAGGGGATCTGGACCTCAATAGGAAAAATGGCCTTCATGTCCTATACCAGAGAATAGGGTGTTGCCCCGGTTGACGTGCAAGCTGTGGTACAATACCCGTGGAGAGCGAATGGTAGCATCTCATGCCAGTCTTTGTATGTGACTGTCATTTTCTGTATGATCTTTTTAATGTTCTTATTCGCGGCTTCGACAACACCATTCATCTTTGGCCAGTAAGGGGAAGAATTGTGATGTTGGATCTTGAATTGGTCGCACAAGGCGGTGATCATAGTATTATTCAAGTTCGTACCATTGTCTGTAATTATTCTCTCCGGGATACCATAACGACATATGAGATTCTGCTTGATGAACCGGGCGACCACATTCTTGGTAATGGAAGCGAAAGAAGCTACCTCCACCCACTTCATAAAATAGTCAATGGCCACTAAAATGAAGCGGTGCCCATTGGATGTTGTTGGCTTGATTTTCCCAATCATATCAATCCCCCACATAGCAAAGGGCCAAGGAGCCATCAAGACATTCAGAGGAACCGGGGGTACGTGTACCTTGTCAGCATAAATCTGACACTTGTGGTAGGTTCGAGAGTCTTGATAGAAATATGCTTCCATGGTAAACTAGTAATAGCCCGCTCTTAGGATTTTATTTGCCATCGTATGCCCATTGGAATGGGTGCCAAAGTGCCTTCATGTAATTCATCCATGATCTTTTCAGCTTCAACCTTGTCTATGCACCGAAGTAACACAGAGTCATGATTGCGTTTGTAAAGAATGTCATTACTAAGGAGGAATTTAGCAGAGAATCTCCTTAAGAACTTCTTATCGTTTACTAAAGCTCCTTTTGGATATTCTTGGATTTCGAGATACCTCTTGACTTCGTGAAACCAAGGCTGGTCCACTACTTCTTCAATATTAATCTCGTGACAGTGTGCTGGTTTATCCCTTCGTTCAATGGTGATCTGGGGAGCCTCGTTATCCCATTTAAGTTTAAACATAGATGACATTGTGGCTATTGCGTCTGCTAGCTGATTTTCTTCTCGCGGGAAGTGCTCGAAGGTAATCTTCTTAAAATGGGGGAGCAATGTCAAAACATATTATTTGTAGGGGATAAGGTTAGGGTGTTTGGTGTCCCATTCCCCTTTGATCTGGATAATAACCAAAGCTGAATCTCCAAATATATTCAAAGATTTGATCCCCAAGTCTATGGCAGCTTTGAGACCAAAGATGCATGCTTTGTATTCCGCCATGTTATTTGTACAATTGAAGTAGAGTCTTTCCGTAAAAGGAGTATGACATCCTTCAGGAGATATGAGTACAACACCAATACCATTTCCGAGTGCGTTAGATGACTCATCAAAAACCAGGGTCCATCGGGATCCTTGTTCAGGTCTGTCATATGGCCTGAATTCTTCACAGTTGTTTACCATCATGATGTCTTCATCTGGGAATTCGAACTTCATGGACTGGTAGTCTTCTACAGCTTGGTGAGCAAGGTGATCAGCTAGTACACTGCCCTTTATCGCTTTTTGGGTAGTATACTGTATGTCATATTCTGTCAGGATCATCTGCCATCTCGCTATTCTCCCAGAGATTAAAGGCTTCTCAAAGATGTATTTTATTGGATCCATTTTAGATATCAACAAGGTAGTATGGGTCAGCATATACTGTCTTAGCTGGCGACCAACCCATGCCAGAGCGCAACAAGTTTTCTCGAGTAGTGAATATCTTATTTCACAGTCGGTAAACTTTTTGCTCAAGTAATAAATAGCGTGCTCTTTTCGGCGAGACTCGTCGTGCTTCCCCAGCACACACCCCATTGAATTTTCTAAAACAGTTAGATACATGATCAATGGTCTTCCCTTGACTGGTGGCATCAAAACAGGAGGCTCTTGCAGGTATTCTTTGATCTTGTCAAAAGCAGTTTAGTACTCATCATTCCATTTGAATACTTGATCTTTCTTCAATAGTTTGAAGATTGGTTCACATGTAGCTTGTGATACGGTGGGAGAACTGACTTGGTTGTTTGCGTTTGATCTCAAATGTGTGGATAGCAAGATTCGCCACCGACTTTCCTTTTATCTAATAAGGAAAGGCTGAATGGAATAGAAAAGACCTTTAGAGATGTTTTCTTGAGTTCGGGGGGTAGATTATGAAAAGGGAAGGTATTAGCACCCTTTTCATCCATGGTTTTCCATGGGCTCTTAGTTGCTTGCTAGATCACTTGCGTTGTTTGAAAATATGCTTTGTGTTGTGGGTTTGAAAGTATTTTGAAAATGTCTTTGTAATGGTTCTAGTTTCTATAAGAACGCGTACAAAGTGTTGTTTCAAAAATAGTTCAAAGACGTGTTTGTGGAATGTGTTTTTTGAAAGTATTCTTGAAAAGATGTTTTTGTAATAGTTCCCGTCTCTATAAGAACGTATACAAAAAGCTTTTGTCTTTTTGAAAACAAGGTTTTAATGTGAAAGTGTTGGTGTAAAATGTTTGGTTGTGAGCAAGCGAGCAACTAGGAGCGAATCTACCTACTCAAAAGGTCTTAAGTGTTCTTTTCCTCCTCCTTTAGATTTTGCTATCTTTCCATTGATTTGGTAAGAATCCCCATCGTTGGATGTGAAGGAACGGGTGCGGGACGTTTACATAGTCATAGAAGGCAACCCATGGAACATTTTAGCAATGTCGTTTTAGGGACTAGATCGTTTACCGAAGGCAACATCAAGGGTCATCAAGGGACTACGATCTTTTATCAAGGATTTTTTGCTAAAACGCCCATGTTCGAGGGACATGACTAATTTCTGATAGGTAACAAGTGATATTACCCTAAGGGTGCATGTGTGCAAAGTGTGTTTGATTGCATGCATTTAGTCTTGATTAGGATGATCTATTTGTTGATTTCATGTCTTGACATACACACCTAATTACTAACAATATATGAAAGTAATAAAAGTGCGGAAAGTAAAGATTGTACGCTATTACAATCATTAGGGGGATGGGGTGTACAAATTTATAAATGGGGATTGCGAGAAATTAAAGTCCTAACTATCTATTACAACCATATTGAAACAATACACAAGAAATGTAAAATGGACTTGTTTTGAAAGTGGTTTTTTGTCTTAAGAAATTAATTAAAAAAAAGAAAATGTTTTTATGGATTTTTTATATTATTAAAAAGGGTATTAATATTGAAAATGATAAAAAAGGAAAATAATGAGAGATAGAATCATCGTGCTGCTGCAAGCAGAACAAAAGGGATCAGAAGTTCTGATGTCGGGCATGCTGTTACTTAGAAAGAAACGTCAGTGAGAATCAGAAGTTCTGGATTAGTACACTCTGAGGTCCTGCAAGAAACGTTAGAGGAAAGGCACAAAAGTTTTGGGTTGCTATGTGTTGAAATTCTGAATGTGAGAACAATGAGAAAATCTTAGAAGCTTTGTACGTGTTAATAAAGTGGGAAGAACTCAGAAGTTTTGTATTGTGCTAAGACAGTGAGTGAATATCAGAAGTTCAGTATGTTATCAGCGTGTAAAAAATCAGAAGTTCTAAGTGTTAAAACAGTGAGTGAAACTCAGAGGTTCTGTGCCACATTTCAACTCTTTCCTCATATTAATCAGCACATCAGCAATATATTCAGTTCTTAACAAACAGCAGATCAGAAGGATAAAAGCACAACAGTTTCTAGAAGTTCAAATCCTAAATCTGAGCCTAGCCCTAATCAAGAAGTTATGATCCATATTTTTTCTACTTATGCAATGATATGGACAACATCAATACTATGATATTTACATATTTAATGATGTTCTGAATGAAAAGATGCAAAGTCAGAAAGACTTACCTTGAACAGATGTTCTGGAATCAGCAAGAGAAAATGCCAAGTTCTTTGACTCAAAGGGAAGAACAAAGGTTTTGGTTTTCTGTTTGGGAATTCTGGATTTTTGCAAAGGTTTCACAGTTTTCTTTTCTCTCTTTTGAGAATTCTCTCTCCAAAAGCCATCCCCTTGAACGTGTGATGGAGGAAATTATTTATAGGTGAATTTGTTGTGGTTTTGGGGAAAAAACAAAATGAGATTTTAACATTTTTTGGCATCCTGTTCCATTGCTTTTTGATCACAGTTTTCGTATGCTAGTTTAGTGCAATTATGGGATGCAGGCATGGGCTGAATTAGCTGTTGGTTAGGACTGTGCTGTAGCAGTGCAACAGGTTATACAAATGAGGTTTTGGGATTTGGTGATGTTCTGACCGCAGCGTTGAACATAGCCTTTATATGCTAGGGCGCTGCCTTATTCTTGAAGCAAGTATGATGGTTAGCAGCTTTTAGCCGTGCCTAAGTTGGATTTGTAAGCATGAATTAAGGAAAAGTACCCTCAGAGGCAGAAGCAAAGCATGGGCCTAGCATAAACTTGTACAAAAGTTTGCTTTTCCAAGACAATAATGGTACTTCTATGCTACACGTGGGGAAATCCTTTGGAAAAAGACCCAAAAGTGGTTGTGAGCATTAAATGATTACGAGATTGATCAAACCAGAAATCCTGCAATGTGAGATTTTGCATCATTGCTTAATTCTGGATCAGAAGTTCAGCTTCAGCGCAACTTAAAACCAATATCCAATTTCTGATCCCTGAATCCCTTTGCCCCAGCATGTTTTGAGCGAGTTCTCAGACTTTCCATAAAGCTTATGACATGTTTTGTAAGCCCTCTTTGAATTACTTTTGCAAACTCTGGCTGAACCTTCGTGAAAAATGGCCCAAAAGTTCTAACCAAACTCTATCTTGAAAATGTCCAGAACTTGCTGAGTGCTTCAGTTTCATGGACGTGTCTTTGAACATTTATAACTTGAAATCCCATCATTTATAGGAGAAGTTCTGTTCTGCAATTTTTTAGGTCTTACTGAGATCTAAAACTCTTGTGTTAGAAGTTCTTCCAGAATCAGCTTGCATCGTGGTGAAAATCTGGCCAGAAGTTCTGAGCTTGTCATACTTCTTAACCACTTAGAAAGATTCTAAGTATTTAGAATTTTGACTTTTTCAACATGAATCTTGACTTATGATTAACTTGATGAGACAAATTTCATGCCTTGATGAAATATGATTCTTGAAACTTGATTTTGATCTAAAAGTCAAATTTTGACTTTTTAGTGTGTGAATGACCATTTTGCCCTTGTGAATGACTTTCTTGGAAAATTT
The DNA here is from genome assembly GCA_948472305.1 of Vicia faba. Classification (NCBI taxonomy): domain Eukaryota; kingdom Viridiplantae; phylum Streptophyta; class Magnoliopsida; order Fabales; family Fabaceae; genus Vicia; species Vicia faba. The sequence goes on along the minus strand of OX451736.1, from coordinate 73,979,587 downwards.
GTAATTCAAGGCTTAAAATTGAATGGAAGTAAACCTGAGTGTCCAGGATGATCCTTTGAGAAATGAGAGGGAAAATTTTGGGGTACAACAGCTGCCCCTGTTCAATCTTCTTAAGCCTGAAGAGTTAGATTGGCGAGTTTTGCCATTCGTGACTCGAAGGTGGAAGATGATTGGACATTAGAGTGCCCAGAAATTTGCACTCGGTGATGTGATGATTGCCGGTATAGGGAATGGGCTTAAAGATTCCATTTGGGGGGATGATGGAAAGTTGTTGGAGATGGGCTTATAGATGCCATCCAGAAATGATTGCTGAACCGTATTTATAAGCTAAAATTGAATGAGTATCAGAATGGCGTCCGTGTCTGGAGTGTATCTAAACTTTATCTGAAAGATGAATCTGAATAAGTATCAGGATGGCATCTGTATCTGGAGCGTATCTGAATTGTATCTTAAAGTTGAATCTGAATGAGTATCAGGACGGCATCCGTATCTGGAGCGTATCTAAACTGTATCTAGAAGCTGAATCTGAATGAGTATCAGGATGGCATCCGTATCTGGAGCGTATATGAACTATATCTGAAAGTTGAATCCGAATGAGTATCAGGATGGCATCCGTATCTGAAGCGTATCTGAATTGTATCTGAAAGCTGAATCTGAATAAGTATCAGGATGGCATCCATATCTGGAGTGTATCTGAACTGTATCTAGAAGCTGAATCTGAATGAGTATCAAGATGGCATCTGTATTTAGAGCGTATTTGAACTGCATCTGAAAGATGAATCTGAATGAGTATCAGGATGGCATCCGTATCTTGATCGTATCTGAATTGTATCTGAAAGTTGAATCTGAATGAGTATCAGGATGGCATCCATATCTGAAGCGTATCTGAACTATATCTAGAAGCTGAATCTGAATGAGTATCAGGATGACATCCGTATTTGGAGTGTATCTGAACTGTATCTGAAAGCTGAATCTGAATGAGTATCAGGACGGAATCCGTATCAGGAGCATATCTGAACTGTATCTAGAAGCTGAATCTAAATGAGTATCAGGATGGCATCCGTATCTAGAGCATATCTGAACTGTATCTAAAAGCTGAATCTGAATGAGTATTAGGATGGCATCCGTATCTTAAGCGTATCTGAACTGTATCTAGAAGCTGGATCTGAATGAGTATCAAGATGGCATCCATATCTGGAGCGTATCTGAACTGTATCTAGAAGCTGAATCTGAATGAGTATCAGGATAACATCCGTATCTAGAGCGTATATGAACTATATCTAGAAGCTGAATCTGAATGAGTATCAGGATGACATCTGTATCTGGAGCGTATTTGAATTGTATCTAGAAGAGTGTATGAGAAGGAAACCGTGTAGGATTGCTTTAGCTGGTCGCGTAGATAATTATCCTGGCTTGTTTTAGGTATTAATCTCTAACCTTTTGAAATTGTTGATGATAACCATCTGTTGATTAACCTTATCCTGAAAAAGGTAAAACGTTAATTGTATGCAATGTCATGATGCATGAAATGCATGGTGCAATGATGTTCTCAAAATAAATGAGATTGTGTCGTGTGCACTTTCCATGCACGTAATATGATGCATGAAGGGTGAAATGTTATTTGAATGTATCTTTGTCTGACAAATGAATCCTTGCTTAGAATAATTTCCACCAAGTATTCCTGTTTTGTTGTTTGAGGAGAGCTCTGTTGGGGAATGTTGAAAACTCTGTGGAGAGTGTTGATTCTTGCTTGGGGAAAAAGAGTTCAGGAGTCTCAATTGTTCGTTGCTTTACTGGGGAGTCGAAGTTGAACTGATATCTGGTCGGGTCTAGGCTTTACAGTAACTTGCTGTAGAGTATTCTACTGGGGAAGAGGAGTTGTGGTCCTTTAATTTGTAGTAGTCGGAGAGGCAAACTAAAACTAGGGAATCTGTAGTTTGTTGGGGAAATAAACCATGTGGTCGATCCGTTTGAGAGGTGTCTTCTTCACTGGGGATAATCCTAGAGGGTTCTTGAGGTCGACTCAGCTGGTGAGAAGTTTTTAGAGATTGAAACTCTGGATGAGAGTCATCCTATGAGAAGGATCTTAGAGAGATTTGTCATTGCTCCTAGTGTCGTACCCCAAATTTTCTCTATCTCTTTTATTTTTGTCTGGTTTTTGAACTTTGCATTCCATTTGCATATTTTTATTATTCAGTCATTTGCATATCCCGCATCTGGAATCAGGCGCTTTGGTTTAAAGTTTTAGGGTTGCGCCCTCTTTATGTCTAATCTTGTTTTGAGGTTTTCTTATCAGGTAAAAAGGAAGCGCATTTGGTTCTCGATTAATGGATCATGGAATGAATTGTGTCGTCATGTTACAAGGTTGGTTCTCGCTCAAATTTATCGAAGCCTAGAATAGGGTTTATTTCCCTATGGTGTTGGTCCAGATGCTAGGTTTTTGGGTCTTTGGTTTCTGGGAAGATGTTTCTTTCGCCTGCCTCGAGGATGGCTCAAAGCTCAGTGCATTAGGTCAAAAATCTCACTTCCTTGCATTTCAAGTTTCTTCTTAAAGCCTCTAAGATGTTGATTCGAGAGTTTGAAGTTGAATTGGAAAATGTGGAGTTCGGGCACTTCAGGAAATGAGGTTAAAGGTTCGTGATAATTAAGACTTGTTTTTGTTGCTTAAGTTTCAAGTTATTGTGGGCTGAATGTCAAAGTCAGATTTCTGTTCAAGAAGTGCAAGTGTCTTTCAGGCATGATATGAAGATCAAGGTTCAAGCGACCGGTGTTTTAGGGTTCGAATTAATCAGTGGAATTAAATTCTTAGGCATTCATTTTGTTTTATTTGAGAGTTTGATTGTAAGGCGCGTGATGTGTTTGGAATACAAGTTATAACAATTGCTCACAATTTCTTGAAGTTTAAGTTACAAAGTTGAGATGTGCGTTCGAATTATTCAAGAGAGAATTTCATAATCTTAAACAAGATGCAAGAGTTATTTGATTTCTACAAATTCGTTCAAAATAAATTCATTCCAGCTTTTGTGTTCATTACACTTTTTGAGACGAGTTACAAGGCATGTCATGAATTACAAGTTACAATTACAAATTACAAAAACAAAAAAGGGAATCAATTCTTTCTACTTTAATTGTTGTTGCTTATTCTTCAAGAGAATCGTCCATGTTCTTACAATCCCGCTTGCCTTCCAATAATCGTGCTCATGAAATAAGGAAAGAGAAAAGTTAGCGATCAAGCATATAAAAAATTTTCAAACAAGAATTTATTAATTGATATCTCATCATAAGGGTTTGTATTTGGAATCAGATTAAAATGGAGTTTGTTTAATCATGGACTATTTTTTCCTCTCCCAATTGCAAATCACAAAAAGCTTGTGCCTTTTGGTTCAAAAAAATAAAAAAAGGAAAGAAGTTTGCAAATATTTTATTTTTTCTACTGCTGCAAAACAAACAGAACAGGAAGCAAACAAAGCCAAAGCAACAAGCATAGCGCGCAGCACAAAAACAGCATAGCAGGCTAGCCAAATGCACAGCAGCATAGCAGGCTAGCGGAACAGCATAGCAGGCTAGCAAACAACGTAACAGAAGCCCAAGGCAACCGACAACAAGTCACAAGCTAAAACAAAAAGCAACTCAACTATGACAAAGCAAATGCAACATCATATTAAAAAAAACATTAGTGCAAGCAGCCAAAACACCCTAGCTTCATCATTTTCCAAATGTGCAAACCCTTCATAACTTTAAGAAAAAAGCAATAACTTTACATCATTGAGAGGTAAGAGAGAGAAAGAAAAAACCTGCACATTGCTGTCCAACAAAACTGTCAAAACCTGTTCAAAACTTGCACCAAATAGGCAAGCTAAAAGCAGCATGAAAAAGTGACCAAGCAGGATATTAAAAGAGTTCAAAAATCATGCTATGGTTCCCCCCCCCCCCCCCAAATCTTTTCTCTAGGTTATATAACTGATGCCAAAAGACACAATGAAGGGGGGATTTTTCTAAAGCAAAAACTGTAAGAACCAAAAAACCAAAATTTCCAACCACAAACTGTAAGAACCAAACCAAAATTTCCAACCACAAACTGTAAGAACCAAACCAAAACTTCCAACCACAAATTGTCAACCCCAGAAAACCAGCAAAAACCACAAACTGTCAACCCAAAAAAACCAGCAAAAAACCACAAACCATCAGTCTAAAAAACCAGGAAAAAAATTGCATCAGCATCAAACCATTAGGCTAGAAAACCAGAAAAAACCAACATTTCAAGGCTCATAAAAAAAACCATTCACAACTGCAAGAAAAAAAAATGACAAAACTCTCGAAAGCATCCAGAATACCAACTTCTCAACATACATAAACCAGTGGAAGATACAGAAAAGGGGATTTCTTTTCCAAAATATTTTCAGTAAGAGAAACAGATCAAAGAAAAACATACCAGTTTTTTTTGCTATAACTCATGCTATTTCATTACTGATTATTTTCATATCTGTATCAAATTTCGATTTCCATTTGTGTGTTGTTATCACTAAGAAAATCGCAAAATCTGTTAACCAACTTATCTATGTCAAAACACTTACCCTGTCAAAGATATAACAACCTGTTAAAATACTAAAGCCTGTTAACAACAAACCTGCTGCCAAAAAAACAAACCTGTTGTCTAAACATTAGAACCTGTTAATCAATACTAGAATCTGTTAAAAAGCTTAAACCACCAAAACCATAGAACCTGTTAACAATTTCAAAACCTTAACATGTAAAAACCTCAACTTGCACAAAGCTTAGAAACTGTTCCAAAATCATAGAACTTGTACAAATCTTAGAAACTGCTATAAATCATAGAACCTGAACATGAACCTGTTAAGAACACCAACATCATCCGCCCTTTACCGAACTTCAAGCACCTTTTCTGCATAGCTTTCCCCGACTAGAAATCTCACCAAACTCTCTTCAATACCCCGTGTAGCTCAACCAATAATACTGGAAAAAGCTTTCTGCATGTATAAAAACCCAACACCAACGTTAATCTTCGAAACTCTCTAATATAATAGCCAAATCGATTTCACAGTAAGAGAATAAAGGGAATCAAGGAACTATTAGAAGCATCAACATGCTATACCTGATGATTCCCAAGAATCTCATTTCTGCCGTCGATCTGAGAGCTGTTTAAGTCGAGAAATTGAACTTTATTGCGGTTGTTGGCGAGTTTGAGTTTGAAACCGAATGATGAGAGACGGAAAAAGAATAGAGCGAGTGAGGTTCAAAGATGAAGATGATAGATGAAGGGTTGTAGTGGTTCTGTTTGGGGATCTGAGAGGAAGAGAAGAGGATTTTATGGTGAGATAAGAAGAGAAGCAGTTTCACGAAGAGGATAGGAAGATAACATTTTGTTTTTAATTAGGTTAATTGGAAGAATAATCAGGATTAATGTACAATTTAATCTCTTCCCCTTTTCCAAGGCCAAGAACGGTGCCCTTTAACTGTACTAGGGTTTGCAAAACATTTCTTGTTCCATTCCTCCAATAGGGTCGGCCCTTTGGGCCCTTTGGCCCAATCCAATCACCATTCCCCTTTTGTTTTAATTAAACCATTGCTATAATGAATAAACAACGTAGTTCAACTGGCAAAGCATCTAACAATAAACCTTGGGGACCCAAGTTCAACCCCTGCTGAGGCATTTTCCATTTTTTTAAGTTTCTTTAGGCTTTATCTTTATGTATTTTACCATATATTTCTAAAAAATTATATATATTCAAATTCTTTTCTTTACATAGTTATTGCATGAGAAAAATATAAAAACATTTTTGTTTTAATTAATTTTTTCATTTTGTTATTTACTTAATCTTTTATTTAATTTTATTTAATTCAATTTGTTTTATTTAACTTAATAAAATACCCAAGATAAGTTAAAATTAGGTTTCTTAGTCTCCCTCTTAACCTCCACATCCATTTGTAATTAAAACTTAACATTCACAAATCAAAAATCCAAAAATACTCTTTAATCATTACTTGAATTTATTCTAAAACTCGCAAAACACTCAACCAATCAAAACTCCCCCAAGGGTATGTTATCTCCGTTCTACCGCGATACCAGCCGTGCATATTGCTAGAATGTGTGCGTTAACGTCGCCCACTAAAAAACACAAACAAACCAATCATTTTCTAGAAGAACTATGGTGTTCTGATTCCTTCATTGGATACGTAGGCAAAGGGTCGCGAAACCTCACGAACGCAATAATAAAAAAAACCATCCTTTTCCCTTTAAACGAGTATAGCTGTAGATAATTCACACCCTTTAAGACAAACAAACAAAATGGATCCCGTTGAGTACAACGGATGTGAGGGGTGCTAATACCTTCCCCTTGCATAACTGACTCCCTTACCCTTTCTCTTGGTCGCAAGACCATCTTATCCATTCCCTCGTGGTTTTATCGATATTTCCCCTTCCTTCAGGATAAATAAAGTTCGGTGGCGGCTCTGTGTTTTCTGCCGGTGGTTTCAGCTGGCGACTCTGCTGGGGACCTTTAGCGAGTCTCTCCTAGTTTTATTTATTTGTCTTTTTGGGTGTTTATTTATTTGTTTTTACCTTGCTTTACTTTTTTATTTCTTTATTTCTTTTATTCTTTTGTATATATTGCATATATTGTTACTACTCACGTATTCTGGATACATTGTGATGTTGGGTTTGGTGTTTACTTTTGATAAGTCCTATACCCGGACTTGGGTTACACATAGGATTAGGACGGGCGGTATAGTCGTGTTAACTTTGAGGGCGTAATCCCGAAGAAGGAGGCATGAAAATCCCCCACTCAGTGGAGGTCCCTTTGAAAGTAGTGATGTTTACCGAGTAATCGAGAAGACGTCGTTGCTTTTGACCTGGGAGCTCGAGAAGTTTAGGACCGTAGAACCATTAACTCATCCTGGCCTTTTAGGAGCAATGCGGAGACTGTAACGGAGTAATCTGGAAGTAGTTGTCACGCGATATTGCACTCGGATGAGTTTTTCCTGCGAATATTACTGATTACCAAGTAATTGGGACGTCGATAATATCCAAAGGAAGAGCGTAGACTTCGAGAACTCTTTAGAACCTTATCCGGCAGGTGAAAACCCCCTAGTACATACCTCGTGGGTGGTTACCTTGACTCCATGCCTGTGACGTCGAACTTTTGATCTTGTTACTTTCAGCCTATGCAACAGACTACACAATGGTTATCTAGAATATGTGGAGCTGAGACTTCATGACATCATATCATCATGTATATATATCTCATATCTAGAGAAATCCAAAGACAAGTCCTATTGATATAGCTTTTCAAAAAAAAAGGGAAATTTTAAAAAGATAGACGAGTCTTTGGGTCTCATTAGAAGTGAAGATAAAGCATTCATCCATATTACCATGCATTCATTTTTTCACAACAAAAACTCATTCGGGTCCCCTTTCTCAGAATCCAGTAAACTACAAAGACGACTCATCCACTTCCTTACCGTACCAGAGGCAACCAGCAAAGGTTAATGGATCTATTTGAAGAAAATCAGAATGCACTCCGTCGGGATATGGACACTATGGGTACTCGCATGGATCAACTCATGGAAACTCTGCTTGCCGTGATTAAGGGTCAAGAAGAACTACACCAGAGTGTTGCCAAGCTTACTACTGCTGATCCTTCCACTTCCGCTAATGGAAGAAATGACAATGCAAATGTTGAGACTCTTACCGGTGCTCCTAGGAATGATGTCGACGATCATCATGATGTTATTGATCTGGATGAACCCCAAGTGAACCTTGCTTCTGGGGTTGCCAAAACTGCAAAAATATATCATGCTCTCGAAGAGCGACTTAGAGCCATGGAAGGTATCAAGGCTTCCGGATTCAATATTGCTGCAATGTGCCTCGTGCCTGGGGTAGTTATTCCTCCCAAGTTTAAAGTCCCAGAGTTTAACAAATACAAAGGAACTTCTTTCCTAGAGACACATCTCCGTTCCTATTGTCGCAAAATGGTGGCCTATGCTGGAAATGAACTTTTGCTCATGCATTTTTTCAAGACAGTTTGATCGGGGCATCGTTAGATTGGTATATGAAATTGGAAAGATCCCATGTCAGTACTTGGGGAGAGCTTGCTGATGCTTTTTTGAAACATTACCATTACAATACTGCCATGGCTCCTAGCCATACTCAGCTCCAAGGGATGGTAAAAAAGTCTGAAGAGTCTTTCAAAGAATACGCTCAGAGGTTGCGTGAACTAGATGCAAGGGTCCAGCCTCCTCTCTTGGATCGTGAGTTAATTGGTCTGTTTATGGGTACTCTACGAGGCCCTTATCTCCAGCATATGCTCAGTAGCACTTCTACTTCTTTTTCTAATATGGTCATCTTTGGTGAACATGTTGAAACATGTATCGAGGATGGAACGATTCAAGGTGTTCCTGATAATGCTAACGACAATGCAGTCATTAATAGGAAACCATTTTCCGGTTTTGTCAAGAAGAAAGAGGGCGAGACCAGTGCCATCACCGTCAACCAAGGAAGAGCTCCCACATTTCCTCAAGTCTGATTCCCTTATTTTCCTACACATGCTGCTGTTCCTAACCAATTTGTTCCTTAAGTATACGATGCTACAACTCCAGCACCCTGGATGGCCCAACAACGACCTTTCTCTCTAAAACCGCATTATGTTCCGCAACAACAATTTGCACCTCCTACAACTTATCAACAACCGAATCAACATCTCCAAGGCCCAAGATCTCCTCAAAGACAAAGATCCCCTGAAAGAAGATTTGATCTCATTCCCATGTCTTACGCTCAGCTTCTCCCACAGTTACTTGCTAGTCAAATGGTTCAATTGCACGAACTCGGTCCACTGCCAAAACCTCTCCCTAGGGGATATGATCTTAATGCTCATTACGAATTCCATTCTGGTGCCCCAGGCCATACAATTGAAAATTGCAGAGCTTTCAAGTGCAAAGTTCAAGATCTCATCGATGCAAAAGCCATCAACTTCAATCCTGTTGGTCCGAATATTAAAAATAATCCAATGCCTCCTTATCAAGGGGGAACAGTCCATGCTATTGAAAAAGTTAATGAACATGTTTTAATATCAAAGGTTGATGAAATTAAGATATCTTTGGAAACTGTCAGAGAACATTTGTTGAAGCATGGAGTGCTACAAGAACTCCATGACTTCTTCTTAACCTATTCTTCCAAACCAGAAGAGTGTGTTGAGTTGAAGACGGCCATCCAACAGTTGATCAATGAAGGTGTCTTACAGATAGAGAAAGTATTCCGAGAAGCTTTTCAGCTACCCCTAGTATTCCGTTAACGGTTCAGGTTCCTATTACCCCCACAATGATTCAAGCTCCTATTCCTCCTACAAGCAACGAATCGAAGGCAGTTCCATGGGAGTATAATGTAGTATATATTCATGGAAAGTTGTATGAGTGCCTTCCATTTGGTGACAAGAATGTTACCAGCATTGCGGGAACAAGAAACATGACTCGCAGTGGTTGGATCTTTTCTCCTCCACCACCACCTCCTAAGGAAACTAACAGTGAAACTATAGCTAAGGCCAGGGGAAAGCAAGTGATGGATAATTAACCCGAACTTTCTGAAGGACAAGAAGCGGAGCAACTTTTGAGAATTCTTAAACGGAGTGATTACAAAGTAGTGGACCAGCTCAACCAGACACCATCCAAGATTTCCATCTTGTCTCTCCTTTTGTGTTCAGAAGCCACCACAACGCCTTATTGAAGACCTTATGTTCTGCTCATGTTACCCAAGACATCTTTGTAGCCCAGTTTGAGGGAATAGCCACCAATATTGTTGTGGGAAATTGTTTGGGTTTCTGCGATGATGAACTCCCAATTGAAGGCAGAGCCCACAATAAAGCGCTGCATGTTTCTATGAAGTGTTTGGACACTGTTTTATCTCGAGTTTTGGTGGATACAGGTTCTTCACTCAATGTGATGCCTAAGGTTACCTTGTTTAAGCTGAATATGTACGGAGTAATGATGAGGCCCTCCACGCTAAATGTTCGAGGGTTTGATGGTTTGAGAAGATTGGTGGATGGAGAAGTGGATTTGTTTGTCAAGATTGGTCCCTACACTTTCTATTTGTCATTCTATGTTATGGACATTCGTCCATCCTATACTTGACTTTTGGGTCGTCCATGGATTCATGTAGCTGGAGCTGTGACATCTACTCTTCATCAACGCCTGAAGTTCATTACGAATGACCAAGTTGTTGTCGTTTGCAGGGAAGAAGACATAGTGATTAGTAATCTGACTACCTACCATTACGTGGAAGTGGAAGGCGAGGTACAAGTGTTGCCCTTTCAAGCTCTGGAGATTGTTACTGTTGACAAAGTCCCCTTCGTGGAATGTAAGAAGTCTGAGATACCCCTGGCCTCTTTGAAGGATGCCAAAGCCCTCATAGAAGCTAGACCTCCCCATGACAGTTGGGGTAAATTAATTGAAGTTCCATAGAAGAAAGATCGTTTTGGTCTTGGGTATCAGCCATCATCCTCCGTGCAAGCTGGTTGGGTTCCTCTCAAAGGACAGCAGGTTCCCCCAATTTCTGAAGTGTTCGTCAGTGCTGGTGTAAGCAAAGAAGGACAAGTACTCTCCACAGAGGCTGGAGTTGACGATGAGGAGATTTCAAGATTTATCTATCAAGTTGCGCCGGACCAGTAGCTCAGCAATTGGACTGTCGTGGACATCCCTGAAGTTGTTTTCCTTGATGTGTAATTTTCTGTTTCCATTTTTAAGTCGTATGTCCTGCCCAAGGCATACTGACAGCTTGTAGAAGGGGCCCCTTATGTTTCAATCTTCGTTTAACATTGAATGAAAAATCTCATTTCGCATACAATTTTGTTCTCTGTCTTTTCTTTTACTTATACTTTTTCAAAATAAAAATGGCAATACTTTTCTTTTCTTATTTTAAATATTCTTTTGCACTTTCTAAACAAAAAACATAAAATCATCAATCATGCAGATCCATCTCGGACTCCGTTGGAAATGATAATGCTATGGCTCCTTATATCCTTGAGAATTCAGTTAATCATGCTAACAAAGATAATGAGGAAGATTGTGAAGTCCATGAAGAACTAGCCATTCTCTTAAGACAGGAAGAGAAGGTCATCCAGCCATATCAAGAAGAAACAAAAGTCGTCAATCTCGGTACTGAAGAAGTAAAGAGAGAAGTCAAGGTAGGGGCCGCCTTGCAAAGTTAAGAAAAGAATGGGTTGATTGTGTTGCTCCAAGAGTATGCTGACATCTTCGCCTGGTCGTATGAAGACATGCCCGGCTTAGACACTGATATAGTAATGCACAGATGGCCACTCAAGCCATAATGTCCTCCTATAAAGCAAAAACCAAGAAGGACCAGAACCGACATGGCCTTGAAGATTAAAGAATAGGTTCAGAAACAGCTCTAAGCAGGTTTCCTATCTATGATAAATTACCCACCTTGGATTGCTAACATTGTGCCCATACATAAGAAGGATGGTAAGGTACGTATGTATGTTGACTACCGAGACTTGAATAGAGCAAGCCCGAAGGATGATTTCCCGTTGCCTCATATTAATGTATTGGTTGATAAAACTGCATAGTCTTTGGTGTTTTCCTTTATAGACGGGTTCTCTGGCTACAATCAGATAAAGACGGCTTTGGAAGACATGGATAAAACAACTTTCACAACTCCTTGGGGTACTTTTTGCTACAGAGTCATGCCTTTTGGTCTTAAAAACGCTGGTGCGACATATCAGTGAGCTATGGTGACTCTCTTTCACGACATGATTCATAAAGAGGTCGATGTGTACGTGGACGACATGATTGCAAAGTCACAGACTGAGGAAGAACATTTGGTTCATTTGAAGAAGTTGTTTGATCGTTTGCGAAAGTTCAGGTTAAGGGTTAATCCCAACAAATGCACCTTTGGGGTTCGATCGGGCAAGCTACTTGGTTTTGTTGTGAGTCAACGAGGAATTGAAGTAGATCCAGACAAAGTAAAAGCAATACAAGATATGTCGGCGCCGAAAAATGAGAAGGAAGTATGAGGTTTCCTTGGGAGGTTGAATTATATAGCCCGGTTTATTTCCCATCTTACTGCCACCTATGAACCCATCTTTAAATTGTTACGCAAGAATCAAGATGTCTGTTGGGATGAGAGTTGTCAAGAAGCTTTCAAGAAGATTAAGCAGTATCTTCAAGAACCCCCAATACTCATACCACCAGTTCCCGGGAGGCCTCTCATTATGTATTTGACTGTGCTTGAAGGATCTATGGGTTGTGTGCTCGGACAACATGATGATACTGGACGAAAAGAACACGCCATTTACTATTTAAGCAAGAAGTTTACTGATTGTGAATCGAGGTATTCCTTACTTGAGAAGACTTGTTGTGCTCTTACATGGGAAGCCCGACGCTTGAAGCAGTATATGTTGACACATTCTACGCTTCTGATATCTAAGATGGACTCGATAAAGTACATCTTCGAGAAACCAGCACTTACAGGTAGATTGGCTCGGTGGCAAATGCTTTTTTCTGAGTATGACATCCAGTACATCACACAAAAGGCTATCAAAGGTAGCATTCTTGCTGATCATCTCGCTCACAACCATTGGAAGAATATCCGCCCATGAAGTTCGACTTTCCAAACGAGGATATTATGAAACTTGATGACAATGAAGGACCTGAAACAGGGGAGCGATGGGCTCTCACGTTCGATGGTGCGTCAAATGCTATGGGTCATGGTATTGGGGCAGTTCTGACCTCTCCACGCAACACTCACATACCTTTTACCGCCAAATTATGTTTTGATTGCACGAATAATGTCGCTAAGTACGAAGCTTGTATGATGGGCCTTGAAGCCGCCATTGATTTGAAGATCAAGATCCTCAAAGTTTATGGGGACTCTGCCTTAGTGATACATCAAGTACGGGGTGATTGGGATACACGACACCCTAATTTAGTTCCATACAGGGATTACATAATTGAGTTGTTGCCCGCTTTCGATGAGGTCACCTTTGAGCACATTCCTAGAGAAGCAAATCAACTGGCAGACACTCTGGCCACTTTAGCAGCAATGTTCAAAGTCAATTACCCGAATCATGCACCCAGTATAAGGATCTGTCGTTACAAGGAGCCAACACATATTTTCCCTGCTCATTGTCTCACAACTGAAGATGTATCAGACGAAAGGCCATGGTATTTCGACATCAAAAGATATCTTGAGAAGCAAGAGTACCCCGAAGGTGATACGATTTGTGATAAGCAGACTCTCAGAAGGTTGGCGTATAATTTTTTATTGTCAGGAGACGTTCTGTACAAAAGAAACTATGACCCAGTTCTACTCAGATGCGTGGATAGACACGAAGCAGAATCCATTATACGAGAAATACACGAGGGCTCTTTTGGGACTCATGCCAGTGGGTATTCCATGGCCAAGAAAATCCTACGAGCAGGTTATTTCTGGATGACAATGGAAAGTGACTATTGTGTATATGCCAAAATGTGCCACAAATGTCAGGTTTACGCAGACAGGGTACATGTTCCTCCCACTCCTTTGAATGTGATAACTTCACCATGGCCCATTGCAATGTGGGGTATCGATATGATTGGACGCATCGAGCCGAGCGCTTCAAATGGACACAGGTTTATCCCCGCTGCTATTGACTACTTCACCAAGTGGGTGGAAGCGGATTCATACAAAAATGTGACCAAGAAAGTTGTCACTCGTTTCATCAAAAGAGAGATCACATGCCGGTATGGAACTCCTAACAAGATCATCACTGATAATGGGTTAAATCTCAACAACAAGATGATGAAGGAAATGTGTGAGGAGTTCAAGATCGAGCGCCATAATTCATCACCCTATCGGCCAAAGATGAATGGGGCAGTCGAAGCCGCTAACAAGAACATAAAGAAGATCGTTCAGAAAATGGTGAGAACATACAAATATTGGCATGAGATGTTGCCTTTTGCCCTGCATGGCTATCGAACTTCGGTGTGTACTTCTATTGGGGCAACTCCGTTTTCACTAGTCTATGGTATGGATGCGGTACTCCCGGTCGAAGTGGAGATTCCTTCCTTAAGGGTTCTGATGGATACTAAACTTGATGAAGCAGAATGGATTCAAATGAGACTCTACCAACTCAATCTCATCGAAGAAAAGCGCCTGGCAGCCATTTGTCACGGTCAGTTATACCAACAGCGTCTCAAGAGGGCATTTGACAAGAAGATTCGGCCTCGAGAGTTCCACTCAAGTGACCTGGTCTTAAGAAATATTCTCACAATCCACACTAATCCAAGAGGCAAGTGGACTCCCAACTATGAGGGACCATACATAATGAAGAAAGCTTTCTCAGGAGGTGCTCTAATCCTGACAAACATGGATGGGGAAGATGTTCCGCTTCCAGTTAATTCAGACTCAGTCAAAAAATACTACGCATGAAAGGACCCGCTAAGTCGAAAACCCGAAAGGGCGGCTTAGGCAAAAATTAGGGCTAAAAAAAGAAAAAAAGAATAACCCGCTAAGTCGAAAATCCGAAAGGGCGACTTAGGCAAAAATGGGTGTCCCGGTGGATTGAAAACCCGAAAGGGCGATCCAGGCAAAAATTAGGGACAGAAAAGTGAGAGACTGCAGTATGAAGACTCTTCATGTACACCATCCTAATGCGGGATGGATCAATCTAGCTATTATCCTTTGGAAGCACAGCACTAGGACAACCCAGGATGCGAGAACTATAGCAATATCAGTTTTAACGGAAATTCGAGCTTTTCTTATTGCCATTTTACCCGTTGTATTTCTTTTCTTTTCTGCAACTTCCTCATTTAGGAGTTGTTTCTATGTATGAATGCCCATTCACGGGCCAAACTCATTAATAAAATTTGCCCTTCCATTAAAAAAAATCTTTGTTATGTTCTTTTAATTTATTTTTCGTATGCGAATTCTGATTTAAATTCTTTGTTAAGCATTGCATTGAAAACAATAAGTCAATAATAATCACGAGCTAAGATGTGAAACACGACATTACGTGGATATGGAGGCATCCCAAGGGAATGTTGTGGCATTCAAGTGTTCGCTCTTCTGTGCAGGTAGCAGCGGTCACCTGGACCAAAATTTCATCCTCGTCGCCTCCTTACATTTGACCGAGCGCCCGATCCTCCCACACGGAGATACTTGGGGCATTGGTTGGGGTCCGCGTCCCTTTTTCAGTTATTCACAAATCCCAACACATTAAGGAAGTCAGATTAAGTCTTTTCTCCTCAGCAAGATTTAATTCCCCACTGAACTCGACAAGGCTAACTTTTTCTCTCAGTTTTCAAGCACCAGTCCATGTTGGTACCTCAAGATGATGGACAATTGATCCCAATGAGTTTTTGACATTTTGCACACAATAATCATCACGACATATTGCATTGCATCCTCAAACGCATAGCATATCCATGAATCATCATGTCACACCTTAAATGCATATGAAGCATGAGCCAGATCAATCCCAAATCAATCCCAAATCAATCCCAAATCAACAAAACATCCTCACAAAAATTTCATCTTCATAATTCCCAGTTAACATCTGTTACTACACTACCAACTAAAATAAACCAGGGTTTTAGTACGTCATGCTCCCCAACTCTCAATACTCACTTTATCTCTCTTAAGGTCGTAGGTCATCCGTAGACTTTACCCTCTCTTCCTCATATTCTTAGGGTCGTATATCTTCCGTATTTCTTACCCTCGCTTTATCTTCCTAGGGTCGTAGGTCGTCCGTAGACTTTTCCCTCTCATCATCTTTTTTCTAAGGTCGTAGACCATCTATAGATCTTACCGTCAAGTTATCTTTTAGGGTTGTAGATCGTCCGTAGATCTTACCATAGTGTTATCTTTCTAGGGTCGTAGATCGTCCATAAATCTCACCTTCGTTTTATCTACCTAGGGTCGTAGGTCATCCGTATACTTTACCCTCTCATCATCTCTTTTTAAGGTCGTAGATCATCCATAGATCTTACCATCAAGTTATCTTTTAGGGTCGTAGATCATTCGTAGATCTTACCATAGTGTTATCTTTCTAGGGTCATAGATCGTCTGTAGATCTTACCTTCGCTTTATCTTCCTAGGGTCGTAGGTTGTCCGTAGACTTTACCCTCTCATCCTCTTAAAGTCGTAGATCATCTGTAGATCTTACCATCGCTTTATCTTTCTAGGGTCGTAGATCATCCGTAGATCTTACCGTCGCTTTATCTTTCCAGGGTCGTAGATCGTCCGTAGATCTTACCGTCACTTTATATTTCCTAGGGACGTAGGTCATTCATAGACTTTACCCTCTCATCCTCTCAGGTTGTAGATCGTCCGTAGATCTTACCTTCACTTTATTTCCTAAGGTCGTAGGTCATTCGTAGACTTTACCTTCTCCTCTTTACCTCTTTTAAGGTCGTGGATCATCCGTAGATCTTACCGTCGCGTCATCCTTTTAAGGTCGTAGATCATTCTTAGATCTTGTCGTTGCGCCATATTCTTAGGGTCTTAAGTCTTCCGCCGACTTTACCTTCGTGTTATCCTCAAGTTTCTTACCTCCAGTCACTGCGATATTGTCAACCTTATCCTTTCAGTCACTCTACCACTCACTCCCTCGAGAACCTTGTATTGGTACCGTTACCCCAGTACAAGCTACCTTTTTTCAACCATGTTTTATCCATCATGATCGGTCCACCAGAAGACCAGTTTGTCTTTCCCCAAGCAGACATTCACACCAGTGAATAACACTCACACCATCTCCCCAGGGCAAATTTCGGGTCCTCGTGTTTAATCATCTTCCACCTTGAACTCTCGAAAGGCTGACGCCAATCTCACCTTCAGTTTTAAGATGATTAAATAGGGGCAGCTGTCATACCCCAAATTTGCCCTATCTCTTTTATTTTTGTCTGGTTTTTGAACTTTGCATTCCATTTGCATCATTTTATTATTCAGTCATTTGCATATCCCGCATCTCAGGGAATCAGGCGCTTTGGTTTGAAGTTTTAGGGTTGCGCCCTCTTTATGTCTAATTTTGTTTTAAGGTTTTCTTATCAGGTAAAAAGGAAGCGCATCTGGTTCTCGATTAATGGATCATGGAATGAATTGTGTCCTCGTGTTACAAGGTTGGTTCTCGCTCAAATTTATCGAAGCCTGGAATAGGGTTTATTTCCCTATGGTGTTGGTTCAGATGCTAGGTTTTTGGGTCTTTGGTTTCTGGGAAGATGTTTCTTTCGCCTGCCTCGAGGATGGCTCAAAGCTCGGTGCATTAGGTCAAAAATCTCACTTCCTCGCATTTCAAGTTTCTTCTTAAAGCCTCTAAGCTGTTGATTCGAGAGTTTGAAGTTGAATTGGAAAATGTGGAGTTCGGGCACTTCAGGAAATGAGGTTAAAGGTTCGTGATAATCAAGACTTGTTTTTGTTGCTTAAGTTTCAAGTTATTGTGGGCTGAATGTCAAATTCAGATTTCTGTTCAAGAAGTGCAAGTGTCTTTCAGGCATGATATGAAGATCAAGGTTCAAGTGACCGGTGTTTTGGGATTCGAATTAATCAGTGGAATTAAATTCTTAGGCATTCATTTTGTTTTGTTTGAGAGTTTGATTATAAGGCGCATGATGTGTTTGGAATACAAGTTATAACAATTGATCACAATTTCTTGAAGTTTAAGTTACAAAGTTGAGATGTGCGTTCAAATTATTCAAGAGAGAATTTCAGAATCTTAAACAAGATGCAAGAGTTATTTGATTTCTACAAATTCGTTCAAAATAAATTCATTCCAGCTTTTGTGCTCATTACACTTTTTGAGACGAGTTACAAGGTATGTCACAAATTACAAGTTACAATTACAAATTACAAAAACAAAAAAGGGAATCAATTCTTTCTCCTTCAATTGTTGTTGCTTATTCATAAAGAGAATCGTCCATGTTTTTACAATCACGCTTGCCGTCCAATAATTGTGCTCATGAAACAAGGAAAGATAAAAGTTAGCGATCAAGCATATAAATTTTTTTCAAACAAGAATTAATTAATTGATAACTCATCATAAGGGTTTGTATTTGGAATCAGATTAAAAGAGAGTTTGTTTAATCATGGACTATTTTTTCCTCTCCCAATTTCAAATCACAAAAAGCTTGTGCCTTTTGGTTCACAAAAAGAAAAAAAGAAAAGAAGTTTGCAAATATTTTATTTTTTCTACTGCTGCAAAACAAACAGAATAGGAATCAAACAAAGCAAAAGCAACAAGCATAGCGCGCAACACAAAAACAACATAGCAGGCTAGCGAAATGCACAGCAGCATAGCAGGCTAGCGAAACAGCATAAAAGGCTAGCAAACAATGTAACAACAGCCCAACTGGCAACAAGTCACAAGCTAAAACAAAAAGCAACTCAACTATGACAAAGCAAATGCAGCATCATATTAAACAAAACATTAGTGCAAGCAGCCAAAACACCCTAGCTTCATCATTTTCCAAATGTGCAAACCCTTCATAACTTTAAGAAAAAAGAAATAGCTTTACATCATTGAGAGGTAAGAGAGAGACGTTAGAAGAAAGGCACATAAGTTCTGGGTTTCTATGTGTTGAAATTCTGAATGTGAGAACAATGAGAAAATCTTAGAAGCTCTGTACGTGTTAATACAGTGGGAGGAACTCAGAAGTTTTGTATTGTGCTAAGACAGTGAGTGAATATCAGAAGTTCAGTGTGTTATCAACGTGTGAAAAATCAGAAGTTCTAAGTGTTAAAATAGTGAGTGAAAATCAGAGGTTCTGTGCCACATTTCAACTCTTTCCTCATATTAATCAGCACATCAACAATATATTCAGTTCTTACCAAACAACAAATCAGAAGGATAAAAGCACAACAGTTTATAGAAGTTTAAATCCTAAATATGAGCCTAGCCCTAATCAAGAAGTTCTGATCCATATTTTTTCTACTTATGCAATGATATGTGTTGTACCCCAAAATTTTCCCTCCCTTTTTCACAAGAAATCACAACTTCGGGGTTTTCCCTGATTTTTTCAGATTGGCACAAGAATTGGTCAAACAGACTTTTCTTTATCAGTCAATCCAAAATTAGGGTTTCCATTGATTTTGAATCAGTCAAACAGATTTTTCTTATCAGTCTATCAAAAATTAGGGTTTCTATTGATTTTGTTGAGTTTGGCTCAGGAATTGATCAAGCAGACTTTTCTTTGACGGTAAATCTGGAATTAGGGTTTTTCACTCGTATTTCTCACAAAAATTTGAATGCACAGTATTTCAATTGACTGTTACGTTTTTTTTTACGCTTGTTCAAGATTGTTGTTTGTTTCTCAAAACCTAAACATCTGGGATAGGAGCTGAGGCTTTTGATTGAAAGTTTGAAGCATTGGTTTGATCAGTGAAGTGAAAGGTGTATGAATGTTTGTTTGTTCAACTGTACAAAGCATATGATTAATTGGAATGCCAGGCGTATTGTGGTTAATGCAAGGTTGCGAGATTGCAAAGTTTGTTGATTATTTATTTTATCTGAATTAAAATTATTGGGATGCATTTCCATTTATTTTAATTCAAGAGATTTAAATAATTAAATAGACAATGCAGAAGAAATAAGGAATTATCTGACAAAGACTTTTTATTTATCTTAAATGTTGTTACAAATGTTACTCGAATACTGTAAATTTATTTACAGTGTTTACAATAATATTTATTACAATAATTGAAAAGAAAATAAATCTAAAGTCTAAGTTCTCTTGAAGTCTTCTATCTTCTACTGCTTCTTCCATTATCCAACTGGTATTTACCTACAAAGACAAAAAGAAATCAGTGCAGTTAAATTGAAAAGCAGTTTTAAGCAGATAAATAAAAGATCATCATTAAAGCTTGTTGGCCGAAATCAGATTGTTTTGGTTTCATCATATTTTACTCGTCCTCTTTGCAAATCACAAGAAGATTTCTCTTCTTGGTTCACAAAGAGGAAAGTAAAATAATTTGCAAAGCATACAATCAGTTAAATGCAAAGATACAAGGCACAAGGCTGCACACAAAGAAGGCACAAGGCTGCACAATGTCAAACTGAACAACAAATTGCATTAGTCAACCAAAAGCAAACCAAGTTGCATAAAAGCAAACTAAGTACACAAAGTTGTCCAAACCAAGTACACAAAACTGTCAACCAAGTACACAAGCTGTCAAGAAACTGTCAATGCAGAAAATATGGAAAATGCAGAGATAAACCAAGATACAAGCAAGCAAGCTTGTCAAAAACTTTTCATCATTTTCTGGCCAACAATCTTTTCAGAAAAAGTACATTAAGCAATTAAAAATGCTTTTTATGGAGAGAGAGAAAGAGAGAGTGAAGTAGGTTTTGCGGTTTGGCAGGCTATACAGAGCAGAGAGAAAGAAGATAAATATAACAGGCTAACAGTTCAAAGGGGGGGGGGGGGGATAGAACCGAAAAATGCAAGTAAAAAATTGCAAGCTGAAATAACAAGCATAAGCATGTATACCAAAACACTAAAACCTACCTCAGAACCATACAAACTTGCACAACAAACCAAGTCTGCAAGTTATCAAACTACTTGTAAACACAAGGCTAAAGCATGTGGCCTACATAACAAAAAGATCCAAATCTGCTCAACAAACCTGACCAAACAAGCCTCCAAACCTGTGGCCTATACAAACTGCAAGTTATCAAACTTGCAAAACCTGCAAAAACCAAAACTTCAAGCCTGCCTTACCGAACAAGCCTTCAAGCCTACCTTACCAAACAAGCCTTCAAGCCTGCCTTACCAAACAAGCCTTCAAGCCTGCCTTACCAAACAAGCCTTCAAGCCTGCCTTACCAAACAAGCCTTCAAGCCTTCCTAAAGCCAGTTTAACCTGCATAAACTGCAAACACCAAGAACCCTTCAAAACTGCACCAAAGCCCAAACCTATAAAACTGCATCAAAACTATCAAACAGAACCTGTCTCACAAAATAGCAGAACCTGCCTTCAACAAGCAAAAACCTGTAAAACTGCTTGTAAACACAAGCACCACAAATCACACAAGCTTTCCTTCAAAGCAAAACAACCAAGAAGTCTCAGAACATGAGTCTCATCATCAACAGTCAGTAGTCAATAACCAAAACAAATAAAAACATATCAAAAGAGAATCTCAGAATACAGTCATCACTGACAGATATCCAAACACCAAAAAAGAGGAAGAGTTTCTAAACAAGCAAGTCTCAGAAATAACCTTATCATCAAACATCCATGAAAATCAACAACAATAGCAATCCTCAGAACAGGGTTCATCATCGGAATATCAACTCAAGCCAACAAAAACACATCAAATAAGCAACAAGTTCATCATTGGAAAAATCATCAGCTTAAATCAGAAACAAACATTCGAGCATCTCAGAAGAATTCATCATCATAAGCAAAGAAGAAGAGAGAAGATTAAGAAGCAAAATAATATAGTGTTTTTAGAGCAATGTTCATCATCAAACAGTGTTCAAGCACTCAGAAGTGAAAGATACAGAAATACCCTAAGTAAGCAAGCAACGTCATCACGCTCCTCCCTCCGCCTTGGCCACCTGAGAGCTTCACCAATCCCGTGTTCCTCTCCCTCCATCGCCTCTCCAGAAACAAAACCCCAAAGGTATTGTCTTCTTTTCCTACACCTCATACATAAATATCAAAGATCAAAGCTTTGCAAACAATCAAACATGCAAGAATTAAACATGCACGAACTTAAACTGTAAAGAAAAACGTGTACCCTTTCGAATCGCCGCCCTGTATAGTCGTGGAGAGAGGAAGATGGAGGTAAATACTCTGGTAGCCTAAGGCGAGGGGAGAGGACATCAATTGCTCTTGGTGTTTGAGAACGATGAAGAGGATGAAGACGAGAGAAGGAGCGGCGCCGTTCACAAACTGTTAACCCTAATTCTGAAAACAGTTTGTTCAAACCCTAAAAAATTGTTAAGCAATGCAATTGGGCCTTCGCCCCATGAACTAAACTAAAGCCAATTGCTTTCCAGCGCCTACCCCCCCCCCCCCCCCCCCCACATTTTTCCTTTCAGCATCTTTTTGTTCTTTTTATATCACTTTGGGCCATCCAAAAACATATACCTAGGCCTATCACTCTTCTTTTTAATTTCCAAAATAATACTCTTTTCTTTGTTAATTAATTTACTTTCTCTAAAAAATAATATATATATATATATATATATATATATATATATATATATATATATATATATATATATATATATATATATATATATATATATATATATAATACTTTTCTTTTTGTGTTTTTTTATTCTAAAGAGTTTTTTTATTTTGTTAACAATAAAGAGAACTAATAACCATTTTGTTTTGATATTTGTATATTTAATTAAAATACTTTGTTTACTTAATCTTTTTATATAAATTTCTAAAAAAAAACATTAACAAAAATACATAAATAATAGAATTTTTTAACTTAAATAATTCTTTCTTTTTCTCTAAAACCCTTTGTTTATATATAACTAACAAAAGCACAAAAATAATAATAAACACTTAATTTGCATTAGGTTAATATTTTATTTGATCATTTGTAAATAGCAATACACATCTCATATTTGTTTGATTCTCATACCTTGTTATATTTTTACATTGAGAATGCGACGATTCGATTTGGTTGTAAATATATACTTGGACATTACTTTTCTGATAAAACTCATCCCCATTTGTAAACATTTGTACCCCCATCCCCAGATACTTACTTGTAATAACTTAGACTTTAAATTCCCGCAATTTATCGCTTTCTATATACTGTATAGTAATTAGGGTTTGTATGCGAAGATTCAAAATTAATCGCTAGATAACCTAATACAAATACAAATGCATGAAAATCGATACACAATTCACACTTGCACCTCTAGGGTAACCTCGCTTGTTGCCTCGGAAAATGCAATCATGTCCCTCGAGTATGAGACACTCTAGCAAATGTCCCTTCGATAAACAAAAATCGTAGTCCCTCGATGACCCTCGATGTTACCTTTGATAAAATGATCTCGTCCCTTACAAAATTGCTAGAGCGTCTCACAAGTTGCCTTCAAAGATTGTATATGATGACTCGCGTCTGTCCCGTTTAACATCCTAACGCAAGGTTGTTCATCAAACACAATGGTGAAACAACACTGTTAAAAGGGTTAAAACATAAGAAAGATCTTTGAGTAAAATATGGTAGACAAACTCTTAGTTACTTGATCAAAAAATCTTGCAAAACATCCTTGCCATTTTTCAAAACACAACACAAAAACAACTTTCAAAACATTGAATTATCTTTTCAAAAAGACACACACCTTTGTATATATTCAAACAAGAATCATTACAAAGGTTGCCTAGACAAGGCATCTTTTTCAAAACATTTTCAAAACCACACACACAAAGCACCATTTCAAATAATCGAAAAGCAAAGGCAAGTGATCTAAAACAAGTAACTAAGAGCCCATGGATAACCATGGATGAAAAGGGTGCTAGCACCTTCCCTTTTCATAATCTATCCCCCCGAACCCACGAAAACATCTCAAAGGTCTTTCTTGTGCTTTTTGACCTTTCCTTAGGATAAAATAAAAAGTTGGTGGCGACTCTTGCTAAACCGAACAAGTGTGAAAACAAACGCAAAACCACAAGTCAGTTCTCCCACCGTATCACAACATGGACAACATCAATACTATGATATTTACATATTTAATGATGTTCTGAATGAAAAGATGCAAAGTCATAAAGACTTACCTTGAACAGATGTTCTGGAATCAGCAAGAGAAAATGCCAAGTTCTTTGACTCAAAGGGAAGAACAAAGGTTTTGGTTTTCTGTTTGGGAATTCTGGATTTTTGCAAAGGTTTCACAATTTTCTTTTCTCTCTTTTGAGAATTCTCTCTCCAAAAGCCAGTCCCTTAAACGTGTGATGGAGCAAATTATTTATAGGTGAGTTTGTTGTGGTTTTGAGGAAAAAACAAAATGGGATTTTAACCTTTTTGGCATCCTGTTCCATTGCTTTTTGATCACAGTTTTCGTATGCTAGTTTGGTGCAATAATGGGATGCAAGCATGGGCTGAATTAGTTGTTGGTTATAGGACTGTGCAGTAGCAGTGCAACAGGTTATACAAACGAGGTTTTGGGATTTGGTGATGTTCTGACCGCAACGTTGAACATAGCCTTTATATGCTAGGGTGCTGCCTTGTTCTTGAAGCAAGTGTGATGGTTAGCATCTTTTAACCGTGCCTAAGCTGGATTTGTAAGCATGAATTAAGGAAAAGTACCCTCAGAGGCAGAAGCAAAGCATGGGCCTAGCATAAACTTGTACAAAAGTTTTCTTTTCCAAGACAATAATTGTACTTCTATGCTACACGTGGGGAAATCCTTTGGACAAAGACCCCAAAGTGGTTATGAGCATTAAATGATGACGAGATTGATCAAACCAGAAATCCTGCAACATCAGATTTTGCATCATTGCTTAATTCTGGATCAGAAGTTCAACTTCGGCGCAACTTAAAACCAATATCCAACTTCTGATCCCTGAATCCCTTTGCCCCAGCATGTTCTGAGCGAGTTCTCAGACTTTCCATAAAGCTTATGACATGTTTTGTAAGCCCTCTTTGAATTACTTTTGCAAACTCTGGCTGAACCTTCGTGAAAAATGGCACAAAAGTTCTAACCAAACTCTGTCTTGAAAATATCCAGAACTTGCTGAGTGCTTCAGTTCCATGGACGTGTCTTTGAACATTTATAACTTGAAATCCCATCATTTCTAGGAGAAGTTCTGTTCTGCAATTTTTTAGGTCTTACTGAGATCTAAAACTCTTGTGTTAGAAGTTCTTCCAGAATCAGCTTGCATCATGGTGAAAATCTGGCCAAAAGTTCTGAGCTTGTCATACTTCTTAAACACTTAGAAAGATTCTAAGTATTTAGAATTTTGACTTTTTCAACATGAATCTTGACTTATGATTAACTTGATGAGACGAATTTCATGCCTTGATGAAATATAATTCTTGAAACTTGATTTTGATCTAAAAGTCAAAGTTTGACTTTTCAGTGTGCAAATTACCATTTTGCCCTTGTGAATGACTTTCTTGGAAAATTTGTAATTCAAGGCTTAAAATTGAATGGAATTAAACCTGAGGGTCCAGGATGATCCTTTGAGAAATGAGAAGGCAAATTTTGGGGTACAACAGCTGCCCTTGTTCAATCTTCTTAAGCCTGAAGAGTTAGATTGGCGATTTTTGCCATTCGTGACTTGAAGGTGGAAGATGATTGGACATTAGAGTGCCCAGAAATTTGCACTCGGTGATGTGATGATTGGCGGTATAGGGAATGGGCTTAAAGATGCCATTTGGGGGGATGATGGAAAGTTGTTAGAGATGGGCTTATAGATGCCATTCAGAAATGATTTATGAACCGTATTTGTAAGCTGAAACTGAATGAGTATCAGAATGGCATCCTTGTCTGGAGTGTATCTAAACTTTATCTGAAAGCTAAATATGAATGAGTATCAGGATGGCATCCGTATCTGGAGTGTATCTGAACTGTATCTGAAAGCTGAATCTGAATGAGTATCAGGATGGCATCTGTATCTAGAGATTTTCTAAACTATATCTAGAAGCTGAATCTGAATGAGTATCAGGATGGCATTCGTATCTGGAGCGTATCTGAACTATATCTGAAAGTTGAATCTGAATGAGTATCAGGATGGCATCCGTATCTGGAGCGTATCTGAACTGTATTTGAAAGCTGAATCTGAATAACTATCAGGATGGAATCCGTATCTGGAGTGTATCTGAACTGTATCTAGAAGCTGAATCTGAATAAGTATCGGGATGGCATCCGTATCTGGAGCGTATTTGAACTATATCTAGAAGCTGAATCTGAATGAGTATCAGGATGACATCCGTATTTGGAGCGTATCTGAAAGATGAATCTGAATGAGTATCAGGACAGCATCCGTATCTGGAGCATATCTAAACTGTATCTAGAAGCTGAATCTGAATGAGTATCAGGATGGCATCCGTATCTAGAGCATACATGAACTGTATCTAGAAGCTGAATCTGAATGAGTATTAGGATGGCATCCGTATCTTGAGCGTATCTGAACTGTATCTAGAAGCTGGATCTGAATGAGTATCAAGATGGCATCCATATCTGGAGCGTATCTGAACTGTATCTAGAAGCTGAATCTGAATGAGTATCAGGATGGCATCCGTATCTGGAGCATATTTGAACTGTATCTAGAAGATGAATCTGAATGAGTATCAGGATGGCATCTGTATCTGGAGCATATTTGAATTGTATCTATAAGAGTGTATGAGAAGGAACCCGTGTAAGATTGCTTTAGCTGGTCGTGTAGATAATTATCCTGGCTTGTTTTAGGTATTAATATCTAACCTGTTGAAATTGTTGATGATAACCATCTGTTGATTAACCTTATCCTGAAAAAGGTAAAACGTTAACTGTATGCAATGTCATGATGCATGAAATGCATGGTGCAATGATGTTCTCAAAATAAATAAGATTGTGTCATGTGCACTTGTCATGCACGTAATATGATGCATGAAGGGTGAAATGTTATTTAAATGTATCTTTGTCTGGGAAAATGAATCCTTGACAAATGCTGGGGAGTCATTAAATCCCGGACTGCTGTTGAAGAGTGGGTGAATCTTCAAATTTTGCTTTGAATAATTTCCACCAAGTATTCCTATTTTGTTGTTTGAGGAGAGCTCCGCTGGGGAATGTTGAAAACTCTGTGGAGAGTGTTGATTCTTGCTTAGGGAAAAAGAGTTCAGGAGTCTCAGTTGTTCGTTGCTTTACTGGGGAGTCGAAGTTGAACTGATATCTGGTCGGGTCTAGGCTTTACAGTAACTTGATGTAGAGTAGTCTACTGGGGAAGAGGAGTTGTGGTCCTTTAATTTGTAGTAGTCGGAGAGGCAAACTGAAACTAGGGAATCTGTAGTTTGTTGGGGAAATAAACCATGTAGTCGGTCCGTTGGAGAGGTGTCTTCTTCACTGGGGATAATCCTCGAGGGTTCTTGAGGTCGACTCAGCTGGTGAGAAGTTTTCAGAGATTGAAACTATGGATGAGAGTCATCCTATGAGAAGGATCTTGGAGAGATTTGTCATTGCTCCTAGTGTCGTACCCAAAATTTACCCTATCTCTTTTATTTTTGTCTGGTTTTTGAACTTTGCATTCCATTTGCATCATTTTATTATTCAGTCATTTGCATATCCCGCATCTCAGGGAATCAGGTGCTTTAGTTTGAAGTTTTAGGGATGCACCCTCTTTATGTCTAATCTTGTTTTGAGGTTTTCTTATCAGGTAAAAAGGAAGCGCATCTGGTTCTCGATTAATGGATCGTGGAATGAATTGTGTCGTCGTGTTACAAGGTTGGTTCTCGCTCAAATTTATCGAAGCCTGGAATAGGGTTTATTTCCCTATGGTGTTGGTCCAGATGCTAGGTTTTTGGGTCTTTGGTTTCTGGGAAGATGTTTCTTTCGCCTGCCTCGAGGATGGCTCAAAGCTCAGTGCATTAGGTCAAAAATCTCACTTCCTTGCATTTCAAGTTTCTTCTTAAAGCCTCTAAGATGTTGATTCGAGAGTTTGAAGTTGAATTGGAAAATGTGGAGTTCGGGCACTTCAGGAAATGAGGTTAAAGGTTCGTGATAATCAAGAATTGTTTTTGTTGCTTAAGTTTCAAGTTATTGTGGGCTGAATGTCATAGTCAGATTTCTGTTCAAGAAGTGCAAGTGTGTTTCAGGCATGATAAGAATATCAAGGTTCAAGCGACCGATGTTTTGGGGTTCAAATTAATCAGTGGAATTAAATTCTTAGGCATTCATTTTGTTTTGTTTGAGGGTTTGATTATAAGGCGCGTAATGTGTTTGGAATACAAGTTATAACAATTGCTCACAATTTCTTGAAGTTTAAGTTACAAAGTTGAGATGTGCATTCGAATTATTCAAGAGAGAATTTCAGAATCTTAAACAAGATGCAAGAGTTATTTGATTTCTACAAATTTGTTCAAAATAAATTCATTCCAGCTTTTGTGTTCATTACACTTTTTGAGACGAGTTACAAGGCATGTCACAAATTACAAGTTACAATTACAAATTACAAATTACAAAAACAAAAAAGGGAATCAATTTTTTCTCCTTCAATTGTTGTTTCTTATTCTTCAAGAGAATCGTCCATGTTCTTACAATCCCGCTTGTCGTCCAATAATCGTGCTCATGAAACAAGGAAAGAGAAAAGTTAGCGATCAAGCATATAAAAAATTTTCAAACAAGAATTTATTAATTGATATCTCATCATAAGGGTTTGTATTTGTAATCAGATTAAAATGGAGTTTGTTTAATCATGGACTATTTTTTCCTCTCCCAATTGCAAAACACAAAAAGCTTGTGCCTTTTGGTTCAAAAAAAGAAAAAAAGGAAAGAAGTTTGCAAATATTTTATTTTTTCTACTGCTGTAAAACAAACAGAACAGGAAGCAAACAAAGCCAAAGCAACAAGTATAGCGCGCAACACAAAAATAGCATAGCAGGCTAGCCAAATGCATAACAGCATAGCAGGCTAGCAGAACAACATAGCAGGCTAGCAAACAATGTAACAGCAACCCAAGGCAATCGACAACAAGTCACAAGCTAAAACAAAAAGCAACTCAACTATGACAAAGCAAATGCAACATCATATTAAACAAAACATTAGTGCAAGCAGCCAAAACACCCTAGCTTCATCATTTTCCAAATGTGCAAACCCTTCAGAACTTTAAGAAAAAAGCAATAGCTTTACATCATTAAGAGGTAAGAGAGAGAAAGAAAAAACCTGCACATTGTTGTCCAACAAAACTGTCAAAACCTGTTCAAAACTTGCACCAAATAGGCAAGCTAAAAGCAACATGAAAAAGTGGCCAAGCAGGATAGCAAAAGAGTTCAAAAATCATGCTATGGTTCCCCCCCCCCCCCCCCCCCCAAAATTTTTTCTCTAGGTTATATAACTGATGCCAAAACACACAGTGAAGGGGGGATTTTTCTGAAGCAAAAACTGTAAGAACCAAAAAACCAAAATTTCCAACCACAAACTGTAAGAACCAAACCAAAATTTTAAACCACAAACTGTAAGAACCAAACCAAAACTTCCAATCACAAATTGTCAACCCCAGAAAACTAGAAAAAACCACAAACTGTCAACCCAAAAAAACCAGCAAAAAACCACAAACCATCAGTCTAAAAAACCAAAAAAA
The DNA here is from genome assembly GCA_948472305.1 of Vicia faba. Taxonomy (NCBI): domain Eukaryota; kingdom Viridiplantae; phylum Streptophyta; class Magnoliopsida; order Fabales; family Fabaceae; genus Vicia; species Vicia faba. The sequence continues at coordinate 73,950,343 of OX451736.1, read as the reverse complement.
ACTGCATCAACATCAAACCATCAGGCTAGAAAACCAGAAAAAACCAACATTTCAAGGCTCATAAAAAAAACATTCACAACTGTAACAAAAAAAATGACAAAACTCTCAAAATCATCCACAATACCAACTTCTCAGCATACATAAGCCAGTGGAAGATACAGATCAAAGAAAAACATACCAGGTTTTTTTTGCTATAACTCATGCTATTTCATTACTGATTATTTTCATATTTGTATCAAATTTCGATTTCCATTTCTGCGTTGTTATCACTAAGAAAATCTCAAAATCTGTTAACCAGCTTATATATGTCGAAACACTTACCCTGTCAAAAACATAACAACCTGTTAAAATACTGAAGCCTGTTAACAACAAACCTGCTGCCAAAATAATAAACCTGCTGTCTAAACATTAGAACCTATTAATCAATACTAGAATCTGTTAAAAAGCTTAAACCACCAAAATCATAGAACCTGTTAACAATTTCAAAACCTTAACATGTAAAAACCTCAACTTGCACAAAACTTAGAAACTGTTCCAAAATCATAGAACTTATAAAAATCTTAGAAACTGCTATAAATCATAGAACCTTGACATGAACCTGTTAAGAACACCAACATCATCCGCCCTTTACCGAACTTCAAGCACCTTTTCTGCATAGCTTTCCCTGACTAGAAATCTCACCAAACTCTCTTCAATACCCCGCGTAGCTCAACCAATAATACTGGAAAAAGCTTTCTGCATGTATAAAAACCCAACACCAACGTTAATCTTCGAAACTCTCTAATATAATAGCCAAATTGATTTCACAGTAAGAGAAGAAAGGGAATCAAGGAACGATTAGAAGCATCAACATGCTATACCTGATGAATCCCGAGAATCTCATTTCTGCCATCAATCTGAGAGCTGTTTAGGTCGAGAAATTGAACTTTGTCGTAGTTGTTGGCGAGTTTGAGTTTGAATCCGAACGCTGAGAGACGGAAGAAGAATGGAGCGAGTGAGGTTCAAAGATGAAGATGATAGATGAAGGGTTGTAGTGGTTCTGTTTGGGGATCTGAGAGGAAGAGAAGAGGATTTTGTGGTGAGATAAGAAGAGAAGCAGTTTCACGAAGAGGATAGAAAGATAACATTTTGTTTTTAATTGGGTTAATTGGAAGAATAATCAGGATTAATGTACAATTTAATCTCTACCCCTTTTCCAAGGCCAAGAACGGCGCCCTTTCACTGTACTAGGGTTTGCAAAACATTTCTTATTCCATTCCTCCAACCGGGTCGGCCCTTTGGGCCCTTTGGCCCAATCCAATCATTGTTTCCCCGTTTGTTTTAATTAAACCATTGATATAATGAATAAACAACATAGTTTAACTGGCAAAGCATCTAACAATAAACCTTGGGGACACGGGTTCAACCCCTGCTGGGGCATTTTCCATTTTTTTAGTTTCTTTAGGCTTTATCTTTATGTATTTTACCATATATTTCTAAAAAATTATATATATTCAAATTCTTTTCTTTACATAGTTATTGCATGAGAAAAATATAAAAACATTTTTGTTTTAATTAATTTTTTTCATTTTGTTATTTACTTAATCTTTTATTTAATTTTCTTTAATTCAATTTGTTTTATTTAACTTAATAAAATACCGAAGATAAGTTAAAATTAGGTTTCTTAGTCTCCCTCTTAATCTCCGCATCCATTTGTAATTAAAACTTAACATTCACAAATCAAAAATCCAAAAATACTCTTTAATCATTACTTGAATTTATTCTAAAACTCGCAAAACACTCAACCAATCAAAACTCCCCCAAGGGTATGTTATCTCCGTTCTACCGTGATGTCGACCGTGCCTATTTCTAGAATGCGTGCGTTAACGTCGCCCAATAAAAAACACAAACAAATCAATCATTTTCTAGAGGAACTACGGTGTTATGATTCCTTCATTGGATACGTAGGCAAAGGGTCGCGAAACCCTCACGAACGCAATAATAAAAAAAACATCCTTTTCCCTTTAAGCGGGTATAGCTGTAGATAATTCACACCCTTTAAGACAAACAAACAAAATGGATCCCGTTGAGTACAACGGATGTGAGGGGTGCTAATACCTTCCCCTCGCATAACCGACTCCCTTACCCTTTCTCTTGGTCGCAAGACCATCATATCCATTCCCTCGTGGTTTTATCGATATTTCCCCTTCCTTCGGGATAAATAAAGTTCGGTGGCGGCTCTGTGTTTTCTACCGGTGGTTTCACCTAGTAGAAAGTGTTGTAATAATGCCAGAAAATGTTTGCTTGGTCGCACTTGACCCTTTATGTGGAGCCTGTTTTCCCCCAGAGTTAATCTGGTGCACCTCGACGCTTGATATTTTGATCACATTTTCGGTAGCCCTGAACTTCCTAGAGATATTTTCTAAGACTGTTGTGAAAGAAATTGAAGACCTGATACTGACGCTATCTGATACTACTGGCATAGACGAACAAATTGGCGGTACCCAAGATATTTGGTAAATTCTCATAAATTTCTAAGAACCGTCATGGGAGGATCCGAATACATGATACTGACACCATCTGATATTATTGACACAGACAAGTAATTTGATGGTACCGAAAGTCTTCATAGTGGACTTTGTTCAAACCCTTTATCAACGTAACATTGCCCCTTTAGTGATACATATGGAGATTTTCCCCTGGTTATACAACAATTCCTTGAGAGATTCTTTGAATCTCGACTTGACTTCCCCATAAGTGTTGGATAATGGTCATGCCGTGCCCCTTGATTATGAGAGTTTTATCATTGGAAGTGTCTCTCCAATTGAAGTGATTTTGTTCACTGAGAGAGCTTTCGTTCACTGAATATTCGTTGTGTGAATTTCTTCGCTGTCGAACAAATAACCATATGCAAACAGTGATATTCAAGTAATGCAAAGTTTATGTTTGTCTTGATGTTTTGAAAATTAGTTTTAGTAAGTAAAGAAAATTTGTAATAAAAATCCAACTCAGGATTTTGAGTAAAGCTTTACAAGAGTCAGGATACCTTTTGTAACAGTATGCTTTCGAACTAACTCATGCTTCAATTAGGACTTTTGAAGGGTTGTAACGTGGCTTGGTTCACGGTTTAAGAAACAAAGGATAAAGGCTCAAAGTGTATTTGTACCCACCCGCTCTTCGTGATGTTCTTCAGTCCTAAACTCAGTTAATCGTGCGTTTGAACTCCAATTGAGTCTAGAATGACGTTTTGGTGATGGTTCAGACAAGTTAAGTTTGTCGGAAGGCAGTCATTTTTTAGTTTTTTTCATGTTGTTAAGAATTTGTAGTGACCTCTTTCTTTTGATTTGTTATCCCTAATTTTTGCCTGACTGTTCTTATTTTGAGATTACGGTCAGCGGGATGCCCCAACTTTTCTTAAGTCTCCTTTGTAGGTTTTGACTTAGTGGGCTTTTCTTTTTGAGAGATAATGACTGCCTATGTGATAGGGAACCACCATCGTCTTTTGATTCCAGAGGAATGTTTTGATGTCATTCATTGTATTTACGAGATGAGAGTTTGCGGCTAAACGTGCATTTGGATTAACTGAGAGACTACCTTGCCCCAGGTTTTGATTAAAGGTTTCAATTTGTGAAAAAAGGAAAACTTCTACTTCTTTGGCTGAAAGGGGTTGACTAGGGATTATCTTCCTTATAACTCTAGTGTTTAGGATTTGAAAGAACGCCGATACATTGTCAGTAAGGTCTGTTCAAAAGCATATTATATGAGATTTATGGCATTGTTTTCGTCATCCTCCCTCTAAAGGCTTGTAACTTTTAGCAAGATTTGAATGTCATAAATAGAGTAAAAACCATAGTTTAAATATAGTGAAAACGAATGGATGGATTCAAAACTAACATATTCAATGCATTAATGAAACTAAGTTTGACATTAATAGATAATTGTTTGAACAAACAAAAGAGATTACAATTGAAAATTCAAATGAACATAAGCCTCTTTGTCTGAACTTGTCACTTTAGGTGGTGAGCCTTTGAGGGGTGGTAGAAGAGTTCCAGTTGACCATCTGGTGAGAATTCTAGCATTCCCTCAATAATCAGGTCTTGAACTTTATTTTCCAACGTCCAACAGCCATTGGTGTCATGTCCAGGACTGTTGGAGTGGTACACACATCTTGCATTTGGATTGTACTTTGGAGAGGCTGTGTTGGGATTCTGAGGAGGGTCCTTTAACATAATCAGCTTGGCCTCCAACATGTGTTGCAGTGCTTGAGCTAATGACATATTGACTTCGGTGAAGCGTCTTTCAGATGTATTCCTCTTATGCCGATTACTCTGTTGTTGTTGGCAAGGTTGTTGTTGGACCCGTGAGATAGTAGCAATTTGAGAAGGTCTAACCTCTTGTTTGCTCAGAAGTTGACCAATAACTTGGTCCCCAACCTCGACTATTTGTTTCATATGGTTGCATCTGTCTTGATGGAGCATGTTGACAATGGTCCTTAGCTCTTCTTGTCCTCGGGCTAGGCTTTGGATAAGAGCCATCTTCCCCAGCATTTAGATTCTCATTTCTTCCATCTTAACCTGCAGTTGTTCAACCTAGTCATCCTTGTCGTTATCAGGATGTTTCTTGGACAAATTCCCAGCGAGGAGTGCTTTCAATTCTTCCCGCCCCTTGGATAGGTTAAGGAACATTTCCCTGAACTGAGCCTCTTGAGTGTGAAGATCTCCGTTGTCTAGTTGGAGAGTCATTGCTGAAATAAACAGCGAGAACATGAGAGACCTGTACTGGAGACTACCTGTTATGCAATGACGTATATGACATGTAAATGTCTTCAAGGATCTCGCGGGGTAAATGTTAGTAGTCAATTACAGCTTTGATTGGAGAACTTTGTATCAGTGGATGTCCTTCCACGAGAATTAAGCTCACCATATCGAGTGGGTCAAAGCCTTTGACTCAAGTTGTTGTACTTGATCTTTGAAGGTGCTTGGTTAGAGGAAAATAAATCCTCTTTCCCCTTGATAAACGTCTGGTTCAACGTGACCCTGCATCAAAGACCCTTGAGATCCTTGAAATTCTATGGTTCAATGTTATTGAAAATGCTATGGTATAATGTCATGTACACACAAATCATATACAAATAATCATATACACACAAATCAGACAAGTCCTTAGGTTCAGGCTTGCATGGAGTTTGTAGGTAAGTACCCTCTTGAAGTTTTGGTTAGCTCAACCTGTCCTAGTAATAGTAACCGGGTACTAAGGGATCTCAATATCACTGACCTTTCCCACAAGCTTCATTATGATTGACAACTGACTTGACACCAAATAAAGCTCAAGAGTCAAATCTCAATGAGTGTAGTATCGAGTATCAACCAACTTCGGACTGCACCAAAGTCAGTCATCTCACTACTTCCTAATGGCCAAGTTGGTCAAGTAAAGGTTCTAAAATTCAGTTAGTGCTTCATGACATCACTCAGCGGCCCCGTACTCTCCTTGACTACTCAAGGGCTACCGGTACCCATAAATATGTCACACTAACGTAGATATTGCTTAGACCATGTCGGTATACCCCGCACAGTTTCCACAATGTATTTCTACTTACCTATAAGGTATCCCAAACAAAGGACCAAAATATAAAGCATACAAGTCAAACAATGAAAGCAATTAAATGTGATCTAACCCTAAGGTAACCCCACTTTTAAAATTTCCCCAACAAAGTCGCCAGTTCTGTGATACGGTGGGAGAATTGACTTGGTTGTTTTTGTTTGATCGCAAATGTGCGGATAGCAAGAGTCGCCACCGACTTTTCTTTTATCCTATAAGGAAAGGTTGAATAGAACATGAAAGACCTTTAGAGATGTTTTCTTGAGTTCGGGGGGTAGATTATGAAAAGGGAAGGTATTAGCACCCTTTTCATCCATGGTTTTCCATGGGCTCTTAGTTGCTTGCTAGATCACTTGCTTTGTTTGAAAATATGATTTGTGTTGTGGGTTTGAAAGTATTTTGAAAATGTCTTTGTAATGGTTCTCTTTTCTATAAGAACGCGTACAAAGTGTTGTTTCGAAAATAGTTCAAAGAGGTGTTTGTGGAATGTGTTTTTTGAAAGTGTTCTTGAAAAGATGTTTTTGTAATAGTTCTCGTCTCTATAAGAACGTATACAAAAAGATTTTGTCTTTTTGAAAACAAGGTTTTAATGTGAAAGTGTTGGTGTAAAATGTTTGGTTGTGAGCAAGCGAGCAACTAGGAGCGAATCTACCTACTCAAAAGGTCTTAAGTGTTCTTTTCCTCCTCCTTTAGATGTTGTTATCTTGCCATTGATTTGGTAAGAATCCCCATCGTTGGATGTGAAGGGACGGGTGCGGGACGTTTATATAGTCATAGAAGGCAACCCATGGAACGTTTTAGCAATGTCTTTTTAGGGACTAGATTGTTTACCGAAGGCAACATCGAGGGTCATCGAGGGACTACGATATTTTATCGAGGGTCTTTTGCTAAAACGCCCATGTTCGAGGGACATGACTAATTTCCAATAGGCAACAAGTGAGATTACCCTAAGGGTGCGTGTGTGCAAAGTGTTTTTGATTTCATGCATTTAGTCTTGATTAGGATGATCTATTTGTTGATTTCATGTCTTGCCATACACACCTAATTACTAACAATATGTGAAAGTAATAAAAGTGCGGAAAGTAAAGATTCTACGCTATTACAATCATTAGGGGGATGGAGTGTACAAATTTACAAATGGGGATTGCGAGAAATTAAAGTCCTAATTATCTATTACAACCATATTGAAACAATACACAAGAAATGTAAAATGGACTTGTTTTGAAAGTGGTTTTTTGTCTTAAGAAACTAATTTAAAAAAAAGAAAATGTTTTTATGGATTTTTTATATTAATAAAAAGGGTATTAATATTGAAAATGATAAAAAGGGAAAATAATGAGAGATAGAATCATCGTGTTGTTGCAAGCAGAACAAAAGGGATCAGAAGTTCTGATGTCGGGCGTGCTGTGACTTAGAAAGAAACGTCAGTGAGAATCAGAAGTTCTAGATTAGTACACTCTGAGGTCCTACAAGAAACGTTAGAGGAAAGACACAGAAGTTCTCGATTGCTATGTGTTGAAATTATGAATGTGAGAACAGTGAGAAAATCTTAGAAGCTTTGTACGTGTTAAAACAGTGGGAAGAACTCAGAAGTTCTGTATTGGGCTAAGACAATGAGTGAATATTAGAAGTTCAATGTGTTATCAGCGTGTGAAAAATCAGAAGTTCTAAGTGTTAAAACAATGAGTGAAAATCAGAGGTTCTGTGCCACATTTCAACTTTTTCCTCAAATTAATCAGCACATCAGCAATATATTCAGTTTTTAACAAACAGCATATCAGAAGGATAAAATTACAACAGTTTATAGAAGTTCAAATCCTAAATCTGAGCCTATCCCTAATCAAGAAGTTTGGATCCATATTTTTTCTACTTATGCAATGATATGGACAACATAAATACTATGATATTTGCATATTTAATGATGTTCTGAATGAAAAGATGCAAAGTCAGAAAGACTTACCTTGAACAGATGTTTTGGAATCAGCAAGAGAAAATGCCAAGTTCTTTGGCTCAAAGGGAAGAACAATGGTTTTCGTTTTTTTTGGGGGAATTCTGGATTTTTGCGAAGGTTTCACAGTTTTCTTTTCTCTCTTTTGAGAATTCTCTCTCCAAAAGCCAACCCCTTGAATGTGTGATGGAGCAAATTATTTATAGGTGAATTTGTTGTGGTTTTGGGGAAAAAACAAAATGGGATTTTAACCTTTTTGGCATCCTGTTACATTTCTTTTTGATCACAGTTTTCGTATGCTAGTTTGGTGCAATTATGGGATGCAGGCATGGGCTGAATTAGCTGTTGGTTATATGACTGTGTTGTAGCAGTGCAACAGGTTGTATAAACGAGGTTTTTGGATTTGGTGATGTTCTGACCGCAGCATTGAACATAGCCTTTATATGCTAGGGCGCTGCCTTGTTCTTGAAGCAAGTATGATGGTTAGCAGCTTTTAGTCGTGCCTAAGCTGGATTTGTAAGCATGAATTAAGGAAAAGTACCCTCAGAGGCAGCAGCAAAGCATGGGCCTAGCATAAACTTGTACAAAAGTTTGCTTTTCCAAGACAGTAATGGTACTTCTATGCTACACGTGGGGAAATCCTTTGGACAAAGACCCAAAAGTGGTTGTGAGCATTAAATGATGACGAGATTGATCAAACCAGAAATCCTGCAACGTGATATTTTGCATCATTGCTTAATTCTGGATCAAAAGTTCATCTTCAGCGCAACTTAAAACCAATATCCAACTTTTGATCCCTGAATCCCTTTGCCTCAGAATGTTTTGATCGAGTTCTTAGAATTTCCATAAAGCTTATGACATGCTTTGTAAGCCCTCTTTGAATTACTTTTTCAAATCTGGATGAACCTTCGTTAAAACTGGCCCAAAAGTTCTAACCAAACTCTGTCTTGAAAATGTCCAGAACTTGCTGAGTGCTTCAGTTTCATGGACGTGTCTTTGATCATTTATAACTTGAAATCCCATCATTTCCAGGAGAAGTTCTAGTATGAAATTTTTTAGGTCTTACTGAGATCTAAAACTCTTGTGTTAGAAGTTCTTCCAGAATTAGCTTGCATCATGGTGAAAATCTGACCAGAAGTTCTGAGCTTGTCATACTTCTTAAACACTTAGAAAGATTCTAAGTATTCAGAATTTTGACTTTTTCAACATGAATCTTGACTTATGATTAACTTGATGCGACAAATTTCATACCTTGATGAAATATGATTCTTGAAACTTGATTTTGATCTAAAAGTCAAAGTTTGACTTTTCAGTGTGTGAATGACCATTTTTCCCTTGTGAATGACTTTCTTGGAAAATTTGTAATTCAAGGCTTGAAATTGAATGGAAGTAAACCTGAGGGTCCAGGATGATCCTTTGAGAAATGAGAGGGATACCTTTGGGGTACAACATAGCTATTAGGTTAGAAATGAATCTGGCAATGTAGTTCAAACGTCCCAAGAATCCTCTGACTTCCTTCTCAGTACGAGGAGCAGGCATCTCTTGTATCGCTTTCACCTTGGCAGGATCTACTTCAATACCTTTATTGCTGACGACAAAGCCTAGGAGTTTACCAAACCTTACTCCAAACATGCATTTATTTGGGTTCAACCTCATCTTGTACTTCTTTAGTCTCTCAAATAGTTTTTGTAAATGATCAAGATGCTCTTCTTCTGTTTGAGATCTAGCTATCATGTCGTCCACATAAACTTCTATTTCGTGATGTATCATGTTGTGAAATAGAGCTACCATGGCACGCTGATAGGTTTCCCCAGAATTCTTCAGTCCGAATGGCATAACCTTGTAGCAGAATGTCCCCCATTACGTGACAAAGGTTCTCTTCTCCATGTCCTCAGGCGCCATTTTCATTTGGTTGTAACCTGAGAAACCATCCATAAAGGAAAACACTTTGTGTTTTTCTGTATTGTCAACTAGAATATCAATGTGGGGAAGTGGGAAATCATACTTAGGGTTGGCCCTATTCAAATCTCTGTAGTCCATGCACATTCGTACCTTGCCGTCCTTTTTGGGCACAGGAACAACATTGGCAACCCATTGCGGATAAGAGGTGGCGACCAAGAATCCAACATTGAATTGCTTCATGACTTCAACTTTAATCTTCTCTGACATATCTGGTCGCATTCGATGAACCTTTTGTTTTACTAGTGGGCAGTCCTCTTTTATAGGTAGACAATGTACCACAATATCTGCATCAAGTCCTGGCATGTCTTCATACGACCAGGAAAAGACCTCAACATACTCGTGTAACAACTGAATTAGAGGTTCCTTGACAATGGGTTCCAGATTGGAATCCACCTTGACTTCCCTTTTGTCTTCTTCAGTACCTAGGTTGATTGTGTCTATTGGTTCCTCGTGGGGTTGAATGATTCTCTCTTCTTGTTGTAGTAATCTGGCAAGTTCCCCTGGTACTTCATAATCTTCCTCACCTTCGTCTTCGACTTGGTAGATTAGATTTTCAGAGTCACAAAAATCCATAGCATAACCGTTACCCATGGAATCCCGAATGGATGTAGACCTGCATTTGTGAGTGTGAGTGTGTATAAGGGTATAACTATCTTTGAAAGAAATGAAAATGTAAAAAAGAAAAACAATGAGCGCAAAGTTTGTATGCAAAAATGTCCATGATTCATTGATGTTATATGGAAATGAGATAATAACCCTTACAAATAGACCATTGTTCCTCGGGTAAGACACAAGGTTTTTAGAGTCTGAATTGTTTAAATATTACAGATCCAACAAAATGTAAAGCCAAATTACTATGGGATAAAAGTGATCGGGACAAAGTCTTTATCCTCCCAATTACTGAACCCTCCACTGACAGTTGGTAAAATCTAATCCTCCAAGTTGTAGTTGTCTTCATCCTCCTCCACCGTATTGACTTCGCGGTTGCTGATCTTCAAGGGTGGTCCTCCGGCACGAGCGCAACGTACAACCTTCTGGGCACTTGAAGTGAAACCCAGACCAAACTTGTAAGATTTGTATGGGATATCTGGGAGTTGTCCCCAAATAGTTCACCCACCTTCTTCTATCACTGTCTTGGCATCCTTTAAAGATGACATCCTGAGTGGAGGCCTTGTGATCTTGGGAACTTGAGACACAACCTTAGTCACTGCCACCTCTTGCGGGACTTCTTCAAAGTGCTGGAATGGAGTTTCAATAAATTCACCATCTAACTCCACATATCTGAAGGAATTGAGATGGATGATCATATACTCTTCTTCTCCATGAACGGTGATGATCTTCCCTTGAATCGGGTATTTCAGCATTTGGTGCAATGTAGAAGTAACAGTGCCAACATTGTGAATCCACGATCGGCCTAGAAAGCAGGAATATGAAGGGCGAATATCCATTACATAAAAAGTTGAATCAAATGTTTGGGTTCCAACCTTTATGGGGATATCCACTTCCCCATGCACCATCCTTTTTGAGCCGTCAATGGCCCTCACTACTATGTTGCTTGGTTTCAATGTCAATCCCTCACAATCAAGCCTATCAAGAGCCTTTTTAGGCAATACATTCAGAGACGAGCCAATGTCCACCAAGACATGAGCCAAGATTGTGCCCATGCATTCCACTGAGACATGTAATGCCTCATTATGCTTCCTTCCTCTTGGCGTTAAATCAACATCCAAAAACCTAAACCATTATCTGCAGTCAAGCTGGCTACGCAGTCTTGGAACTGATCGGCAGATGTTTCTTGGGGTACATGGGCAGTTTTCTGGAATTTTAACAAGGCCTTTGCATGCGCCTCAGAACATAGTAATAAAGCCAGCATGGAAATTTTAGATGGAGTTTGCTCCAGTTGCTCAACTATATTGTATTCTCTTCTTTTTATTATCTTTAGAATTTCCTCCATCTCATTCCGGGAGGTCTCAGGCATAACCAATGATTGTGCCTTCGTCCGGATAGGCTCAATCAGAATACTTTTACCTCGAGTCTTAGTTGACTCGGCAGTAGGAATGTCAGTAGGAGTGATAACAGGGGTTGTAACAGCTTTGTCGGTAGGAGTATTAGCAAAAATGATTATAGGACTGGGAACATCCTTTGGAGGAGCAACAACAACAAGAATGATTACGGGTCCAGAAACTGCTTTTGGGGGAGCAATTTCTGGAGAGAATATCCTTCCGCTCCGGGTAATCTTGCTAGTCCCTGCAATATTACTGATATTGGAGTCAACCTTCTTAGAACTTGAATCTTTGGCAGCTGGCCAATCTTGCTTGATACCGTGTTAGTAGACATCCCCTCCATAATTCCATGGTACGGTTTTGTCTGACGAATATGGGATTGGTCCAGGCATTATAATTATCAAAGGAGCTGCTTTTGGAACTGATGTAATTATAACGGGTCTTTTGGTGGAGACTCTGGAAGAATTTTAGGAAATGGTAACGATGGAAACATCATTATAAGAAATAGTTGGAACATAATTCTTCTCGAACAAAATTTCCTTGTTATCTATTAGGCATTGAACGTCTGCTTTCAACAAAGGACAATTGGTTGATGAGGACAAACAAAAATGACAGCCTTTATCACAGCCTGGGAAAACACTTGCATTCAATAAATTCTTTTTGATAGTTAGGAGTGGGGTCATAAGTTCATCAACTGAAGTACAAACATATCTTCCTCAATGGCGTTGGTAGTATGGCAAAGTTTGGGCATAGGGGCAGAAATGACATTGGGCTTTTCTGGCGCATCGAATTCAATCTCTTTGGCTCCAAGGAGGTCTTGTAATTTGTTCTTTAGAGCCCAACAATTATTAGTGTCATGGCCGGGACTCTCAAAATGGTATGCACAGTGGGCATTGGGATGATAGTGAGGGGAGGTTGTGTTAGGGTTCTTTGGAGCTTCTTTCAAGGTCACTAGGTTGGATCTTAACAAATGCGGAAATACTTGAGAGAATGTCATATTAATTCTGGTGAATTGTCTGACTGGTCTTTCCATTCTTGGTTGGTTGTTTCTTTGTTGATCAGGCGCAGGTTTAGGAATCATAACAAACCCCACAATTGGACGGCGTTCGGCCCTATCTTAATTTCTCTGAGGATATACAACAACCACTTCTTTCTTTCCGATGAATGGCTTCCTTACAGCAGCAGATGATGCATCTTTTTGAATCTTTCCATTCTTTATCCTGGCTTCTACCCTTTCTCCGGTCAATATCAATTCAGTAAAACCTGGCGATGAACTCCCAATTAAGTGATTGAAGAAGGGACCAGACAAGGTTCCCAAAAACATGTCTACCAACTCTCTTTCAGATAGGGGAGGTTGAACTCTTCCGGCCAAGTCTCTCCATTTTTGCGCATAGTCCTTGAAGCTGTCACTTGAAACCATGGCCATACTCTGGAGTTGAGTACGGGTAGGCGCAAGATCGGCACTGTATTGGTATTATTTGTAAAAGGCAGCAACAAGATCTTCCCAGTTATGAACATTGGCTCTTTCTAACTGATAAAACCAATCAAGTTGATTTCCAGACAGACTGTCTTGGAAGAAGTGTACCCATAAATCCTTGTCAGCGGTATGAGGCTGGATTTTCGTCACATAGGACCGGAGATGAATTTTAGGGCATGAAACTTCGTCATATTTGGCGAACATAAGTGCTTTGAATTTTGGAGGAATGACAATCCCCGATACTAGTCCCAACTCCTCAAAGTCCAATCCAGGCACTTTTTGGATTTCCATTGCACTCAACCGCTCTTCTAGATGCTTATACTTGTCGTCGGCTGGAGGGTATTGTTCTTCAGAATATTCTTCTTCTTTCTCTTCCTCTTATGAATCAGACTGAACAACTGTTTCCTTGCCCTTCCCATCTTGATTTTCTTTCTCACCAGATGTTGTTGCAAAGTCTAAGACCCTTCTTGTCTGCCCTTGGAATCTTCTTCCCATGTTTAAAACTCCGGTTATTTTCTTCGTCTTCTTTTTCTTCTCCTCAACCAGCAAGGTCTTCAACTCTTCTTGTCCTTTGGCCAGAGTTAAGAACAACTGTTGAAACTATGCATTCTGAGCTTGGAGGTCCTTCACCATTTGCTCGAGATCCATCTTACTGAAATAAACAGTAGATAGATGAGGAGACTTGTTGCAAGAAAACTGCTTATGTTATGATGAATGGTAAATGCTTATGCAATGATTTCAAGGATTTTAAGATTCAAATTTGTTTTAGACAAAAAGGAAACACACGTTATATTAATAGATTAAAGCTCGAGTACATCAATGCCTTCTTGGGCAAAATAATACAAGAACTCTAAGATAAAAAGGTAGTACGCATCCTCTTTGGTGCAATGTAGGCATTCAGAGTCTGTTCCTCATGAAGTAGCCTAGTAAGTTCCAAAACATTCTTCTCGCTTGCGTAGAATTGGGCTTCGAAAGTATCTCGCTCCCCCTTGAGTTGTATCCGTCTCTTTGTAAGTATTCAAGAGAGGTGGGAATGTCAGGATGTAGGATAGTATATGGAACATCTCCTTCCATGACAGGCTCAATGATTATCGGGAGAACGGAGGGATAAGGCATCATAAGACTCGGAGCACGAATCGTACCCATTTGAGGTAAGGCCCAAGAGGTATGGAATTTTTATTCCCCAAAGTCTTGCTACCTACCTTGTTCAACATCCTCCAAGCTCGGATAAATCTCTAGCGAAGGCCTTGATCATCGTTGTCGTAGTCAAATACCAAACCTTGGATCAGCATCTCGTGCGGGCCATCCCTTCGGGTGTAACCAAATTGTCTTAAGGATAAGTAGGGGTTATAGGTGATACCTCCCTTAATGCGAATTAAAGGTACATTAGGGAAATCTCCATAACGGTCAACAATAGTAACATTCTCTATGGATTGGGAGCACCAATGAATGTCTGAATGTGTGAACTCCATCAACCTTTGTGACCACCTTGAACCTTACTCGTTCCTTAATACAGATTGGGGAAGATGAAAAATAAACCATCTTACCAAGAGAGGAGTTCAACACATAAGGACACATCTTTTCCTCATAGTGCGAGTGTGAAAAGAGTGTAGGATGTCTCCTAGCAAAGTAGGCACCGGGTTGCGGGACATGAAGATTTCGACGGTGTTCACATCTATGAGTTGGTCAGGATTTGGAAACAAAACCATCCCATAGATGAGGAGAGCCACAATTTCCTCAAAGGCTTGCAAATCCAAGGAGTTCCAACAGTTTTGGGCTTTCTCAAACAAGAACTTTGCTAGGAAACCTTTGACACCACTCGTTGTTTCCTAATGAGTTGTGACATCGGATGAGTGTAAGTGTAGAGCTTGAGCAATCTCTTTTGGCTTTGGGTCTCTTTCTGTACCATTAAAATGTAGTTTGTTGAGAATGGGAATCCTCATGAGTCGGGAGAATTCTTCCAAAGTAGGCACAAGTTGATAGTCGGGAAATGTGAAGCAATGGTGTAAAGGATCAAACAACTGAAAAAGCACTTTCATCGTGTCCTCATCTATGTTGGAGGTGACAAAGTTGAGTAGGTGAACATGTCTCTCGGTGAATGGAGAGTTTTCAGGAATCCTTGAAGCTAGCTCTTTAAGTTATGGAGGGATCCTTACAAGGTTGACTTGAATAGTTTTCCTACGAAGAGAATCCATACCCTACAAAACAGAACAAAGATAAATCCAAAGATCCTTGAAATGGTTAGTGAATGTGTATGATGTTATGATGTTCATGATGTTATGCACAAGTGTGTATATACAAACAAAGCAAACAAGTCCTTAGGTTTAGGCTTGCATGGAGTCTCATAGGTAAGTACCCTCTTGAAGTTTAGTTGGCTCAAACCTGTCCTAGTAATAGTAACCGGGTTCTAAGGAGCTCAATATCACTGGTTTGTTTCCTTCGTCATTGTTTCAGCATAAGCCTCTTTAATGGCGACCGAAATATCCCAAGAAACCAAACCTCAATGAGTGTAGTATCGAGTATCTACCAACTTCGGACTGCACTAAAGCCGGTCATCTCACTACATCCTAAAGGCCAAGTTGGTCAAGTAAAGGTTCTAAGAGTTCATTAGTGCTTCATGACATCACTCAGCGGCCCCGTATTCTCCTTGATTAACTCAAGCGCTACCGGTACCCACAAATATGTCGCACTAACATATCTATTGCTTAGACCATGTCGGTATAACCCGCATAGTTTCCACAACGTATTGCTACTTACGTTTAATGTATCCCAAATCCGGGTAGAGGATTCAAACCCAAATAAAGAACCATAATGTAAAGCATACAAGTCAAACAATGCAAGCAAGTAAATGTGATATATCCCTAAGGTAACCCCACTTTTAGAATTTTCCCCAGCAGAGTCGCTAGTTCTGTGATACGGTGGGAGAACTGACTTGAAGGTTTTGCGTTTGATTGCAAATGTTGTGGTTAGCAAGAGTCGCCACTGACTTTTCTTTTATCCAAAAGGAAAGGTGAAAAAGTACAGGAAAGACCTTTGAGATTTTTTCTTGAGTTCGGGGGGTAGATTATGAAAAGGGAAGGTATTAGCACCCTTTTCATCTATGGTTTTCCATGGGCTCTTAGTTACATGCTAGATCACTTGCTTTTTGTTTGAAATTGTGCTTTTCATGGTTTTCGAAAGTATTTTTTAAAGAGGCCATTGTTTAGGAAATCTTTGTAATGATTCTCGTTCGTAAGAATGTATACAAAGATGTTTGATCTTTTTGAAATTTTTTTCAAGTTTGTAAGATGTTTGAAAGTGTAGGTGGTTGTTTTGAAAATAGCAAGGATGTTTGTTTGAAATTGAGCAAGTAATTAGGAGCATTCTACCTACTCAAAAATCTTTCTTGTTCATTTTCCTTTTCCTTTGACATTGTTACCTTACCATGGATTTGGCAAGTAACCCTTTCTTTGGATGTAAACGGGACGGTGTGGGTCATCGTATAAACATGATTAGCAATGTTGTAAGATATCTTAGCATTCTCTTTTAGGGACTAAGATCATTTGAAAGGCAACTTAGATAGCGTCATCGAGGGACTATGATCTTGTATTTTCTTGTTTTTGCTAAGATACCTTACATGCGTAATATGGCCATTTTGTATAAGGAAACCAAGTGGAATAACCCTAGGGGTGCTTGTGTACAAGTGTATTATTTTCATGCTTGTTTTTGTCTTGAATTAGGGTTTTCTAAGTATTGGTTTTTGTCTTTCCATACAAACCCTAATTACTAGCATTTGTATATAAAAGCGATAAATTGCTAAATTTAAAGTTACTATGCTATTACAACATTTGTGGGAGGGGGTGTACAAATTGAATGGGGATTGCAAGAATGTAAACCTAGTTAGTCTATTACAACCATATTGAATTGGTATCAATGGTACAAGGATTTGAATAAATACAAAGTATAAAATGAATAAATGTACAAAAATGCAAAATGTGAAGTAAATGGATACATGTTTGATTTTTTAGGAAAAAGGGATTTTGTCTTAATATAATTAATTTAAAGAAAAATAATTAATAAAAAGAATTTGTTTAAGAAAAGATTTTAAATAAAATCCTAGTTCTATTAATTAATCAAAAGAAAATAAGTTTAAGAAAAGTATTTTATAGTATTTTTTATGTATTTTTTAGTATTATAAAATATTTTTGGCCTTTTTTATATTAAAATAATATATTTTAATTGGTGTAAAAGAAAGTAAATAATAACCTAGTCTTAATTAAATTTATAAGATTAAGCAAAAATAAATAAAGTATAGTTAATAAAAATGTTTTTTGTGAGAAAAATAAAAATAAAATAAGCCAAAATATAAATCTATCATTTTTTTGTATTTTTATGATTTTTTTAGTATTAAGAAAATATATTAAGGAAATCAATAAAATAAAAATAAGAAAAATAAAATAAATTGGGCCAGGGGTGCAAACATCCTGCAAGGGGGTTAGTAAGAAAAAAAACAAAGCCCAATAAGGCCCGGGCGCTCAAAAAAGGTCAGAAATGAAAAATATGTTAAAAAATGCAAAAAGGGTACCATTGGGGATCGAACCCAGGTCCCAAAGGTTATAGGCACGCGCTTCTACCATCGGGGTGGCCATACATCCCTTAATATAAGCAAAACAATAAATATACAAGGCAAAACGCGTCCTGATGACTTCATCTTCAACCTCCAGCCAGACCAACTGTAACTTGCTCATTTCTCTTTAAAAATGAAAACTGTAAACATGAAACTTGTAGCAAATTTTCTCACGATTTCAGAAATGTAAAGCATTAAAACCATAGATCAAAGATAAGCATGAATTTTAATGGCCCTAATCTGAAACCTAAAAATCTCATAAATTTCAGTTTCAAAATTCTCTAAGCTCAAGCAAAGTTAATGGAAACTATGGACATGGTTAGCTTCAGGGCAATGATATATACATGTTTTGTTCACAAATAAACTATTGATGATGCCTGTATGAAGAGTTCAAAGTTGAGAAAACTTACCTCAAAACTGGAAATCGTGTTTTGTGTTTGAGCTTGTTTCAAGTGATGGTGATGATCAGGTTAGCATTCTTGAGGTCCCAGGAAGCTAAAGCAATGATTAGCTTGAGCAATGGATGGTTGAAATGATTTAGAGAAGTAAATGTGCAGAGCTCTGTTTTTGGAAATGGAGGATGGTGTTAATGGTGTTACAGTTCTATGACAGGGTGTGGGATTGATTCTATGTGATGTTTAGAAACTTTAGAAACCAAAAGGCCAAGAAACGCACGAGTAGATTATGAGTTTCAAGTTTTTGGTCAGTTTGTGTGAAAATGGACGTGTGAAGTGTGATTCTGAGTTTTAGGTTCTTTCAAGGCTTGAGCATTCATGTGTTTGTGTCAAAATGTTTGTGTATGTATAAACAAAAGTGTTTGAGTGCATTGGCAAGTCAGAAGTACAAGTTCCTAGCTTTTGGCTAGGTTACTTGATTTTAAAGAAAAGAGGGAAACAAGTTTCTAGAAGAGGTACAAGCATGGGATGGGTGATTGTAAGTGTTTGAAACATTTCTCATGAGTTATAGGACTTATTTGATCAGAATAGAACAAGTGCAAGGCTCAAGAACATGTTTTGTACAAAAAGTCACTTTATCAAAATGGCAATGTGACCTTTCTTCCAAAAATGCATAAAAAGCATGTCCATGCATTTAATGCTTGAAGTGAGGCCTCTAACAGCTGTGTAAACCATTAATTATGGAGTTCCTAACAATTTTGAGGCCTGCAAAGTAGAGTTAATACAACACAACTTTGAATTTGAATTTTGTTCATCACTAAAATGACTTGTAATTAAAGTGATAAAACCCTAACTTCATCTCTTCGATTCTCCCTACTCAAGAATGATCTCAAGGAGTTCTTGGACATTTTGGAAATATTGCAATGTGATCTATAACCCATATTTGAATTTATTTTGAAGATTACCCTTGTAACTATATGAAAAAGTGCCATGAAGTTAGGTCAAAATCCTGACCAAATTAGGGCAAAATTTCACTAAGTGTTTTCTTTCATGACCCTATGTTCATAAAACTATAACTTGAGATCCAAGCACTTTTGGAAGGAGTTGTGTAAAGAAAAGTTGTATATCATGTAGATCTACAACTTTCATGTTGGAAGTTTCTCTTGAATCATCTTGCATTATGGTGAAAAATTTGTTCAAAGTTGTGAAAAAATGTGAAATTTCCAACACTTAGAAAAATTTCTAAGTTTAGAAATTTTGACTTTTCAAAATGAAATCTTGACTTTTTGATTTCTTGATGAATAAGTTTCATATTTTGACATGTTTTGATGAATTATGATCTTTGGCACTTGAACTTGACCAAAAAGTCAAAGTTTGACTTTTCAATATACAATTGACTTTGATCAATTGACTGAAAAATTCATCTGTCAATCCAATAGACTTGCAATGTTTTGAACCATGTCATTAGGTAAAAATGATGCAATTTGACTCTTGAGATCATTCCTTAAACTAATTGACCATTTTCTAGGTCAAAATTCAGAGATTGCCCTCTCCCATCAAAACCCTAATTTTGACCATTTTGCCCCTTTTGGAGATTTGATCAAATTTCTTGAGGAATTGTGGTCCAAACTTGATAAAATGATACATATGAGTCTAAAATATTGATGTGGATAAAAAATTATGAAGTTTGACTGTAATTGGCCATAGTTGACTTTCTCCCCAATACAACTGATTTTTAGGTCAACTGCTCAATTGATTGAGCAAAAGTGTGATCTAAAGCTTGAAACTTGACATGAGTAATATTAGGGGTCCATAATGATCCAGGAAAGTCATATAGGGTATTGGAAGTTCAAAAATCCTTGTGAAATATCAAACCCTAATTTTGGTCATCAGTGTTTAAGGAGGTGTCTTGAGTTGATCAAACCCTAGTGCAGTCTTGAGTCTAAGGAGATCCTGTGAGCAAATTCTTGATAAATAAGAGGGAAAATTTTGGAGTACAACACATGGAAAATGTACATGCAAATGATTTCAAGGATTAATGAAATTTAAATTTGTATAGACAAAAGAAATGAACAAACGTTAATTCTCATTAGACAAAACAAGAAAGATTACACCATGCCTCTTGGGCTTACAAAATAAATTTCTAAGATAAAAAGACTGAACGCATCCTTTTCAGTGTGAGATAAGCGTTCACACTTTGCTCTTCTTGTAGTTGCTTCATAAGCCCCAAGACCCTCTTTTCACTAGCATAGAATTGAGCCTCGAAAGTATCTCATTCTTCCTTCAGCTGGATCCAACCCTTTTGTAAGTCTTCGAGAGAGGTAGACATGCCGGGATGGAGGATAGTGTAGGGGAACATCTCCTTCGAATACAGGCTCCACGATTACTGGTAAGATGGAGGGATAAGGCATCACAAGTTTTCGAGCACGGCTCGTACCTATTTAAGGTAAGGTTCAAGGGGAATGGAATTCTTGTGTCCTAGTGTCTCGCTATCTACCTTGTTCAACATCCTCCAAGCTCGGATAAATCTCTGGAGGTGACCTTGATCGTCGCTCTGGTAGTCAAGTACCAAACCTTGAATAAGCATCTCGTATGGACCATCCCTTCGGGCGTAACCAAAATGTCTTAAGGCTAAGCAGGGGTTGTAGGTGATACCTCCTCTAATGCCAAGCAAAGGGATACTAGGGAATTCTCCACAATGGTCGACGATAGTAACATTCTCCAAAGAGCGGGAACACCAATGAATATCTGAATGTCTGAGCGTCATCAACCTATGGGACCACCTTAAACCTTGCTCATTTTTAAACACAGATTGGGGAAGATGCGAAATAAACCATCTTGCCAAGACAGGAGTATAACACATAAGGATGCCTCTTTTCCTCATAGTACGAGTGTGAAAGGAATGTAGGATGTCTCCTAACAAAGTAGGCACCGGGTTACGAGACATGAAGATTTTGACGGCGTTCACATCTATGAGTTGGTCAGGATTTGGAAATAAAACCATCCCATAGATGAGGAGAGCCACAATTTCCTCAAAGGTTTAAAAATCCAAAGAGTTCCAACAGTTTTGGGCTTTCTCAAACAAGAACTTTGCTAGGAAACCTTTGACACCACTCCTTGTTTCCCAATTAGTTGTGATATCAGATGGTTGCAAGTGTAGAGCTTGAGAAATCTCTTCTGGCTTTGGATCTCTTTTCGTACCGTTTAAAGGTAGTTGATTGAGAATGGGAATCCTCAAGAGTTGGGAGAATTCTTCCAAAGTCGGCACAAGTTGATAATCAGAAAATGTGAAGTAATGGTGTAGAGGATCAAAGAACTGAAAGATCACCTTCATCATGTCTTCATTAGTGTTGGAGGTGACCAAGTTTAGTAGGCGACCATGTCTTTCGGTAAATGGAGAATTTTCAGGAATCCTTGAATCTAACTCTTTAAGTTGAGGAGGGATCCTTACAAGATTGACTTAAATGGTTTTCCTGTGAATAGAATCCATGTCCTACAAAACAGAACAAAGATAAATTCCAAAAATCCTTGAAATGGTTAGTGAGTATGAGTATGATGTTATGATGTTTATGATGTTATGTATAAGTAAATATATACAAACAAATCAAACAAGTCCTTAGGTTTAGGCTTTCATGGAGTCTCATAGGTAAGTACCCTCTTGAAGTTCAGTTGGCTCAAACCTGTCCTAGAAATAGTAACCGGGTTCTAAGGAGCTTAATATCACTGGTTTGTTTTCTCGGGCATTGTTTTAGCGCAAGCCTCTTTAATGGAGACCAAAATATCCCAAAAAACCAAACCTTAATGAGTGTAGTATCGAGTATCTACCAACTTCGGACTGCACCAAAGTCGGTCATCTCACTACGTCCTAAAGGCCAAGTTGGTCAAGTAAAGTTTCTAAAAGTTCATCAGTGCTTCATGACATCACTCAGCGGCCCCGTATTCTCCTTGACTACTCAAGGTCTACCGGTACCGACAAATATGTTGCACTAACGTAGCTATTTCTTAGACCGTGTCGATATACCCCGCATAGTTTCCACAACATATTACTACTTACCTATAAGGTATCCCAAATCCGGGTAGAGGATTCAAACCCAAACAAAGAACCATAATGTAAAGCATACAAGTCAAACAAAGAAAGCAAGTAAATGTGATCTAGCCCTAAGGTAACCCCACTTTTAGTAATTCCACAACAGAGTCTCCAGTTCTGTAATACGGTGGGAGAACTGACTTTGTTATTTTGCGTTTTATCACAAATATTTCCGTTAGCAAGAGTCGCCACCGACTTTTCTTTTATTCGAAAGGAAAGGTGAAAAAGCACAGGAAAGACCTTTGAGATTATTTCTTGAGTTCGGGGGGTAGATTATGAAAAGGGAAGGTATTAGCACCCTTTTCATCCATGGTTTTCCATGAGCTCTTAGTTACTTGCTAGATCACTTGCTTTTGTTTGAAATTGTGCTTTGTGTGGTTTTTTGAAAGTATTTTTGAAAAGACGCCATCGTTTAGGAAAACTTTGTAATGATTCTCGTTCGTAAGAATGTATACAAAGTGTTGATATTTGAAAATGTTTTCAAGTTTGAAAGGCGTTTTTGAAAGTGTTGGTATTTGTTTTGAAAATAGCGAGGATGTTTTTTTTTTGAAATTGAGCAAGTAACTAGGAACAATCTACCTACTCAAAAGTCTTTCATGTTCATTTCCTTTCTCCTTTGACATTGTTATCTTACCATTGATTTGGTAAGTAACCCTATCTTTGGATGTAAACGGGATGGACGTGGGTCATCGTATAACCATGATTAGCAATGTTGCAAGGTATCTTAGCATCCTTCTTTAGGGACTAAGATCATTTTGAAAAGGCAACATAGATAGCGTCATCGAGGGACTATGATCTTGTATTTTTGCTTGTTTTTTTTAAGATAACTCACATGCATAATATGGCCATTTTTACAAGGCAACCTAGTGGATTTTACCCTAGGGGTGCTTGTGTGCAAGTGTATTGATTTTCATGCTTTGTTTAGTCTTTGATTAGGGTTTACTATTTGTTGATTTTATCTTCTCATATAAATCCTAATTACTAGCATTTATATAAAGCGATAAATTGCAAAAAGTAAAATTAATATGCTATTACATCATTAAGGAAGGGTGGTGTACAAATTTACAAATGGGAATTGCAAGAAAATTAAACCTAATTATCTATTACAACCATATTGAATATTGTACAAAATTGAAAATAAAATGCAATAATATAAATGGAAAAGGAAATGGTTTTTGTTGTTTTTATGAAAGGGTTTTGTCTTGACCTAAATAAAAGAAATGATTAATTAAAATTAAATAAAATTAACCTAAACTAATTAAGAAAATAAATTAATTTGAAAATGATTTTTTGGGATTTTTTATGAAAAGGTTTTAAATTAATGAAAATAAAATGAGGATTAATTAATTAAAATAACCTAAGTTCTAAATTAATTTTAACTAAAAAAATAAAATAATATACTAATTTATCCCAAGTCTAAAAATTATTTATTTAAGAAAAAAAAGAAATTAATTTGTTTTAGAAAAATGTTTTTTTAGTCTTTTGGTTTTATAGAGAAAATAAATATATAAGTATGACTAATAAATAAAAAAATATTTTTTAGATTTTTTATATGATTTATGAAAGTAATGTCAATACTAATAATAATAAAAATATTAATATTAATATTAATAATAATAATAATGAAGAAAAATAAAATAAAAATAAAAATATAAAGAAAAGTCAGGGGGGTTAGAAAATGAAATAGGGAGTAAAATAAACAAAAAATGTCAGGCCCAACAAAGGGGAGCCCAACGCTCCAAACAAACAAAAAATGTGAAAATGTGAAAAGGAAAAAAGCAAAAGGCAGCGCTGGGTCTTGAACCCGTGACCTTGAGGTTAACAGCATGCTGCCTTACCACTAGGGTGGCTATACATCCGTTAATATAACTGAAACGATAAATATATAATACAAAATGGGCCCTGATTGCGCTTCATCTTCAACCTCCAACGAAAGGACCTGTATCTTCTTCATCTCTCAACAAAAATGAAAAGTTCAAACATGAAAGTTATGGAATTTCTTCCCACGAATCCAACCATGTAAATAACTTAAGCTAATAGTCAAAGATGAATGAGAATTTTTCTGGCCCTAAACCAAAACCTAAAAATTTCAGAAAACTTCAACTCTAAAATTCTCTAAGTTTAGGCCATATAAATGCAAACTATGGATATGTACACATTCGTGACAATGGTATCTACATTTTATCTTCACAAATGCAAACCTAACAATGCCTAAATATGAAGATAGAAGTTCAAGAAAAATACCTCAAAACTGGAAATCGTGAAATGGATTTGAGCTTGTTTCAGGCAGTGGTGATAATTAGGTTAGCTTCCTTAGAACTATAGGAAGCTAATGCAATGGCTGGCTTGAGTTGAGAGTGGCTGAAATGGCCTGGAGAAGTCCAACTGCAATGCTCTGTTTTTGGCTATGGAAGTTGATGAAGATGATGTTACAGTCTACATACAGGGACAAGGATGGTTTGTATTTGATATGAGGAAGCTTTTGAGACTAAAAGGCCAAGAAATGCACGAGTGGTTTTGAAGATTGAAGTTCAAAATCAGAAATGACACAAAATAGAGGTTTTGTGCAATCTGAGTTATCAGGGAGTTTTTGAGCTTGTATATTCGTGTGTTAGCTTGCAAATAACTTGTATAGTTATATGGAAAAAGGTTAGAGGGTTTGAAGTTGACAGAACTGTGAGATATAGAGTTATGGCTATGTTACTTGGTTTTGAAGAAAAGTGGGAAAACAAGTTTCAATGAGTAGTACATGCATGACTTGAGTTTATGGAAGGCTCTAGACATGTTGCTTTTGCCTTTGACATTGCTTGTGTTCATATTAAACAAGTTAGGAGCTCTATGCATTGACTTTGTGATTAAAGTTACTCTTCCAAAATGGAAGTGTGAACTTTATTCCATTAATGGAATAATCACTTGGACAAAGACTCAAACACTTGGATCATAGCTCAAATAGTTGTGTAATCTTCTGATTGTGGATAGATTTAGAGGTTAGAAGACTGCAAAGTAAGATTCATGCAGCAGGCTTGGATTTGAATTCTTGTTCATCATGAAATGGCTTGTAATTCAAGTTTGAAAACCTTAACTTCATATCTTAGATTCTCCTTGCTCACAAATAATCTCAAGGAGTTATTGGACATTTTGGAAATATTATAATGTGCTATACAACCCCTCTTTGAATCACTTTTTAAAATTCCCCTTGTAACTATATGTAAAAGTGCCACGAAGTTAGGTCAAAATCCTGACCAAAACTAGGGCAAAATTTCACTAAGTGTTCAATTTTAAGACTATGACTTTATGAATTAATAACTTGAGATACAAGCATTTTTAGAAGAAGTTGTGTAAATAAATGTTATAGATATCATGGAGATCTACAAATTTAATTTTTAAAGTTTCTTCTGAATCATCTTGCATCATGGTGAAAAATTGGCTCAAAGTTATGAAAAAACATGAAGTTTTAAACACTTAGAAAAATTTCTAAGTTAGAAAACTTTGACTTTTCAAAATGAAATCTTGACTTTTTGATTTCTTGTTGAATAAGTTTCATATTTTGACATGTTTTGATGAATTGTGATCTTTGACATTGAACTTTGTCCAAAAAGTCAAAGTTTGACTTTTCAGTGTACAGTTAACTTTTGATCAGTTGATTGAAAATTCACTATTAATCCAATTGATATTGAGAAATGTTTTAGGTCATGAAATTAGGTCAAAAATATTAAATTGAACTCTTGAGGTCATGCTTCAAACCAATTTACCATTTTCTAGGTCAAAAATCAGAAATTGCCCTTTCTCAGTCAAAACCCTAATTTTGACCATTTTGCCCTTTTGATGATTTGATCAAATTTATTGAGGAATTATGGTCCAAACTTGATAAAATGATACATATGAGTTTATAATCTTGATGTGGATAAAAAGTTATGAAGTTTTACTGTAAATTGGCCATAGTTGACTTTTTTTCCCAATACAACTGATTTTTAGGTCAATTGCTCAATTGATTGAGCAAAAGTGTGATCCAAGGCTTGAGACTTGAAATGAGAAATATTGGGGGTCCATAATGATCCATGAAAGTCATATGAAGCATTGAAAGTTCAATTATCCTTGTGCAATCTCAAACCCTAATTTTTGTCATCAGTGCTTAAGGAGGTGTCTTAAGTTGATCAACCCTAGTGCAGTCTTGAACCAAGAGAGATCTTTGTGAGAAAATATTTGATAAATGAGAGGGTAAATTTTAGGGTACAACACCTACCACATCAATAAACAATTCGATATCAATTCAACATAATTCAACTTTGGCCATGAGCCTACAACTTGATATTTAAACAACAACAATTAACACAACGTTGGCATAACTACAACTTAGTACGTCACAACAAAAATATTATATTAACAATAGTAATTTGGAAACAACATCAACAAGAAACAACATTGGCCATAAGCATAGAAATTCAATACCACCTGAAATTCATATTTTTCAGCAAAGTATACAATACACCGCATCAATCAAAATATACTACAAAAGCTCTGCGAATTTGTTCAGACAATTCGACTGTTTCCGATTAATTAATTTTTTGCTAAATTACCAACATTTTCTGCTTTGCACTACTGTTATTGAGTCTATACAGTTGCTGCTAGTAAAGACACTACCTGTTACTAATATCTCACTGCCAAACTAGTACCATTACTCTCTATTATTAAAAATACTACTTGTTACCAACATACACTACCTGTTATCCACTTAATAAATTATTATTAATTACCACATTGATCTTCTGCCAATTTATTCTACTAATTACTTCTACCTATAATTCTTTGCTAAATTATTGCATCTGTTATTAATATACTACTTTGCTAAATTAATTAATCAGCTTCATATGTTTCATAATTGGTTTTCTCATATAAATATATATATCAGATGCTTACAGAAAGCAAAACAAAACAATTACTAAAACAATATAACCAAAAATTAAGTCTCTTACATGAAACTTGGTGTGCCACTTGTAACACCCCAATTCTACCCGGCAATTATAAATGTAAATCAGAGTTATAATCATTCATGCAAACGAATCAGGATGCCACAAATTCATCTTTAAGAACACATTGCATTCATCGTGGATACATAAAACTTTAAAACTCCGGATGAACCATCAACATAATACTTTAATCTCTTAATTCAACAATTTAAACATCTACGCAACGGAATTCATAATAACATCTTTATCCATCGTTACAGCAACTTCAAAACAACACATACTTAACAACGATCAGATTAAAGTTCAACAACTTAAATAATCAACAAATTAAAAGCAACAAGTGTTCATCCCCCCGAGTGTTACATATCAGAGCAATGACACCGACTCGAATTACTGAAGGTATATAGCCTTCACTCTCTATTACTTGCACATTACCAACGTAAGGGTAACATTCAAACAGAAGGGGTTAGATATCTAACAATATAATAAAATGTATGATAATTAATATATTAGATTAGATCACATAACATCAACACTTCTCATATCATAAACAACAATAATCGCAACAGAAATGCCAACAATAATACACATTCACCGCATCAACACACGACTTCTTTATGCAATCATATAATTTGACTCAATACTATGAAAATTCATGTGGTACCATTGGAGCAGAACTAACATCTTAATAATCTGCCAATAAATAGAGGCATCAACAAGGCATAAACCTTCATCTTAACATTATCCAATACAGGCCATCTTAACGAGAATCAACTCCATCTTGAAATGCAAT
Source organism: Vicia faba (assembly GCA_948472305.1). Classification (NCBI taxonomy): domain Eukaryota; kingdom Viridiplantae; phylum Streptophyta; class Magnoliopsida; order Fabales; family Fabaceae; genus Vicia; species Vicia faba. The sequence goes on along the minus strand of OX451736.1, from coordinate 73,922,528 downwards.
GTATGCGACACAATCATGAATGTAATGACAACACCATACTTAATAACATCTCAATACAACATCATCGTTGGCCAGAAGCCTACATCTTAATAGCTACCAATTATTAGAGGCATCTCAACATCTTGCATCAACATCATTCATCAACATCATTTATCATCATAATTCGTCAAACATCATTTATACATCATAATCCATCAAGCATCATTTATCATCAACAACTCAGCCATACAACAATACAACAGTAACTCATCAATCTTGCAACATTGGCCATAGGCCTACAACATGATATTACTTATAATTAATTAATCATCTAAGGCTTACTTCTAAATTACCAAACCTCTACATACTACTATTTTGTAATACTACATCATTATCATCATTATTCTTACTGTTACAAACCAAAAAGTAATCTATAATCATCTCATCCTCATCATTCTTCACAAAAATCAACATAGCGATTAACGCGGGAACTAACTCTAATCCTAATTTGGATACTAGGATTATCCTTCATATTCTTCATTTTGATCCTTAAGAATGAAGTTCATCGCGTTAGCTATTCAATGCTTCGAACGACACCTCAAACTCAAGTTACAGCCTTTGGAAAACGAACCTGTCAAAAACCAGACAACATAGATCGACGCGTAATGCCTTTGGTCGACGTGTACTGGACTTAACACGCTATATGAGTCGACGCGTACTGCCATCGTATCGACTCATACTGAGTCTGTAACACTGAATGTATCGATACATGCTCCTTCGTATCGACTCATCCTGAGTCTAAAATCCTTCATGTATCGACGCATGACTCCTTCGTATCGACTCATCCTGAGTCTAAAAGCCTTCATGTATCGACACATAACATTTGGGGTCGACACATACTGTTCTGTTACGGGTATTTTCTGGGATTTCACTGCATTTTCACTATGGTTTCCATACTTTAGGCCCTAAAAACATCTTCTAATCATATGTAACCATCAATTACAATTATCCTATAATTATACATCAAATATACAACATCTGGTCATCATTATTTATCTTTCAATCATTGATTCTCATCAAACAACAACATATACATTCAAATCATGAACAAGACAACATTTTAACATCTAATCCCATAAACCAATCATCATAAACCCTATTATAGAGTCAGAACCCCACCCTTACCTTGGATTCAAGGTTGCTCTACAACTTTTCCGGTTGAATTTTTGTTCTGCCTCTTTTCCTTCTTTCAAACAACTTTCACGTTCTCTTCTTTCAAACCCTTATTCTTTCTCTCTTACTGCTTCTTCTTTTATCCTTATTATTTCTAACAATAATAAAATAACCCTATTATTCTCAAACTACCATAATGGGCTTAAGACTAATACACCCCCTTATTACTACTTCGATCCTTTAAAACAAGCCCACATCAAATAATATTATCATTCTAATATTACTCCACAACTTAATAAAAATAATTAACTCCAAATAATCACAACACATCAAATATTCCAAAAATAATTTAATTAAATAATTAATTAAGTTACAGGCGTTACAACTCTCCCCCACTTATAATATTTTCGTCCTCGAAAATTTACCTTAATCGAACAACTCAGGATAGGAGTCTCGCATCTTGCTCTCCAACTCCCAAGTCATGCTTTCTCCGGCAGCCCCTAGCCAAACCACTTTAAAAAAAGCAATCTATTTTCCCCTCAGAGTCTTTATTTCACGATCCGCGATCCGTACAGGCATCGTCTCCACTGTAAGATTATCCCGTACTTGCACATCATCCATATGAATCACATGAGATGGATCTGAAATATACTTCCGGAGTTGTGACACATGAAACACATCATGCAAATTCGAAAGATTAGGCGGTAAAGCCACTATATAAGCAACATTCTCCACTCTTTTCGAAATCTGATATGGTCCAATAAAACAAGAAGTGAGCTTCTTAGACTTCAATGCTCGCCCAACACCAGTCACAAGTGTAACTCTCAAAAATACATGGTCACCCACTTGAAATTCTAAATCTTTCCTTCGCTTGTCATGATAAATATTTTTTCGACTTTGGGAAGCTTTCATCTTTTCTTGAATCAACTTCACCTTCTCAGTAGTCTCACAAATAAGTTCAGGCCCATGTACTACACTTTCACTAGATTCATGACAACATAAAGGAGTTTGTAAGTGTTTAGTTATTGGCATGTATTTTTGGTAAAACCAGGTGTGTGAATGTCATGACTGATGTCATAACATTCTGGTTTATTAGGTACTGGTTTATTAGGTACCTTTGCAGAAAAATAATGGCATACAGTAGCTACTGTGTATGAGTGTGTATCTGAGCATTTTGCAAAAGATCACATTTATTGCCTTCTACCAAAATCAGTAAACAGGAATTCTGATGTCATAACAAATGTTAAGACATCCTGTACTGATCTAACAGTAGTGCAGTTTGGTTAATTCTGAGATTTTTCAGGAAGTTGGCTCATTCCTTCCAGAACAGAATCTCCCGTTGTCTTTGGGTTAACCTAGCTCAACCCTAAACTGGTTGATAAAGTCTTGTGACCAAGTCTTATGGTTAAACCTAATTAACCCTAGCTTTTTGTGGAAACCCTAACTGAAGAAACAGCTGCTATATAATCAACAGGACTGCTGTTTGGAAAATATCTCTTTGGACTGAAGATCAATCAGAAACTGTATAGTTTTAACTGCTGTAATCCAAGCAATTATCATTGTGATAAGTGACTTGGAATAGGTTTTGTTTGTAAGGGTTTTTGTACCACTCAAAGCTTTGAAGCAAGAGTGTTTTGTGTCTCTTGACTAAAGCTTTGAAGCAAAGTCAAGTTAGGTTTATGTATCACTCAAAGCTGTGAAGCAAGAGTGTTTGTGTTACTTGATTAAAAAGCTGTGAAGCATAATCAAGTGTATGTTTTGAAGAGTGTCTTCATTAATTCATTAGTCAATTGTTTTAAGTATCACTGCTATGATTGAGGGGGAGTGAGTAGGAACTCAGGTTTAAGTAGAACTTAGATTGAAGTTGCATTGGGTAGGTCTTAAGTGAAGGAGATAAACTGGTTGGTTTATTCCTGAATTAATATCTCTTATAGTGGATTTCCTCCCTGGCTTGGTAGCCCCCAGAGTAGGTGTTGTTTCACACTGAACTGGGTAAACAATTGACTGTGTTCTTTACTGTTTTTGTATTTACTGTCTTATAGAAAGTCAGATACGATGTCATAACATTGACTGTGACATTGAGTATCTGCAGCCAGAATTTTCAATTGGCATCAGAGCAGGCACCCTGCCTGTATTACTGGGTGAGATATAGGGATATCACTTTCTGGAACTATGGACAAAGAAGGAGTTTTTGGAAACAGACCACCCATTCTGGATGGATCAAATTATGACTACTGGAAACCTCGTATGATTGCCTTCTTAAAATCTCTGGACAAAAAGGCCTGGAGAGCTGCTGACAAAGGATGGAACCATCCCACTATAACTGAGAAAGATGGGACAATCAGTCTGAAGCCTGAGGAAGAATGGAGTAAAGAAGAAGATGAGTTAGCCCTGGGTAATTCCAAAGCTTTAAATGCCTTGTTCAATGGAATTGATAGAAACATTTTCAGACTAGTACATCAATGTGAACTGGCCAAGGAAGTGTGGGACACTCTCAAAACTACCCATGAAGGCACATCCAAAGTAAAAATGTCAAGGCTTCAGATGCTGACTACAAAGTTTGAGAACCTAAGGATGAAGGAAGAGGAAACCATTCATGAGTTTAACATGAACATCTTGGAGATTTCCAACACCTCAGGAGCATTGGGTGAAAAGATGTCTGAAGAAAAACTGGTGAGAAAGATTCTCAGATCCCTGCCTAAAAGATTTGCAATGAAGGTTACTGCTATAGAGGAAGCCCAGGATATCAGCAAGTTGAAAGTGGATGAACTCATTGGGTCTCTTCAGACTTTTGAGATGGGGATCACTGGAAATGTTGACAAGAAGAACAAGAGCATAGCACTTGTATCCAACACTGAAGATGAAAACAAGGAGGATGAAGAAGAAAACATTTCAGAAGCTATAGCCATGCTTGGAAGACAATTCAACAAACTCATCAAAAGAATAGATCCAAAGTCAAGGTCTAATGTTCATAACATCCCCTCTAACATTGACAGTTCCAACAGAAGACCAAGGTCAGAAGAGAAGGGAAATCAAGGCAGAGGAATTCAATGCCATGGTTGTGAAGGATATGGGCATATTCGAGCTGAATGCCCTACCTTTCTTAAGAAACAAAAGAAAGGAATGACTGTTACCTGGTCTGACTGTGATTCAGAAAGTAATTCTGAAGAAGAATCTACCAAACTAGTTACTGCTCTAACTGGTGTTTGCACCTCTGAAAGTGACACCAGTGATGAGGAAGTGACATTTGAGGAACTGGCTGATACTTACAAGAAATTATGTATCAGAAGTGCTGAAGTCTGTGTGCAAAATGAGAGACAAACAAAGCTCATCATAAAGTTGGAGGCTGAAAAAAGGGCAGACCTTGAAACTATAAGTCATCTAGAAGGGGAAGTTCAATTGCTGAACTCACAACTGAACCAGATGACCAAATCTGTCAAGATGCTGACAAATGGAACTGACAAATTGGAAGAAATCCTTCAGGTTGGACAAAATGTGGGAAACAAGTCTGGACTAGGATTTGTGGAAGCAAAGAAATCTGGTGCAGACAAGAAGATCAGGTCTGATAAACAAATGTCAAAGCAGATGTCACAACATAACACTCAACATCGGGAACAGAGAAATATGAAGAAAAAGTACCAAAGATGGAGATGTCATCATTGTGGGAGGTTTGGTCACATTAAGCCTTTCTTCTTCAGATTATATGGATACCCTAATCAGAACCCAGGTGCAAAACCTAAGGCTAACAGGGTACCACATACTCCTCAATGGAAGAAAAAGGCTACTGCCCTGATAGCCCACACTTCCCTGAGAGTCTCGGCAAAGGAAGACTGGTACTTTGACAGTGGGTGTTCTAAGCACATGACTGGAATCAAGAACATTCTCAATCATGTTAAACCTCACACCACTAGTTGTGTGACCTTTGGAGATGGTGCTAAAGGTGAAATCAAAGGAGTTGGTAATTTGAACTGCCCTGGAGTTCCAAATCTGAATGAATTACTATTGGTAAAAGGCTTGACTGCTAATCTCATTAGTATCAGTCAATTGTGTGATCTAGGATTCAAGGTCAACTTCTCAAAATCTGAATGTCTTGTAATAAATGAAAAACAAGAAGTTGTAATGAAAGGAATCAGATCTAAAGACAACTGTTACTTGTGGCAGCCTGAGAACACTAATAACTCCACTGTGTGTTCTATTGCCAAAGAAGAAAAAGAGGTGAAACTGTGGCACCAAAAACATGGCCATCTTCATCTAAGAGGAATGAAAAGGACTATCTCCATGGAAGCAGTCAGAAGGATTCCAAGACTGCAAATTGATAAAGGGAGAGTTTGTGGTGAATATCAGGTGGAAAGGCTTGGTGAAAAGAGATATGCCTATGTTGTGGTGAATAACTTTGAAGTTTTTAAAGAACTGTGCAAAAGAACTCAAAAAGAGGGGTGTATTGTCAGAATCAGAAGTGATCATGACAAGGAATTTGGAAACAGCAAGTTTAATAATTTTGTTTCTCAGAAGGAATTAGTCATGAATCCTCTTCTCCTATAACTCCTCAACAAAATGGAGTTGACAAAAGGAAAAATAGGAACATACAGGAATCTGCCAGAGCTATGATTCATGTCAAAAGAATTCCTTTTCAACTTTGTGCTGAAATAGTTGCAGCTGGCAGTAGTTGTTCTCAAATTATCTGGACAAAACAGATGCTCACTGAGTATAATGTCTCACAAGATGTTGTGACATTGTACTATGACAATCTGAGTACAATCAATATTTCCAAGAACCCTATTCAGCATAGCAGGACCAAGCACATTGACCTTAAAAACTACTTTATCAGAGACATTGTAGAGGAGAAGACAATTAAACTGGAACATGTTGCCATTAAGCTACAGCTGGCTGACATTTTTACCAAGGCTCTTGATGCAAATCAATTTGAAAACTTGAGGGGCAAGATAGGTATTTGCCAACATGAGAAATTATAGCAATTAATTTTGCTCAAAACAAGGGTTGAAGGAGTTATTTTTGTTAAGTCTATTTTAAGTGGGTTAATCATATATTTCCCAAATTCTTTCAAAATTACTAAGAAGTTGAATAGACACACATTTGCCTCCTTCCACTCTCGACTTTGCAACATCTCTTTTTCTCTCAATCAAAGTTTTCTCCCTAGTTGCTACTGGTTTTCCAAGTCAATCAAAATGTCTCAAACTTCATCCTCATCCAAAACAACCGTTTCATCTTCATCATCTGATCAAGATTCTCGAGCAATCACCTCATGCATGGATTCTGAAGTCCTGGAGATTACTCCTCTCAGAGAAATAGCAACTAACCCTTCCAAGGTCAAAAAGCTGAGAACAAGGCATGCAGGAAGGTCTCAGGCGACGTCTTCCGGTAATCCCTCTCAACCTTCATCTTCTGTACCTAATAGGGAAGGATCAGCTTATGTACATCAAGCAATAGCTAGGCTTGTTACAAGAATCCTGAGTGAGAACCACTCTGTACCGGGGATTTCTGTTCCATTAAATCAAGAATCAGCAAGCCCAAATGTCGAAGCAAATCCATATGTCTCTGAGAATGTTGAGACACCAAATGACAACATTCAAAAACCATCTGAAAAACTGGATGACATTCAGAACCCTTCAGAGAAGAATGTTGAACCACCTGTTATTGATGTGGATGAGGAATACTCAGACAATGACCTGATTGCAAATATCAACCCTAGCATAGCTAGGAGAATGATGAACAGGAAGGGTAATCAAGATGCTGCAAAAGGTCTGAACAAAGATAAACCTGTTGATAAGAAAACCAGGTCTGAAGGGAAGACTGGTACTGTGAAGACTGGACTGTCCAAAGGGAAGTGGAAAGCCCAAGTGCATGCTGGGAGTCTCTCAAAACCTGCAAGGTAACCAATAACTAAGAAGAGAAAAGAACCTGAGTCTTCTGATTCTGATGAGGAATCAGAGTTTGAAATTGATGCTGAAGACATTCCTATCAGAAGGAAACTCCCTTCTAGCAAAATGGCTAGAGTTCCTGAAGTCCCAACAGATAACATCTCTTTTCACCACCCTGACAATGCCAACAGATGGAAGTATGTTTGCTTGAAGAGAATAGCTTTAGAAAGAGAACTAAACAATGGTGCCATGGATTGCAAGGAAATCATGGACCTGATCAAAGCTGCTGGTCTAATGAAGACTGTGATAAAATTTACCAAGTGCTATGAAAATCTGGTCAAGGAATTTATAGTGAACTTGTCTGATGAATATGCTGATGGAAGGTCAGCTGACTTTGAATGTGTCTATGTTAGAGGAAGAAGGGTTAATTTCTCTCCATCGGAAATTAACAAATTTCTTGGAAGATCAAATGAGGATTGCCCTGAACTAGAAGTCACTGACAATGAAGTATGCCATACCATCACAACAAGACACGTCAAGTGCTGGCCCTTGAAAGGCAAGCTGAATGCCAGCAAACTAAGCATGAAATTTGCCATCCTGCACAAGATTGGTACAGCCAACTGGGTCCCTACCAACCACAAATCAACTATCTCCACAGGATTGGGGAGATTCATTTATGTTGTGGGAACCAAGACTGAATTTGACTATGGCAGGTATATTTTTGAACAAACTTTAAAACACATTGGTAGCTACGCTGTCAAAGGCCCTATTGCCTTTCCCTCCCTCCTTTGTGGAATTATCCGTGCACAGTACCCTGATATCCTGGTGGCAAGAGATACTGCTTGCAAAAGAGCTCCTGCTCTTGGGTTACACTACAAGCTTTTTCAGGGATCTCATGTTCCTGATATTGTCATAACATCAGCTGAGACATCATCTGTAAAAACTCAGTCCGAAACATCTGATGTTATAGCTGTATTGAAAGAGACCTGCAAAGAGCTGGAGACTAGGAAAAAGACTCTAGAAAACCTAATTGCCAGGTTAGAACAGGAGGAGGCTGAAGGAAACAGAAGGGAAGAGGGTGCTGCTGAAGATCAACTCAATACTGAAGAAAGTAGCTCCTCTGAAGGTGATAGTGCTTAAAGGTTGGTGGAGTTGATGCTGGTTCCTGGTGGAGTTTGCAAGTGTGTTCAGATTTTAGTTGTTGTTTTTATTACTTTTTCTGGATGACTGTATAACATTTAAGTACATGTATCTTTGGCCCATTTGTGGCTAAAGAGGGGGAGATATTCTATGGTTAATTACTTGATAGACACTATATTTTTCTGCAGTCACATTTATTCTGCTACTATCTATTCTCTGATTCCTTAGGGGCTTTAGCCAAAAATCTGCCAAAGGGGGAGTTTGTAGGTGTTTAGTTATTGGCATGTATTTTTGGTAAAACCAGGTGTGTGAATGTCATGACTGATGTCATAACATTCTGGTTTATTAGGTACTGGTTTATTAGGTACCTTTGCAGAAAAATAATGGCATACAGTAGCTACTGTGTATGAGTGTGTATCTGAGCATTTTGCAAAAGATCACATTTATTGCCTTCTACCAAAATCAGTAAACAAGAATTCTGATGTCATAACAAATGTTAAGACATCCTGTACTGATCTAACAGTAGTGCAGTTTGGTTAATTCTGAGATTTTTCAGGAAGTTGGCTCATTCCTTCCAGAACAGAATCTCCCGTTGTCTTTGGGTTAACCTAGCTCAACCCTAAACTGGTTGATAAAGTCTTGTGACCAAGTCTTATGGTTAAACCTAATTAACCCTAGCTTTTTGTGGAAACCCTAACTGAAGAAACAACTGCTATATATTCAACAGGACTGCTGTTTGGAAAATATCTCTTTGGACTGAAGATCAATTAGAAACTGTATAGTTTTAACTGCTGTAATCCAATCAATTATCATTGTGATAAGTGACTTTGAATAGGTTTTGTTTGTAAGGGTTTTTGTACCACTCAAAGCTTTGAAGCAAGAGTGTTTTGTGTCTCTTGACTAAAGCTTTGAAGCAAAGTCAAGTTAGGTTTATGTATCACTCAAAGTTGTGAAGCAAGAGTGTTTGTGTTACTTGATTAAAAAGCTGTGAAGCATAATCAAATGTATGTTTTGAAGAGTGTCTTCATTAATTCATTAGTCAATTGTTTTAAGTATCACTGTTGTGATTGAGGGGGAGTGAGTAGGAACTCAGGTTTAAGTAGAACTTAGATTGAAGTCGCATTGGGTAGGTCTTAAGTGAAGGAGATAAACTGGTTGGTTTATTCCTGAATTAATATCTCTTATAGTGGATTTCCTCCCTGGCTTGGTAGCCCCCAGAGTAGGTGTTGTTTCACACTGAACTGGGTAAACAATTGACTGTGTTCTTTACTGTTTTTGTATTTACTGTCTTATAGAAAGTTAGATACGGTGTCATAACATTGACTGTGACATTGAGTATCTGCAGCCAGAATTTTCAGAGTTCAACATCTTTGACCATACAACACTTCAAAAGGTGCCATCCCAATACTGGAATGGTAACTGTTATTATAGGTGAACTCTATCAACTAAAGATAAGCATCCCAAGAACCTCCCTGCTCTAGAACACATGCCCTCAACAAGTCTTCCAACAATTAGATAGTCCGTTCAGTCTGACCACTGTCTGAGGATGATACGCTGAACTTAACCTCAACTTAGAACCCAATGCTTCTTGCAAACTCTTCCAAAAATCAGAAGTAAATCTTGGATCTCTATTTGACACAATTCACAAAGGAACACCATGCAGCTTCACTATCACACTAATGTAAATCTCATCCAACTTCGACACTGGGAAACTGATGTTAATAGGAATAAAATGAGCCGACTTCGTAAGCCTATCAACAATCACCCAAATCGAATCATGTTCTCTTATAGTATTAGGTAACCCCATCACAAATTCCATGTAAATGCTATCCTATTTCCATTATGGAACTTCTAACAGTTGCATCAACCTTGCTGGCTTCTGATGTTCAACTTTCGACTTCTGACAAGTGAAACATGCATACATAAACCGAGCCACATCACTATTCATCCCAGGCCATGAAAACAAACCTTTCAAATCATGATACATCTTCGTAGCTCCTTGATGAATACTCAACTTACTTCTATGACTCTCTTCAAGTATCACTTTCTTCATCTCATCATCATCAAGAATACAAATCCGATTACGAAATCTCAACACACCTTGCGCATCTAGCTTAAAATCATTATTCTCAGACTGATTGATCCCAACCATCGAATCTACCAGTTTCACATCCAACTTCTGAGCTTCTCTGATACTGTCTAGAAATTCATTATTAATCTTCAACATATCCAACATAACACTCTGCAACGTAACCTCGCAAACTAAGCTCATATCTCTGAACTTCTCAATTAATTCCAACTCTTTAACCATCATTACCGACATATGTAAAGTCTTTCGACTCAATGCAACAGCTACCACATTCGCATTTCCTAGATGATAATTCAAACCAAAATCATAATCCTTTAACAATTCCAACCATCTTCGTTGCCTCATATTAAACTCTTTCTGATCATATAAATACTTTAATCTCTTTTGGTCACAAAAAACTTCAAATCTAGAACCATAAAGATAATGCCTCCAAATCTTTAACACATAGACAACTGTAGCAAGCTCTAAATCATACGTAGGATAGTTCTTCTCATGAGTCCTCAACTTCCTTGACGCATAAGCAACTACCTTATCACTCTACATAAGCACACCTGCTAAACCCATCTTAGAAGCATCACAATACACCATAAAAGGCTCTCCTGGATTAGGCAACGTCAAAATCGGAGCCGACGTCAACCTTTTCTTGAATTCTGTAAAACTTTCTTCGCACTGAACATCCCACACAAAAGCTCTACCTTTACAAGTCAACTTAGTCAACGGAAGTGCCAACTTAGAAAATCCTTCGATAAACCTTCTATAGTAACCAGATAATCCCGAAAAGCTTCTAATCTCAATAGTTGACCTCAGAGTTTCCCATTGTAGCACAGCATCAATCTTTGATGGATCTACAACAATGCCACTACCTGAGATCACATGACCAAGAAAACTAACCTCCTTTAACCAGAATTCACACTTGGACAACTTTGCATACAACTTCTTCTCTTTCAAAACTTGCAATACTACTCTTAAGTGTTATGCATCCTCTTCTTCTGACTTAGAGTAAATCAAAATATCATTAGCGAACACCACTACAAACCGATCTAAATAAGTATGAAATATATGATTCATATATTCCATGAATACTCCCGGCGCATTAGTAACACCGAAAGGCATCACCGAATACTCATAATGTCCATAACGCGTTCTGAAAGCCGTCTTCTAGATATCTTCATCCTTCACCTTAATCTGATGGTAACCCGACCTCAAATCAATCTTAATGAACACACGAGCATCCACCAATTGGTCCATCAAGTCATCTATTATTGGAAGTAGATACTTGTTCTTAATCGTCACTTTATTCAACTGTCTATAATCAACACAAAGCCTCATACTTCCATCTTTCTTCTTTACTAACAACACTGAAGCACCCCACGGAGATACACTTGGTCTTACAAACTTATTTTCAAGTAACTCTTCCAATTGATTCTTTAACTCTGACAATTCAGATGCATACATCCCGTATGGTTCCATAGACACAGGTCTGGTACCAGGTACAAGACCAATAGCAAATTCAACTTCCCTCTCCTGCGATACATCAGGAATCTCATCAGGGAAAACTTCAGGAAATTCACTCACCACCTGCAATTCCTCAATTATAGCTTGAGTCTCTACAGATAGAAACGCCATCAACACGAACATCTGTGCTTCCTCTTGTATCAATTTCCTCAACTGTCTAGCAGACAATAAACCATCTTCCTATTCTTCAGGAGTAGAAAACCTCACAGACTTATCATAACAGTTAATATGAACACAATTATGATCTAACCATTTCATACCCAAAACCACATCCAAACCTCTTAACGGTAAACAAACCAAATCAACAGCGAAGTCTCTGTCGAAGATCGACAAGGGACACTTCAAACACACAAAAGAAGTAGTCACCGACCCCTTGGCTGGATTATCGATGACCATTTCTCCATTCATATAAGATAACATAAGACCCGATCTTTCAACATAATCAGTAGCAATAAAACAATGAGTAGCACCGGTATCAATAATAGTAATTAAAGGAGTACTATTAATGAAACATGTACCTCTGATAAGTCTGTCCTTAGCAGCTGTCTGATCCTCAACCAAAGAGAACACTTTACCACTTGTTTGTACCCTCTTCGATTTCTGACACTTACTGCGAATGTGCCCTTCTTCGCTACAATTGAAACAAATCACATCCTTATGCTTGCACCCAGATACAACATGTCCATTCTTACCACAACAGAAACATCTCTTTACTTCAGTAGTACACACATTACTCTTATGTTCGGGTTTCCCATATTTAAAACAAACCACACCAGCAGGAGCATCTCCTCCACTAGTCCTCTGACCCTGAGAAACTTTCTGTTTACCTTTACCAGCTGGGGTATCATAAGGTTTACCATGATTCTGTTGGTGCTTACCCCTCTTCTAACTGATAATCTTGTAATGAGCATTATTATCCTCCTTATAAATTCTGCAGCTATCTATCAAATCAGCAAAAACACGGATCTTATGATATCCAACTGCCTTCTTGGTCTCCTGGCGCAACCCGTTCTCAAACTTGATACACTTTGAAAAGTCAGTATTTGCCTCAGCATAATGTGGATAAAACTTAGCCAACTCAGAAAACTTTGCAGCATACTCAACAACCGACATATTCCCTTACTTCAGCTCAAGGAACTCAATTTCCTTCTTACCCTGGACATCTTCAGGAAAGTAATTCCTCATAAATTCCCTACGGAACACAGCCCAAGTGACATTTTCACCTGCAGCTTCAAATCTTTGACAAGTCTCTAGCCACCAATCATCAGCTTCGACTGCTAGCATATGAGTACCATATCGAACCTTCTGCGCTAGAGTGCAGTCCATCACACGGAAGATTCTCTCAATCTCTTTCAACCAATCCAATGCTCCGTGAGGATCATACTTTTCCTTGAACGTAGGTGGATTCTCTCTCTGGAAAGTCTCCAAACTAAGTGATCCAGCATTTCCGTCAGCATTCAGCTGATTCTCCATCGCATGAGCCATTACTTCTAAAGTAGCAGCAAGTGAAGCATCATTCCTTCCAGCCATCTCAACTTATCACTACAACATAAACAATGGTTAGAACTCAAATTAACAATAATTGATTGTTAGACAACTACGACTCGACAACAAGGTCGGACCAACCTTTTGCTCTGATACCAACTTTGTAACACCCCAATTCTACCCGGCAACTATAAATGTAAATCAGAGTTATAATAATTCATGCAAACGAATCAGGATGCCACAAATTCATCTTTAAGAACACATTGCATTCATCATGGATACATAAAACTTTAAAACTTCAGATGAACCATCAGCATAATACTTTAATCTCTTAATTCAACAATTTAAACATCTACGCAGCGGAATTCATAATAACATCTTTATCCATCGTTACAACAACTTCAAAACAACACATACTTATAAACAATCAAAGTAATGTTCAACAACTGAAATAATCAATAAATTAAAAGAAACAAGCATTCACCCTGATGTGTGATTGACCTAATGTGTCTAACGGTATCTTAACTGCAAGTGCACAGTCTATCGCGGTAGTAATAAAAAGATGTCGAACCCACAGGGACTTCGTAATCACTCTAGTGTTATAAAACAGGTTAGTTTAGCTAAGGCGGAAATTGTCACGTTTAGTTTTTTTAGAAGTTTAAAACTAAAGGAGAAACTAAATTTAATTAAAAGGATTATAAAATTAAAGCGGTCGGAGTGTAATGTTTTGAACCTACGCGAGTTAAATTGTACCTAAGCATATGAAAATATTTAACTTAAATTGTTCTGTAGTACTTATCAGTTTAAAAACCCTCGATTCACACTCTCGTGGTCTTACCTCGGATCATACTCCTAAAGCCAAATGTCTGCTCTCGCTAGCCCATAAGTGTTTAGAAAGCATCTTTTTGAAAACTAAATAAATCTAATTCGTTTTAAAGCGCTCTCGCTGTATTTAAATCGAATGCCTAACTTTAGCTATCCGTTTAAAACCTCACACTCTCGTGGTCTTGATTTCTCCCTATTTTACTTTCCTTACTCTCGTAACAAAAAGCTTAATTTTTAATTATAAAAAGTCACGGTCAGAAATTAAGTTAATTAAGGTTTTAGCTTAGAAATACATTAATTCATTCGGTTATTTCATCACACCCCTACTACGGGTATTTAGCTACTCATAATGCTCGGAATTAAAATGCTGGAAATAAAATTAGAAAACAATAACACATGCATTATAATTAAAGAATAGAAATTTAACATAAATAAATTTGCAATTATATCAAATACAATAAAAACCTGAAAAGCAATAATATCCTAGATCCTTCTTCCACAAGCCGACAAGATTGGAACGTCGGACTGAAAATTAAAATGAACGAAATGCGAAAATAGAATCGGGCTTTAAAATTGGCAGAGCTTCCACAAGAATTTTATGAACTGAACTCCCCTCTCTTTTCAGATGCTTCTAAGAGTGGTACACTTAGCACATTCATCATTTTTCTAAGAGTGGTACACTTAGCACATTCATCATGTTTATTTTTGATAAAGTATGATTTTACCAACCTTTCATGAAATGCTTCCAAAGTAGTTTTCATCTCTTCTACCTCTCGTATCATGAGATGGCTTATGCTTTCATCAACAACATTGATGATTGGGCCACTGTTTCCTAGCAAAATATTGCTTTTGAAATTCGACCCATTCTATTTGATAGTAAGAATCTTCTTGTAGATCAACTCTTGTACCTTAGCTTTCAGAGCCATGCAAGAATCCAAACAATGTCCCAATATCCCTTCATGGTACTCACACTTATCATTTGGGTTATACCATGGTGGGTATGATGGTGGAATAGGCTCAATAGGTTGAGGAGTCACCAATGAATTTTGAATTAGTTGTGGGTAGAGTTAACTATACGAAATAAGAATTGGGTTGAAGCGAGTCATGCTCCTCCTATTCTAATTTTGATCCTGGTTTTGATATTGAGGATTATAAAGTGTTAACTGTGGTTGGTGAGCAGTTGTTGTTGCCTCCTCATAATATGGTTTTCCACCCCCGACCATAATAGTGTTAGTTTCTCCTTCTTTCTTATTTTGGAAGTTTCTAGAGAACTTCTTCACACCACTCGATGCCCCCAGTAACATCAAGATTTTTCTCATTTTTCAGCCAATGTTCGATTCTTTCTCTATTGGTTACCAGATCTGAGAATCTTGATGACACACATTTGGTGACTTCAAGATGGGAAATAGGATCACATAGAATTCCATCTTCATCAGCATATATCATAGAGGTTCTTGAATGTGTGTTCTTTGAAATCAATATATACTCCTTGCCATCAGTAGTACAAATGATTTCATTCACGCCTTCCCTAGTATCTTCACATATTCTAATGCATGATCATCATTATCTATAGTTCTATAACCTCAAATTCTTCATGAACATCATCATTCTCCTTATGAACTTGAGGCTTAGTCAAAATGTCACACATGATGTTTTCCACATTCTTATCAACATCGGGATTTCTCAATTTTGTTTCTTGGGAATTTTCACCGGAAGAAATTAGAGTGTCATGAATATTTCTCATAGGAACATATGTGAGTGGAACATTACTCATATTTCCACTTGTAGCTGAGCCATACATCTTGTATGTAGACTTCAATACACCAATTTTAGTTTCACCAAACAACACATCATGTTTTTGGTTAATCACACCCCATTCTTATGAGAAGACATTAGTCATAACCATTATTCTTCTCTAGCTTCTTCTTTTAAACTTCTTTCAGTGTCATGAAGATTTCTCATAGGCACAAATCTGAGTGGAACATTACTCATATTTCCACCTACAGTTGAGTCATACATCTTGTATGTAGACTTCAATAAACTAATTTCAGTTTCACCAAACGGCTCATCATGTTTTTGGTTAATCACACCCTCATTATTATGAGAAGACATTATCCATAACCATTTTTCTTCTCCAACTTCTTCTTTTGAACTACTGTAGATTGTTAAAAATTTGGAGGACCTCATCCTGACAATCAACCTTCCCTTTAATGACACAATACTAATGAGATCATTCAAAATCCTGAGTAAGGTGATGAGACATCTTGGTTCGTCTTTCCTTTTTCTAAGAATTTTATTTATCAATCTTGAGACTTCGTAAATCCTTGATGTCTTCCTCAGATTTAACCTTCTTCACGGGAACTTCTTTACTCTTGTTGGTGTCACATCCTTTGGACTTGTAGAACCTTCTTTACACAGATGGTTTATGTTGTTCACATTACTAGTTGACTTTTTCCTAAGTAGTACCTTCTTTCGACAATGATTGGTCAAATTCCTTAAGCCCTTTATTCTTCTCTTTTTTCTATATCCAAGATTTACAAAATACAATCCTTCACTTGAGAAAACTATGTGCGATGTACGTGTCATGAAGCCAATTGGAGTAACATTATTTTTCCACTTCTTCTTGACATGGACTTTCTTGCATCCTCTAATCTTCAGCTTCTTTAGACTATCTTGTTGAAGATACCCATGCAGTTCGTAGCAATAAGGTCATATATGTCCAAATCTACCATAGTGGTGACATTTTAGAGGCAGTTTCTTGTTTCTACCATGAGGAGGTGATACATGTTGTACACAATGTTCTGACAAGTGGTCCAACCTCAGAACCTTCTTTTCAGGTAGAATAATCTTCTCTAAGGGAATCTTCATCTCTTTCGTGCTCGCTCCAAAACTTATTCTCTTCATATCTCTGGACATCTCTCCAACCTCTATTATTTCATCAAGTACATTTGAACTAATTTAAAATTCCTTTAGGACTGTATCATGTTTTCTAGTTTGGAGTTTAGTGAAGTAACCTTTGTTTCTACACCTATGATGGTTGAAACAAGCTCCTATATTTCCTTCTGAAGAATACCTATGGTTTTGTTCTGGTTGTCTATTGTTAATCACACTTTTCCCACTTGGTGTGGAGTAGCCTGAATGATGCATCAAGCTCTTCTTCAGTTAGGTCTTCCTAACTCAACTCACTTTCAGTCTCAAATCTACCAGAGTAAGCCATCACATTGTTGGCAGTTTATCCCTAACTTTCATTATTAAAATTAGACCTAGTGATGGATAATCCCTTTTTGGTCTCTTTATAAATGTAGGACATTCTGCTTTAATGTGTTCATAGCTTTCACATTCAAAGCATTGAGTACCCTTACCATCACTTCTTTTGTCTTTACTCCTTCCTATTTTAGGGAACCAATGTTAGACCTTTTGCCTTGGACATTTGTCTTGCACTTTATGTACAAATACTTCAAGGAATTGTTGATTTTTCCAAGAGCTATAGCATCTGACAAGCTGTTTTCTTTGTCATCTTGAATTCCTTCCTCCTCAGTGTTGGAAATAAAGGTTATACCCTTATCCTTGTTTTCATCCATGTAATTAATGGATATGTAAAAGGTTTGTAAGGAACCGATGAGTTCATCAAACTTAATGTTTCTCATATCCCAAGCTTCTTTAATAGCAGTCACTTTCATATCATGCCTCTTAGGCAATGATCTGAGAATTTTTCTGGCAAACTTTTCTTCAAACATCTTTTAACCAAAGGCAAAAGAGGTATGGGAAATATAATTTAACCTAACATGAAAATCAAAAATATATACATCTTCATTCATCCTCATATTCTCAAACTTTGTGGTAAGGAGTTGCATCCTTGGCATTTAAAATTTGGATGTGCCTTCATGTGCAGTTTTGAGAATATCCTATACTTGTTTAGCCTCTAAACACATGTTGATTAATTTGAACATGATATTATCCATACCATTGAAGATATCATTCAAATAATTGGAGTTTCCAAGAGCTTCATCATCTTCAACATCATTCCAATTAGCTTCTAACTTCAAGCTTGTTGTGCCATCTTCAGAAGTAACCACTATATGTTTCCACCCTTTTACCACAACTTTCCATGCTTTGTTGCCCATGGATTTAAGAAATACAATCATCATATACTTCCAATAATCATAGTTTGTTCCATCTAAAATAGGTGATTTGTTAACTGATCCTCCAAATTTAATTGTGTCCATTTGAGCAGAATTTATCTTCCTTGGAGCTAACCCCGCAGGCTAGATTGCCAACTCTGATGCCAATTGAAATTCTATTCCTCGGGAGACAAATGTCGAACTCGATGTCCTGAAAAATAGTTCGAGAAGTTATACCAGAATAACACCTTCTAAATTTTACAAGATGATGGAGCAGAAAATAAATAAATAACACAATCAATTGGTAATCTAGTTGGAAGAAACTTGCACCTATGTTTGGAGGGTTGGCTTCTAACCCAAGAAAGAAAATTCCCGGTTAGTAGTTTAGTACATTTAGTCTTACAAGCAACAACAAACCATATGTTATTTAGTGCCTCTTTCTAACACTACCCAACAAATTTCGATTAGGAATCCCCCTAAATATGCGACACCCTTTCACTTTCTTTTTCTCTAAAATACTAACCCCTTAGCGTTTGGGTTATAGTAACTAAACCTCAGTTATCAACTTCAATCAAAATTATGAATGATGTTTAATCTTACAACTCAACCAGACAATCCTACTACTATGCCAAGTTCCTAAAACATAGTGTGGTGTACATACAACAATTACAAGGACTCTACACAAACCATAGAACTCTAAATATATTCAATGTATTGCTTACTTTCCAATGAGTTTTTTTGAGCTTCTTATATGACATGATAATTATGGGCTTTTCTTCATGGGTATTTAATTTGGTTTCTTCCAGAAACAAATGCAAAATATATTGAATATTATTTATTCCATAAATCTCTCCAACAAGATATTATTTCTTTCAATTTAAATTTAAATTTTAATCTTTACTTAAATCTAAATTAATCTTCATCTAACAGTAAAAAAAATCACCTAATCATATTGAAAAATAAATAGCAATAAAATATGATCCAATATTTGACCATAAAGTCTTCCAAAATGCAGTATCAAAGACCTGTTGCACAAGGCCCATATATCGTAACAACATGTTGGAACATCGTGTCCAACATGTGTCCCTTCTGCACCTCCATACATCTTAAGCAAGCTAGATTAATCTTGAACACTTCTCTATGTTGTTGTTTGCAAAATGCAGCCAATCCCAATAACCAATCCACAAGGAGCTACAAAGATCTAGCCCTAGTTTTCAAGGACATTGGATAAAGGTAGAGACAAACTATTCCATTCGTCACATCCTAAGAAATTAGTTCTAGCCGAAAAAGGATGGCCTACTATAGGCCTACTCCACTACTATAAAAAAGGCATTTAACAATTGTAGGATATGATATATAATCACATAGGTCAATGCGTTGTTATGCAGAGTATTATTGTAAATGTGTTACCTACAATCACGGTCCTGGGACCATTGTAGTATATTAGAAAGCGTGTGCAATATCACAATGCTTGATTAACTCAACCATTGTGATAGAACAAAATATCCCCATGTTCGATTCTCAACATCGACATTTTGGAATATAAATTACAATTCATCATAGTTACTATAGATAATTGTTGTGGAAATTATACATAGTTTATTATATAATACGTAGATTGCTTGTTTTTTCCATATACATCATTAAATAAATATAACCATTCAAATTGATGAAGAAGTATATAGTCTGAAAATTAAACTATTCTTGAAAACCAACTTAATTTTCATATTATAAGTTTCTATGTCAATTTAAATGGATGTATTTTCATTAAAATGTTAGTTAAACAAACAATCTACATAGCATACAATAAACTAAACTTCATCTACTATCAATTTGTATAATAATTTAAAGAACAAGATACTGCTAAGTCACAAGAAGGCTCTTTCTTGTGACTTAGCAATGTTTTGTTCTTGTTTTGAGATTGTTAACAACAACATGCAACAAAAAAAAACACACACATTTTAGCAAAAAAACGCTAACAACATACAACATCACAAGATATATTGAATTGTTTCAAGAACACACCTTTTATTGAAAATGATTGTGGAACTGTAACAAATTATGAAGTTTATCTAGTTTGAGATGCAATGAAAAAGAAATACAAGGTGAATAAAGTTTCCAAAATAACTTCATACATATTTTATTTTTTCCATTGCAATACAAATCATATGTTCTTCATCATATTATATGCTTGCTACCACCATCATCACCATATACCATCCCCTTAATTGTCCAACAATATAATCCGCAAACAAACATAAGAAACTTCAACCATGAGAATCATCATAATACAACCATACATATCAACACACATATAACATAATCAAAGGCCAAGTATATACAAAATAATTTAAGAAAATTTTCTCCATTTTCCTACTGACTCGCGTACAAACAAACTCTATAATGTAACCTACTGACTCATTGCAATGGATCTACCATTTTCCTACTGTTACGCTACTGAAGTTGAAACCAAACCCTAAAACCATAATCCTAACTTCTAAGCATCAACATAAAGATCGAAAGAGAGAGCAGGAGAATGTATCATCTTCGCAATCGTCAGAGTTTGCGCCGGACATTGCTCCTTGTTACAATTGTGCTTGATCTATTGGTTTAAACCCCTATGACATTTGTTTATTTTGCGTGAAGGAGGATTGTGATAAGAGTATTCTGTTTAGGAGTAGTGTTCACTGGAGGAACCTGATGATATGTTAGGATTTTCTTTAGAGAGAAAACGACTGTTATGAATTCGGAAATATTTATATTATTTGCATAATGACAAGACGAACGTTGATGATATATTATTTGTATAATGAAATTTCATAAAGATAAAATATATCATAATGGTTGAACAAAATAACTGTAGTGATATCCCTTTTATTTTTTAGTTAAGAATAAATTAAAAGGAAAATACGTGTCTTAATGTTAAAGAATAAAAGTTTTGAGGGTGTTGGGGTTCGAACCCATGAAATCTTGATTGTGTCACCATGGTCATGTCACCAACCGTTATTATATCCTAATAATTTTTAATTAAAAAATAAAAAAATTCTTAGCGCCTGAGTTTAGAGATGTCATCACGGTGTTTGGAAGAATCGTGATTTGTCAGGAAATGCGATAAATGCCAGAGTCACACTAATTTACATTATGCACCATATGAACTCCTTTATTCTATCACGACGCCCTAGCCATTTTACCAGTGGGGCCTGGAAATTCTAGAACCTTTTCCCCTGGCTCATGACCAACTAAAGTTCCTAATTGCTGGAGTGAAATATTTCACGAAATGGATAGAGGTGGAAGTCGTATCCAAGATCATAGCGCAAATGGTCCTCCACTTTTTTTAAGCAAATAATTATGTGCAGTTTTGGTTTTCCATTGGTCATCATCTCGAACAATTGGACTTAGTTCGCCAGCACTATCATGATTGAATTTTGTCACGACTTGGGAGTGAAAACAAAGTTTATTTTTGTTGTCCATCCATATGCGAATGGGAAAACAGAATCAACAAACAAAATAATATTAAATGGGAGCAAGAAGAAGCTTGATGAAGCTAAAGGGTCGTGGGATGAACAGTTGCACAAAGTATTGTGGTTATTTAACACCACCCTTCATTCAACTGCTAAGGAGACCAACTTACCCATGGTATACCGGTCGGAGCCATGTTTTCTATCAAAATCAAAAAGCCTTTCTGATGGTGTTCTCAGTTGATGCATAAGAGAATGAGGTGGGGCTAAGATGTGACACTGATCTAGTCGACGAAACAAAGGATGTTTTCTATATTCAAGAATTCATTGCCAAGTAAATGGTGGCTAGAAGATATAACTCCAAATATGGTTTAAGGGAAATGTAAGAGGGCGACATGATGTTAGGACAAGTCATCGTGCCCACACAACAGGGAAACTATAATGTATACCTAAACGTAGGTTTGACCATGCATGACATGGAGAATATCTTCGATCTCATCCTCACAACACTTACACCAAAAATCACCTAAGAATTTTTTTTTAGTATGATTCGTAAACAATCTATTGTGATTTAGAATCCAAATAAAGTTATGTCTTCTCTCTAGAACACTGAGGCGTCATACTCTATTCCACAAAACATCAAACTTGTCTTCATCAAAATTACACTGATTCTATCATCACAAAATCATCAAGTCTCTATTATGTTTAGAAAAGGTCTATTTTTTAAACTTCAAGTTAATAAAAGTTGATAGACATTAAAGACATATGATTCATTGTAGATAAATTATTTCTTATTATCAAATTAGTGTCCATTAGTTGGACACCATATTGTTTGAGACACAATTATTTTGCGTCAAACTATTAAGTATTTTTCAGTGTAATTTACTAATAAAATAATTATGATCACCATAGTTTGATTGTGAATACATTTATTAAATTGTCAATATTGATTATTACAAATTTAAAGTAGATTTAATTACCTGTGACTCAAATATTTGTCACAATTCAAAGGTACCAACAAATTTACTTTAAAACAAATTCTATTTTAATCAATTCTCTAGAAACAAACACTTGTCTCTTGCATATTGTTTTATGATAAATTTAAATTAAAATATTATAAGAATTCTCAGTTATATTTAGAAGTTAAAAAAACTAAATTTGACTAATTAACTTGTGGAAAATGTTTTTCAATTTAAATTAATTTTGTAGTGATAAATATTTGTTCTGTATATAATTTTTTTTTTAAAAACCTAAGTTTTTTTAAATTAATAAATTTAAGTTAGTATAATTATAATGATTATTTTTTACTTAGAAAGTATTATAAAAAATTTAAAGTTAACTGATTGTTTATTGATAAATAAATATGTGTCATATATATCAATTGGCTGCTCCAAATTCTTATTTAGTGACTCATTTTTAGAAAAGACACGTGAAAAAAGTTTAGTGTGACAAATTTGAAGATAATATACCATTGATATTTTAATTTTAGTGACAATAATATTAAAATATTTTTAATTAATTATTTAGTGATTTAGAAAAGGAGAAGAAAATATAATTGTGTTGCATATGATTTTTTTTAAGATAAAAAATGGGGAAGGAAAAATTGTGGCACAAATATATTAGTTTCTTTTTATATTTACAATATTCTTTGGGGCCAAATAATTTATGAATGTTATTTATCTAACAATTATCACAAAAGATATATTTGATATTAATTTTATTTTATTATTATATTAATTTAGTGTTGAAGATTTATTGTCAAAATAATCCTTAAGATCACTAAGGTGGCAATATTTGAAATAAGGAGTCAAAGGATATTGAGATACTCAAATGCATATATATTTGCATAGCAATGATATGTAGAGAGATTTTCATGACACTTAAAACGTAACGCCCTGTATGCTTGCAAAAATTAATTTGAAAAGACATGTGCTTAATTACAGACAATAAAAGAAAATGCCTGCATGTTTAAAAAATTATCATGACTTTGATGGAACTTTATTCAATATATACCTCTCATTATTTTGAAAGATACTACTCATTTTTTGTGAATATTTTGAAGCATCAGATTCAATCTTTGACTCAAAGAGGTTCATGCATTGTGACAGTTTAGGAAAATATTAAAGAGGGCTATGGTCACACATATGGATATCAAACTCCGCACATGTTATATTGGCAGGCAAAAAAGGAACTTCGAGAAAGTTTTATTCAAATAAAACATCAGTAGAATCAAATATCTCTCTCTTCGGTACGTTAGTTTTATGGTTTTATGATTGATATAATTTTACTAAAATATGATTCTATAATGATATTGATCAAGATGTTATAGTATTTTTATTAACTGTCATAACAGTTTTGATGTTATGAGTTTTTCAGTCAAATATCGAATCAGATGTCATGACATCTTGGTATGGTACAACAGGCATTGCTGTTTTAAATCTTGACTGATTTGATTTGATTCTATGATATTTCTTTTGGATATATTTCAACAAATTTCGCAGGTCAAGAAGATTTAATCTGAAACAAGATTTGTATCTCCAACTGTACTTTAGTTACTAAATTAGAACTTGAGACAATTTATGAAATTTTTTATTGTTTGTTTCAAGATTTTAGGAGAGTTTGTTGCATAATTGGTACATCACTCAGCTTATGGATCAAGAAACTTCTGGACGCAGAATTCGAAACTCATTGACTGCAGAGGTGTATTTAAAGGAGAAAATCTAAACCTAATGTATCAATTCTTTCTATCAAGTTTTTCATAATTTATAAAGTAGAATAAGTTTAGAGTCTTAGTGAAATACGGCGGGAGAACTGACACTACAAAAAAGAAGCTTATTTGCCACGTGAAAATCACGTGGCAAACATCAAAATTACGTGGCAAAACAAAAATAGCGACGTGGAGACTTATGTCGTTGGGGAGCCAGTGGCAAGCCAGTAGCGACGTGATTCCCATGTCACAAAGTTGTGACGTGGTATTCACGTCGCAACAACTTTGTTTTGGGGAATATAAAATCTGACATAGCAGCTTTAGTTGCGACGTGAGAATCATTTCATTAATTTGTGACATGATTCCCACGTCGCTACAGGTGACGTTTTTATTTTTTTAAAAATTGTTTAGTAATTATTTTTTATATTAATTAATTTATGTAATAAAATTTAAATAATAAAATTTATATAATAAAATTTAAATAATAAAATTTATATAATAAAATTTATATAATAAAATTTAAATAATAAAATTTATATAATAAAATTTATATATTAAAATTATTAGAATAATAGTATTTTATTATATATTCGAATAATAGAATTTTATAAAATAAAGTCATATAATAAAATGTTATATAATTTAATAATTTAAAATGATAAAAATAAATATCTTACATAAATGCAAATATAAAAACGAAATAAATAAAATGTTTTCACGGGGCATCTTCACCCGGATAATTATCAAGATCAAAATCATCAATTTCGTCATCATCCGGCTGTGTATGATCAGGAACATTTTGATTTCCACCACCTTGCATAAACTGTCTCATTTGCTCCTCCATATCAGATTGCCTCTTCCGCATGATCTCTAACTGCTGCTCCTGCTCTTGCCTCATTGTCGTCATTTGGGCCTCCATTTCGCGTCTCACTTCACTTGCCGCCAATTGTCTTACTGTTTCAAGTTGAACCTGTGTCAGATTCGGTTGACGTGACCCTCCCTCTCCATCTCTAAGTCGTTGAAACAGATTACGATCACCAACTCTCAAGCCGACGGCCAAATTTCCTCCCGCAAAAAAGCAACCATTAGGCCCTTTTCCATTAACAACCTCATTCCAAATATAGAAATCAACATCACCATTAAGCGGCTCCCCTTCTGCTGGCCTATATTGAGGATTGTGTTCTAGAAAACGTGCTAGCAATGTCTGATAATCATCCTACACATACATTAAATAATAAAATTAAAAAAAATTACATATATATATATATATATATATATATATATATATATATATATATATATATATATATATATATATATATATATATATATATATATATATATATATATATATATATATATATATATATATATATATATATATATATATATATTAAATTTATGCTAAATTAAAACATTTATATATTAAATTATACTAAATTCAAATATATTAAAAATTTGTCACGTGATTTTCACAAATCAACTTATGAATTGCCACGTGATTTTCCCGTGGCAATGTATCAGTTGCCACATGAAAATCAGTCACGTGGCAATTTATCAGTTGCCACATGATAATCACGCCACAACTTATAGATTGCCACGTGAAAATAACGTCACTATTTTTGTTATTAACTTAAAAAAAAACATAAATTAAATTACTTACAAAAGCTCTCTTGGTGCGCTCGTCGACAAAACCTCCCGATTTCTTTGTCCGAGTCCTCGTAATCAACTCAATGATCAATGGTGGTCTCCCCATCTCCTTAGTCTAAACAATAAAGTTAAAAATAATTAATAAAAAATATTATGAATAAAAATATATATAACTTAAAAAATTAGTAATATTTACCATCCGCCGGACATGCTCTGCAGTGCTAATACTTCCAACAGTATTGACACATCCCCCCTTTTCGGATGTCCTCATCTTCTTAAAATTTTCGGATTTAGCCTTGAATTCTGGCGAACCCCAATATGTACGAAGTTCGCCAAAAACCTCTACGCCTATCCAGTTAGGACGGATACCATGCAGCTCATAATTCTCCCTAACCTGCCGCATTATATCAGAAAATCTTCTAGAAGTTCTGCTATAATAGATTTTTTCCATAATTTTCTCATTCAACGGATCCCACACACATTTTTCCTGCAATGTTGTATGACATTAAAATAAAAAGTTAAGTAATTATCATTAAAATGTGACTTAAATAACAATACTAAAAAAATATATTAAATTTACAACTTAAATAAATAACAATACCTTAAATTTTTTAAACCATTCTTCTTTATTTGTAACCTCGCCAAAGTTCCTCCAAGATGATTTATACATCTGCTGGATTATATAATTAATAACCTTGGCAGCCGTCCGACTCGGCGCGAAACTAAACAACAAGATTTTGAATAAACAATATTAATCATAAATTTATACAAAATATTAAAATGAATATGTACTTAAATAAAAGTTTATATAAGAAACTTACTTGCTTCCTTCGGGCCAAATCCAAAATCTCCCGTCAATGACATGAATCTCACTCGGATCATCTCTCTCACGAAGATCAGCTCCATCTATATCATCAGCTACCACATCTGCATCACCGTCAGCCTGTGTAAGACGTGGGGTGATGGATCCTGCAGCCTGTGTGGGATGTGGGGTGCGTGATCCTCCGGTCCGTCTAGGACGTGGGGCGCGGGTTCCTCCAGCCTGTGTGGGACGGGGACTGGGGGATCGTCCAGCCTGTGTCGGACGTGGACTGCTGGGTCCTCCAATGTGTGTGGAGTGTGGGGTGCTGGACCCTCCTGCCTGCTGGAAGGATGAAGACATCTGTGTGGGTCCCCCCGTCTGCTGGAATGATGAAGGCACGCCAGTCTGTAGAAATGGAAAACTGGGTCCTCCCCCCGTCTGCTGGAATGATGAGGGGACACCAGTCTACTGGAAAGATGAAGGCACCTGGGTCGGTGGGAAAGGGAAACTAGATCCTCCCGCATGCTGGAAGGAAGATGGCATCTGAGTCGGTGGGAAAGGAACACTAGATCCTCCCGCCTGCTGGAAGGATGACGGCATCTGGGTCGGTGGGAAAGGGAAACTAGATCCTCCCGCATGCTGGAAGGAAGACGGCATCTGAGTCTGTGGGAAAAGGAAACCGGGGCCTCCAGGTGGCACAAAAGATGCAGGTACCCCAAACGGGAATGTATGGGAGGAGAGTAATGGGACAAAACCCTGAGTACTGGCCAGGGACATAGGATCAACCTGACTCTGAGGGGGTGGGCACATGGCTGAGTGAGGAGACTCACATGTTACTACCCTCGGACGCTGAGACTTCTTACCGCTATCCTTATTCTTCGGTGGCATTTTACCTATTTATATATATTTTCATAAACAAAGATAATAAAGTCATTGACATAAATATATATTCATTGACAAATTCAATATATACATGTTCAATAGATATTCATTAATATTACATTAAGTGATTAATTAATCTAAATCTTCATGCTCGTTATCCATATCATGTTCATCATCCGATATAATATTGTCCTCGGATTCAAACTCTTCATCATTGTCTTCATCCACATTATTATCAACCAACAATATAGACGCATCAACTTGAAGTCCCTCAACAGTTGTATCAGACAAAGTTGTAATGTCTTTAGCTGCAACCACATCATTAATCTGTTCAACGTCATCAACTTGGTAGTCAGCATCTTCCACTAGATCTCCAGTTTCAATATGACCTAGCGGTTTTGTTTTTATTACAACACACCATCCTCTTTTACGTATTACAAATGAAGGATAAGGAACATAATAAACTTGCCTAACAATATGTGACATTATGAAAGGGTCATATTCTTTGTATCTCCGGTTCATTTGAATCTCGACAGAACCATATGACTTGTCTATCTTTGTGCCTCTAGTTGGATCATACCATTCACAATAAAACAAGACAAATTTATTTTTCGTGTCCAAGTAATTGTATACCAACTCGTAGATATGTTTAACAAATCCATAGAAGTCGTCTTCACCGCCATCTGTAACTCCTTTTACAAAAACACCACTATTTATGATTTTTTTCCCTTCGGTCCATGCCTCAGTGTGAAATTTATATCCGTTCACGAAGTATGTGTGCCAATCATTTACGCTTTGGATAAGGCCTTCTGCCAAGTTTCTCAAATGGAGTATTTCTGGAGTTAGTGCAAGAACGCTAGACAAAGTTTGCTTGAACCATGAGGGAAATTGAGCATGAATGACACCTGATGTTGACTGTACCCCGGTACTATGAAAATAGGCATTGTTAAATTCCATACAAAAAACACACAATAAGTTTAATAAGTTTGGTATACACACACCATAAGTTTAAAAAGTTTTGGTAAACTTACTCAAGATATGGTTTAACTTCAACGCAGTTGATCAAGACATGGACATGTGCAGATTGCATTTCTTTTTGGGTCAACCAATGCACACCCTTCTTTCCAGAAGGTCGACCTGGAAGCGCAAAGACTGATAAGGTGAATTGACTCATCTGATTGACATTTACAGGATTCCGTATGATTCTAGAAGTTAACATCAAGTGATTGAAATAGTGACTGCAAAAATATGATGTTTCCTGATGCAAGTAATGTGCACATATAGATCCTTCTACTCTAGCTTTATTTTTCACCGATCTCTTTGAATCACCCATGAACCTTTCAAACGGATACATCCACCTATATTGAACAGGTCCACCAAGATAAGCTTCATATGCAAGATGCACAGGTAAATGTTCCATGGAGTTAAAGAAACCAGGCGGAAATACTTGTTCCAACTTACAAAGAATGAGTGCAATGTTTTGGTCCAACTTAATGATGTCTTCCACTTTTAAAGCTGGCGCACAAATATCTCTAAAAAATTGACTAATTTCAGTTAGTGGGTCAAGAACATGTTTGGGTAGCGATCCAAATGCAATTGGTAGCAACTGTTCCATAAAAATGTGACAATCATGACTTTTCATACCATGTAATTTTCCAGTGTTAGGGTCAGCACACCGTGCTAAATTTGATGAATACCCATCGGGCATTCTCAATTCTTTTAACCATCGACAAACCGCTTTAGCTTCTTGGGAAGTCAGACTGAAACAAGCCTTGGGTTTTAATAATTTTCCATTCGGTTGAGGCTTCAACTCCAACTCTCTTCGATTACACCAAATTCCCATGTCTTGTCTGGCCTTCTCATTATCTTTTGTTTTTCCTGTCACATCCATCACTGTGTTAAATACATTATCAAAAAAATTCTTCTCAATATGCATAACATCAAGATTATGGCGCAACAAATTATCTTTCCAATACGGAAGATCCCAAAATATACTTCTTTTTGTCCAATTGTGGGTGACGCCGTATCCTTCAATTCGGCATGCTTTTCCAGTATCTGTAAATTTTGGTAGTTCACATACTTGGTTCCATATAACCCCTGGTGGCAATCGAGGCGGAGGCAAATCTTTCTCTCTTACATCTTTTTTAAAATTTGTCTTGTTTCTTCTATATGGATGATTTGCTGGTAGGAATCTGCGGTGACAGTCAAACCATGAGCTTTTCCCACCTTTATCCAACGTAAATGCTTTGGTGTATCCCATGCAATGCGGACAACCCATTTTTCCATGCGTACCCCAACCAGACAACATGCCATATGCTGTAAAGTCATTAACGGTCCACATCAAGGCAGCTCGTAATGTGAAGTTCTGTTTACGGGATATATCATAAGTCCATTCTCCAATCCACATCTTCTTCAAATCATCAATTAAAGGTTGTAAGTACACATCAATTCCGGCTTTTGGACTGTGCGGGCCTGGAATAACACATGTCAAAAACATGTATGGTTTTGTCATGCACATCTCAGGAGGGAGGTTGTAAGGTGTTACAATAACTGGCCAACAAGAATACGCACTTCCTGACGCTTGCACGTATGAGGCAAATCCATCAGAGCATAATCCAAGCCTGACATTTCTAGGTTCTGCAGCAAAATCTGGATGTGTCCGATCAAAGTGCTTCCATGCCTCACCATGAGATGGATGTCGCATAGTGCCAGAACTTGTTTGGTTTGTATGATGCCATGTCATTTGACTTGCACTGTGCATTGAAGCAAACATTCTTTTTAACCTTGGTATTATAGGAAGATAAAACATGGATTTTACTGCTACACGCTTTTGCTTGCTGTTAACGGCTCTACTGCGAACTTGATATCTTGGACTATTACAAAACTTACACTCCTCTAACGATCCATCTTGAGTACCAAACTCATTGTCATAAAACAACATGCAACCGTTAATGCAACAGTCAATATTTCTTACTTTTAAACCCAACTTCGACACCCACTTCTTTGCATCATAATAACTTGTAGGCAAGTTGTCTTTCGTAGCGGTGGAGTCCAACATCATTTTTGCAAAATGTTCCAGACATTGATCAGAAACATTCCAATTTGACTTGGCGGCCAATAATCTCACAGACATTGATAGCTTCGAGTCTGACGACCCCTCAAACAACGGCGTATTCATCTCGTTCAATAATTGATAAAATCTTTGCGCTTCCTCATTCGGCAACTTTTCCCCGTCAAAATCTCCAGGTTCATCATATGTCACGTTCACACTAAAAGCATCCTCAACCATGTCACCGATCAAATTAAAGTTCTCCTCATACTCCATAATCGGTCGACTACTTGAAGCATGCGTGTTGCTAGTCTCTGGTACATTAACCAGTAGTTCTTCACCATTATACGTCCAAACCCAATAATTTTCAATGAATCCCCTTCTATGCAGATGACGTGTTACTTCCTCCGGGTCACTAATTATTGATCTACATTCACATTTAAGACAGGGACACCTAACCCCTCCTTTGCTTTGACAACAATCCTGAGCAAACGCCCACTTAATAAACCCATCAACTCCTACTATATAATTGGGTTTAAGTCCACTTCTTCCTGGATATGTTCTATCGTACATCCAACTGCGATAATACCGATAATATTCCATACTGCACATTTATACAATCATTGTCTTTTTCATTAGAAATATTAATCAACTTAATAATATTATTCTTAAACTATTTAATACTATTCTTAAAAATATAAATTTTGCTTTTTTATATATATACTAACATATAAATAAATATTCAAATGTAAAATATATAGTTTTTTATTACATAACAATAATATCAAAAAACAATAATATAACATATTTACTTTTTATTATATATACAACAATAATATTAGAAAACAAATAATGTAACATATATACTTTTTATTATATATATAACAATAATATTAAAATAATAATATAATATATATACTCTTTTTTTAATTATGTTTTTTATAAATTCTTATTTTAATATATAATTTTTTTTTCATATCTTTAACATATAAATAAAAAAATAAAACTATTATAATAAATATAATATACATTTTTGTTTTTAAATATGTTATTAAATTTATGTGTTAACATATATATA
This sequence comes from Vicia faba, assembly GCA_948472305.1. Lineage (NCBI taxonomy): Eukaryota > Viridiplantae > Streptophyta > Magnoliopsida > Fabales > Fabaceae > Vicia > Vicia faba. The sequence continues at coordinate 73,890,696 of OX451736.1, read as the reverse complement.
TATATATATATATATATATATATATATATATATATATATATATATATATATATATATATATATATATATATATATATATATATATATATATATATATATATATATATATAAAATAAGACTTTTAATTTTATGTTTTCTAAAATTTTTTATTACCAGTACATATACTACTAACAAAATACATATACTCCCTAACCACAAAATACATATACTACTAATCTATATAATACATATAAAATATAAAAAAAAATGCATAAATACCTCTATATAATTTCTTCACTTAATTTGCTTCTTCTTGTGTAGCTCTTGGTGTTCTTCTTCAAATTTCTCTACAAATAATGAACAAATGAACAAATACCCTTTTTAATATTTATTACCAGTATAATAAATAATGAACAAATGAAATAAAAATTTATCAAAATATGAATACCTTATTTTTCTTCAACAATTTGGGATGGAGGAAATTTGATTTGGGAATTTGGGTTTGAGAGGAAGAAGAATGGGTTTGAGGGGAAGAAGAAAGGAAGAGGAAAGGAAGAAGAAAGGAAGAGGAAAGGAAGACAACGCTGCTGTAACGGATGAGAATTTTGGAGATGTAAACGTCAAGTAGCGACGTGACTGTCACGTCACAACATTGCCACGTGATACTCACGTCGCTACACACTAAACAGAAATATTATTCTCTTTCCCACTCTGCAACCCTGTCATCAACCAACTTTATTTTCCCCCCTTTAATGTAGCGACGTGGCTATCACGTCTCTACCAAATTTCAAATTTCCCCCTTCTGTAGCGACGTGTAAGACACGTCGCTGATTTTTTTACTATACAAACTTCTCTGACTTGCGTTATGTATCATTAAAATATGTTTGCGACGTGGTTATCACGTCGCAACTGCATTTATTACTCACGTGATAACCACGTCGCTAATATATGTCGCAAATAAGAGTATTTTTTGTAGTGTGACTTGGGTGTTTTGAGTTTCATCACAATTGTTGCGGATAGAAAGAGTCGTCATCGACTTTTCTTTTATCCAATAAGGAAAGGGTGAAAAGAACAGGAACGACCTTTAAGATATTTTCTTGAGTTTAGGGAGTAGGTTATGAAAAGGGAATGTGTTAGAACCCTTTTCATCCATAGTTATCTATGGGCTCTTAGTTGCTATCTAACTCACTTTTGAAATTGCTTTGTTTTGAAATATGTTTGTGGTGGTATTTTGAAAGTATTTTTGAAAAGTGCATTCGTTTAGGCGAACTTTGTAATGATTCTCATCTCTATAAGAATGTATACAAAGTGTTGACTTTTTGAAAATACTTCATGTTTGAAAGTATTTGGTGTATTTGAAAAGATGATTGTTTTTGAAGATGGGTCGTGAACAAGCAATTAAGAACGTTCTACCTACTCAAAAGTCTTTTGTTCATTTTTCTCTTTCTTTAACATTGCTATCTTACCATTGATTGGTAAGAATTCCTATCTTTGGATGTAAAGGAACAGACGTGGGTCATCGTATAGTCATGAAATACAATATTGTGAGACACCTTAGCATTTTTCTTAAGGGTCTAAGATCATTTTGGAGGCAATATTCGAAGCGTCATCGAGTGACTATGATCTTGTGTTTTTTATTGTTTTTGCTAAAGTGTCTCACATGCATAACATGACCATTTTTCTTAAGGCAGCAAAATGAAGTTAACCCTAGAGGTGCAAGTGTTTTGTATTTCATGCTTGATTTATCTTGGATTTAGTGTTTGCTAAGCATTGATTTTATCTTTCCATACAAACCCTAATTTACTAGCATTTATATTAAAGTGATAAATTGCGAAAAATAAATGTCATACGTTATTACATCATTTAAGGGATAGAGTCTACAAATTTATAAATGGGGAGTGCAAGAGATTTAATCCTAATTATCTATTACAACCATATTGAATTTGAATAAATGTACAAGAAATGAATAAATATACAAAAACATAAATGGAAAAGGAAATAAATTTTGTTTTGGATTTTGTTAAGACAATAGTTTTTGGCCTGATTAATTAAAAGGAAATAATTAACTAAAATAAGAATATGGTCTGAGTTTAAAAGAAATAAAATTAATCAAGAAAATATTTTTAGGTTTTTTTATAAAAGGTTTTAAATTTAATCAAAATAGTATGGAAAATTAATTAATTAAAATAAACCTAAATTCTAAATTAATTAATTAAAAGAAAAAAATAAGCTAAACCTAAATATAATTATTAATTTATTAAGAAAAAGAAATTAAGTTTTTTATAAAAAATGTTTTGTCTTTTTGTATTGAAAAATAAAATAAGTATATAGTATAACAAATAAAATATTTTTTGTCCTTTTTTATTATTAATAACAATAATAATAATAATAATAATAATAATAATAATAATAATGAAAATAAAAAGGAAAAATAAAAAGAAATATAAAAAATAAAGTCAGGGAGGTGAAAAACAGATTTGAGGTGTTTTTTTTTTGTGTGAAAGAGTTTTTGTTCGGTCCATTAGTGTTTTTATATGCAAACAGAAAAACAAAAATAAAAATAAAACAAATGTGATTAGGCCTGCGCTGGAACAAGTAAGATGGGGGGTGTTGTGCAGTAAACTGGAACATGCCCAATGCAGGGAGGCCCAACGCGCTTGTGTTGGAGCAAAAAGAAAAGAAATGTTAGAAAAAATCAGAAAAGTGGCAGCGCTGGGGCTCGAACCCACACCCTCACCAATATACGCGTGCTGCCTTACCACTAGGGTGATTATACATCCGGTATATGAAACAAAACTATAAAATTATATTACAAAACGCTTCCATGGCCTGAACTTCATCTTCAACCTCACGCCAGCCAGACTACCTGTAACTTACTCATTTCTCAACGAAAATTAAAATTGTAAACATGAAAGTTGTTCCATTTTTTCTCACGATTCCAGAAATGTAAGTCACTTAAACTATAAATCAACGATGAGCAAGAATTTTGTTGTCCCTAATCTGAACCCAAATTTTTTCAGCAATTTCAAACTCAAAATTCTCTAAGCTCAGGCAATATAAATGAAAACTATGGACATGGTTAGCTTTAGGGCAATGATGTCTATGTTTTATCTTTGAAAATGCAAGTCTAACAATGCCTAAATGAAGAGATGAAAATTCAGAAAATTACCTAAAAAACAGGAAATCATGAAATGTGTTTGAGCTTGTTTCAAGTGATGGTGATGATCAGGTTAGCTTCCTCAAGTTCCTAGGAAGCTAATTCAACCTTTACTTGGTGCTGGAAGTGATTGAGTCGTGCTAGAGAAGTCAAGATGAAAGATATGTTTTTTTATTATGGAGGTTGAGGAAAATGGTGTAACAGAACTTTGAAAGGTGTTTGGATTGTTTGTGTATGATGTTTAGAAGCTTTTGGAAGCAAAAGGCCAATAAACGCGAGTGGTTTTTAATTTTGGGATTTCTGACCAGAATATGCAATAATGGAGGTTTGCTATGTGATTCTGGATTTGGGAGGGTTTGAGTGCTTGAGCATGCCTGTGTTAAGTTGCAATATGTGTATGTATTTATAGGCCAAAGGTTTTATGTGCTATAACAAGCCAGAATTTAAATCCATGAGTTATGGCACCCTTGCTTGTTTTTGAAGCAAACATGAAGAACATGTTTCCAATGTTTGTACCATGCTAATGTAGAGTGCTTAGAACTTTAAACATGTATGTTATGATTTGTAGATGTTGAGTGTGGTCAGGACAATAAGTGAGAGGCTCAAGACAAGTTGACGTTGTGATTAAAATCACTTTTCAAGAATGAATATGTTACTTTCTTTCAAAAATGGAATGATCAATTGGAAAATGGCTCAAACACTTGGATTATATCTCAATAAGTTGTGTAAGCATTCAATTAAGGATTGATATACAAGTTTTAGGCCTACAAAGTGAAGATTATGCAACATGGCTATGGATTTGGTTCATGTTCATCATAAAATCTGCCTTGCAAAACAAGTTTGAAACCCTAACTTATTCACTTCGATTCTTCTAGCTCAAGCATGATCTCAATGAGTTATTGGACATTTTGGAAAGCTTGAAACATCTTCTACAACCTTTATGTTGGACATTTTTTAAGAATCAAAATGGAACTATGTGAAACTTGGCCAAGAAGTTAGGTCAAAAATCTGCCTAAACAAGGTTAAAATTTCACTAAGTGTTTTTGTTTCATGTACATGTCTTTATGAATTTATAACTCAAAATCCAAGAATTTATAGAGTTTGATTTGTGAATGAAAGTTTTAGATTTCATCAAGATTTACAACTTTCATGTTGGAAATTTTCTTTGAATCCTTTTGCATCATGGTGAAAATTTGGCACAAACTCATGAAAAAAAGTAAATTTTCCAACACTTAGAAAACTTTCCAAGTCTTAGAAGTTTTGACTTTTCAAAGTGAATTTTGAATTTTTGATTTCTTGATGAAAAATATTCATATTCTGACATGTCTTGATGAAATATGATTTTTGAAACTTGATTTTGATCAAAAGGTCAAAGTTTGACTTTTCAGTGTACATTTGACTTTTTCATTAGTTGACCAAATCTCAATTATCAATCAATTGATCTTGAGAAGTGTTTTAAACCATGCCATTAGGTAAAGATGATGCATTTGAATCCTTGATATTATGTATCAAGCCAATAAGTCATGTATTTGGTCAAAAGTCAAAAATCAAGCCTTAGTCAAAACCTTAATTTTGACCATTTTGCCCTTCTGGTGATCTGATCAAATTTCTTGAGGAATCGTAGTCCAATAATTGACCAAATAATTTATATGAGTTAAAAATGTTGATATGGATCAAAAATCATGAAGTTTAACTGTAAGTTGACCACAGTTGACTTTTTACCTAATACAACTGATTTTTGGTCAACTGATCAATTGGCTGAGTAAACCTAAACTGCAAGACTTCAAAATTGACATGAGCAATCTTGAGAGTCCAAAATGATACATTAAAGTTATATGGGGCATCAAAAGTCCAATTGTCCTTGTACAAACTCAAACCCTAATTTGAGTCATCAATGTTGAAGAAGTGTCTTGAGCTGACCAATCCTTGTGCAATCCTGAACCAATGGAAAATCTTGTGAGGAGAAATTTTGAGAAAATGAGAGGGAAAATTTTAGAGCACAACAGCTTCCCCTGTTCAATATTTTTAAACCTGCAGAGTTAGATTGGTGGGTCTGCCATTCGTGACTTGAAGGTGAAATATGATTGAACACTAGAGTGCCCAGAAATTTGCACTTGATGATGTGGTTGATTGTATCGGGAATGGGCTTAACAATGCCATTTGGAGGAATGATGGTAGAAACTAGAGAACTATCAACATAGATCTTTGGTAGATTTATGCTAATACTGATGTTTTGCCTATCTTTGACTTGGAAAATTAACTCTGATCCAGAAGAGGCCTTGTGATTGATGATTTTTTCCTGCAAGGAAAAAGGTTAGTCCCATGCAGATGTATGCATCGTGTAATGATGTTATCAAAATAAATGAGATCATGCTATATGCATTTGTTATGTATGTGATATGATATATGAATGTGAAACATTGAAGTGCATCTTTGTCTAGAAAATAAATCTTTGACAAATTGCTAGGAAGTTTTGGGAAGTTAAATCCTGGATTGCTATTGGAGATGAAGAGTATGTGTATCTTCAAACTTTGTTCATAGTGCTTCCGCTGGAGATTCCTTCTTTGTTGTTTGAGGAGAACTCTGTAACACCCCAATTCTACCCCGACAATTATATAAATAAATCAGAGTTATAAAATCATATCATGCAAACGAATCGAGATGCCAGAAATTCTTCTATCAAAATTCATTGCATTCATCGTGGATATATAACACCTTTAAAACATCGGATGAACCATTTTCATAACATATTTAGTTAAATAATTCAACATCTACGCAGCGGAATTCTTAATAACATCTTTATCATCATTACAACAACTTTAAACCAACAAATACTTAATAATAATCAACTTAAGGTTCAACAACTGAATACTCAACAATCAAAAGCAATAAGCGTTCACCCTCTCTCTCCCTCCCCCCCCCGAGTGTTACATATCAGAGCAATGACACTGACTCAAACTATTAAAGGTATAGAACCTTCACTCTCGATTACCTGCACGTTACCAACATAAGGGAAACATTCAAACAGAAGATGTGAGATGTCTAACAATATAATAAAGCGCATGATAATTAATATATTAAATTAGGTCACATAACATCACCACTTCTCATATGAAAATCAGCAATAATAATAATCACAACAATAATACACATTCACAACATCAATACACGCTTCTTTATGCAATCATATAATGCAACTCAAGACTATGCAAATGCATGTGGTACCATTGGAGCAGAACTCCCATCTCAAAAATTTGCCAATTAATAGAGGCATCAACAAGGCATAAGCCTTCATCTCAATATTCGCCAATACATGTCATCTCAACGAGCATAAGCTCCATCTCAAAATGCAATGTATGCGACACAATCATGAATGTAATAACAACACCATAATTAACAACATCTCAATACAACATCATCATTGGCCAAAGACCTATATCTCAAAAGCATCTCAACATCTCTTCATCAAACATCTCATATCATTCATAATAATTCATCAAATATCATTTATTCATCACACATCATTTATTCATCAAACATCATTTATTCATCAAACACAACTTCATTGATAACATCTCATCAATAACTCAGTTGTACTTTAATACGACAGTAACTAATCAATTTCACAACATTGGCCATAGGCCTATACTAGATATTTCCTATAATTAATTAACCAACTAAGGCTTACTTCTAAATCACTAAATCTCTACATACTACTATTCCTTAATATTACATCGTTATTATTATTAATCCTACTGTTACAAATCAAACAGAAGCTTCTAAGCATCTGATCGTCATTCTTCTCCATAAAAACAACATAACGATCAACACGGGAACTAATTCAAATCCTATGGTTATCCTTCCTATCTTCATTTTAACCCTTAAGAATAAAGGTCATCATGTTAGCTATTTAACGCTTAGAACGACATCTCAAACGGCATCCTAAAACTCAAGTTACAACATTTATAAACTGAATCTGCCAAAAACCAGACAACATGGATCGACGCAAAACTCCTTGGATCGACGCGTACTGCACTGAATTTGCAACATGAGTCGACGCATCCTCTCTTGGATTAACTCATAATGAGTCTTACACACAGCATGTATCGACACATGCCCCTATGGATCGACTCATCCTGAGTCTAAAAGCACTCATGTATCGACGCAAAACCTATTTGTGTCGACTCATCCTGGGTCTCTAAACCTTCATGTATCGACACATCATGTTTGAGGTCGACGCATACTGGTACATCCTGCATAAATTCTGCGATTTTCTTTGTGTTTTCACTACAGGTTCCATAATTTAAGCCTTAAAAGCTTAATCTAATCATGGAAAATCATCTCTTACAGTTACCTTATAATTCTACATTAATTAAATAGCTTCGGGACATCATCATTCATCTAAAATTCATCAATTTTTCATCATACAACATCATAAACATTCAATTCATGAACAAGACAACAATCACCTCTAACCTCACATACCAATCATCATGAACCCAATTATAGAGTCAGAACCCCACCCTTACCTTGGATTGAAGGTCGCTGTATAATCTTCCAGTCGAAACCTCGTTCTGCCGTTTTCCTCTTTTTCCAGCAGCTTCACGTTCTTCTTCTCAATCCTTATTCTTCTATTGCCTCTTCTTTCTATTCCTTCTAACAACAATAAAATAAACTATTATTCTTTATTCCTTATTGGGCTTAAAACTAATACACCCCCTTATTACTACTTCCATTCCTTAAAACAAGCCCACATCAAATAATACTATACTTGTAATATTATTTCACCACTTAATAAAATAATTCTAATTAATCATAACACATCTTCTCAAATATTCCAAAATAATTTAATTAAATAATTAATTAAATTATGAGCGTTACAACTCTCCCCCACTTAGAATATTTTTGTCCTCGAAAATTTACCTCAATCAAACAACTCAGGATAGGAGTCTCGCATCTTGCTCTCCAACTCCCATGTCACGCTTTCTCCGGTAGCTCCTAGACAAACCACTTTAACCAAAACAATCTCTTTGACCCTCATATTCTTTGTTTCACGATCCACGATCCGTACAGGCATCGTCTTCACCGTAAGATTATCCCGTACTTACATATCATCCATATGAATCACATGAGATGGATCTGAAATATACTTCCAGAGTTGCGACACATGAAACACATCATGCAAATTTGAAAGATTAGGCGGTAAAGCCACTCTATAAGCAACATTCCCCATTCTCTCCAAAATCTGATACAGTCCAATAAAATGAGAAGTGAGCTTCTTAGACTTTAACGCTCGCCCAACACCAGTCACAGGTGTAACTCTTAAAAACACATGGTCACCAGCTTGAAATTATAAATCCTTCCTTAGCTTGTCATGATAACTCTTCTATCTACTTTGGGAAGCTTTCATCTTTTATCGAATCAACTTCACCTTCTCAGTAGTTTCACGAACAAGTTCAGGTCTAAGTACTACACTTTTACCAGATTCATGCCAACATAACAGAGTTCTACATCTCCGACCATACAATTCCTCAAAAGGTGCCATCCCAATACTAGAATGATAACTGTTATTATAGGTGAACTCTATCAATGGAAGATAAGTATCCCAGGAACCTCCCTGCTCAAGAACACATGTAAATTTTCCAATGATTGAATCGTCCATTCAGTTTGACCATCTGTCTGAGGATGATACACTGAACTCAATCTCAACTTAGAACCCAACGCTTCTTGCAAACTCTTCCAAAAATTAGAAGTAAATCTTGGATCTCTATCTGACACAATGCACAAAGGAACACCATGCAACTTCACAATTACACTAGTGTAAATCTCAGGCAACTTCGACACTAGAAAGATGATGTTAATAGGAATAAAATGAGCTGACTTCGTAAGCCTATCAACAATCACCCAAATTTAATCATGTCCTCTTAAAGTATTAGGCAACCCCGTCACAAAGTCCATTGAAATGCTATCCCATTTCCATTCTAGAACTTCTAACGGTTGCATCAACCCTACAAGCTTCTGATGTTCAACTTTCCACTTCTGACAAGTCAAACATGCATACACAAATCGAGCCACATCACTCTTCATTCCAGGCCACCAAAACAAACCTTTCAAATCTTGATACATCTTTGTAGCTCCTGGATGAATACTTAACTTACTTCTATGTCTCTCTTCCAGTATCACCTTCTTCATCTCAGCATCATCAGGAATACAAATCCGGTTACGAAATCTCAACACACCTTGCGCATCTAACTTAAAATCACTATTCTCAGACTGATCAATCCCAACCATCAAATCTACCAGTTTCACATCCAACTTCTGAGCTTCTCTGATACTGTCTAGAAATTTATTATTAATCTTCAACATACCCAACATAATACTTCGCGGAGTAACCTCGCAAACTAAGCTCATATCTCTGAACTGCTCAATTAATTCCAACTCTTTAACCATCATTGCTGACATATGTAAAGTATTTCGACTTAACGCATCAGCTACCACATTCGCTTTTCCTGGATGATAATTTAAACCAAAATCATAATTGTTTAACAATTCCAACCATCTTCGCTGCCTCATATTCAACTCCTTCTGATTGAATAAATACTTCAAACTCTTAGGGTCACTAAACACTTCAAATTTAGAACTATAAAGATAATGCCTCAAAATCTTCAACACAAAAACAACTGCAGCAAGCTCTAAATCATGCGTAGGATAGTTCTTCTCATGAGTCCTTAACTGCCTTGACGCATAAGCAACTACCTTACCATTCTACATAAGCACACCTCCTAAACCTATCTTAGAAGAATCACAATACACCATAAAAGATTTTCCTGGATTAGGCAACGTCAAAATCGGAGCCGATGTCAACCTCTTCTTCAATTTTGTAAAACTTTGTTCGCACTGAACATCCCACACGAAAGCTCTACCTTTACAAGTCAAATTAGTCAACATATGTTCTAACTTGGAAAAACCTTCGATAAACCATCTATAATAACCAGCTAATCCCAAAAAGCTTCTAATCTCAGTAGCTGACCTTAGAGTTTCCCATTGCAACATAACATCAACCTTCAATGGATCTACAACAATGCCACTACCTGAAATCACATGACCAAGAAAACTAACCTCCTTTAACCAAAACTCGCACTTGGACAGCTTTGCATACAACTTCTTCTCTTTCAAAACTTGCAATACTACTGTTAAGTGTTCAACATGCTCTTCTTCTGACTTAGAGTAAAACAAAATATCATTAATGAACACCACTAGAACCGATCCAAATAAGTATGAAAGATACGATTCGTGTATTCCATTAATACTCCCGACGCATTAGTAACACCGAAAGGCATCACCGAATACTCGTAATGTCCATAACGCGTTATGGAAGTCGTATTCTGGATATCTTCATCCTTCACTCTAATCTGATGGTAACCCGACCTCAAATCGATCTTACTAAACACACGAGCATCCACCAATTGGTCCATCAAGTCATCTATTCTTGGAATTGGGTACTTGTTCTTAATCGTCACTTTATTCAACTGTCTATAATCAACACAAAGCCTCATACTTCCATCTTTCTTCCTTACTAACAATACTGGATCTCCCCACGGCGACACACTTGATCTTACAAACTTCTTCTCAATTAACTCCTCCAATTGCTTCTTTAACTCTGACAATTCAGATGTAGACATCTTGTATGGTGCCATAGACACAGGTCTGGTACTAGGTACAAGATCAATAGAAAATTCAACTTCCCTCTCCGACGGTACATCAGGAATCTCATTAGGGAAAACATCAGGAAATTCACACACCACCTACAATTCCTCAATTATAGCTTGAGTCTCTACAGATAGCGACGCCATCAGCGAGAACATCTGTGCTTCCTCTTGCATCAACTTCCTCAACTGTCTAGCAGACAACAGACCATCTTCTTCTGCTTCAGAAGTAGAAAACCTCACAGACTTATCATAACAGTTAATATGAACACAGTTATGCTCTAACCAGTTCATACCCAAAATCACATCCAAACCTCTTAACGGTAAACAAACCAAATCAACAACGAAGTCTCTGTCGAAGATCGACAAGGGACACTTAACACACATAAAAGAAGTAGTCATCGACCCCTTGGCTGGAGTATCGACGGCCATTTCCCCATTCAAAGAAGACAACACAAGAACCAATCTTTCAACACAATCAATAGCAATAAAACAATGTGTAGCACCGGTATCAATAATAGTAATTAAAGGAGTACTATTAATGAAACATGTACCTCTGACAAGTCTGTCCTTAGAAGTTGTCTGATCCTCCACCAAAGCAAACACTTTACCACTTGTCTGAGCCCTCTTCGGTTTCGGACACTGACTACGAATGTGCCCTTCTTCTCTATAATTGAAAAAAATCACATCCTTATGTTCATACTCAGATACAACATGTCTTTTCTTGTCACAACGGAAACACCTCTTCAATTCAGTAGTGCACACATTACTCTTGTGCCCAGATTTTCCACACTTAAAGCAAACCACACCAGCAGGAGTATCTCCCCCACTAGTCCTATGACTTTGAGAAACTTTCAGTTTACCTTTACCAGCTGGGGTATCATAAGGCTTACCACGATTCTGTTGGTGCTTACCCCTCTTCTCACTGATAATCTTGTAATGAGAATTATTATCCTCCTCATAAATCCTACAACTATCAACCAAATTAGCAAAGTCACGGATCTTCTGGTATCCAACTTCCTTCTTGATATCCTAGCGTAACCCGTTCTCAAACTTGATACACTTAGAGAACTCAACATCTGCCTCAGTGTAATGCAGATAAAACTTAGCCAACTCAGCGAACTTGGCAGCATACTCAACAACTGACATATTCCCTTGCTTCAGCTCAAGGAACTCAATTTCCTTCTTACCACGAACATCTTCAGGAAAGTACTTCCTCAGAAACTCCCTTCGGAACACAGCCCAAGTGACATACTCACCTACAGCTTCCAACTTCTGACAAGTCTCTAGCCACCAGTCATCAGCCTCGACTGCTAGCATATGAGTACCATACCGAACCTTCTGCACTAGAGTGTAGCCCATGACATGGAAGATTCTCTCAATCTCTTTCAACCACTCCAATGCTCCGTCAGGACCATACTTTCCCTTGAATGTAGGTGGATTCTCTCTCTGGAAAGTCGCCAAGCTACGAGATCCAGCATTCCCATCAGCATTCGGCTGATTTTCCATCGCATGAGCCATTGCTTCTAAAACAGCAGCAAGTGCAACATCATTCCTTCTAGCCATCTCAAATTATCACTACAACATAAAAAACGGTTAGAACTCCAATTAACAATAATCGATTGTTAGACAACTACGACTCGACGACAAGGTCAGACCGACCTTTTTGCTCTGATACCAACTTTGTAACACCCCAATTCTACCCGGAAATTATATAAATAAATCAGAGTTATAAAATCATATCATGCAAACGAATCGGGATGCCACAAATTCTTCTATCAAAATTCATTGCATTCATCGTGGATATATAACACCTTTAAAACATCGGATGAACCATCATATAACATCTTTAGTTAAATAATTCAGCATCTACGCAACGGAAATCTTAATATCATATTTATCATCATTACAACAACTTCAAACCAACAAATACTTAATAATAATCAACTTAAGGTTCAACAACTGAATAATAAACAATCAAAAGCAACAAGCGTTCAACCCCCCCGAGTGTTACATATAAGAGCAATGACACTGACTCAAACTATTGAAGGTATACAACCTTCACTCTCGATTACCTGCACGTTACCAACATAAGGGCAACATTCAAACAAAAGGGGTGAGATGTCTAACAATATAATAAAGCACATGATAATTAATATATTAAATTAGATCACATAACATCACCACTTCTCATCTCAAAATCAGCAATAATAATAATCACAACAATAATACACATTCACAACATCAATACACGCTTCTTAATGCAATCATATGATGCAACTCAAGACTATGCAAATGCATGTGGTACCATTGGAGCATAACTCCCATCTCAAAAATTTGCTAATTAATAGAGGCATCAACAAGGCATAAGACTTCATCTCAATATTCGCCAATACATGCCATCTCAACGAGCATAAGCTCTATCTCAAAATGCAATGTATGCGACACAATCATGAATGTAATAACAACACCAAAATTAACAACATCTCAATATAACATCATTGTTGGCCAAAGGCCTACATCTCAAAAGCATCTCAACATCTCTTCATCAAACATCTCATATCATTCATAATAATTCATCAAACATCATTTATTCATCAAACATCATTTATTCATCAAATATCATTTATTCATTAAACACAACTTCATTGATAACATCTCATCAACAACTCAACTGTACTTTAATACGACAATAACTCATCAATTTCACAACGTTGGTCATAGGCCTATACTAGATATTGCCTATAATTAATTAACCAACTAAGGCTTACTTCTATATCACTAAATCTCTACATACTACTATTCCGTAATATTACATCGTTGTTATTATTAATCCTACTGTTACAAATCAAACAACAGTTTCTAAGCATCTCATCGTCATTCTTCTCCATAAAACCAACATAAAGATAAACACAGGGACTAATTCAAATCCTATGGTTATCCTTCCTATCTTAATTTTAACCCTTAAGAATGAAGCTCATCGTGTTAACTATTTAACGCTTCGAACGACATCTCAAACGACATCATAAAACTCAAGTTACAACATTTATAAACTGAATCGGCCAAAAACTAGACAACATGGATCGACGCAAAACTCCTTGGATCGACGCGTACTCAATGAATTCACAACATGAGTCGATGTATCCTCTCTTAGATCGACTCATACTGAGTCTTACCTACAGCATATATCGACACATGCCCCTATCGATCGACTCATCCTGAGTCTAAAAGCACTCATGTATCGATGCAAAACCTCTTCGTGTCGACTCATCCTGGGTCTCTAAACCTTCATGTATCGACACATCATGTTTGAGGTCAACGCATACTGGTACATCCTGCATAAATTCTTCGATTTTCTCTGCGTTTTCACTACAGGTTCCATAATTTAAGCCCTAAAAACTTAATCTAATCATGGAAAATAATCTCTTACAGTTACCTTATAATTCTACATCCATTAAATAGCTTCGGGACATCATCATTCATCTAAAATTCATCAATTTTTCATCATACAACATCATAAACATTCAATTCATGAAAAAGACAACAATCACCTCTAATCCCACATACCAATTATCATGAACCCAATTATAGAGTCAGAACCCCACCTTTACCTTGGATTGAAGGCCGCTCTATAATTTTCCGGTCGAAACCTCGTTCTGCCGTTTTCCTCTTTTTCCAGCAGCTTCACGTTCTTCTTTTCAATCCTTATTCTTCTATTGCCTCTTCTTTCTATTCCTTCTAGCAACAATAAAATAACCTATTATTCTTTATTCCTTATTGGGCTTAAAACTAATACACCCCCTTATTACTACTTCCGTTCCTTAAAACAAGCCCACATCAAATAATACCATACTTCTAATATTATTTCACCACTTAATAAAATAATTAAATCCAATTAATCACAAAACATCTTCTCAAATATTCCAAAATAATTTAATTAAATAATTAATTAAATTACGTGCGTTACAAACTTCGCTGGGGAACACTGGTTTTGGCTCTTTGCTTTGAGGAAATTCTACAGGGAATAAAGTTCAAGAGTTTTAGTTGTCCATTGCTCTATTGGGGAATTATTTCTTGACTGGGGAGAATAAAAATTTAAATTGTTATCTGGTCGAATTCCAGGCTTTACAGCAACTTGCTGTGAAATATAAAATTAACTGTTATCTGATCGGATTCCAGGTTTCGTAGAAAATTGAAGAATTTAAATTGTTATCTGGTCAGATTCCAGGCTTCACCATTTACTTAAGTTAACTATTATCTAGTCGGGTCCAGATTTCAACAAATCGAACTGTTATATGGTCGGGCCCAGGTTTCAGCAATTGAAGAAGTTAAACTATTATTTGGTCGGGTCCAAGCTTTAGTAACTTAAAATTAAGATTTACTGTTATCTGGTCGGGTCCAGGTTTGAGCAACTCGAACTGTTTTATGGTCGGATCTAGTCTTCACAGTAAATTAAGGGTAGAATGAAGTTTAACTAGTATCTGGTCGGGTCCAGGCTTCATAGTAACTTTCTTGGATAGGGATGAAGTTGAACTATTATCTGGTCGGGTCCAGGCTTCGTAGTAACGTAGGTGAAGTTAAACTGTTATCTAGTCGGATTCCAGGCTTTGCAGTAACTTACTAGGATAATAATGACTCTGTTGGGGATTGAAATGACTCTAACAGGGATTAAAGGGTTTCGTCCGTTGATTTGTAATAGTTTGAGAAGCAAACTTAAGATGGGGAATTTGCAGTTTGTTGGGGAAATAAACCCTGTTTGAGAAAACAATTTGACGACCTGCTTGGTGAAATGAATTCTTTAGGAAGAAATACACCAGGCTTCTTTTTTTAAGACCAAACTCAGATGGGGAGAGGATTTTCCGAAGATTGAAACTCTGGCTGGGGTTTGTATGAATCCAAATCTGCAAGGATGATTTTGTTGAAGTAACTTTGTGGGGAAATCCCAAGTCTTTAAGGAAATGCTTATTACTGTTTTTATGTATACATTTGTTAACAGTTTAATCATGTTCATATGCATATGTTCATTCAATTTTAGTCATTGGACGCTTTTGCACTCAAAACAGAAAAATAAAAAGTTTGCATTTCAAAGTATATTTGTATTGATGTTTGCCCATAAATAGGAATTCTTGTACAAGGAGACAGAGATCCTAGTAACAGGAAATCATCGAAAGAAATGAAAAGAGTGCAAAGTGAAAGCAAAAATAATAGCCGTGTAGAAGGGATCTTATTCTGTTCCAACTCCACTATTTCCCATATGTCTTTGAACATCATCTCTCGCCATTGAAAGACATAGATTGAATTGATCTTATACCATTGAACTTGGACCTTGGTAATAAACAAAACTTTAGGGATACAACGGGACATAGTCATACGCTTTAATCCTTAACTTTTGCCTGGACTGTCCTTTCGGGTTTTCAGCCCACCAGGATACCCTTTTTTTCCCAAGCGTCCCTTTCTGGTTTCAACTTGTCGGGTGTACAATATTTTGCATATATCCCTAACTTTTGCCCGAACCTTTTTGGTTCGCCGGGATGCCCTTATTTTTTTTTCCTAGGTGTGTCAACCTAGCGGGTCAGTTTATGCGTAGTATTTTTTAACTATGTCCGTGTTCATAGGATGTGGGAAGTCTTCGACATCTATAGTAGTCAGCATCATAGCTCCACCAAAGAAGACTTTATTTACGACATATGGTACTTCATAAGTGGGAGTCCATTTTCCCTTGGGGTCGCCTTGTGGGAGAATGATGCGCTTTATTACCAAGTCACCAGTCTGATACACCCGAGGCTTGATCTTTTTATTGAACAACTTGATCATACGCTTTTGATACATCTGACCATGACAAACAGCATGCAGTCGCTTCTCATCGATCAAGTTTAGTTGATCTAACCTAGTCTACACCCACTCGTCTTCGCCTAAATCTGCTTCTTTCATAATCCTTAGGGAAGGAATTTGAACTTCTATAGGCAAGACAACTTCCATGCCATAGACCAAAGAGAAAGGAGTTGCCCCAGTTGACGTTTGAGCTGAAGTACGGTAGCTGTGGAGAGCAAACAGTAACATATCATGCCAATATTTATATGTTTCCACCATCTTTTGCACAATATTCTTGATGTTTTTATTGGCAGCTTCCACTGTGCCATTCATCTTAGGCCTGTATGGAGAAGAATTGTGATGCTTAACTTTGAACTGCGTGCAGAGTTCCATAATCATAGCATTGTTAAGATTGGTTTCGTTGTCAGTGATGATCCTTTCGGGTATACCATAAAGGAAACTGAGGTTATGCTTGATAAATCTTGCTACAACATTCTTAGTTACTGAGGCATATGAGGCAACTTCGACCCAGTTGGTAAAGTAAACAATGGCAACAAGGATGAAACAGTGTCCATTGGAAGTAGTATGTTTGATCTCTCCAATTATGTCAATGCCCTACATTGAAAATGGCCACATAGCGGTCATGATATTCATAGGAATTGGGGGTACATGGACCTTGTCCACATAGATTTGACACTTGTGACAAGTCCTTGAGTGATGATGAAAATCAGTTTCCATTGTGGACCAATAGTAACCAGCCCTCAAGATTTTCTTGGCCATAGTATGCCCACTAGAGTGAGTCCCAAAGATTCCATCATGCATGTCTTCCATAATTTTCTCTTCCTCCTTCTTGTCCACACACCAGAGTAGAGTAGAATCATGATTTCTCTTATACAGGATTCCATTTCTTATGAAGAATTTGGCTGAGAACCTTCACAAGAATTTCTTATCATTGATGGAAGCTCCTCCGGGATATTCTTGTGCTTTAAGATATCTCCTTAATTCATGATACCATGGTTTCTCTTTGTTAGTGTTAAGCTCATAGCAGTGTGCAGGTTCGTCAAATCTTTCGATTGTAACCATAAGAGCTTCATTATCCCATTTGACCTTGAACATGGAAGACATTGTTGCCAAGGCGTCAGCTAAATGATTTTCATCTTTACGGAAATGTTCAAAGGTGATCTCTTTGAAGTATGGTATCAAGGTTAAAACAAGCTCTTTGTAAGGAATAAGGTTAGGATTCTTAGTGTCCCATTCTCATTTGACTTGACTGATCACTAAAGCAGAATATCCGAATACGTTCAAGAACTTGATCCTTAAGTCAATGGCATCCTTTAGACCTAAGATGCACGCTTCGTATTCAGCCATGTTGTTCGTACAATCGAAGCACAATCTAGTAGTGAAAGGAGTATGGTAACCCTCAGGAGAAATAATCATTGCACCAATTGCATTTCCTAAAGCGTTGGAAGCCCCATCGAAAATCATAGTCCATCGGGATCCTTGTTCAGGTCCGTCATACGTTCCAGGTTCTTCACAGTCAGTTACTAACATAATATTCTCATCCGGGAAGTCAAAGCTCATAGACTGGTAACCATTAACAACTTGATGGGCAAAATGATATGCCAATACACTTTCTTTGATGGCCTTTTGTATGGTATACTGAATGTCATATTTGGTCAGAATCATTTTCCATCTAGATATTCGCCCGAAGAGAGCTGGCTTCTCGAAGATATAATTGATAGGGTCCATATTAGAAATCAATAAAGCAGTGTGAGTCAACATATACTGTCTTAGCCGGCGAGCAGCCCATACCAGAGCGCAACAAGTTTTCTCAAGCAGTGAATATCTGGTTTCACAGTCGGTAAACTTTTTTCTCAGGTAGTATATTGCGTGCTCTTTTCATCCAGACTCGTCATGTTGGCCCAACACACACCCCATGTAATTCTCTAATACAGTCAAGTACATGATAAAGGGTCTTACTTCAACTAGAGGCACCAAGATAGGAGATTCTTGTAAATATTCTTTGATCTTGTCAAAAGCAGATTGGCAGTCGTCGTTCCATTTTATTACTTGATCTTTCTTCAAGAGTTTGAATATTAGCTCGCAAGTAGCAGTTATGTGAGATATGAAGCGAGCAATGTAGTTAAGTCGACCCAAGAAGCCTATGACTTCCTTCTCGGAATGGGGAACTAGAATTTCTTTAATGACTTTGACCTTCGCATGATCCACCTCAATACCTTTACCACTGACAACAAAACCCAGAAGCTTTCTAGACCTTACCCCGAAGGTGAAATTGTTAGGATTTAGCCTTAGCTTGTACTTTTTCAACCTTTCAAATAACTTGTGCAAGTGATCAAGGTGTTCTTCCTCAGTCTGCGACCTTGCAATCATATCATCCACATAAACCTCTATCTCATGATGGATCATGTCATGAAATAGAGCTACCATAGCTCGTTGATACGTTGCCCCTGCATTCTTCAAACCGAACGACATGACCTCGTAGAAGAAAGTGCCTCATTGTGTAACAAAGGTGGTCTTATCCATGTCCTCGAGAGCCGTCTTGATTTGATTGTAGCCAGAGAAACCATCCATGAAGGAAAAGACTTTATGTTGAGCCGTGTTGTCAACCAAGACGTAAATATGCAATAAAGGGAAGTCATCTTTGGTACTCTCCCTATTCAAGTCCCTATAATCTATGCACATACAAACCTTCCCATCTTTCTTCGGTACGGGGACCATATTTTCCACCCATTAAGGGTATGACGTTACATCTAGAAAACCTGCATCAAACTGTTTCATTACCTCAGCCTTTATCTTTTCAGACATGTCCGGCCGCATAAGATGAACATTTTGCTTGGCTGGAGGACAATCTTCTTTTGTCGATAGACGATGAACCACACTGTCAGTATCCAACCCTGGAATATCTTCATAAGACCAAGCAAACACTTTAACATATTCATGTAGCATCTGTACCAATCTGCCTTTGATACTGTATTCTAAGTCAACGCCAGTCTTGACCTCTTTCTTGGCTTCCTCGGTGCCTAGGTTGATCACTTCAACTGGCACTTCGTGAGGTTGAATGGCTTTCTCCTCTTTCATTAGAAGTCTGGCTAATTCTCATGGTATTTCACAATCTTCTTCACTTTCATCTTCGGCTTGGTAGATTGGGTGTTCAAAGTCATAGTTGGCGATAACAAAGTCGTTGGCAATGAGATCTGGAGTGGATGAGGATCTGCAAGTGTGTGTGTGTGTGTATATGCATGTAAGGTTCATGGCTATTTGAAAATTGCAATAAAGAAAAAGAGAGATAATAGCATAAAATTTGAATGCAAAGGTCCAATGTTTTTCATTAAATGATCACATGATAAATGAACATGAATAAAACCCTTAACAAATGGAACATGGTGCCCCGAGAAAGGCACATGGCTTAAAAGTCATTGTTTGGAATTAAGATTACAGACAAAAGTTCTTGAATTTACAGAAAATAGTAAACAGTAATTACTCCTCATTGAAGGAAATGGGAATGAAGTCCTTTACATGCCAGTTGTTGAGCTTTCCTCTGACAGTAGGATAGATTCATTCTTCAAACGAACATTCATCGTTAGAGTCTTCCACATCATTTACTTCATGATTTCTGATGCGAAGAGGTGGCTTTCCCACGCGAGCGTGCCTGACCTCTTTATGAGCTTTGATGGTAAAACCTAGCCCAAATTTGTCTACTTCAAACGAAATGTCAGGGAGTTGTCCCTAGATAGTACAACTTCCATCTTCGACTATGACACGGGAATCATTAAGTGAAAACATTCTTGGTACAACTTCATCAGCTTTTGATATGTCAGAAGAGATTTTGGTGGCGGCAACCATGGGAGGAACAACTTCGAAAACCTAGCAAGGAGTTTCTATAAATTCACTATCCATTTCCACATACTTTAAGGAATTGAGGTGGCTCACCATGAATTCCTCTTCACCATAAACAGTAACAATCTTTCCCTTGACTAGATATTTTAGCTTTTGGTGAAGGGTGGGCGTCACTGCTCCTACCCCATGTATCCAAGGGCGCCCAAGTAAACAAGAGTAAGCGGGACAAACGTCTATCACGTAAAAAGTAGAGTTTAAAGTTTGTGAACCGACTTTAATGGGGAGATCCACCTTCCATGCACCATCCTCTTGGACCCATCAAAAGCTCTCACAACTATGACACTTGGTTTTAACACCAGACCTTCTCAATCTAACCGATCCAAGGAACCTTTGGGTAGAACATTTTGAGAGGAAACGGTATCAACCAGGACATGGGCCAGGGTAGTTCCTTTGCATTCAATAGATACATGCAAGGCTTTGTTATGATTCCTTACAACTAGCGTGAAGTCAGCATCAGAGAACCCCAATCTATTGTCGGCAGTCAGAATTTCCACACAATTTTTGAATTGATATGTTGTGGTCTCTTGAGGGACGTCTGCTTTCTTCAAAAATTCGATTAAAGCTTGGGCATGAGAATCAAAACAAAGAACCAAAGACATCATGGAGATTTTGAAGGGGGTTTTCCCCAATTGTTCTACTATCTTGAAATCGCTTTTCTTTATGATCTTCAAGATTTCCTCCGTCTCATGGGTGGAAGGTTCCTCGGTAGTAACGTTGTTGTACCCAAAAATTTTCCCTCGCATTTTTCTCAAGAAATCACAGTTTCAGGCATTTCCTGATATTTCAAACTGGCTCAAGAATCAGACAAACGGACTTTTTTCGTCAGCCAAGCAAAATTAGGGTTTTATTGATTTTTCAGGGCTCTGGATTGTTTCACACAGTTGGCTTAGGGTTTTGGTTGATTTTGGCTCAACTTTGATCAGGCGAACGCTCTTTGGAATTTAATCAGGAATTAGGGTTTTTTGGGCACGTTCTCAAAAGGATTTAAATTCTACAGCACTTTGCGAGTTATTCCGAGATTTGGGTTGGATTCGCATTGTTTGACTTAATCAGTAAAAAGAATGCATTTGGTTTGAATTCACATTTGTTTGTTTGAGCCAGTCAAAAGATATATGCAGTTTGGATTTATAGTGCTTGGTAAAAATCAGTGAAAAGGGAATGCGCCTGATCAATTGTTTTGGTTAACTGTTGCTTTACTTTGGATATTGGAAAGGCCAGGTTTAACTGAGTAAATTGCTAGAGCATTGTTTATTTAAATTATTTATTATTCTGAGGTTAAGTGATTGGAATTTATTTTTCGATTATTTTAATTCAAAGAATTTTAAATAATGAATAAACAATAAAAGAGGAAATAGAATTAATTGGATAGTGAAAACTTTTATTTATTCTTAAATTATTTGTACAATTATTGTTTACAATTTATTTACAAACAATGATTTTACATTAATTTAAATTTAAATAAAAAAATGAAACTATCCTATTTTTTCTAAGTCTTCTATTCTTCAATTCTTCATCTGCTATCCTTTGCTCCCCTCCATTCAATTATTCATCTGCAAGAGAAAAAGAGAAAAAGTCAAAAAGCAGATAAATAAATAATGACAGATAAATAAAAGACAGTTCATCATTAAGGGCCACTGATTGGAATCAGTTAACCCTCTCTGCAAATCACGGGATTTCTCCCGGTTCACAAAGAGGGACGAATGTTTATTTGCTAAAAATGAATGCACCAAAAGTCAAAATTGCACAATTCAAAAATTATCCAAACTGCATAAGTTCAAATCTCAAAACTCCAAGTTCAAACCAAACTGAAAAATTCAAACTTGCTGTCAAAATGCCAAAAGGCTACCCAAGCTGTCAAAGAAAAGAAGATTTGGCAAAGATATCAAAAGATACAAAGTACAAAAGCTGTCAAGAAGGGACAAATATGCAGAGGAAATTTGTTAAGCAAGCAAAACATTTTCTTTTCATCATTTCCCAAAATAAAGTGTCCCTTTCAGCAAAAAGAAGTACAACATAAGCATATTTTAATATATAAACTGTACTGAGAGAGAAAGAAGAAGAGAGATAGAAGAGCAGGCTTAGGTTTTAGGCTTGAGAGATAGAAAGAAAACATATACAAAAGCTGAACACAGTGGATAAAAAGAGGTAAACCAATACACTAAAGAGATACAAAAAGCATAAGCCTTCAAGTCTCAAAAGAAAAAAAGAGACCATCAAACTCAACATAACCAAAAGGCCTGTCTAAAAACCTTGGATCCTGTCAACTAAAACCATAAGCCAGCATTAACTTGCTAACCCTCAAAAAAAGAAGAACCTGTAACAATATATCAAACAGCATACCTGCCTGAACTAAGAGGAAGAGGAACCAAAAAAAAAAAACATAAACCCATTATTCACCCAAGTTCACAATACCACTGTCAAAGCAAAAAGGCCATCAACCCAAAGCATCAAACCTTAAGCAAGAACCTGCCTAAGCACCCAACCTGCCTAAGCATCAAACCTGAAGCATCAAACCTGCCTCAGCATCATACCTGCCTAAACTGAAAAAACCTCAAAACCATAACCTGTACCATTCAGTTCAAGCCTCATAACCAGTTCAAGCCTCAAACACAAAAAAGCATAAACAAGCATAAGAACCAAAAGCCTTGAACCTGCATTGACTGAAACTTCCAGCCTTAAACCAAAAATAAGCCATTCAAAACCCTGTAAAGCCAATTTCCCAAACCCACCAAATGCCTTCAGAATCTCTTCATCATTAGGCAATACAAGGCAACAAACGTTCAGAAACATTCCAAAGGCAACCAACATTCAGAAGCACATTCAAGGCAGGCCCTCAGAGGAGTGCTCATCACAGGGAATCATACAAAGCAAATCAAAAAGGCAACAAACGTTCAGGGGCATTCAAGGCCCTCAGAACCCTAGGTTCATCATAGGGCAGAAAAAGCAAGCAACATAAGCATACGAGCAAAATAGGCGACAAAAGTAAGCAACGAGGCAACAAGTCAGAAGAAGAGAGATAACAAAAGCGTACAGAGGCATGTAAACAAGGCAATAGGAGAGAAGAAGAAAGAAGCGAATTTTCAAAAGGGGTTTTCAGTTCATAATCATCATAAAACCAAAGGAAATATACAAGATACCAGGAAGCTCAAAGAGATCGTCAGTACCACGTCCCCGCCGGCAAGCTCCCGGAGCACCACCTACCCTACCTCTCCTTCATCTCCAGAGAACGAAGGTAGTAAGCTTTTCTCTCTCTTTTTCTCCATCACCTCCATAATAACAAAAGTTTAAGGTCAAAGCTCAAAGTGAAATAAGCATGCAATTCGTAAAAAAATATAAAACATCAAAAGCAAACCTTGTTGTCATGAAACCACTGGACTCGAGCTATGGAGGAAAGAGAGTTTAGGGGGTAGCGTTGGTAGCTCAGGCGAGGAGGCGCTGTTCAGTAGCCATGGCCAAAGGACGAAGAAGATGAATGAAAACGAACGAACGGCGCGCTGCTCACAGACCCTAAGCATATGTCGCACTGAACACAAAACGCGTTAACCCTAAAGATGTTTGTTTCAAACTCTGGGCCTTGCCCATTCCAACCACCCAAGGCCCATTCCAACTCACACCCCCCACCTCTGAAACGCCTAAAGCCCATTTCTGATTTTTTTTGTTTCCAATTCTTTTTAAAAACATCATTTTCTTTTTTTATATATACATTTAAATTAACAAAACCCTTTCTTTTATTATTTATTGACATCAAAATATTTTCATTAATTGAAATACATTTTTATTACACAATACAGTTAAAATGTAAAACCTTTTTCTTTTAATTAAAATATCCTTTTTGTACATAACAAATAAAAATACTTTTTTTACATAATTAGAACTTTGAAACATTTAATTAAAATATCCTTTTTGTACATAACAAATAAAAATACTTTTTTTTAATATACATAATTTAAATTTAAAACATTTAATTAAAATACTTTTTGTACATAACAATTAAAAATACATTTTTTCTAATATACATAATTTAATTCTTGATATTTAATTAAAACATACTTTTGGTACATACAAATAAAGATACATTTTTTTATTACACAATATAATTAAATTGAAAACATTTTTCTTTTCATTAAAACATTCTTTTCATACATATTAAAAATATACGAGATTACAAGGATTAATTAAATAAACATTTAATTCTTTAAGTCAAAACAATACTTAATACACATTCAATTTCACATCTCTAACCTGTAAATAATTACATACACGTATACACGTACACTTACACAATACATTTGCCTTGCTCCTATACACATTTGCTTATATTTGTATATTCGTTACATTTACATTTGATCGATTCGATTTGGTTGTAACTTATTGGACATTACATTCCTAAGTCTCATCCCCATTCATAAATTTGTACCCCCACTCCCGGATACTTATTTTGTAATAGCGTAGACTTTACATTTTCGCAATTTACCGCTTTCAATTATACCATGGTTAGACCTAGGGTTTGCATGTACATAAAATCAAACGCTAGATAACCTAATACAAGACAAATACACGAAATCAATACACAATCACACTTGCACCCTCTAGGGTAATCCCACATGTTGCCTTCCAAAATGGGCCATGCTTGCACGTCGAGTATCTTTGGCAAAACAAATTCAAATGATCATAAAGTCCCTCGATGACGCTTTCGAATGTTGCCTAAAACGGAATGATCATAGTCCTTTCAAAGCAAATTGCCAAAGACACTTGGCACCATTGCATTCATGGTCCGTACGATGACCCGCGCCCGTCCCGAACAAACATCCTAAACGCAAGATTGACCACCAAATTCAATGGTGTAACAAAATTGTTAAAAAGGGTTGAAATCATAGAGAAAACCTTTGAGTACAATAGGGTAGACAAAACTCTTAGTTACTTGAGATCAACTTGCAAAAACACTTGCCTTCTTTTCAAAAACCACATTCCACAAGCACTTTCAACACAAACTCTCAAAACATTTTGAAACATCTTTTCGAAAAGATACACACCTTTGTAAAATATTCGAGTAAAGAATTGTTACAAGGGTAGCCTAAGACAAGGCATCTTCTTCCAAAACATTTTCAAACATACACACCTATACACCATTTTCAAGCAATCGAAAATCAAGGCAAGTGATCTAAAAAACCAAGTAACTAAGAGCCCATGGATAACCATGGATGAAAAGGGTGCTAATACCTTCCCTTTTCATAATCTACCCCCCGGACCCACGAAATATCTCAAAAGGTTTTTGCTGTGCTTTTTTTAACCTTTCCTTTAGGATAAAATAAAAAGTAGGTGGCGACTCTTGCTCAACCGCACAAGTGCGAATACGAATGCAAAACCCATAGTCAGTTCTCCCACCGTATCACAAACGTCTTTGGCTAGCACCTCCGTCCTGGCAGACTCAATTACTTTATCTTTACCCCTAATATCAATACTAGGCTTATCAATGGTAATATGGATAGGTGTCATTGTAGCAGTCAGAGGTGAGATGTTAGGGGAGAAAATCCTCCTTGTTCTCGTCACTTTTATAGAACAAGCAATATTTGTAACATCATCATTCTTGTCTTCGTTGATCCAAGAATCTTGCTTAACTCCATGATAGTAAACCTCATCACCGTAATTCCAAGGGACTGCTTTGTTGGAGGAGTAAGGAATCGGCCCAGGAGCAGTAATTATCAAGGGAGCAATCGTTGGTTCGTTAGAAATCCTAATAGGACCCTTTGAAGAGATCCTAAGAGGCTTGTTGGAATTGTTATGATAGAAATGTCTTCAGCTTTATCGGTCAAACTTTTGATGGATGAAGTTCTTTCAAACAGGATTTCATGACTATTTATCAGGCTTTGAACACCTTTTTTCAGCCATTTGCATCCATTAACTTGTTTGGCGCAACAAGTACAATCTTTCAAACAGTCGAGGAAAACCCCAACTCTCAGCAGGTTCTCTTTAACAATGGTCAATGTAGTAGTCAAATCTTCAACAGAGGAAACAAAAACAGTGTCTTCAATTTCATTGACACCTTTACCATGATTCAGCATTGGTGCAGTTATAACATTTGGAGTTGTAGGTGGATCAAACTCAATAGTTTTGTTATCGATAAGATCTTGAATCTTGTTTTTCAAAGCCCATCATTGATCAATTTCATGCCCAGGGCTATTGGAATGATATGCGCATTTGGCATTAGGATTGTACTTCAGTGATGAGACATTAGGATTTGATGGTGGATCACGCAATGTTACCAAGTTGGCCTTCAACAGGTGTTGCAAGGCTTGGGACAGTGACATGTTAATTCTCGTGAACTGTCTTCTTGGAACCTCAGACCTTTGATGGTTGGCTTGTTGTGGTTTTCTTTGAGTAGATGGAGGGTTGGAGATCAAAACAACATTAACATATGGACGGTGATCCTTCTTGGTATGGGCCCTTGGTCCATAAACAACATTGGTTTCTTTATTGCCAGTAAAGGGCTTCTTTACAGAGTTGGATGCGGAAGCAGATGTCATTGGAATTTTTCCACTCTTATGCCACTTTCGACCCTTTCACCAGTTAGGATTAACTCGGTGAAACCAGATGAAGCACACCCAATTAATAAGTTGAAAAATGGGCCAGTTAATGTACCCATGAACATATCAACTAGTTCTCTATCAGTTAGTGGTGGCTGGACCCTACCAGCAAGATCCCTTCATTTTTGCGCGTAATCTTTAAACCCTTCATTAGTACCCATTGTCATTCCTTGAAGTTGAACTCTAGTTGGTGCCAAATCAGCATTGTACTCATATTGATGATAAAAAGAAGTCGTCGGATCTTCCCATGTGTGAATGCGGGAACCCTCTAATTGGTAAAGCCATTCTAGCTGAGTCCCAACCAGACTCTCTTGAAAGAAATGGACCCAGAGCTTCTTTTTAGTAGTATGTGGTTGTATCTTGCGGACATGGGACCTCAGATGAAGTTTTAGGCATGAAACTCCGTCATACTTAGCAAAGACTGATATTTTGAACTTATGGGGAATGATGACCCCAGGTACTAATACCAAATCACTAAAATCTAAACCAGGCACGACTTGAATTTCAACAGCTTTCAGTCTATCCTCTAACTGCTTATATTTATCCTCGGTCGGTGGATATTTTTCATCAAAGTAGTCTTTATCCTCGGAAGCTTGATCATTTGCACCCCTAACACAGATGCTTCTTGCCTCTTCATCCTGGTTCTCGTCTTCCTCGGATGACTCTTCAACTATCTGCACATGACAGACTGGGCCTTTAAACCTTTTTCCCATATTGATCAGGGCCTTCTTCTTGGTCTTCTTTTTTTCCACCAGAAGTGACATCGGCTCTTGTTGTCCTTTGGCAAAGGTGAGCAAATTTTATTGAAACTGAGAATTCTGCGTCTGCAAGTCTTTCACGGTCTGCTTGAGATCCATCTTACTGAAATAAATAGTAGAAAGATGAGGAAACCTGTATCTGAAAACCTGTTTATGTTATGATGCATGAAATGCGTATGCAAATGATTTCAAGGACTTTTAAGATTTAAATTTGTTTTAGACAAAGATGGAACAAACATTAATTGTATTAATAAGTTCAAACGGTTACAAAAATACCTCTTGGGCTTACAGTGGAAGAAACAAAGATAAACTCCTAAAACAAAACAAAGACTCAAGCTTACCATGAGCGCATCCTCTTTGGTGCAATGTAAGCATTCAAATTTCTCTCTTCATGGAGTTGTCTCATGAGCTCCAAGACCTTATTCTCGCTTGTATAGAATTGGGTTTCAAAGGTGTCTCACTCCCCTTTGAGTTGAATCCAAGATCTTTGTAATTCCTCGAGAGTAGTTGGCATGTCAGGATGAAGAATAGTGTAAGGATCATCTCCATCGATAATAGGCTCCATGATGATAGGTAGAATGGCTTCATAAGGCAACATAAGGCTTTGAACGCGAGCTCGCACCCACTTGAGATAAGTCTCCAAAGTAATGGAGTTATTATGCCCCAATGTCTTTCTATAAACTTTGTTAACCATGCCCCAAGCTCGTATGAATCTCTAACGATAACGTAAATTCTGGTATCAGATATGTGATGTCGAATGAGATGTCACGACACAAATATCTATTTGCAAGTAAGGTGTAGTAAAATTAAAAGCAGTAAAAACACAAGAGATTGTTCACCCAGTTCAATGTACAACAACACCTACTCTGGGGGCTACCAAGCCAGGGACAAGTTCACTAAATAGTATCAATTCACAAACCCTGAGTAAACAACCAGTTTACGATCTAATCACTTAATCACTACCCAAGCTAAACTTCTACCTAATACTCACCTAGGTATGAGGCCCTCCTCAAATCCCTTCAATCACTTACAATGAAGAACTAACAAAATTAATAAGTTTGAAACAGTTCAATCATTCAATGCATTAAAGCTTATGAATGATACACAATTAACAACCCAAATAACAACTCAAGTATTTAAAATAATACTAGAGTTTATTACAAATAAAAATCCTTATACTTCTAAAACACAAAGAAAGTATTCTTCTTCAAAAGTTGCTTGTCTTTGAATAAGGAAGCAAGTCCTTATATATGCGCAGCTGTGGGCTTGGGCTTAAAATCAAATATTCAAATCTTTTGAATATTTCCATAAAAACAGGCTAAGATAAAATTCATTCAATTTGAAAAATACTCCTCCATATTTTTCGTAGCATGTGAGACACAAATCCTGAATTATGGCACGCATGAAAACAGGAAACAAAGAACTTAACTGATGTTGGGCTGAGATCAGTTCCGGAGGAAGATGTCAAGACATCTGCTTTAACATCATACAAAAAAAAATTTCTCCAAATTTTAAGACATTTAGAAAAACATTATCAAGTCATTTGTTTTACCAAAATTGCTTCCAACAAACACTTACAAACTCCCCCTTTGGCAAATTTTGGCTAAAACATTATTAGAGCATATTATCAGAGCAACAACACAATTATTATAGCTTTATCAGAGCAGTAGCATAAGCAAGGTGTTGTACCCCAAAATTTTTCCTCACATTTTATTCAAGACATACTCATAGACGTCCCCAAATTCTCAAGGTTGACTAATAATTGACCAGATAAATTCTCCTCCTAAGCAATGGACTTCCAACTAGGGTTTCACTTTTCACAAAGAAGTTTGGGTTTCAAAGGCCTCAAGTGATTTCCATGGTTCATAATATGTCCTCAAGAATATCCATACCAAGTTTCATGCCTTGCATCATAAATTTGCTTAGTCAATGGTTAAAATGCTTGAAAATCAATTGTATTGGTCTAAAAGTCAACTACGGTCAACATACAGTCAAACTTCAAGATTTTTAGTCAACATAAAACTTTTAAAGTGATATTCATAAATTGATCAAGGGTTGATCATTATTCCCCAAGGAAAGTCCTCAGATCATCAAAAGTCAAGATTTGTCAAATTAGGGTTTCCTTAGGAGAAGTCAACTGAACTTTGACCAGGCATAAGTTTCACATACTTCATACACGTTTTCCCAAAAAATCGCATTTTGAATAAAATTCAATTCTCTACAACTTTCCTTTTGTCCTCAAGTCCAAAAAATGCTTCATTTGAAAGATATGATCTCATACATTACAGGTCATTTTCAAAAAGTCAACAAAAGAAACTTTTTGTCAAGACAACTTACATCAACATATTGTCTTCAAAAGCAAAAATGGTCAAAATAGAGATTGTAGAGGAAATATTTGGCTTTCCCAAAAGTCAAATATAATCTTCAAAAGATAAAAATGAAGCAAGTTATGGTTTGCACAAGTTGGGGAATTTTGAAGAAATTCAAGAAGTACAAATTGAGCAAAATTGCATTTCTAGACCAATGAGCCTAGTTTTGGATGTTCCTAATATCTATGAGGACCTCTAAGTCCATTTTTGCATGGCCTTGATTTTATTTGTATTATCTTTATTTTATTCAATTTAAAATAAAATAAATTAAGATAAAAATGTAAGATATAATGGGCCATGGCATTTGGGCTTGACTTGACCCATTAAGGGAGCCAAATTTTGTGCAAGGTACATAAGACATGACCAGGTTCATGCAAGAGGTAGAAATGGCAAGAATCATGTAATTTTAGCAATTTTTCAAATATGATTTTTTGTCATGAAACCATGGTTTAATGGTGTGATTCCTTGCCATGTTGGTGGCTTTAATGGTGTGATTCCTTGCCATGTTGGTGGCTTTAATGGTGTGACTCCTTGCCATGTTTGTGTACCTCTACATTACTTTATAAATACAAGACAAGATGGCAAGTAAAAGACACAAAAAAAAATTGCTAGAGAAACTCTACAAAATTTCACAAAAAATACCAAAGTTGTAAAAACTCAAAAATCCACTTCTAGCCTTCCTCCTTAAAAACCAATCACATATTCACGCTCCTGAGACTCCCAAGACTCATCCTAGTCCTTCTTCCATGCCTGAAACATACCATAACACGCTATCCAGATTGCTCTGATTTGGTAAACTTTTGTGATATTAAACTTTCAATTCATGCAATATTAATCAATATGATGCATTCATACATATTCATAATTATGTTTAGAATATATTTGACACATTATTTTTGAGGTTTTACGCAGGGATAACAAGCGTGTGTTTAAGGCCTTCCTCTCATAGAGCTTGGGTTCGAATCCCAGGTTTTTCTATTTTGTGTCAACATTTCTTTTTTTTACAGATCCGGGCTTGTTGAGTTTGGCTGGACCGTTTGTCTCCTTGCACCTCCCAATTTCTTTTGTTGGAGTGCCTGGGCCCGGGACGTTTGGGCCTAAACTTTACTAATTCTAGAACGTGATGGATTTTAGTGGCAACCCTTTGGTTCAAAGATCATAAAATGACTTTTTCGATGTTGCCTCAGTACATGATCTTAAAACCTTAGGGGTGTTACTAAAGTATCTTGCTAAGTTGCCTTTGTGACTATACGATGATCCTCGATTGTCCCTCAAACATCCAACGATAGGGCTACCTACTCACTAATAGTAGGATAGCACTGCCTAAAGGAAAAGAGGAAAAGAACAAACCTTTTCAAGTAGGTAGATAGTTCTTAGATGCTTGCTCAAAACAAAACATTTTCCACACCTACACTCCTTCCCAAAAATATTTTCAAAAACACTATGTATACGTTTTCAACAATACGAGAAACATTACAAAATTTGTCGCACTAAGACGTCATTTCAAAATACTTTTTTTTTCAAACACACAAACAAAAGGTATTTTCAAATGAGCTAGCATCTAAGAGCCCGTAGATAACTACGGATGGAAAGGGTGCTAACACCCTCCCTTTCCATAATCTACCCCCCTAACTCAGAAGTAATTTCAAAAGGTCTTTTTCTATTCTTTTCACCCTTTCCTTTGTTGGATAAAAGAAAAGTCGGTGGCGACTCTTACTTACCGCAACATTTGTGAATACAAACGCAAAACCAGTATAACAGTCAATTCTCCCACCGTATTACAGAACTGGCAACTCTACTGGGGAATTATAAAAAGTGGGGTTACCTTAGAGCTAGATCATTTTAAATTGCTTTCCTTGTTTGCTTTGTCTGCTTAATTTTTAAAGGGGTTGCTTGGGCTACTGCTAAAGATCCTATACCCAGATCTTAGGCACCTTTTTAGATAAGTAGCGTGATACTTTGGCTTGTACTAATGTTCCTTGAGTCAGTCAAGGATAACATTATGCTTCCTCATAGTGTCATTAAGTGCTAACTGACCTTTAGAACCTTTAATTGACTCATCCTAGCCATTAGAAAGTAGTGAGATAACCAACTTTGGTTCCTGTGATCGGTGGATCTGGAACTGACTGTTTAACGCTGGTTCGCGAAATATCGCGGAAGCAAGAGTCGCCACCGTCTTTTATTTTCTCCAACATGGACAGGACAAAAGCAAAGCAAAATTCCTTATTAGATAGTTTCTCGGTTCGGGAGGTAGATTTATAGAAAGGGAAGGTGTTAGCACCCTTTCTATCCATGGTTATCCATGGGCTCTTAGATACTTGCTCACTATGTTTTCAAAATGTTTGCTTTTAAAAGTGTGAGTGGGTTTGAAAAAGTTCCGTTTAAAAGATTTCAGATCGACTCTTATATCAGTCCTCAAGAGTGTTAGAAAAATTGTTTTGAAAGCTTTTTTTTGAAAGTGTCGGTGTGAAAAGAGTTTTGATTTGTTTTTTTAGAGCAAGTATCTATGAGTCATCTACCTACCCTAAGGAATTAGGCTGTGTAAATGTCCTTAAGGTAGTGCCATCCCACCATTGAGAGGTAGGTAGCACCACCGTTGGAGGTGTTCAGGTCAATTCGTTCGTAGGGACAGTGTGGTCACTAGAGCAACAGTAGGACACCTTAGAAGCTACCCTTATGTCATTTATCCTTTTTAATTCCGAGGCAACCGTTTCGAGGCAACTGGATCATGTCATGGACATAAGGACTTACTAAAACGTCCTATACTCGACGACCACGTTTCGAAGGTAAGGCAACAGTGAGGCGTACCCTAAGAGTGGTTTGTGAATTTGTGTGTTATTTTCATGTTATGTTTTATCTTGTACATGCATCATGGTGATCTACGCATTGTTTTTAATTTAGGCCATACATTCTTTCATGCAATTTAGTAGTTTAAAAGTGCGGAAATTTAAATGCGGAAAGTAAAATCCTACGCTATTACAAGGCGCGGGTCTATACATCGCCAAATTAACAAAGACCCGTTTTTAATAAAATGCGGAAAATAAATAAATTCCTAATTACTATTACAAGGCTTGAGCAATTACATAATATTCACAAAGGAAAATAAGAATAAATGCGCGAAAGAATTAAAATTGAACGTTCGAGGGCGTTGGACCCTTTTGAAATTAAATTGAAATAAGAAAGTTAATTATTTATTTTATTAAAGAAAAGAAATGTTTTTTAGGTTTTTTGTATTTATGAAAATAAAGAAAAGAATTTAAAATTAGAAGGAAACCCTAGTTCTAAATATTTTTAATTATTAAAAAAAAGTTAAAGTTTAAAACCTAATTTACATAATATTTAATGTACATGTTTATTTACAAAATATTTATTAATTAATAATAATAATGATGAGAAAAATATTTAATAAAAAAAAAGGATGAAAAAGTTAAAAACCCTAATTTCTACATGTTTTAATTTATTAAGAAAAAGATTGAAGTTTTAAAACCTAATTTAACTAGTTAATTATTTAATGTTTATTTACAAAATAAATTAATAGAAATTAAATATAATTAAACATATTTTAATTTTTCTGTATTTTATATTGTGAAAATTAATTTATGTGGATTAAATAAAATAATTAAAAAGAATAATTGAAAAGAATAAAAGAAAAGAAAATTAAAAGAAGGAATACAAACAAGGAGGGGTGTCTGACCCTTTTTGGAGGTTTTTGTAGAGTAATTTGGGCCATTAGACAAAAAGTCTTGTTTGAATTTCTGGCATCACGTGCGTGTTCATTGACTCCTGAGTACTGTGGTCTGCATTCTTTGGCCATTGGATTGGGTTTCATGGCCATTTGTGTTCTGGCTGTTGGCCATTTGTGTTCTGGCCTCATCATGCATAAGTTGTTCTCCTTTGGCCATTTGGCTTTTGGCTGTTGGCCATTTGGCTTTTGGCTTTTGGCCATTTTGCTTTTGGCCTCAACGTTCCTTAATGAACCTGCATGAGATCCTGTCTAAATCTGCAGTATTGAATCTCACGAACACATTAAATAAAATCATAAAATGCAAATAAAGCCAATATATGAAGAAATTTAATGTTTAGGCACAATATGGCATGTATGAATGATTATACCCTTTTGATCATGGAGATCAAATCAATCTTACCCTTACTGGAAAATTAGTGACCTGAATGCTTTTATGCCCTTTGGATCATGGAGATCAAGCCAGCCTTATCCTTACTGAAGAAGTGATGAGGTGTTGGTTTGTAACTGTGATGGCTTGTTTGTAGTGAGAGAGGGATTTGTAATAAGGATTTCAAGGTTTTAGGGTTCTTGAAAGAATTTGATATTCTAACAGTGTTGTGGCAAGGTTTTTTCTCTCTTTTTCTCCTCTCTCTCCTCTCTGGTTTGTGTGAAAAGAAGGTGATTATATAATGGAAATTAGGGTAAAGAAAATGGGCTTTGAATGTGCAATTGGGCCTCCAATGTTCACTTGAGTTCGTCACTTTCCAGGCTAAATAGCAGGGACTTAAGTGCAATTTTTGAAGTTGAAATGTGAAAACAAAATGTAGCCGACATCGATAAATAACTCCTGTCTGAAAATCGGCTCAATCGGATAAACGGTGAATTAGTTATGAATTTTTGAAGTTTCAGCTCAGACAAACTTATTTTGGGCTCCAGTGTCGACTCTGACACGTTCTTCAATAAAAAACTGGTATTGATCGGAGCATAATCCGGTCTCGACTTTTGAAGCAAAGTTGTAGATCTATGAGTCAGGGACCTTGTGTAAAAATATGAGCCCAATCCGATAAAAATTGACCGAGTTATGAATTTTCGAAATTTCGGCTCAGATGAAATAATATTCAGCATTCAGGATTTTCAGCGTGTCACGCACTCTGAGCAAAAAACGAATGCCTTTTGAACACCGTTCGAACTCGATACCTCCTGTGAAAATGTAGCCAACTCAATTTGTGAAATTTTGGCGCTGGAACCAGCACGATACAATGAAAATTGACCAAGTTATGATTTTCTGAATATGACGCAAATAAACTTCTGTCACAAATTTTCTGTGCGAAAATACTTGATAAATCCACATTTTTAAAGACCTTCTGATCGAAATTGGCTTCCAGCCGTGAGAGATGAAAACGTAGATAATGTCAAGACGAAATTTTGGCCACCGGAACGGGTTCAAAACGAGTCACGATCTTCAAGTTATGAATTTTTTAGCGCGTAAAAACTGCACTTTCAGCACACTTTTTCACAATATTTCTTCAAGAAAACTCACACATTCAGATACCTTCTTTAAAGAATTGACTCTTGAGCCGAACCTGAATTTGAGAATATGTTATCAGAGATATCCTGGCGAAAGAATAACTGAATATGACGCGCCGGGTTGGACTTGTGAATTTATCTTGAAATATTTTTAGAAATATGGGATGGCAAATTTTGGGGTACAACAGTTGCCCCTGTTCAATCTTCTTAAACCTGAGGATGTAGATTGGCTTGCGTGCCTTTCGTGATCCGAAGGTGGAAGATGATTGAACACTAAAGTGCCCAGAAATTTGCACTCGCATGGTAATGTTAGTCGTCAACAGATACACCCTGGCAAGATACAGGAATTGGATCTTCGAACTCTTCAGACGTGCCCTGGCAAGATACAGGAATCGAGTCTGGTAATGTTAGTCGTCAAAAGATACACCCTGGCGAGATACAGGAATCGGATCTTCGGACTCTTCAAACGTGCCCTGGCCGGATACAGGAATCGAGTCTGGAATTCAGAAAGGTTGGTGAGTTATCTCTACTAACAGGTTATTTCCATGGACGGGTGGTCTTTAACGACGAGTGTTTATAACGATGAGTGTCTATAACGACGAGTGTCTATAACGACGAGTGTCTATAACGACGAGTGTCTATAACGACGAGTGTCTATGACGACGAGTGTCTATAACGTCGAGTGTCTATAACGACGAGTGTCTATGACGACGAGTGTCTATGACGACGAGTGTTTAACGACGAGTGTCTATAACGACAAGTGTCTATAACGACGAGTGTCTATAACGACGAGTGTCTATAACGACGAGTGTCTATAACGACGAGTGTCTTTAACGACGAGTGTCTATGACGACGAGTGTCTATGACGACGAGTGTCTATGACGACGAGTGTCTATAACGAAGAGTGTCTATAACGACGAGTGTCTACAACGACGAGTGTCTACAACGACGAGTGTCTACAATGACAAGTGTCTACAACGACGAGTGTCTACAACGACGAGTGTCTATGACGACGGGTGTCTATGACGACGGGTGTCTATAACGACGGGTGTCTATAACGACGAGTGTCTATAACGACGAGTGTCTATAACTACGAGTGTCTATAACGATGAGTGTCTATAACGACGAGTGTCTATAATGACGAGGGTCTATAACGACGAGTGTCTATAGCGACGAGTGTCTATAGCGACGAGTGTCTATAATGACGAGTTGGATCAGGGAAATCTTTAGGCATTGATTTAACTGGATTTGTATTCTTTGACTGGGTTGGTCTCTTTTGACTGTATTCGTCTACATAGCTGATCTTTTAACTGTATCCTTCCTGAAAGGTAAAGGTCAGTCATATGCAATGCATGATATGGATCAAGCAATAATATTTTTCAACACATGAGATTGTATGATATGATGCGTATATGCATGTATCATGATGTATAACAATGTGATGTTTATGAATGTATCTGCGTCTAGGAAAATAGATCCTTGACGGATGCCGGGAAGTCAAATCCTGGGCTGGTGTTGAAGAGTGAGATTCTTCGTTTCCGTTGGGGATGATGATTGCAAGAATACCGGTCGGAGAAGATAACTCCGTTGGGGAATAAACTTGGCGAAGAGATTACTCTGCGGGGAATTACTCTGTGGGAAGAGATACTTCGCTGAGATTTGATGATAACTCCGCTGGGGATTTCGTTGTTGTGCTCTGTTGGAAATGAAGGTATCTTGGTCGCATTCTTCAGCTGAACTTACCTTGGCACTTCGGTGGACAGGGTAACCGGATCATTTAGACAACTCATTATTGCCCCAGTTTCTGATGTTAGAAGATACCTGTGGAGGTGCTTGACGGCTTCCGATTGACAAATCTTCTGGTAGGCAAGTGACGAGATGACGGGACATAGTCGTACGCTTTGATACCTAATTTTTGCCTGGACCGCCCTTTTCGGGTTTTCAGTCCATCGGGATACCCATTTTTTGCCCAAGCCGCCTTTTCAGGTTTTCGACTTGCCGGGTGTACAGATTTTTTCATATTCATCCCTTATTTTTGCCCGAACCCTTTTGGTTCGCCGGGAAGCCCTTATTTTTGCCTAGGTGTGTCAACCTAGCGGGTCTTTGATTTTGCGTAGTATTTTTTCGACTATGTCCACGCTCTCAGGATGTAGGGAGTTGCCACTGTTAATAGTGTTGCCAAGTTACCAGAAGATCTTCGTTTGATCGTCCAATGCCCCTGGTGGTCCCGATGGAGATTTTCCCCAAGTTGGTTGGCCTTTTGAGAGATTCTCCGAATCTTGACTTAACTGCCCCAGATGATAGACAATGATCATGTCATGCCCCTTGATTGGAGGTGCTTTTGTTCACTAGATATTCATCGTGCGAACTTCTCTGCTGTTCAAACAACTAGTCATGTGCAAGCAATGTTATATTAAAAATGCAAAGCTTATGTCTGTCTTGAAATTTTTTTGAAAATGCATTTTTTTTAGTAAAAGCAAGTGAATTTTTTTGGGAATTGTGATGTCAACTCGTTATTTTACCGCAAGCCTTAAGGAGTCAGGATACCTTTTCGTAACAGTATGCTTTCGAACTAACCCATGCTTCAGCTAGGACTTTTGAGGGTTATAACGTGGCCTGGTTCACAGTTTAAGAAACAAAGGATAAAGGCTCAAATTATTTGTACCCACCCGCTCTTCGTGATGTTCTCTAAACCTAAACTCAGTTGATCATACGTTAGACCTTGTTTGAGTCTTTGCTCTGATTTTCTGGTGATGGTTCGGATGTTGACAATTTATTTTGAATAGGCAGTCATTCCTTTTTTGTTGAGGGTTTGTGGGACCTCTTTCTTTTTTGATTTAGTTATCCCTGTTTTTTTTGCCTGAACTATTTCTTTGTGGTTACAGTCAGCGGGATGCCCCAGTTTTGTAAGTCTCCTTCATAGGTTTTGACTTAATGGGTTTTTATTTTGAGAAGTAATGACTGCCTGTCTTTATGATTGTTCAGAACTATCACTATCTTTTTTGTTTTGTAAGGACCTCTTTGGTGCCATTTGTTATGCACTTGGATCAACTGAGAGAACTACCCTGCCCCAGGTTATGATTAAGGGTTTTACTTTTCGAAAAGAGAAACTCCTACTTCTTTGGCTCAAAGGGGGTTAACGAGGGATTATCTTCCTTATAACTCCAGTGTTTAGGAATTGAAACAACGCCTGTACCTCATCAGCGGGGTCTGTTCAAAAGCATACTGTAGATTGCGGTATCGTTTTCGTCATCCTCCCTCAAGAGGCTTAGAATTATTAATCGAGAGTTGACATAAAAAATGAAGGCAGTTTGAATATAGTGAATACGAAATAATTTCTTCGAAACAGACATGTGTAATGCATTAATGAAATAACAACGTTTAGCATGAATAAATGTTTGAACAGTCAAAAGAAAATTACAATCTGAACATTCAAATGAACAAAAGTTTCCAATCCTAGCCATGTTTGGGCAGGGGAGCAGTGGTCACATTGGGAGCCTCTGGAGAGCCGAGCTGGACTTCCTTTGCGTCAATCAGATCCTGAACCTTGTTTCTCAAAGTCCAACAGTCATCTGTAGCATGCCCCGGGCTGTCAGAATGATAGGCGCAGCGAACATTGGGGTTATACCTTGAAGGCGTCCTGTTGGGATTCTTTGGAGGGTCCATGAGAGTTACCAACTTGGTTTCCAGCAACTGTGGCAATATCTGTGACAAGGTCATGCCGAGGGGAGTGAATTGCCTTTTGGGTCTCTCTTCCCTTTGCTGATTGTGACGCTGAGGAGCGCCGGTCGGTTTTGCAATAACCACCGCGTTGACATCTTGGCGGTGTTCGGACCTATTCTGCCCTTTTGAGCCATAGACAGCACTAGATTCTCTCTTGGATGGTTTCTTCTCAGTGTTCGAGGAGTCACCATTCTGTATTTTCCCCGACTTGATGTCATCTTCTATTCTTTCCCCGGTCAAGATCAGATCTGTAAACCCAGCAGCAAAATTCCCAATCAGGTGGTTGAAGAATGGACCAGACAGGGTCCCCAAGAACATGTCGACGAGCTCGCGGTCAGTCAGAGGTGGTTGTACCCTTCCAGCAAGGTCCCTCCATTTTTGAGCATATTCTTTGAAACCTTCACCTGCACCCATAGACATTCCCTGAAGCTGAGTGCACGTGGGAGCAAGGTCGGCATTATACTGGTA
This sequence comes from Vicia faba, assembly GCA_948472305.1. Taxonomy (NCBI): domain Eukaryota; kingdom Viridiplantae; phylum Streptophyta; class Magnoliopsida; order Fabales; family Fabaceae; genus Vicia; species Vicia faba. The sequence continues at coordinate 73,850,972 of OX451736.1, read as the reverse complement.
CTGCTTATAGAATGCAGTGGCCAAATCCTCCCAGCTGCGGATGTTAGCTCCATTCAGTTGATAGAACCAGTCGAGTTGGGTTCCCGACAGACTATCCTGAAAAAAGTGAATCCATAAATTCTTGTCAGCCTTGTAGGGCTGGATCCTCCTTGTGTAAGACCTGAGATGCAGCTTAGGACAAGATGCCCCGTCGTACTTTGCAAAGGCAGGTGCCTTGAATTTGTGCGGGATTACTACCCCAGAAGACAGACCTAGATCCTCGAAGTCCTGGCCAGGCACTTTTTGTATCTGCATGGCACTTAGCCGGTCTTCCAACTGTTTATACCTGTCCTCAGCTGGAGGGTACTGCTCATCATTGTAATCGGTCTCGTTGTCGGAGACCACTGGACTAGGAACCTCCCTTTCTTGGGGACTGTCTTTCCCAACAGATGGGGTAGTCTACTCAACTTCATTTCGTGATCCATTCCCAGATTTGTGTCTAGGGTTGAACAGCACCGTCCTCTTCTTCTTCTTTTTCGAAAGCAGGGTCTTCAGATCTTGTTGCCCCTGAGCCAAACTCATGATCAGCTCTTGGAACTGGGCGTTCTGAGCCTGGAGAGCCTTGATGGATTGCTCAGTAGATGTTTCCGGATTCATGATGAGACTGCTGAAATAAACATCAAAGAAGGTAAGCAACCTGTAGAAAAAAGGGTACCTGTTATGCAATGATGTGTATGTATGCATGTGATGTTTTCAAGGATCTCGCGGGGTAAACAAGAAAATTTGTTAAAATTAGAATCTGGTATCTTGATTGAAGTAACTTCGTGTTGTAGAGAGTCCTTCTTCAAGGGTCAAAGGCTCACCATATCCAGTGGGTCATAGCCCCTGACAACCTTGGCTAGAGGAAAATAAATCCCCTTTTCCCCTTGCCAGACATGTTGGTTCATCATGACCTGCATCACAAGCCCTTGAGATCCTTGAAATGGGTTAGTCCTTATGCGGGATGCATGCAATGGTATGATGTTATGCTATGCATGGGGTAATGTAGGTAAACCCTGTTATGAGTCCCAATTAAGGACTATAAACAAAACCTGTAAGAAACTCAAGTGTCAGATAACAAGCATGCAAGTAGTCAAGTATGAAAGCACACAAGTCACACCACAACCCTTAGAGTTTAAGCCAGCATGGGGTGTGGGTATTACCCTCTTGAAGTTGGTGGGCTCAAACCTGTCCTATCAAAGTAACCGGGTTCTAAGGGTCCCAATATCATTGGATTACTTTCATTGTTCATCGTTTCAATTTAGCCACTGAACTGGCGACCGAAATATTCCAAGAAAACAACCCTCAATTGAGTGTTGTATCGAGTATCAACCAACCTCAGACTGCACCAAAGTCAGTTATCTCACTACCCTAAAGAGGCAAAGATGGTTCAATTAAGGTTCCTAAGGTCAGTTGATGCTTCACGACACCACGCGGCGGTCCCGTACTCTCCTTGACTGAACTCAAGGGTTACCGGTACACACCAAAGTGCCACATCAACGTAGCAGACTGCTTCAACCATGTCAGTATACCCCGCACAGTTCCCTCATAGCCTTGTTGCTACTTTCTAAGAAGGTATCCCCAGATCCGGGTTTAGGATCTATAGAACTCCCAAGACAGTACCCACAATAATAAAGCAAACAATTCAGACAATTGAAAACATAAGTGATCTTAGTCCTAAGGTACACCTCACTTTAAAGTAATCCCCAGCAGAGTCGCCAGTTCTGTGATCGGTGGATCTGGAACTGACTGTTTAACGCTGGTTCGCGAAATGTCGCGGAAGCAAGAGTCGCCACCGTCTTTTATTTTCTACAACATGGACAGGACAAAAGCACAACAAAATTCCTTATGAGATAGTTTCTCGGTTCGGGAGGTAGATTTATAGAAAGGGAAGTTGTTAGCACCCTTTCTATCCATGGTTATCCATGGGCTCTTAGATACTTGCTCACTATGTTTTCAAAATGTTTGCTTTTAAAAGTGTGAGTGGGTTTGAAAAAGTTTCATTTAAAAGATTTCAGATCGACTCTTGTATCAGTCCTCAAGAGTGTTTGAAAAATTGTTTTGAAAGCTTTTTTTTGAAAGTGTCGGTGTGAAAAGAGTTTTGATTTGTTTTTTTAGAGCAAGTATCTATGAGTCATCTACCTACCCTAAGGAATTAGGCTGTGTAAATGTCCTTAAGGTAGTGTCATCCCACCATTGAGAGGTAGGTAGCACCACCGTTGGAGGTGTTCGGGTCAATTCGTTCGTAGGGACAGTGTGGTCACCAGAGCAACAGTAGGACACCTTAGAAGCTACCCTTATGCCATTTATCCTTTTTAATTCCGAGGCACCATTTCGAGGCAACTAGATCATGTCATGGACATAAGGACTTACTAAAACGTCCTATACTCGACGACCACGTTTCGAAGGTAAGGCAATAGTGAGGCGTACCCTAAGAGTGGTGTGTAAATTTGTGTGTTATTTTCATGTTATGTTTTATCTTGTACATGCATCATGGTGATCTACGCATTGTTTTTAATTTAGGCCATACATTCTTTCATGCAATTTAGTAGTTTAAAAGTGCGGAAATTTAAATGCGGAAAGTAAAATCCTACGCTATTACAAGGCGCGGGTCTATACATCGCCAAATTAACAAAAACCCGTTTTTAATAAAATGTGGAAAATAAATAAATTCCTAATTACTATTACAAGGCTTGAGCAATTACATAATATTCACAAAGGAAAATAAGAATAAATGCGCGAAAGAATTAAAGTTGAACGTTAGAGGGCGTTGGACCCTTTTGAAATTAAATTGAAACAAGAAAGTTAATTATTTATTTTATTAAAGAAAATAAATGTTTTTTAGGTTTTTTGTATTTATGAAAATAAAGAAAAGAATTTAAAATTAGAAGGAAACCCTAGTTCTAAATATTTTTAATTATTAAAAAAAAGTTAAAGTTTAAAACCTAATTTACATAATATTTAATGTACATGTTTATTTACAAAATATTTATTAATTAATAATAATAATGATAAGAAAAATATTTAATAAAAAAAAAGGATGAAAAAGTTAAAAACCCTAATTTCTACATGTTTTAATTTATTAAGAAAAAGATTGAAGTTTTAAAACCTAATTTAACTAGTTAATTATTTAAGGTTTATTTACAAAATAAATTAATAGAAATTAAATATAATTAAACATATTTTAGTTTTTCTGTATTTTATATTGTGAAAATTAATTTATGTGGATTAAATAAAATAATTAAAAAGAATAATTGAAAAGAATAAAAGAAAAGAAAATTAAAAGAAGGAATACAAACAAGGAGGGGTGTCTGGCCCTTTTTGGAGGTTTTGTAGAGTAATTTGGGCCATTAGACAAAAAGCCTTGTTTGAATTTCTGGCATCACGTGCGTGTTCATTGACTCCTGAGTACCGTGGTCTGCATTCTTTGGCCATTGGATTGGGTTTCATGTCCATTTGTGTTCTGGCTGTTGGCCATTTGTGTTCTGGCCTCATCATGCATAAGTTGTTCTCCTTTGGCCATTTGGCTTTTGGCTGTTGGCCATTTGGCTTTTGGCTTTTGGCCATTTGGCTTTTGGCCTCAACGTTTCTTAATGAACCTGCATGAGATCCTGTCTAAATCTGCAGTATTGAATCTCACGAACACATTAAATAAAATCATAAAATGCAAATAAAGCCAATATATGAAGAAATTTAATGTTTAGGCACAATATGGCATGTATGAATGATTATACCCTTTTGATCATGGAGATCAAATCAATCTTACCCTTACTGGAAAATTAGTGACCTGAATGCTTTTATGCCCTTTGGATCATGGAGATCAAGCCAGCCTTATCCTTACTGAAGAAGTGATGAGGTGTTGGTTTGTAACTGTGATGGCTTGTTTGTAGTGAGAGAGGGATTTGTAATAAGGATTTCAAGGTTTTAGGGTTCTTGAAAGAATTTGATATTCTAACAGTGTTGTGGCAAGGTTTTTTCTCTCTTTTTCTCCTCTCTCTCCTCTCTGGTTTGTGTGAAAAGAAGGTGATTATATAATGGAAATTAAAGTAAAGAAAATGGGCTTTGAATGTGCAATTGGGCCTCCAATATTCACTTGAGTTCGTCACTTTCCAGGCTAAATAGCAGGGACTTAAGTGCAATTTTTGAAGTTGAAATGTGAAAACAAAATGTAGCCGACATCGATAACTAACTCCTATCCGAAAATCGGCTCAATCGGATAAATGGTGAATTAGTTATGAATTTTTGAAGTTTCAGCTCAGACAAACTTATTTTGGGCTCCAGTGTCGACTCTGACACGTTCTTCAATAAAAAACTGGTATTGATCGGAGCATAATCCGGTCTCGACTTTTGAAGCAAAGTTGTAGATCTATGAGTCAGGGACCTTGTGTAAAAATATGAGCCCAATCCGATAAAAATTGACCGAGTTATGAATTTTCGAAATTTCGGCTCAGATGAAATATTATTCAGCATTCAAGATTTTCAGCGTGTCACGCACTCTGAGCAAAAAACGAAGGCCTTTTGAACACCGTTCGAACTCGATACCTCCTGTGAAAATGTAGCCAACTCAATTTGTGAAATTTTGGCGCTGGAACCAACACGATACAATGAAAATTGACCAAGTTATGATTTTCTGAATATGACGCAAATAAACTTCTGTCACAAATTTTGTGCGAAAATACTTGATAAATCCACATTTTTAAAGACCTTCTGATCGAAATTGGCTTCCAGCCGTGAGAGATGAAAACGTAGATAATGTCAAGACGAAATTTTGGCCACCGGAACGGGTTCAAAACGAGTCACGATCTTCAAGTTATGAATTTTTTAGCGCGTAAAAACTGCACTTTCAGCACACTTTTTCACAATATTTCTTCAAGAAAACTCACACATTCAGATACCTTCTTTAAAGAATTGACTCTTGAGCCGAACCTGAATTTGAGAATATGTTATCAGAGATATCCTGGCGAAAGAATACCTGAATATGACGCGCCGGGTTGGACTTGTGAATTTTTCTTGAAATATTTTGAGAAATATGGGAGGGCAAATTTTGGGGTACAACAGTTGCCCCTGTTCAATCTTCTTAAACCTGAGGATGTAGATTGGCTTGCGTGCCTTTCGTGATCCGAAGGTGGAAGATGATTGAACACTAAAGTGCCCAGAAATTTGCACTCGCATGGTGTAGTATCAGCAATGTGATGTAGGGGGAATGGGCTTATAGATGCCATTTGGAAGTGATGGATGGGGGGATGGGCTTATAGATGCCATCTGGAGCTGTGACGGAGTTTTGTCGGGAATGGGCTTATGGATGCCATTTGGAGACTGTTGGTATGTGGATGGGCTTATAGATGCCATCGAAAGGTTGTCGATCGCGTAAGAGATTCCTTAGCGAGAACTTGCATACCTGAGAAAGAAAGATAATTACCTGGCCTGTTACAGGGGATGATCTTCAAACTCTTCGTGTAGATGTGCCCTGGCTGGATACAGGAATCGAATCTTTAAACTCTTCAGACGTGCCCTGGCAAGATACAGGAATCGAGTCCGGAGAATATAGTCGTCAACAGATACACCCTGGCGAGATACAGGAATCGGATCTTCGAACTCTTCAGACGTGCCCTGGCAAGATACAGGAATCGAGTCTGGTAATGTTAGTCGTCAACAGATACACCCTGGCAAGATACAGGAATCGGATCTTCGAACTCTTCAGACGTGCCCTGGCAAGATACAAGAATCGAGTCTGGTAATGTTAGTCGTCAACAGATACACCCTGGCGAGATACAAGAATCGGATCTTCGGACTCTTCAGACGTGCCCTGGCCAGATACAGGAATCGAGTCTGGAATTCAGAAAGGTTGGTGAGTTGTCTCTACTGACAGGTTATTTCCATGGACGGGTGGTCTTCAACGACGAGTGTCTATAACGATGAGTGTCTATAACGACGAGTGTCTATAACAACGAGTGTCTATAACGACGAATGTCTATAACGACGAGTGTCTATGACGACGAGTGTCTATAACGACGAGTGTCTATAACGACGAGTGTCTATGACGACGAGTGTCTATGACGACGAGTGTCTATCACGAAGAGTGTCTATAACGACGAGTGTCTATAACGACGAGTGTCTATAGCGACGAGTGTCTATAATGACAAGTTGGATCAGGGAAATCTTTAGGCATTGATTTAACTGGATTTGTATTCTTTGACTGGGTTGGTCTCTTTTGACTGTATTCGTCTACATAGCTGATCTTTTAACTGTATCCTTCCTGAAAGGTAAAGGTCAGTCATATGCAATGCATGATATGGATCAAGCAATAATATTTTTCAACACATGAGATTGTATGATATGATGCGTATATGCATGTATCATGATGTATAACAATGTGATGTTTATGAATGTATCTGCGTCTAGGAAAATAGATCCTTGACGGATGCCGAAAAGTCAAATCCTGGGCTGATGTTGAAGAGTGAGATTCTTCGTTTTCGTTGGGGATGATGATTGCAAGAATACCGGTCGGAGAAGATAACTCTGTTGGGGAATAAACTTGGCGAAGAGATTACTCTGCGGGGAATTACTCTGTGGGAAGAGATACTTCGCTGAGATTTGATGATAACTCCGCTGGGGATTTCGTTGTTGTGCTCTGTTGGAAATGAAGGTATCTTGGTCGCATTCTTCAGCTGAACTTACCTTGGCACTTCGGTGGACAGGGTAACCGGATCATTTAGACAACTCATTATTGCCCCAGTTTCTGATGTTAGAAGATACCTGTGGAGGTGCTTGACGGCTTCCGATTGACAAATCTTCTGGTAGGCAAGTGACGAGATGACGGGACATAGTCGTACACTTTGATCCCTAATTTTTTCCTGGACCGCCCTTTTCGGGTTTTCAGTCCACCGGGATACCCATTTTTGGCCCAAGCCGCCTTTTCAGGTTTTCGACTTGCCGGGTGTACAGATTTTTTCATATTCATCCCTTATTTTTGCCCGAACCCTTTTGGTTCGCCGGGAAGCCCTTATTTTTTCCTAGGTGTGTCAACCTAGCGGGTCTTTGATTTTGCGTAGTATTTTTTCGACTATGTCCACGCTCTCAGGATGTAGGGAGTTGCCTCTGTTAATAGTGTTGCCAAGTTACCAGAAGATCTTCGTTTGATCGTCCAATGCCCCTGGTGGTCCCGATGGAGATTTGCCCCAAGTTGGTTGGCCTTTTGAGAGATTCTCCGAATCTTGACTTAACTGCCCCAGATGATAGACAATGATCATGTCATGCCCCTTGATTGGAGGTGCTTTTGTTCACTAGATATTCATCGTGCGAACTTCTCTGTTGTTCAAACAACTAGTCATGTGCAAGCAATGTTATATTAAAAATGAAAAGCTTATGTCTGTCTTGAAATTTTTTTGAAAATGCATTTTTTTAGTAAAAGCAAGTGAATTTTTTTGTAAATTGTGATGTCAACTCGTTATTTTACCGCAAGCCTTAAGGAGTCAGGATACCTTTTTGTAACAGTATGCTTTCGAACTAACCCATGCTTCAGCTAGGACTTTTGAGGGTTATAACGTGGCCTGGTTCACGGTTTAAGAAACAAAGGATAAAGGCTCAAATTATTTGTACCCACCCGCTCTTCGTGATGTTCTCCAAACCTAAACTCAGTTGATCATATGTTAGACCTTGTTTGAGTCTTTGCTCTGATTTTCCGGTGATGGTTCGGATGTTGACAATTTATTTTGAATAGGCAGTCATTCCTTTTTTGTTGAGGGTTTGTGGGACCTCTTTCTTTTGTGATTTAGTTATCCCTGTTTTTTTTGCCTGAACTGTTTCTTTGTGGTTACAGTCAGCGGGATGCCCCAGTTTTGTAAGTCTCCTTCATAGGTTTTGACTTAATGGGTTTTTATTTTGAGAAGTAATGACTGCCTGTCTTTATGATTGTTCAGAACTATCACTGTCTTTTTTGTTTTGTAAGGACCTCTTTGGTGCCATTTGTTATGCACTTGGATCAACTGAGAGAACTACCCTGCCCCAGGTTATGATTAAGGGTTTTACTTTTCGAAAAGAGAAAATCCTACTTCTTTGGCTCAAAGGGGGGTTGACGAGGGATTATCTTCCTTATAACTCCAGTGTTTAGGAATTGAAACAACGCCTGTACCTCATCAGTGGGGTCTGTTCAAAAGCATACTGTAGATTACGGTATCGTTTTCGTCATCCTCCCTCAAGAGGCTTAGAATTATTAATCGAGAGTTGACATCAAAAATGAAGGCAGTTTGAATATAGTGAATACGAAATAATTGCTTCGAAACAGACATGTGTAATGCATTAATGAAATAACAACGTTTAGCATGAATAAATGTTTGAACAGTCAAAAGAAAATTACAATCTGAACATTCAAATGAACAAAAGTTTCCAATCCTAGCCATGTTTGGGCAGGGGAGCAGTGGTCACATTGGGAGCTTCTGGAGAGCCGAGCTGGACTTCCTTTGCGTCAATCAGATCCTGAACCTTGTTTCTCAAAGTCCAACAGTCATCTGTAGCATGCCCCGGGCTGTCAGAATGATAGGCGCATCGAACGTTGGGGTTATACCTTGAAGGCGTCCTGTTGGGATTCTTTGGAGGGTCCATGAGAGTTACCAACTTGGTTTCCAGCAACTGTGGCAATATCTGTGACAAGGTCATGCCGAGGGGAGTGAATTGCCTTTTGGGTCTCTCTTCCCTTTGCTGATTGTGACGCTGAGGAGCGCCGGTCGGTTTTGCAATAACCACCGCGTTGACATCTTGGCGGTGTTTGGACCTATTCTGCCCTTTTGAGCCATAGACAACACTAGATTCTCTCTTGGATGGTTTCTTCTCAGTGTTCGAGGAGTCACCATTCTGTATTTTCCCCGACTTGATGTCAGCTTCTATTCTTTCCCCGGTCAAGATCAGATCTGTAAACCCAGCAGCAAAATTCCCAATCAGGTGGTTGAAGAATGGACCAGACAGGGTCCCCAAGAACATGTCGACGAGCTCGCGGTCAGTCAGAGGTGGTTGTACCCTTCCAGCAAGGTCCCTCCATTTTTGAGCATATTCTTTGAAACCTTCACCTGCACCCATAGACATTCCCTGAAGCTGAGTGCACGTGGGAGCAAGGTCGGCATTATACTGGTACTGCTTGTAGAATGCAGTGGCCAAATCCTCCCAGCTGCGGATGTTAGCTCCATTCAGTTGATAGAACCAGTCGAGTTGGGTTCCCGACAGACTATCCTGAAAAAAGTGAATCCATAAATTCTTGTCAGCCTTGTAGGGCTGGATCCTCCTTGTGTAAGACCTGAGATGCAGCTTAGGACAAGATGCCCCGTCGTACTTTGCAAAGGCAGGTGCCTTGAATTTGTGCGGGATTACTACCCCAGAAGACAGACCTAGATCCTCGAAGTCCTGGCCGGGCACTTTTTGTATCTGCATGGCACTTAGCCGGTCTTCCAACTATTTATACCTGTCCTCAGCTGGAGGGTACTTCTCATCATTGTAATCGGTCTCGTTGTCGAAGACCACTGGACTAGGAACCTCCCTTTCTTGGGGACTGTCTTTCCCAACAGATGGGGTAGTCTACTCAACTTCATTTCGTGATCCATTCCTAGATTTGCGTCTAGGGTTGAACAACACCGTCTTCTTCTTCTTCTTTTTCGAAAGCAGGGTCTTCAGATCTTGTTGCCCCTGGGCCAAACTCATGATCACCTCTTGGAACTGGGCGTTCTGAGCCTGGAGAGCCTTGATGGATTGCTCAGTAGATGTTTCCAGATTCATGGTGAGACTGCTGAAATAAACAACAAAGAAGGTAAGCAACCTGTAGAAAAAAGGGTACCTGTTATGCAATGATGTGTATGTATGCATGTGATGTTTTCAAGGATCTCGCGGGGTAAACAAGAAAATTTGTTAAAATTAGAATCTGGTATCTTGATTGAAGTAACTTCGTGTTGTAGAGAGTCCTTCTTCAAGGGTCAAAGGCTCACCATATCCAGTGGGTCATAGCCCCTGACAACCTTGGCTAGAGGAAAATAAATCCCCTTTGCCCCTTGCCAGACATGTTGGTTCATCATGACCTGCATCACAAGCCCTTGAGATCCTTGAAATGGGTTAGTCCTTATGCGGGATGTATGCAATGGTATGATGTTATGCTATGCATGGGGTAATGTAGGTAAACCCTGTTATGAGTCCCAATTAAGGACTATAAACAAAACCTGCAAGAAACTCAAGTGTCAGATAACAAGCATGCAAGTAGTCAAGTATGAAAGCACACAAGTCACACCACAACCCTTAGAGTTTAAGCCAACATGGGGTATGGGTATTACCCTCTTGAAGTTGGAGGGCTCAAACCTGTCCTATCAAAGTAACCGGGTTCTAAGGGTCCCAATATCATTGGATTGCTTTCATTGTTCATCGTTTCGATTTAGCCACTGAACTGGCGACCGAAATATTCCAAGAAAACAACCCTCAATTGAGTGTAGTATCGAGTATCAACCAACCTCGGACTGCACCAAAGTCAGTTATCTCACTACCCTAAAGAGGCCAAGATGGTTCAATTAAGGTTCCTAAGGTCAGTTGATGCTTCACGACACCACGCGGCGGCCCCGTACTCTCCTTGACTAAACTCAAGGGTTACCGGTACACACCAAAGTGCCACATCAACGTAGCAGACTGCTTCAACCATGTCGGTATACCCCGCACAGTTCCCTCACAACCTTGTTGCTACTTTCTAAGAAGGTATCCCAGATCCGGGTTTAGGATATATAGAACTCCCAAGATAGTACCCACAATAATAAAGCAAACAATTCAGACAATTGAAAACATAAGTGATCTTAGTCCTAAGGTACACCTCACTTTAAAGTAATCCCCAGCAGAGTCGCCAGTTCTGTGATCGGTGGATCTGAAACTGACTGTTTAACGCTGGTTCGTGAAATGTCGCGGAAGCAAGAGTCGCCACCGTCTTTTATTTTCTCCAACAAGGACAGGACAAAAGCACAGCAAAATTCCTTATGAGATAGTTTCTCGGTTCGGGAGGTAGATTTATAGAAAGGGAAGGTGTTAGCACCCTTTCTATCCATGGTTATCCATGGGCTCTTAGATACTTGCTCACTATGTTTTCAAAATGTTTGCTTTTAAAAGTGTGAGTGGGTTTGAAAAAGTTTCGTTTAAAAGATTTCAGATCAACTCTTGTATCAGTCTTCAAGAGTGTTTGAAAAATTGTTTTGAAAGCTTTTTTTTGAAAGTGTCGGTGTGAAAAGAGTTTTGATTTGTTTTTTAGAGCAAGTATCTATGAGTCATCTACCTACCCTAAGGAATTAGGCTGTGTAAATGTCCTTAAGGTAGTGCCATCCCACCATTGAGAGGTAGGTAGCACCACCGTTGGAGGTGTTCGGGTCAATTCGTTCGTAGGGACAGTGTGGTCACCAGAGCAGCAGTAGGACACCTTAGAAGCTACCCTTATGCCATTTATCCTTTTTAATTCCGAGGCAACCGTTTCGAGGCAACTGGATCATGTCATGGACATAAGGACTTACTAAAACGTCCTATACTCGACGACCACGTTTCGAAGGTAAGGCAACAGTGAGGCGTACCCTAAGAGTGGTGTGTGAATTTGTGTGTTATTTTCATGTTATGTCTTATCTTGTACATGCATCATGGTGATCTACACATTGTTTTTAATTTAGGCCATACATTCTTTCATGCAATTTAGTAGTTTAAAAGTACGGAAATTTAAATGCGGAAAGTAAAATCCTACGCTATTACAAGGCGCGGGTCTATACATCGCCAAATTAACAAAGACCCGTTTTTAATAAAATGCGGAAAATAAATAAATTCCTAATTACTATTACAAGGCTTGAGCAATTACATAATATTCACAAAGGAAAATAAGAATAAATGCGCGAAAGAATTAAAGTTGAACGTTCGAGGGCGTTGGACCCTTTTGAAATTAAATTGAAATAAGAAAGTTAATTATTTATTTTATTAAAGAAAAGAAATGTTTTTTAGGTTTTTTGTATTTACGAAAATAAAGAAAAGAATTTAAAATTAGAAGGAAACCCTAGTTCTAAATATTTTTAATTATTAAAAAAAAGTTAAAGTTTAAAACCTAATTTACATAATATTTAATGTACATGTTTATTTACAAAATATTTATTAATTAATAATAATAATGATGAGAAAAATATTTAATAAAAAAAAAGGATGAAAAAGTTAAAAACCCTAATTTCTACATGTTTTAATTTATTAAGAAAAAGATTGAAGTTTTAAAACCTAATTTAACTAGTTAATTATTTAAGGTTTATTTACAAAATAAATTAATAGAAATTAAATATAATTAAACATATTTTAATTTTTCTGTATTTTATATTGTGAAAATTAATTTATGTGGATTAAATAAAATAATTAAAAAGAATAATTGAAAAGAATAAAAGAAAAGAAAATTAAAAGAAGGAATACAAACAAGGAGGGGTGTCTGGCCCTTTTTGGAGGTTTTTGTAGAGTAATTTGGGCCATTAGACAAAAAGCCTTGTTTGACTTTCTGACATTACGTGCGTGTTCATTGACTCCTGAGTACCGTGGTCTGCATTCTTTGGCCATTGGATTGGGTTTCATGGCCATTTGTGTTCTGGCTGTTGGCCATTTGTGTTCTGGCCTCATCATGCATAAGTTGTTCTCCTTTGGCCATTTGGCTTTTGGCTGTTGGCCATTTGGCTTTTGGCCATTTGGCTTTTGGCTTTTGGCCATTTGGCTTTTGGCCTCAACGTTCCTTAATGAACCTACATGAGATCCTGTCTAAATCTGCAGTATTGAATCTCACGAACACATTAAATAAAATCATAAAATGCAAATAAAGCCAATATATGAAGAAATTTAATGTTTAGGCACAATATGGCATGTATGAATGATTATACCCTTTTGATCATGGAGATCAAATCAATCTTACCCTTACTGGAAAATTAGTGACCTGAATGCTTTTATGCCCTTTGGATCATGGAGATCAAGCCAGCCTTATCCTTACTGAAGAAGTGATGAGGTGTTGGTTTGTAACTGTGATGGCTTGTTTGTAGTGAGAGAGGGATTTGTAATAAGGATTTCAAGGTTTTAGGGTTCTTGAAAGAATTTGATATTCTAACAGTGTTGTGGCAAGGTTTTTTCTCTCTTTTTCTCCTCTCTCTCCTCTCTGGTTTGTGTGAAAAGAAGGTGATTATATAATGGAAATTAGGGTAAAGAAAATGGGCTTTGAATGTGCAATTGGGCCTCCAATGTTCACTTGAGTTTGTCACTTTCCAGGCTAAATCGCAGGGACTTAAGTGCAATTTTTGAAGTTGAAATGTGAAAACAAAATGTAGCCGGCATCGTTAACTAACTCCTGTCCGAAAATCGGATCAATCGGATAAACGGTGAATTAGTTATGAATTTTTGAAGTTTCAGCTTAGGCAAACTTATTTTGGGCTCCAGTGTCGACTCTGACACGTTCTTCAATAAAAAACTGATATTGATCGGAGCATAATCCGGTCTCGACTTTTGAAGCAAAGTTGTAGATCTATGAGTCAGGGACCTTGTGTAAAAATATGAGCCCAATCCGATAAAAATTGACCGAGTTATGAATTTTTGAAATTTCGGCCCAGATGAAATAATATTCAGCATTCAGGATTTTCAGCGTGTCACGCACTCTGAGCAAAAAACGAAGGCCTTTTGAACACCGTTAGAACTTGATACCTCCTGTGAAAATGTAGCCAACTCAATTTGTGAAATTTTGGCGCCGGAACCAGCTCGATACAATGAAAATCGACCAAGTTATGATTTTCTGAACATGACGCAAATAAACTTCTGTCACAAATTTTTCTGTGCGAAAATACTTGATAAATCCACATTTTTGAAGACCTTCTGATCGAAATTGGCTTCCAGCCGTGAGAGATGAAAACGTAGATAATGTCAAGACGGAATTTTGGCCACCGGAACGGGTTCAAAACAAGTCACGATCTTCAAGTTATGAATTTTTTAGCGCGTAAAAACTGCACTTTCAGCACACTTTTTCACCATATTTCTTCAAGAAAACTCACACATTCAGATACCTTCTTTAAAGAATTGACTCTTGAGCCGAACCTGAATTTGAGAATATGTTATCAGAGATATCCTGGCGAAAGAATACCTGAATATGACGCGCCGGGTTGGACTTGTGAATTTTTCTTGAAATATTTTGAGAAATATGGGAGGGCAAATTTTGGGGTACAACAGTTCCGAACGAAGATTGATTGATACTCGATGCTACACTCATTAAGATTGGACTTTCGGGATATTTCGGCAGCAATACTTCGGTGCTTGAGCTGAAACAATGCTTGACGAAAAGGTCAATGAAATGAGACTCCTTAGAACCCGATTACTATTGTTAGGACAGGTTGAACCAACTAAACTTCAAGAGGGTACTTACCTACAAACTCCATGCAAGCCTGAACCTAAGGCTATTTGTGTGACTTGTTTGCTTCAATTATCTAACAACTTAAACTCCTTGCAGGGTTTTGTTTGTATTCATTATCTAACGACGTGAGTTCCATGCATGACTTATTTGTAGTCATTATCCAATAACCTAGACTTCTTGCAAGACTCACTTGTTTACGTCACCTTACACTTTTTCTTAGTGCATAGCATACACATAATAACATCACACCATATCATGTCGTTAACCATTTCAAGGATCTTGAGGGCATGTGATGCAGGTTATCATAAACTAGACGCCTAGTAAGGGATAAGAGGATTTATTTTCCTCTAACCAAAGGCCGCCAAAGTATGATGAACCATATGTCTAGCAAGGGGCAAGGGGATTTATTTTCCTCTAGCCAATGCCGTCAAAGCATGATGTCTTGAGTCAGAGGCTATAACCCACTCGACACAGTGAGCTTGGTTCTCGTAGAAGGACATTCAACAATACAAAGTTCTTCAATCAAAGCTGCAATCAAAATTCAAACATCTTCTTGTGTTTACCCCGCAAGATCCCTGAAAACATTGCATGCATGTCATTACATAATAGGTATTCTCAAGATAGGTTTCTCATTTTCTTGTTGTTTATTTCAGTCAGGAAAATGGCTCTCGAGCAGAACGACAGAGATCTGCAAACTCAAGATGCTCATTTCAAGGAAATGTTCCTAAACCTATCCAAGGGGCAAGAAGAAATGAAAGCACTCCTCACTGGGAACATGACCAAGAAAAATCCTAAAGACAACAAGGATGACCAGTTGGAACAACTGTAAGCTAAGATGGAAAGGATGAGAATCCAGCTGAGTAGTCAGATGGCTCTTATCCAAAGTTTAGCTCGGGAACAAGAAGAGTTGGGGATTCTCATCAGCAAGCTTCATCAAGACAAATACGACCGCCTGGGGAAAACTGCTAGAGCTTAGGGCGTAATTAATGATCAATCTCTCTTGGCAGACAGGGAATCGAGTGACATGTTCATGCGAGAATGTGTTGAAAATAAACTCAAGAGCAGTGAAATTCAAGGGACTACATCTTCAAGTACTCAAAAGAGATCATACAACGGAAAGAAGGAGTCTAGTATCGTGTACGATCAGAAGGGTCGTAATAAGAGTGATCTCAACCAAATATGTGGGGGAAGTGCGGATCTCTAATCCAGCACTAGTGTAACAATGACAATAGAGAAATCAGCGCAAACAAGACATGCCCAAAAGACAATTTACCAAAATCAACATGTCTTTGGATCAAGCATTGCAACATATGTTGAAGATGTAGTTGATCATTTTGAGGGATCCTCTTCGCAATCCCAATACCTCCACTCCTAGCTATCATTCTAATGCAATATATGCATACCATTCCAATAGTCCTGGACATGATACGAATGACTGTTAGGCAGTGAAGAACAAGATTCAATATTTGATTGATGCTAAGGAGATTGAGTTTGTCCCTCTTGAGACTCTTAACGTGATTACTGCTCCCATGTCAAATCATGTTTAAGATGGAGAGTGTCCAGTTCATTTGGATTTTTTCAATTGTAATTTCTTTTGTTTGTTCGAACACTTATCTTTATATCAAACTATGTGTTTTTCCATTAATGCATTGCATATGTTGGACTTGAATTAATCCATTCATTTTCACTATACTTAAACTGTGCTTTTACTTCCTTTTTGTGATATTCAACTCTCGATTAAAAACTATAAGCCTTTAGAGGGAGGATGACGAAAATAATACCATAATCTCTACAATATGCTTTGGAACAGACCTTGCTGACGATGTACAAGCGTTGTTTCAAATCCCAAACAGTGGAGTTATAAGGAAGATAATCCCTAGTCAACCCATTTGAGCCTAAGAAGTACGAGTTTTCTTTTTCACACAAATTGAAACCTTTAATCATAACCTGAGGCAGGTTAGTTTCGTAGTTCATTTAATGGTGCATTCAATCGCAAGCTTTCCCTTTGTACATGACGAGTAGTGTCAGAGCTATCCTTCCAAAACAAAAGATGGTGATGGTTCCACATAATCATTAAAACAGGCAGTCATTATCTCTCAAAAGAACAGCCTGCTAAGTCAAAACCTATGAAGGAGACTTAAGAAAAAACCCGGGGCATCCCGCTGACTGTAATCACAAAAGAAACAGTTCAGGAAAAAGGTAGGGATAATAAAATCAAAAAAATAGGTCGCTATGAATCCTCAACAAAAAATATTACAAAAAATGATGACTTCCTTCTCAAATAAACTTTCAGTATCCGAACCATCACCGAAATATTAGGGAAAAGATTCCAGAATCAATTGGGATCTAAATGCACAACTAAACGAGTATAGGACTGAAGAACATCACGAAGAACAAGTGGGTACAAATAAATTTCGAGCCTTTATCCTTTGTTTCTTAAACCGTGAACCAAACCACATTACAACCGTTAAAAGTTCTAACTGAAGCATAAGTTAGTTCGAAAGCATACTGAAATTCTGGTGTATGCCAGTCTTCAGATGTTATACTCAATGTCTAAACATCTGATATGACATAATAAATACACTGCAAGGTAGATACCCAATTTTTTATGATTCAGTACTGAAGAGTAACAGAAGCACAGTTTAACCAAGCTGTGCCAGATCTACTTTGAAGGTGCAGAGGATAAAACACCGATGTGCCTAGTTCTGTTCATCTGTTGCACATGATCAGCAGAGAGCAAACAGCCTTTGCAGTTCTGTTTCGTCTGCACAGATATCAGCATGATGTCTTAACATGTTCTGAGACATCATCTGTTACAACATTACAGTTTTACCTTGATATACAACAGACAAAATTATAAAGTGTTGAAGGTAAAAACACAAATCAGTTGTTGACCCAGTTCGGTGAAACACACCTACTCTGGGGGCATACGAAGCCAGGAAGAAGATCCACTATCAGCAATATTAATTCAGGACTAAACTTCACAAGTTCCCATCCTTCACTTAATCATCTACCCAGTGCAACCTATACCTAGGAACTCCTAGATAGAAACCTACCAGTTTCCATTCCTATTGTCGCAACAACAGAAGTTTTACTCCTACTCAAGAAGCAGTGCCCTCCCACTTGGTTTCCTACATTACAATGAATATGAAGTAATTCAAAAATACTTAGACTTGCTTCACAGCTTCATCCAAGAACACTCAAACTCTTACCTACAGGTTTCGAGTTACATACATGGTAACCTTGCCACAGACCGACAGGTTTACCTAACAAAACACCCTCAATGTTACATTATGTGAGCTACACAAACCCTAGGTTACAATCTGCTATTTATAACCTATTACCCAACTGGATTTGGGCCTTCAAAAATCTCAGCAAGCTTTTCTCCTTGCTGTTACAACTCAGCAGCAAACTTCTCCTATAATCAAGGTTTTCAATCTTCTAGTTCCTAAAATATCTCCATATTTAGAAACAGTATTTTCTTCAAATATTCTGATTGATTCTTGATTGATCTTCAGATTCTCCATAAGAAACGCCACATATATTCTCAGAGTATTTAAGTACCAGAACTGTAACTGAATTATCAATTCTGT
Organism: Vicia faba; assembly: GCA_948472305.1. Taxonomy (NCBI): domain Eukaryota; kingdom Viridiplantae; phylum Streptophyta; class Magnoliopsida; order Fabales; family Fabaceae; genus Vicia; species Vicia faba. The sequence goes on along the minus strand of OX451736.1, from coordinate 73,832,960 downwards.
TGACGTGATGTCAAGTCAGATGTCATGACATTACATCTAACATGTTTTCCCAGATGTTGAACTTCTTCAACTCAACAAATAACCTCTTTCATAATTTAGATCACTTAGAATAGTTAGGTTACAAGTCACAGTTGTTACAAACATTCAACATATCACATAGTTACTTAATCAGTACTTAATTTCAGGCGCGATGTCATATGCTGATGTTGTGACATCTTACATAACATGTTGGTCCAGATGTTGAACTTCTTCAACCCCACATATTAAAACAACAGAGGGAATATGGGTAAACTTGCTTTCTTATTTGTTTTACAAATGAAGCCAACTCTCCAGCCAGGGCACTTACAATCTCCCCCTTTGGCAAATTTTGGCTAAAACAAATAAGTGCAAGTTGTATTTTGGGATCAGGCCACATCACAGTTGAGATGTTACAACATCTTGTCCAACATCTTCTTTTGTAGAGGCTGATGTCCTTTGAGCAAACAACAAACCTCTATCCTTCAACTGTGAGCAACTCCAAACCATCGATGCCCCAAGAGGATTTCTTTTCTCAAGATTATTGTTGATAATCTTGATACTTATTACTTGTGATCATGTAACTCAGATCACAAGTCACAACTATCCTCTTAACTCAGAACATAAGACACAAACAAAGTCACTTACTTAGGGATCATGTTGCTTTCACCTGAGTCTCGCTGGACATTGCCGTCTGTTGCTTTCACCTGAGTCTTGCCTGAGACTGGGTCCCTATCTTTCTCCCCCTTTTTGGCCAGAATTTGACAAAGACTGCCCATACAGATCCATACCCATACACAATTTTCCCAGATGCTCACAAAACAGCTCCATAATGAGACACAACCGCCCTGTTTTCTTAGCAGATGAAGGCACGCTCAAATCCTATGTCGTCATACATTCAGCTAATTTGAAACCATTCCATTTTCACAAAGAGTATGGTTACTCCCTCTGAGTCATACAGCTGTACACACATGGATTTATTAATAATAATCCACACTTCATCCAATTTTCCTCCTGTCTGTAGTTTTAGAGGAAATTAGGAACAATGTCATTACCAATGTGATGACATTCGGTCAGACATAGTCTTCTTCAGTTTTGAACACATCATTCCAATAGTTAATAAGGTGCCACACTTTATATCCTACGAGTTTGATGAAGACCTTTTGTACAAACCAATACTCCCCCTGTTAGGGACAATCACTTCTCCTCATGGAAACAAGTAGGACACATTCAATACTCAGTTGGACCTTCAAGGCAGCTTCTGATTCAAAGTAAATAAGACCCCTTGATGAATGGAAAACATAAGACGCATCTTCATGTCTTCAAGAGCGCACCCTCTGTTCAACAATATTGATTGAACGCATTCATACTGTGAATCAAACTTTCTCGATAATAATCAGCTGTCATATGTTGATTATCTTGATTCTCAGAATCCACTGCTGAGATAGACCAAATGCCACTGTTTGATTATCTCCTTCATGAATCAATTGCCACCTTTTGACTTCTCCATGTTTATCAGACTTCTCCCAAAGATATTCTGATCTTCCAATTGAAATTTGAACTTCAAGCTACAAGTTATCACAAAAGGCTTAGATACACTGAGACAGGAACATGTAACAACTCCAAAGAGCTGCAAAGAGACGATCTTTTTGGAGGATCTAATCTTCAACTTCGTAGATCATCCTATCTTAAGTTGATGAGCCACTTCACCAAGCAAGAATCTGATGTTGAACCAAATGTCACAGCATTATGTTATAACATCTAGTTGTTGAAATCAGCTCCAGACTGATCCAAGTGACCATCATCAAGATTATGATGTCTTCTTCTTCTTGTGGCTTTAAGTCTGAACATGTTTCCAGGAAACCTTTTCAAGGATCAAATGATTTTGCTGTCACCAAGGAGATAGCTCTAAGGTATCACTCTTCCTGTGATTCTTCACAGGGTCTAGAAGAAGGAATGTTCCCACATCTTTAAGAACATCAGTTATCTTGAACTCCAAGGATAATCCATTAAATACTTGTACTTGTCACAAATAGAAATTGATCATAAATCCTTCCCATTATCCAGTAAGATACTTTCACCATTTGAATACTTTGACATACTCTTCGTGTGTTAATATCTTCTTCTTGCAAGCTCTTTCTTTGAGAGACCAAAGAGTTGAGATATCTAGGTTGCCACCCTTGACTCAAGTAAATAGAATTTTCTCTGAACAAACTCTACTTACTTCAACCGATTTGAGACTCCTACCAGATCAGATTCATCCTTAGGAACGAGAGAGATGATTCCTTCCTTGCAAATATGTCACACAACAACCAGAACCCATGTGACATAGGTCAACAGCCAGCTAAACACCAGGCTGAACTAATGTGAGGAGGTTAACCAAATCTCCCCCTCAAACTATCAGTCATGGAAGCTCCACACAAAATATCCATGCATTGTGCACAAATGTCTCGACATGACATATGACATCCCTACCAGATTTACGTAACTCCAAGAGCTATACCTTAACCAAACTCTGAGTCTTCATATTCTTGAAAGATCTTCCACCTCTAATCACGATGTTTAAATGACAAGACTCATGATCCCAATCTACTTCTATGAAGGAGCAATAGTGCTGCACCATCATTGGCTTTTATTAACCAATGAGCTTGTCTTTCTTCACACCATAGTACTCCAGGGAACAATTGCTCAGCCCTGATCAATGTCATATCTCAACCAGCTTTACTTCTAGAGTACACAGACATAGTTGACTTTACCATTGTCAACTTTGCACACACAGATGTCTCCTCTTCCAGGTCAGGAGTAGGTTCCAAACAAAGGTATCCCTTTGTTTGACACCCAAAACATATGCTCTTCAACTAGTAGCTGCATCCTTGTTCCACCATCACATAGAACATCAGTTCCATCACCTTGGAACAAGGCCCTCCTTGAAATTCTTCAAGGTCTTCGTATAACACTAATCCGTGATTATGTGATTCTTACCATCCTGAACGAAGAACGTCTTCATGAGTGGACTTGAGAGGACTCAAGTATCTATGACATCTTCAATAGTTTATGTTGAATTCTTGAATACAGTAGCCTTCAATCAGAGCTTGAGTTTTGCCAGGTATTACACAGCGGAAGAACATAATACAACCCAATCTTTGCACACACACTCCACCAGACTAGCCTTCAAAAATAGACCAAGTTTGACTATGGTTCAAACCTAGCATGACTACTACACACAACTTCAGGCGTACACACATCCTTGGTTTGAAAATAAATCAAACCTAAAGCAGCTACCACACAACCAGGCCAAATGCCAATCACCAAAGACAGGTACACACAGTTCCTGTCAAGAATAGTCCATCCTCCCACTTCAAGGGACCATTCAGGGAAATAACAAACCATTCCAGGTTACAATCTTCAGTACTAAAATTGACCTTGCAGATACTAGAAAGTATCACCCATGGATCTCATCCAGAAACAGAACAGGATGCCTGCTCTGATACCAATTGAAATTCTGGTGTATGCCAGTCTTCAGATGTTATACTCAATGTCTAAACATCTGATATGACATAATAAATACACTGCAAGGTAGATACCCAATTTTTTATGATTCAGTACTGAAGAGTAACAGAAGCACAGTTTAACCAAGCTGTGCCAGATCTACTTTGAAGGTGCAGAGGATAGAACACCGATGTGCCTAGTTCTGTTCATCTATTGCACATGATCAGCAGAGAGCAAACAGCCTTTGCAATTCTGTTTCGTCTGCACAGATATCAGCATGATGTCTTAACATGTTCTGAGACATCATCTGTTACAACATTACAGTTTTACCTTGATATACAACAGACAGAATTATAAAGTGTTGAAGGTAAAAACACAAATCAGTTGTTGACCCAGTTCGGTGAAACACACCTACTCTGGGGGCATACCAAGCCAGGAAGAAGATCCACTATCAGCAATATTAATTCAGGACTAAACTTCACAAGTTCCCATCCTTCACTTAATCATCTACCCAGTGCAACCTATACCTAGGAACTCCTAGATAGAAACCTACCAGTTTCCATTCCTATTGTCGCAACAATAGAAGTCTTACTCCTACTCAAGAAGCAGTGCCCTCCCACTTGGTTTCCTACATTACAATGAATATGAAGTAATGCAAAAATACTTAGACTTGCTTCACAGCTTCATCCAAGAACACTCAAACTCTTACCTACAGGTTTCGAGTTACATACATGGTAACCTTGCCACAGACCGACAGGTTTACCTAACAAAACACCCTCAATGTTACATTATGTGAGCTACACAAACCCTAGGTTACAATCTGCTATTTATAACCTATTACCCAACTGGATTTGGGCCTTCAAAAATCTCAGCAAGCTTTTCTCCTTGCTGTTACAACTCAGCAGCAAACTTCTCCTATAATCAAGGTTTTCAATCTTCTAGTTCCTAAAATATCTCCATATTTAGAAACAGTATTTTCTTCAAATATTCTGATTGATTCTTGATTGATCTTCAGATTCTCCATAAGAAACGCCACATATATTCTCAGAGTATTTAAGTACCAGAACTGTAACTGAATTATCAATTCTGTTGACGTGATGTCAAGTCAGATGTCATGACATTACATCTAACATGTTTTCCCAGATGTTGAACTTCTTCAACTCAACAAATAACCTCTTTCATAATTTAGATCACTTAGAATAGTTAGGTTACAAGTCACAGTTGTTACAAACATTCAACATATCACATAGTTACTTAATCAGTACTTAATTTCAGGCGCGATGTCATATGCTGATGTTGTGACATCTTACATAACATGTTGGTCCAGATGTTGAACTTCTTCAACCCCACATATTAAAACAACAGAGGGAATATGGGTAAACTTGCTTTCTTATTTGTTTTACAAATGAAGCCAACTCTCCAGCCAGGGCACTTACACATACTGTTACAAAAAGGTATCCTGACTCCTGTAAGGTTTACTATAAATCCTGAGTTGAATTCATATTCTTACAAAATTCTGTTTGTTTACTAAAAATGTATTTTCAAAACTTCAAGACAGACATAAGATTTGCATTTTTAAATGTCATTGTTTGCATATGACTAATTGTTCGACAGCATAGAAATTCGCACGACAGATATTCAATGAACGAAAATCCTCTCAATGAACAGAATCACCTCAGATGGAAAAACATTTCCAGTAACATACCTTTCATAATCAAGGGGCATGACATGGTGTCTAACTGATCCGGGGGAAGTCGAGTCAAGATTCAAGGAATCTCTCAAAAGTGCCGAATAGCCAGGGACAAATCTCCATCTGAATCATTTGAGACATTGAACATGAATTCTAGAAAAGGATCACGTACGATCGAGCAGACATTTTTCTGGCAGTGCTACAACACTTACTACTATGAACAGTGACAATTCTCTACACCCTGTGAACACGGACATAGTCGAAAAATACTATGCATGAAAAAAGACCCGCTAGGTTGACTGGCCTAGGAAAAAATAAGGGTATCCCAGCGAACCAAAAGAGTTCGGGCAAAAATTATGGATATATAAATAAAACTGTACACCCGGCAAGTTGAAAACATGCAAAGGCGGCTTGGGCAAAAAAGGGTATCCTGGTGAACTGAAAATCTGAAAATCCAGGCAAAAGTTAGGGATTAAAGCGTACGACTATGTCCCATCATCTCGTCACTTGTATATCAGTAGAAGACTTATCGCCCTGACCAACATTCACCAAGGGCTCTAAAAGTTGAGGTATGTTCAAGTCTCCACAAACCCCCACAGAGCCAATTCCATGAGATTATCTCCACAAAGTCATACATTCCCCGCAATTTCCCCGGCAGATCGCTCTGGCGGATTATGGATTATGATCTTCTTCCTGGAAATATAACTAACCTACAGAGTTTCAATCAGTACAGTTCATGGAGTTTCTCTTCCCCAACTGAGCTTATTCCTCCAAGGTTGTAAAACCCCCTTCAGACTTCTGCTCTCCAACATAGTTTATTTCCTTAACAAGAGTGTTTCCTCAGCAAGAGTACTTCTCTATCGATAGGGTTTATTTCCCTAAATAGTTTATCATATTTTAGATACAATGCAGATACAATCAAGACACAGATTAATTCTGGCACTCATTCTAGATTTTTCTTCTAGATACAATACATATACAATCAAGACACATATTCATTCTGGAACTTATTTCAGATTTCTCTTCCAGATACAGTTCAAATACGATTTTGATATGGATGTCATTCTGATACTCATCCAGTACATCTTTCAGAAATGGTTTAGATACATTCTAGATATGGATATTATTCTGATACCCATTCAATACATCTTCAGATACAATCAAGGCATGGATTTATTCTGACACTCCCCAGCTTGAGTGTGCTTCTACCATAAATCACTAGCAAATCCCTATCTCCAGTGAATTCGTCACTATCCCCAGAGAGTTTATATGGAACCTGGAAACTGGACCAGATGTCAGTTAACTTTATCCTCCCCAGGTGAGCCAGAAGGTTATCCATCTCTTCTATTCCCAGTCAGGGTATAAACTCCCAAGTAGAACAATGAACATCCAATGTTCTTAAACTCTTCTCCCCAAGCAAGAATTAACACGATACAACAGAGTTTCCTCAAGCAAAGAGCAAAAATCAATGTTCCCCAATAGAGTTTCCTCGAACAAGAAAGCATGGATCACCAGTGGAAACAATTCCTAGAAGATCGAATATACACATACTTTTCATCCCCAACAACATTCAGGGATTTATTTTCCCAAGACAAAGATGCTCAAGTTTACAAATGCACCTCAATAACATTTCACATTCATACATCATTTACAAACGACATAGCATATGCATAAAAAATTCATATAGCACAATCTCATTTATTTTAAGGGAATCATTCGCAATACAATACCTACCTCATGCCATTGCATAAAACTAACTTTGTGTTTTCAAGTTAGTTCCCGAACAGATAGAGATTGTCAACAGTTTATCATCTTCCAAATACGGTTCAGATACGCTCCAGATACGGATGTCATCCTGATACTCATTCCAGATCATCTTTTAAATACAGTTCAGATACACTCTAAATACGGATGTCATTTTGATACTCATTCAATACATCTTTCAGATACAGTTCGGATACACTCAAAATACAGATGTCATTCTTATACTCATCCAGTGCATCTTTCAGATACAATTCAGATACGCTCAAAATACGGATGTCATTCTGATACTCATTCAGTACATCTTTTAGATACAATTCAGATACCCTCCAAATACGGATGTCTTTCTGATACTCATTCAGTACATCTTTCAGATATGATTCAGATATGCTCCAGATACAGATTCCATTATGATACTCATTGAGTATATCTTTCAGATACAATTCAGATATGCTCCTAATACGAATGTCATTATGATACTCATTCAGTATATCTTTCAGATATGCTACAGATACGGATGCCATTCTGATACTCATTTAGTACATCTTTCAAATACAGTTCATATACGCTCCAAATACGGATGTCATTCTGAGACTCATTCAGTACATCTTTCAGATACAGTTCATATACGCTCCAAATACATATGTCATTCTGATACTCATTCAGTACATCTTTCAGATACAGTTCAGATACGCTCCAAATATGAATGTCATTCTGATACTCATTCAGTACATCTTTCAGATATAGTTCAGATACGATCCAAATACGAATGTCATTATGATACTCATTCAGTACATATTTCAGATACAGTACAGATACGCTCCAAATACGGATTTCATTCTGACACTCATTCAGTACATCTTTCAGATACGGTTCAGATACACTCCATATACGGATGCCATTTTGATACTCATTCAGTACATCTTTCAGATACAGTTCAGATACGCTCCAAATACGGATGTCATTCTAATACTCATTCAGTACATCTTTCATACACCGTTCAGATATGCTCCATATACGAATGTCATTCTGATACTCATTGAGTACATCTTTTAGATACAGTTTAGATACGCTCCAAATACAGATGTCAATCTGATACTCATTCAGTACATCTTTCAGATACAGTTCAGATACCCTTCAAATACGGATGTCATTTTGATACTCATTCAGTACATCTTTCAGATATGGTTCAAATGAACTCCAGATACAGATGCCATTCTGATACTCATTCGGTACATCTTTCAGATACAATTCAGATACGCTCTAAATATGGATGCCACTCTGATACTCATTATGTACATCTTTCAGATACAGTTCAGATACCCTCCAAATACGTATTTCATTCTGATACTCATTCAGTACATCTTTCAGATACGGTTCAGATACGCTCCAAATACGGATGCCATTCTGATTCTCATTCAGTACATATTTCAGATACATATACAATCAAGATATAGATTCATTCTGATACTCATACTCAATACATCTCCAGATCCAATAACGACATAGATTCATTCTGACACTCCCCAACACATCTGCTAGATACAATCAGACACAAACTCATACTAGTATAATTCTCATATGAAGTCAGACACAAAGACCTCTTCTGTCTTAGATTAAATCAACCATAGATATATTCTGATACTTTATCAGTTTAGAGTCAACATTTACTTTGGATGCCATCTATAAGCCCATCTCTGACAACTCCCAATCATCTTCTCCAAATGGAATCTATAAGCTCATTCCTGATATCATCAACCAACAACGTTACTTCATGCACAAGCGAGTGCAAATTTCTGGGCACTTTAGTGTTCAATCATCTTCCACCTTCAAATTACGAATGGCAGATAGGCCAATCTAGCTCTTCAGGTTTTAGAAGATTAAACAGAGGCAGTTGTTGTACCCAAAAAATTTCCCTGTCATTTTATTCAGGACATACTCATAGAGGTCTCCAAATTTTCAAGGTTGACTAAAAATTGACTAGATAAATTCTTCTTCTAAGTAATGGAATTCCAACTAGGGTTTCACTTTTAACAAAGAAGTTTGGGTTTCAAAGGCCTCAAGTTATTTCCATGGTTCCTAATATGTCCTTCAGAATATCCATATGAAGTTTCATGCCTTGCATCACAAATTTTCTCAATCAATGGTTCAAATGCTTGTAAATCAACTATATTGGTCCAAAAGTCAACTATGGTCAACATACAATCAAACTTCAAGATTTTTGGTCAACATCAATATTTTAAAGTGATATTCATCATTTGATCAAGGGTTGATCGTAATTCCCCAAGGAAAGTCCCCAGATCATCAAAAGTCAAGATTTGTCAAATTAGGATTTCCTTAAGAGAAGTCAACTGAACTTTTACCAGACATAACTTTCACATACTTCATCAACTTTTTCCCAAAAAATCTCATTTTGAAGAAAACTCAATTCTCTACAACTTTCCTTTTGTCCTCAAGTCCAAAAAATGCTTTATTTGAAAGATATGATCTCATACATTACATGTCATTTTAAAAAAGTCAACAAAATACACTTTTTGTCAAGACAACTTACATCAATATGATATATTCAAAAGCAAAAATGGTCAACATAGATATTGTAGAGGACATCTTGGGATTTCCAAAAGTCAAAGATCATCTTCAAAAGATAAATATTGAGCAAGTTATGGTATGCACAAGTTGGGGAACTTTGAAGAATTCAAGAAGTACAAATTGAGCAAAATTGCATTTCTAGACCAATGACCCTAGTTTTGGATGTTCAAACATGTTCCTAATATCTATGAGGACCTCTAAATCTATTTTTGCATGTACTTTATTTTATTTGTATTTATCTTGATTTATTCAATTTAAAATCAAATAAATTAAGATAAAAATGCAAGAAACAATGAGCCATGGCATTTGGACTTGACTTGACCCATTAAGGGAGCCAAATTTCGTGCAAGGTACATAATACATGACCAGGTTCAAGCAAGAGGTAGAAATGACAAGAATCATGTAATTTTGGCAATTTTTCAAATATTATTTTTTATCATGAAACCAAGGTTTAATGATGTGATTTCTTGCCATGTTGGTGGATTTAATGGTGTGATTCACTGTCATGTTTTTATACCTCTATATTCCTATACAAATACAAGACAAGATGACAAGCAAAAGACACATACAAAAATTGCTAGAGAAACTCTACAAAATTTTACAAAAAATACCAAAGTTGTCAAAACTCAAAAATCCACTTCCAGCCTTCCTCCACCAAAACCAATCACATATTCATGCTCCTGAGACTCCCAGGACTCATCCTAGCCCTTCATCCATGCCTGAAACATCCTATAATGCGCTAGCTAGATTTCTCTGATTTGGTAAACTTTCGTGATACTAAACTTTCAATTCATTCAATATTAATCAATGTGATGCATTCATACATATTCATAATGATGTTTAGAACATATTTGATGCATTATTTTTGAGGTTTGACGCATGGATAGCAAGTGCGCGTTTAAGGCTTTCCTCTCCGAGAGTCTGGGTTCGAATCCCAGGTTTTTCCATTTTATGTCAACATTTTTTTTACAGATCCGGGCGTGTTGTGTTGGGTTGGACTGTTGGTCTCCTTGCACCTCCCAATTGCTTTTGTTGCAGTGCCTGGGCCTGGGACGTTTGGGCCTAAACTTTACTGATTCTCACCCCCCAGTTTTCTTTACAGCAAGACCCTTTTCCTTTTTTTCTATTTTGTTTCTTTAATTTAATTATTTTTTTTTAATTTTATAAAAAATCATAAAAACCTCATAAAATAAAAAATAAAAAGTATTAGAATTCGTTTTTTTCATTAATTAGAATTAATTTTTAATTAGTTATTAATAATCACCTTTTTTTAAAATTAATTAATCAATTTGAATTAGGTTTTCTTTTTCTTAATTTAAATATTTTCCTAAAACAAATAAAAACAACAAAAACATATCTTTTATCACTTAGAAATTTTTCTTAGGTTTTTTTCTCCATCCTTTCATTTTTTATTTCTTCCCCCGTGCGTCTATTTATTTATTCGCATTATTTTTCATAATTATGTACATGTTTAAAGGATGCAATAGTTTAACTAGGACCGTTTACTTTTTATTTCCCCGTTTTGGTTTGTAATCCCCCCACCCCAAAGCCATGTATCAGCATAGATTCAAATTCCGCACTTTATTTTTCGTACTGATATTAACTGTTAGATGAATGTTAATAGGATTGTATAAAAAGACTAAAAGCAAATGCTAGAAAAACCTAACATCCAAGAAAAAGAATTGAAACAAAACACACTCACATACACGCACCTCTAAGGTACCTCCACTTGTTGCCTTCGGAAAAACAAACAGTCACAACTCTTGAACGTGAGGGATTTTAGATGCAACCCTTTGGTTCAAAGATCATAAAATGACCCTTTTGATGTTGCCTCGGTACATGATGTTAAAACCTTAGGGGTGTTACTAAAGTATCTTGCCAAGTTGCCTTTGTGACTGTACGATGACCCTTGATTATCCCTCAAACATCCAACGATGGGGCTACCTACTCACTAATAGTAGGATATCACTGTCTAAAGGAAAAGAGGAAAAGAACAAATATTTTAGAGTAGGTAGATTGTTCTTAGATTCTTTCTCAAAACAAAACATTTTCCACACCTACACTCCTTCCTAAAATATTTTCAAAAACACTTTGTATACATTCTCAACAATACGAGAAACATTACAAAATTCTCCACACTAAGGCGTCTTTTCAAAATACTTTTTTTTCAAACACACAAACACAAGGTATTTTCAAATGAGCTAGAATTTAAGAGCCCGTAGATAACTACGGATGGAAAGGGTGCTAACACATTCCCTTTCCATAATCTACCCCCTTACTCAGAAATAATATCGAAAGGTCTTTTTCTGTTTTTTTCACCCTTTCCTTTGTTGGATAAAAGAAAAGTCGGTGGCGACTCTTGCTTACTGCAAGATTTGTGAATACAAATGCAAAACCAGTATAGCAGTCAGTTCTCCCAACGTATTATACAAGGAAATTAAAACATAAACTCAGGTAGTAGTTAGCTGTTAGAAAGGGAAGATGTCAAAACATCTTCTGAGACATGAGGCTCCCCCTTAAGTATTGAGTTCCCCCTTAATCAATGGTCAGTGGTCAGTGGTTAGTTAGTCACTCACTTACTTAGTCAGTCACTCACTCACTTTATCTCCCCCTTTTTAGTCTTAATATGCCAAATAAAGGACGCATTCAAGAGAATATTAATATTAGGGTACAAACTATATAATTCAAATGTCAAGCACATGCAAGTACCAAAAAAGAAACAAAGATTTCAAATAAACATCAAGTAGTCTAACTGTTGTTAGGACCAGTTGACTTGGTTGAACCAGAACTTCTTTCCTCACTAGAGTCTTCGCCTTCAGAGCTCACTGTATCATCAAGGTTGTTGTCCTTTTGCAGGTCCTTGATCATCTTTTCGAAGATTATCTTCCTAGCTAAGGTCACTCTGATCACATCATCTAATTCCTTGTAGGCTTCCCTTAAGTCATTGATCATTTCATCCTTGGTGGAGGTCTTGTTTTCAGCAGTTGTAGATGTCAAAACAATGTCTGAGACATGTTTTCTTGAAAAAAACATAAAATGAAGGGTCAAGAAAGACTCCCTCTTGCACACTACATTATTGCCACTAAGGATTCCAGGATGCTGATTAAGAAAAATTCCACAGACGAGAGAAGAAAAAGAAATTGGCATTTTAATGGAACAAGTTCCTGCATGCTTAATAGTTCGATTAAAGATGTAAGCACCATAATCAAAAAGTTTCTGGTTTCCAACAACATAAATAAACTTTCCTAATCCAATGGATATGGTTAAAGTGTGATTAGTGGGAACCCAATTTGCTGACAGGAAGTTTATTTTTCATGGGCCACTCACTTACTTGATTAGTAGTAATGGCTATGCACACTTAATTGTCTATTACTTCTAGCTCACAATAGATATCTTTAGACCTCTAGAAATCTATTTATAATGGCAGGAGAAAATTCTACACACTTTCCTCTAACAAAAACCTTTCTATACTCCTTACTTTTATGGTCAGCACAGTCAACAAGAATATTAACAATAAACTCCCTAACAAGAGTTTTATAGCAATTGGCAAACCTGGTAACTATTTTCATTAATCCAGCATAGGAGATCAACTCCATGATTTCCTTACATTCCAAAGCACCAGCTCATAGTTCTCTCCCCAGGGCAATCCATCTTTGATACACATACTTCCACTTTTCAACATTCCCAACAGAGTGAAAGGAGATGTTGTCAAGTGGGGCATCAGGAACCCTAATAAACAATTTCTTACTTTTAGACTTTTTGATAGGAGAGATATCCTGGACATCTTGCTCGACATCATATTCAAAGTCAGTCTCTTCAACTACAATAGCTTTCTTCTTACACTTGGATCTTTTTACAACATCCTCCTCATCATCAGTGGAGCTAACAGGTCTAGCTTTTCTCTTGCTAGAGGGAGGGACCACTTTACTTCATGCTTTTAGGGGTCCATACATGGTTTTCTTCTTGATTGTCTTGGGAGGGGGTGTGCCACCTGCATCCTTCACTTTCCTGGACTTTAGCCTTTTTGTAATACCAGGCACCACATTAGTAATGAGCTCATTGCCAGATACTCATCTACATTAACAACATTCACAACATTGTGACCTTCTCCATCCTTGGAGGCAATAGCATCTTGTTCAATATTTTCCTCAACATCTTGATCAATATCTTCTTCTTCCACTTCTTTTAGGGCAGAGGTAGCAAGATTCTCAAGTTTGCTTTCAGTAGTATCTTTCTTGGATGTGGGTGATTCAACAACAATATTCTTAGGGTTGCTTCATTTGTCAGCGGGAATAGAAATCCCAGGCACAACAAAGCCTTCATTTAATACTTTGTCTATAAGCCTTCTGATGCTTCTATCAACATTAATAATTTCTTCTTCAGTTCTATTGTCAGTAGCAGTAGAAGAGTTACCTTTATCATCTTTAGATTTCTTATCTGGTGATGATCTAGGTTTCTTGACCTTTTTCTCAAGTGGAGGGATTGTTGATAGAGGAGTAACATCAAGTACTCTGTCAAGGGAAATATTTTCATTGGCAGATTTTAAGGAAGGCGATGTGTGATGTTGAGACATGTTTGAAATTTTTTTAGCAAGGTGATGAAGAATGGCAGGGGTTCTTTTTCTGTGGAGGAGAATGAAGAGCTTGTGAAAGTAGAGAGAAGAAATGTCGTAGCGTGTTGGAAACAATTTGAGGCAGTCTTGTAATGATTGCTTTCTAAATTTTATTTGTTGGAAACACAAATAATACAATATCACTTTAATGATATTCCCACACATTTTTAATTGCTACAAACCCTCATATGAACATATCCCTAATTTTCCTCTTAAATTATCAAATTGATTAGTATCCAAAGCCTTTGTGAAGATGTCATCCAGTTGCAATTCAGTGGCTAAATGTTCTAAGGCAACGATCTTTTCTTCAACAAGCTCTCTTATGAAGTGATGACATATGTCAATATGCTTGGTCCTGCTGTGTTGAATGGGATTATTTGAAATGTTTATGGAGCTTAAATTGTCACATAATAATGTCATGACATCTTCTTTGACATTGTATTCTGTTAACATTTATTTCATCCAAACCAATTGAGAACAACTGCTTCCTGCAACAATGTACTCAGCCTCAGCAGTGGACAAAGTCACACAATTTTGCTTCTTGCTGAACCAAAAGATGAGATTATTTCCCAGAAAGAAGCATCCTCCTGATGTACTCTTTCTATCATCAACACTTCCTGCCCAATCAGCATCACAAAAACGAGTTAAAGCAAAATTTGATCCATGGGAGTACAACATACCATAGTCAGTTGTCTCATTCACATATTTAAGAATCCTATTCACATGGTTGGCATGGATAACTTTAGGATCAGCTTGATATCTTGCACACACCCCTACAGTAAAGGAAATTTTTGGTATGCTAGTTGTGAGATAAAGAAGACTGCCTATCATGCTTCTGTAGAGACTTTGATCTACACTTACTCCCTTTTCATATTTAGTCAACTTCAGATGTGCGGGAGCAGGGAATCTTTTGTGGCTGGAATTATCCATCCAAAACTTCTTCACTATATTCTTGTCATACTTGCTTTTATATGAAATATGGAATCTTCCATTTGTTTAACTTGCAGACCAAGAAAATAGGTTAATTCACCAACAAGACTCATCTCAAATTCAGATTGCATTTGCTTGACAAAATGTTGAACCATCTCATTTGACATCCCACCAAATACAATATCATCAACATAAATTTGAGAAATCATAATATTCCCTTCTTCTTCTTTGACAAAGAGGGTTTTTTCTATGCCACCTTTCCTATATCCATTCTCTACAAGGAATTTTGTCAATCTCTCATACCAAGCTCTTGGAGCTTGCTTCAATCCATATAGAACTTTCTTCAGTTTATGAACATGTTTAGGAAAACTTGGATTAACAAATCCTTTTGGTTGTTGAACAAAAACTTCTTCATTCACATATCGATTCAAGAAGGCACTCTTTATATCCATTTGAAACAATTTAAATTTCAGAATGCATGCAACTCCCAACAGCAGTCTGATTGATTCAAGTCTGGCCACAGGAGAAAAAGTTTCATCAAAGTCCACTCCTTCAATTTGAGTGTATCCCTGTGCAAATAACCTTGCCTTATTTCTAGTGACCTCTCCTTTTTCATCATATTTATTCTTGTATACCCATTTAGTGCCAATCACATTTGTTCCTTCAGGTCTTGGAACCAGATCCCAAACTTCATTCCTACTGAATTGTTATAGCTCCTCTTGCACATCATTAATCCAAAAATCATCAGTTAGGGCCTCTTTGACATTCTTAGGCTCAATTTTTGATACAAAGAAAGAGTTTGAAATCCCTTCCCTTAATCTGGCTGTAACCCATTTATTTGGATCTCCTATGATAAGCTCCTTAGGATGATCTTTCTGAGTTCTAATTGAAGGTCTTTTATTGAGGTGGCTAGGCTGAGGATCTTCTTGAGTAGGATTAGAATCAATACTTGTGTTATTTGATTCAGTTGGACTATTAGGCATAGATGTTCTAACATCTTCTGAGACATCTTCTTCAACATTCCATCCTCTATCATCAATAGTAACATTTATTGAATCCATTATAACTTTGGTTCTGGAGTTAAAAACTCTTTATGCTCTGCTGTTTGTAGAGTAACCCAGGAGAACTCCTTCATCACTCTTGGGATCCATCTTCCTCCTTTGTTCACGACCAGCTAAGATGTAAAATTTACTTCCAAAAACATGGAAGTATTTAACAGTTGGTTTTCTTCCCCTCCATATTTCATACAAAGTAGATGAAGTGCGTTTCCTTAGAGTTACTCTGTTATGGATATAGCACGCAATATTCATTGCTTCAGCCCAAAAAAGGTAGAGTAGCTTCTTAGCATGAATCATGGCTATGGAAGATTGTTGGAGAGTTCTTTTCTTCCGTTCTACAATCCCATTCTATTAAGGAGAAATGGGAGAAGGGAATTCATGGCTGATTCCTTCAGAGGAGCAAAACTCAGCAAATTTGTTGTTCTCAAATTCCTTTCTATGATCACTTCTTATTCTTATAACACATCTATCATTTTCCCTTTGAAGTTTTTGAAAAAGATCTTTGAATACTTCAAAAGTTTCTAATTTTTATCCAATAAAGCTTATCCATGTTGTAATACGGTAGGATAACTGACTTTACTGGTTTTGCATTTTTTATTCACAAATATTGCGGTTAGCAAGAGTCGCCAGCGACTTTTATTTTATCCAACAAAGAAAAGGGTGAAAAGAACAGGAAAGACCTTTCGAGATTATTTTCTGACTAAGGGGGGTAGGTTATGGAAAGGGAAGGTGTTATCACCCTTTCCATCTGTAGTTACCTAAGGGATCTTAGATGTTAGCTCATTTGAAAATACCTTGTGTTTGTGTGTTCGAAAAAGTATTTTGAAAAGACGCCTTAGTGCGACGAACTTTGTAATGTTTCTCGTATTTTTGAGAACGTATACAAAGTGTTTTGAAAATGTTTTTGGAAAAAGTTTTGTGTATATGAAAAAGTGTTTATGAGCAAGCATCTAGGAACTATCTACTTTACTCGAAAGGGTTGTTCTTTTCCTCTTTTCCTTTAGATAGTGCTATCCTACTATTAGTGAGTAGGTAGCCCTATTATCGGATGTTTGAGGGACATTCGAAGGGTCATCATTACAGCCACAATGGCAATTGGGCAAGATACTTTAGTAACCAACCTAGGGTTTTAAGATCATATCGAGGCAACATCGAGAGGGTCATTTTTTAGATCTTTAAACCGGAGGGTAGCCACTAAAACCTCTCACATTTCCAGATTTGTGACTGTTTTAATCTGAAGACAACCGAAGTGGAGATACCCTAGAGATGCGCATGTGCAAGTGCGTTGTGTTTCAATTATTTATCTTGGTGTTAGGTTTACTATGTTTTTTTGTTTTAAATTCTTGCCATGAAATCCTATTACCATGCATATAAATAGTTCATATATGTACAGGAATTTAAAGTGCGGAAATTAAAAATGCGGAAATTAAAACCTAGTTATTACATGGCTTCGGGGAGGGGAGTTTACAAGTCCAAAATTGGGGAAATAAAAGGGCAGTAAATAAAGTCCTAATCTCAACTATTACATACCGGGAAGCAGATACAATAATAAGAAAGGATAATAATAACGCGAAAGTATTT
This sequence comes from Vicia faba, assembly GCA_948472305.1. Taxonomy (NCBI): domain Eukaryota; kingdom Viridiplantae; phylum Streptophyta; class Magnoliopsida; order Fabales; family Fabaceae; genus Vicia; species Vicia faba. The sequence goes on along the minus strand of OX451736.1, from coordinate 73,815,235 downwards.
AAACACACGCGAATCAAAGGGAACGTCTAAAACCCTAAAAATTCTAAGCAAAGAGGAAAATCGTTTTGTTGTTTGTTTTATTTTATTTGGGAAAATAATAAATCAAATTAAAACTAATTAATTAAAAAAAGAAAAGAAAATTATTAATTGAAATAATTCTAAAATAAACCTAATACTTTTGGCATTTTTTATTTATGAAAAGAATTGAAATTAATTAAATCTTAAGTCTACTAATTTTAAATTAAAGAAATACGTCAAAGTAATTAGCTGAATTAAATTATGAAAGTTAAATTAAATAAAAAAACCTAAATCTAAGTTTTATGTTTTTTCTGATTTTCGGATTAAATAAAATGATTTTTGAAAATAAGTAAATATAAATGAAATAAATAATAAACTAAAAGAATAAAAAAGAAAAAAAGATGGGTCTGAGTTCAAAGTGAAATTGGGGGTGTAACTTAGAATTTCGTTTGGCCCATGAATCAACAAGCCCAAGGTACCGTGCTTGATCCCATGCGGTTGGCCCTTTAGGGTCCACCATGAGTATTCAAATTTGGAGCGCTGGATCTAATGCTGCATAGATCCAATGGTGTTGACGATATATTACATGTACGCGTGCTAGCCCTTGTTACACTGGATCTGCAAATTAAATATGAAAAAAATGGAAAATTCAAGACCTGGGATCAAACCCAGGCCTTCTAACATCATACACGAACCCTTCACCATCAATCCAACTAACCATTCGTTTATACAAACAACAAAATAATAATATAATGCAATCAAGTGGAAAATGCTGAGTTGTCAAACGCACGCTTTAGTGGACCCCTGGGACTTTGAAATGGACGAATCATAACAGGCTATTTTGCCACGCCAGCTCCGGGGAGATCCAAACACCTTCCACGGTGGTTGACCACCGTCTTCTTCGGCATGCTCAAAAATGAAACCTGCAAAATAAGGAGATTCAAAGCCTGTAATTTTGTCTACCCCCCCCCCCCCCCTAAAACCTAGGCTGCGAGTTCAACCATGGCCTTAGTTTGGTCTAAAAATGCCTCTATCTCTGAAACTGAAGCTCACACGTTTTCAAACCCTAACAATGGGAAACTGTGATTTTGGCACTAAAAATCACATGAAGCACGTTAAAACATTCACAATGATCAATAATAATATGAATATGCAAAGGAAATCAATTTAAATCACGTATTTTACAGGTTTCGAATCAGAATTTTACCAAGGTCTGGTGACGCGTGGATCTGTGATTTTAGGGTGTTGTACGCCTTAGGAATGAGTGGGGTAGGTTCCTAGATATCTCAGGAATACGACTATGGTATTGGTTTGGATCCAAGGAAGCTGCAATGTCAGTTTTGAATTTGACAACTTTGTGGAATTTTTGCAATTTTGGTGTGCTTTTCTGAGGCAGTATGCGTGTATCCTTTCACTTCTGAATTGTTGTGTGTATGTAGCAAGCAATACTACTTTAACAAATAAAGCAAGAATCCCCTCCAATCATGGTGTTTCAATTTGCTTTTAAAACTTTCCAAAAAGAAGATTTTCTTTCCTTTTCATAGCCTTGCATGATTTTGGCATCTTTAACAGACTATCGTTTGCTGTATGGGCTTTAAAGAAGATAACTCATGCGCTTGGCCCATTCACTTTGTATTTTATTTAATTTATTTTTCATTTATTTGGATAAAACAAAAATAAATATGAATAAAATAATAAGAAAATTTAAGGCAAGGTGAGAGCGAGTTTAGAGGTCCTTCATAAGGTCATGAAGATGTTTGAAGCTCAAAATTTAGGCCATTGACCTAAAATTTCAAATTTGCATGCATTGCATTTCATGAATTTGACCGAAATTTCCCAACTTGTGAAAACCATAGATTGCTCAATTTTCACCTTTTTAAAATGATCTGGGACTTTTTGGAAATCCCAAGATGTCATCTATAATCTCTACTTTGACCATTTTTGCATTTGGAAAATTTATCTTGATGTAACTTGCCTTGACAAAAAATGCCTTTTTTGTTGACTTTCAAAAAGACATGTAATGTATTGGCTCATATATTTCCAATGATGCATTTATTTGACTTGAGAGCAAAAGAAAAGTTGTATGGAATTGAATTTTATTCAAAATCAGATTTTTTTGGGGAAAAATGGATGAAGCATGTGAAAGTTATGTCTGGTCAAAGTTCAATTGACTTTTCCTAAGAAACCCTAATTTTTCATTTTTGGATTCTTAATGATTTGAGAGCATTCCTTGGGGAATCATGATCAACCTTTGATAAAATGATGGATATCACTTCAAAATGTTTATGTTGACCAAAAATATTTAAGTTTGACTATATATTGGTCTCAGTTGACTTTTGACCTAGTATAGTTGATTTCCAAGCATTTGAGCAATTGACTGAGCAAGCTTTTAGTGCAGGGCATGAAACTTGGCATGGACATTCATGAGGACATTTTAGGGACCATGGAAAACACTTGAAGCCTTTTCAACCAAAAATTATTTTTGATAAGTGAAACCCTAATTGGAAGTCTATTGCTTAGAAGGAGAATTTGTCTGACCAATTCTTGGTCAAGCTTGAGCAATTGAGGACCTCAATGAGCATGTATTGAGTAAAATGGGAGGGAAAATTTTGGGTTACAACACATGTGTATATATAAAATTCATCTATAACAACATAAGCATACTTCTTACCACCAAGAATTTCAACCTGCATAGGTCCCATCAAGTCCATGTGAAGAAGTTCCAAAACTTTTAATGTAGTAAGATGTGGAATCTTCTGATGTGACATCTTAGTCTGCTTTCCAATTTGGCAGTCACCACATACCCTTCTTTCTTCTATCTTGCGCTTAGGAATCCCTCTCACTACTTCTTCAGAAATAATTTTCTTCATACCTTTCCGATACAAGTGCCTCAATTTTGTATGCCATAGTTTAACTTTATTCTCTTTGGCTAAAACACATGTTGAGGAGAAGTTTAACTCTTGAGGAACCCATAGATAAAAATTTTCTTTCGATCTGGTTCCTTTCATGATAACTTCATTCTTTTCATTGCTCACAAGACATTCTTCCTTGGAGAAGTTAACTTTGAATCCTTGATCACATAGTTGGCTTATACTTATCAGGTTAGCTGTTAAGCCTTTTACAAGTAACACATTATCAAGCTTAGGGACTCCTTAACAATCAAGCTCGCCAACACCTTTGATTTCACCTTTTGCTCCATCACCAAAATTCACATAACTGGTGGAATGAGATTTGACATCCACCAACATATTCTTGACACCTGTCATGTGTCTAGAAAAACCAATCTCAAAGTACCAGTCATCTTTGGTTGATAGTCTAAGAGAGGTGTGAGCAATGAAACTACCAACATTGAACTTGGGAACCCACTGTTTCTTGTTTTTCTATTTTGGGGAATCTTATCAGTTTTGGGAAGAGGAGTATTTTTAGGATACCCATACAACTTGAAACAGAAGGGCCTTATATGTCCAAGCCGTCCACAGTGATGGCATCTCCAGTGCTAGGGATTCTCTCTGGTGTGATTAAGATTTTTCTTCCCATGATATTTTCCATGATTTACTTTCTTCAGATGAGGTTTCCCAAGACGTCCTTTCTTATCATGATGTTTTCCCACATGTTGAGACATTTGATTCAACATCTTTGGTTTGGCTTGGCATGAGTGGAAACATATGAAGGCTCTTCTGAGTTAGGTTCCTTTTTCTTATTGAAACCTAAACCACTCTTGTCTCCTGTCACTCTTCATGTTTGGAGAATTTCATCTAGTGTGTCAGACCCATTATTCAGCATCTTGAGAGATTTGAACATTCTATCAAGATTTTAATTTAGAGAAGACGCTTCACTTTCCAACTCATAAATTCTTTTAAGATGCTCTTCCCTTTCCTCCTTCAGCTGAGTTATAAGGGCTTTTCGCTTCTCACCTTCAAGACATACTTCTGCACTTCTGAGACATAATTATTTGTATGAAGCAGATAACTCATCAAAGGTTAGTTACTAATCACTAGAATCTTCATCAGATACATATTTTCCTGTAAATGCTTTAACATATTTGGCAGATTCTTCAAGATCACTTTGAGTCCTCTTCAGACCAAGTAACAGATAGATTCTTCTTCTATTTCTTTAGATATGTAGGACATTCAACTCTAATGTGACCAAAGCCTTCACATTCATGACATTGTATTCCCTTCTCTTGAGAAGATTTTTCTTCATCAGTTTTTCTTCCCACCTCATTTGACTTATAGATGTCAGATGGGATGTTCTTGACATTTGATCTTTGGTTCCTGTCCATTCTTTTTATCACTTTCTTAAATTGTCTTCCAAGCATAGCTAAGGAATTTTTTATTCCTCCATCTGTATCCAGATCATAATCCTCTTCTTCATCTTCAGTATTAGATACAAAGGCTATGCTTTTGTTTTTCTTCTCAGATCTTTCATTTATGCTTAATTCAAATGTTAAAGACTTACAAATGTCAGATGGGATGTTCTTGACATTTGATCTTTGGTTCCTGTCCATTCTTTTTATCACTTTATTAAATTGTATTCCAAGCATACTAAGGCATTTTATATTCCTCCATCTGTATCCAGATCACAGTCCTCTTCTTCATCTTCAGTATTAAATACAAAGGAAATGCTTTTGTTTTTCTTCTCAGATCTTTCATTTATGCTTAATTCAAATGTTAAAAGGGATCCAACAAGTTCATCCACTTTCATTTTGTCAATGTCTTTATTTTCTTCTATAGTAGTTACTTTCATATCAAATCTCTTGGGAAGAGACCTGAGCATCTTTCTCACCAATTTGTCTTCAGGTATTTTCTCTCCTAAAGCACTGGAGGCATTAGAAATTTCAAGAATGTTCATATGGAATTCATTTATACTTTCATCATCTTTCATCCATAAATTCTCAAATTTTGTGGTGAGTGTTTTACCCCAATTTTTGCCCATAAGATTCCTATATCATCTCATACCATCACAATGCAATCAGATCACAAATTAGGGTTTGTGGTTTATCTTCTACTGTATCCTGTCTTAGGGTTTGCCTATGGAATCACCAAGAACCTTGAAGAGCCTTGAATTGTGTACTTTTTATATGTATGCTTTTAACTAACCTCAAAATATGGGAATTTTGTCCTTTGGAATATTATTGCAGGTCATGGCACAATTGCCTTCATCTCACCATCTCCTAGCACAGAGGATCAAAACTAGGGTTTGAAGTTTAATCAAGAGATATTTGGATTTTTGGGCAATTCTTGATCCCATACTTCTCTACATAGTCATGAGCATCTATCATTGGAAGTTTGATCATCAACTTTGGCTTGAAAGGGTTCAATTGATGAAAAGGGGTAAAATGCTCATTTTGTCAAAAGATAGTCAAAATCAGTTGTTGACCAAGTGAACTTTTGGTCAACCATCAATTCAATATCCCTGTTCTCATATTTCATGGTCAATAGTGCAAAAATATCAAGAGGATGTGTGAATTGGATTTAACTTATCAAGGAAGTTATTTGAAGTTTTGAAATTTTTCTAAGTATCCATAGTGCTGAATTTTGACTGGACACAACTTTCTCAATTTTTAATTGAAAATGTGAAAATTTTATATGCCTATAAAGAGGATGAAAAATTCACCAACTTTGTTGGAGTGTCCATAAGTCCAAAAAATGAAAGGAAAAAAAGTTATGAAGCTTGGAAGATTTTGACACTTAGTAAAATGTTGGTTAAAAATGCAAATATTTGACTTCTTCATGTTCATTTTTGAATGACCATTTGGACTCAAATCAAAAAGTTGACTACATGAAAGTTTTAGATTGAAGTTTTCTCTTCATTTTTCATTCAAGAATCATCTCAAATGGTTAAGTGTAGAGAAAGATATGATGATTAGGATTTTGAGCTGAAAACTGAATTTTTGCCCAGTACAAGGCAAGTCACGCGCTAGGCATTCATTTCATCAAACATATTGTGGGCGCGCATTCATCATCACATTTCTATGTGAAATATTAATTATTTTGAAAAATGTCCAACATCAAAGTTGAAGCCCTAAATGTGGGGAGCAACTTTGCTTCAGAAAGTTTCTCCAAATTCTTCCTACATTTTGAGATATAATTGTGAGAAGTAGGCACCATGCATGCTGAATTCTCTGCCCATTAAGCCATCACGCGCGCGCAGTCAGCCCAGCCAGGCCTTACATTTTATCAAACAGTTTGTAAGCACGTGTTCATGGCCAAACATCTCATTGATTCAAGCCTCATTTTGAAAAATTTTGAACATGAAAGTTGGAGTATGAAGTGTCCTCTCCATTTTTGATTCAAAGTTTGTGACGTTTCATGCACCATAGAGCGAGATATAAGGGAGTAAATAAGTGTTCATGGAATGACAAAATTTGCATGAAAATGCATGGAAAAATTTGGGCAACCCAAGACCAATTGCCAGCTCACACTCCAACACTTCTCACTTAATCCAAAAGCACGTGATTTGCATCCAAAAACAACATGAAAAATGCAACACCTCACTCACTCCCTCATTTTTCATTTTTCTCACTCTCTCTTTCCACACTCTATATAAAGCCATCAAATTCAACAAGCAAGGAGTTGGTTGGAAGATTGCAAGTCAGTAGCAAGCTATTCTCTCCCTCTCTCACACGAAATCCTCTCTCTCTCTCTCTCTCTCTCTCTCTCTCTTCAAATATCAAGCTTCCTCCATTGTTGTCAAAAGCTCACTTCCATAATTTTTCAAATTTCTTCACATCTCTCTGCATTTATTATCTCTGCAAATTCAAGAAAATTTCTCTCTATTATTAGCTCTTTATTTGAGCTCCAACATCATCAAACTCATTGCAAGGTAGTAGATCCAATTTCTCTCTCCTATTGCAACCTTGCATCGTTCTTTGAATCCATGAGTTTTTTTTTGAAAATCTAAGAGCATATTCACAATCCTTGCATTTTTCTGATCAATTTTCATTCTTGGATCGTTTAATTTGGTGGAGAATTGAAGGAGAAAATCAAGTTTCAAAACTGTTTGTTGAAATGTGTAAATAAATAAAAATGTTCATGTATCATTCTTCACGCGCGATTTTCTCAATCATCCATGCATCATTTCATGAATTTTTTGATTCTAGCATGTTCTACTAATTTCAATCTTGAACTTTGGTGTTGGAATTTTTGGATTTCATGAAGAAATGAGTGAGTTATGGTGATCTAAAAATGAGGTTTCAAAGCTGAAAAACGTGAACAACATGGTTGTTTGGTAGGGATGATGATGTGTCATGTTTTAATTAAACATGACTTCAGTTCTTTTTACAACGCATTTTTTCAAAAATTAGTGTAATAGCCTTTGAATATTAATACTTCTTTTGTTTTCTCAAATTTTATTTTAATATTTCCTTCACTTCAAAAATTATGAAAAAATTATTTTAGACTTCTTTTTCAATATATTTTCGTATTTTGATTTTTGTTTCATTTTTTTTATCATTTTTATGATAAAATAAAATCATGTGAATAATTAGGGTTTTAATATTTCTTTTAAATCTTGAATTTCGTTTTCCTATTTCTATTAAGTAAAAAAACTCATAAAAAATATTTTTGGACTCGTCTCTGAGTTTATTACTTGAAAATATTTTTTGTCCAATTTTATAAAAATTTTGGTTAAATTTTAAAAATCATTTGGACATAATATCTTTTATTTTCATTAATTTTGTTAGTTTGTGTAAATAAATTTCTATTTCTTTTTTTCCTTTTGAGATAAAATCCAAGAAAAATATGATTTCGGATCCTTAGAGTTTTCTTAACATTTAGGTTATTTTACATCAAATTTATTTCTCAACAAAAATTAAAATTGTAAGCATGAAAGTTGTTCCATTTTCCCTCACGATTCCAGAAATGTAAGTCACTTAAACTATAAATCAATGATGAGCAAGAATTTTATTGGCCCTAATCTGAACCCTGATTTTTTCAACAATTTCAAACTCAAAATTCTCTAAGCTCAGGCAATATAAATGAAAACTATAGACATGGTTAGCTTCTGGGAAATGATGTCTACATTTTATCTTTGAAAATGCAAGTCCAAAAATGCCTAAATGAAGAGATGAAAGTTCATAAAATTACCTCCAAAATTGGAAATCGTGAAATGAGTTTGAGCTTGTTTCAAGTGATGGTGATGATTAGGTTAACTTCCTCAAGTTCCCAGGAAGTTAATGCAACCTTTACTTGGAGCTGGAAGTGCTTGAGTCGTGCTAGAGAAGTCAAGATGCAAGCTCAATTTTTTGGTTATAGAGGTTGAGGAAAATGGTGTAACAGAACTTTGAAAGGTGTTGGGATTGTTTGTGTATGATGTTTAGAAGCTTTTGGAAGCAAAAGGCCAAAAAATGCACGAGTGGTTTTTGATTTTGGGATTTCTGGCCAGAATATGCAACAATGGAGGTTTGCTATGTGATTTTGGTTTTGGGAGTGTTTGAGGGCTTGAGCATGCCTATGTTAGGTTGAAATACGTGTATGTATTTATAGTAAAAAGGTTTTATATGCTACAACAAGCCAGAATTTGAATCCATGATTTATGACACTCTTGCTTGTTTTTGAAGCAAACATGAAGAACATGTTTCCAATGTTTATACCATGCTATTATAGAGTGGTTATAACTTTAAACATGGATGTTATGATTTGTAGATGTTGAGTATGTTCAGGAAAACAATTGAGAAGCTCAAGACAAGTTGACTTTGTCATTAAAGTCACTTTTGAAGAATGAATATGTTACTTTCTTCCAAAAATGGAATGATCAATTGGACAATGGCTCAAACACTTGCATTATAGCTCAATAAATTGTGTAAGTATTCAATTAAGGAGTGATATACAAGTTTTAGTCCTGAAAAGTGAAGATTATGCAGTATGGCTATGGATTTGGTTCATGTTCATCACAAAATCTTCCTTGTAAAATAAGTTAGAAACCCTAACTTCTTCTCTTCAATTCTCCTAGCTCAAGAATGATCTCAATGAGTTCTTGGATATTTTGGAAAGCTTGAAACATCCTATAAAACCTTTATGTTGGAAATTTTTGAATAATCAAATTGGAAATATGTCAAACTTGGCCAAGAAGTTAGGTCAAAAATCTGCCTAAACTAGGTCAAAATTTCACTAAGTGTTTTTGTTTCATGTACATGTCTTTATAAGTTTATAACTCAAAATACAAGAATTTATAGAGTTTGATTTATGAAGCAAATTTTTATATTTCATCAAGATTTACAACTTTCATGTTGGAAGTTTTCTTTTAATCCTTTTACGTCATGGTGAAAATTTGGCACAAAGTCATGAAAAAAAGTAAATTTTCCAACACTTAGAAAAATTTCTAAGTCTTAGAAATTTTGACTTTTCAAAGTGAATTTTGACTTTTTGATTTCTTGATGAAAAATATTCATATTTTGACATGTCTTGATGAAATATGATTTTTGAAACTTGATTTTGATCAAAAGGTCAAAGTTTGACTTTTTAGTGTACAATTGACTTTTTCATCAGTTGACAAAATCTCAATTATCAATCAATTGATCTTGAGAAGTGTTTTAAACCATGAAATCATGTCAAGATGATGAATTTTAATCCTTGATATTATGTCTCAAGCCAATAAGTCATGTATTTGCTTAAAAGTAAAAAATCAAGCCTTCTCAGTCAAAACCCTAATTCTGACCATTTTGCCCTTTTGGTGATCTGATCAAATTTCTTGAGGAATTGTAGTCAAATACTTGACCAAATGATTTATTTGATTTCAAAATGTTGATATGGATAAAAAATCATGAAGTTTGACTGTAAGTTTACCACGGTTGACTTTTTACCCAATACAGCTGATTTTAGGTCAATTGATCAATTGGTTGAGTAAACTTGAACTACAAGACTTGAAACTTGACATGAGCAATCTTGAGAACCCAAAATGATCCATGAAAGATATATGGGGTATAAAAAGTCCAATTTTCCTTGTACAAACTCAAACCCTAATTTGAGTCATCAGTGTTGAAGAAGTGTCTTGAGCTGACCAATCCTTGTGTAATCTTGAACCAATGGAAAATCTTGTGAGGAGAAATTTTGAGAAAATGAGAGGGAAAATTGTTCGGTACAACACTTAGGTTTTGAGATTCTCTTGTGTATTTGTAAGTCACCCTTATATCTTTTGATACTTGTGGTAGATGTAATATCCCCACTCATAAGCCTTTACGTAATGAGTTGAGTATTGTTCTTGGTTGAAGCTTTTAAGAAAAACCAAGTATTGTTCTTAATCAAGAGTATTGACTAAGTATTTTTGCATTTAAAGTTGAATCTTCTTGTTGAGTTGTTTTTTTTATATAGTCATTGGGATTGGGACTGTTTGATATCACCGAGGTGATTTAGGGAGTGGGATGGTGATTTCTCATATCTAGAAGGTTAGTGGGTAAAAGTTACACAGGGTAGGTATTAAGCGAGAAGTTATAAACTGGGACTATTTAGGCTTTGAATTAATACTACTGATAGTGGATTTTCTTCCTGGCTTGGTATCTCCCAAAGTAGGTGAGTTGCACCGAATTGGGTTAACAACTCTATGTGTTATTTATTATTCTGCAATTTAATTTCAGCATCACTTGCATCTTGATAAATTTGTTGAGGATGTCAAATCAGATGTTGTAACACCTGCCTCAGTATTATTCTGATGTGGGGATATCAATATTACCATGTGTTTCATGTACCAGAAAATTTTAATTGTTTGAAAAATGGTTTGAAGGTATATGTCATCAAGGAAGAATGTTGTGTCTTTAATGAGATGTAAGAAATTATTATGAGGCTTTAAAAACAATTGGTAGTTTTGTAATCCATAATTATTTAATTTCTTATAATGTTACTTGGTGTTTAGGGAAGATGGTGTCAAGATGTCACACTAGAAGGTGCAACATTAGACAGTTACAAAATCTCTACAACTTGTTCTATGTATCTGATTAGTTTAACGCAAGATGATTGTACTGGTGGATAGAGGGATATATGTTATTCTCTTTTTTTATCTATAGGAAATAAGAATATATTATTTGTGAAGTCTTCAAATGTTCTTATCTAGTCCTTGAATGATAACAAGGTATGTTTCTGAGTTACTCTGTTGAGAAAGGTACTTTTAGTGATGTTAACTTCAGGATCAAAATCAATGATGTGTTCATTGAGAAAGATACTGATGTTCAACCAAATGTTGGAACGTCACCAGAACAGTTTGTTACTCCAGAGATTGTGGAATATTCTAAAGGGTTACGAGGCACTGAATAAGAAAGCTCTCAAGAATGCATTTTAAGAGGGAGTTCTTTATTTGGAGTTTATTTTGATATGTAATCATCAATTGTTTTAGAGATGAAATATGCAATGATTGTGAATCTCAGAGTAAAAATCTATTGGCCAAGTCTGAAGAAGATTTTAATATTAGGTGATATTCTGTTCACTTGGATTAGAATTAATTGAATCCTGGTATATCTTTAAGATTGGGTACATTTCTAAAGGAAGATGAGTTTTAATTGGGTTGATTATTAAAAGTGTGCAATGTCAAATGGAATGTTATGACATTGTAGTGTGATATGATACTGCTTGCAGAACAAAGTAATTTTTTTTGTCATTATTATGTCAGGGGTCTTGCTACATGCTTATATTGACACTCCTAAGCTTGGTATGACTAAGGAGCTTTAGGAAGTATTTTCATCATAACTTAAGGTGCAAGTTACATTGAGAATATAAGGGGTATTTTTGGAATTTGATTATTGAAGAAGTATAGTTATGACTGCTTGGACGGTTGTGGAAACTATATAATTTCACCTATTGGTGTGTGCAATATAATAAGAATCATTTTTAATGGCATGGAAAATGTCCCTTCAAATATTGTAACATTTTCAAGTAGTTAAAGCTTGGAAAGAGAGAAAGCGGATCAAGAACGTGTGTCTCTCCTACTGTGAGTGGTTCAATGTTACTAAAAGAGACTTTATCTCCTACCAATAACAATTTCATTAACTAGATTGTCGTTACAAGTAAGGTTTCATTACAATTTAATTAACTCTTCCTTGTATTTAAAGACCTTAGAACCTCACCATTCTCACAAGCTGCGTTTCAACATGAGCAAATATTTCAAAATTGTTGATGCAAAGAAGGCTCTTCTGCTGTAAATCAAGAAGGAAGTGGATTATATTTCAAAGAAGGTAGTGTTCAACTCTGTAACAAACGTTGGAGCATCTACTGGAACATCTAGGACATGAAAAACACCTACAATCAAGGTGAAGTCCCTCAAGAAGAACCATGTGCATATACATGGTTCAGACTGAGAGGCCAATGAAGATTGGGTCAATTTCATTGACTCAGAAGATTATCTAGGATAGCTGTTATATGCTATCTATGTATAAAAAAACAAAAAAAAGTGTGTTTTTTTCTGTTTGTTTTTCTTCTGTTTATTGAGTCATTTTTTTCTTACTTTTTACCCTTAGATCGTGTCTCTTTGGGTGAGTCTGTTTTTCTTTTTTTATCAATTTAATACAATTGTTCTTGTATCAAGCATATGGTCTATTTCTTTCTTTCCTTGGTCTATTTGTTTTGAGTCAGTTTTGAGTCTTCCTTTGTTTTTCTTAAATCAATTCTTTCTTCTATTGATTCTTTTTGTGTCATTTTTTTTAAACATTGTTTTTGTCAATTTTTGGCTAAAAAGGGGTAGAAAATTGTCATTGAGTCTAGTCAAGTGTTGTTTGCTTTATGCAACACTTAGGGGGAGCATGATTGTCTGTCATGTGTGTCTTGAGACTAACTTGTTTCTTTTTCTGCTACTTCTGTTAGAATTGTCTGCAGGTTGTCCTATAAGATATTATAACATCCTTTCTAGTCTAGTCTATTGTGTCTTGTGTTCTGAGTTATCAACATTGTTGTATCTTGTGCTCTAAGTTATGTGTGTTGCTTTTACTGCATGTGCTTCTACTGTGTTATGTTCTTGAGGGAGAGATTTATCTCTCTGTGACAAGAACTGATTCCTCATGTACAAAGTTTACATGTTTAACATGTAGCTTGTGTTTGCGTAACTGTTGTATCTTTGATACATGTTTTGTGCAGTTTGGTTTATGGTATTATTCCTCTGTGGTCTTATTACTTTGTGGTTTTATTCCTCTCTCCATGTTAATTGGACTTTTGGTTGTTTTAGCCAAAATTTGTCAAAGGGGGAGATTGTTAGTTCCATGGTTTTATGATTGACATAATTTTGCTAAAACATGGTTCTACACTGATGTTGATCAAGATGTTATGACATTTTTATCAAAATTTTTTTTGTTGTTATGAGTTTTTCAATCAAATGTTGAAGCAGATGTCATGACATCTTGGTATAATACAGTTGGCGTTGTTGTTTTAAAGCTTGACAAATTTGATTTGATTATGTAATATTTCTTTTAGATATCTCTCAACAAATTTTGCTGGTCAAGAAGATTTAATCTGGAATAAGATTTGTATCTCCAGCTGTACATTAGTTACTAAATTGGGCCTTGACACAATTTAGGAAACTTTTTATTGTTGTACCAAGATTTAAGGAGATTTTACTGCATAATTGGTGCATCACCCACCTTATGGATCAAGAAACTTTTGGACATAGAATTCGAAGTCCATGGACTGCAGAGGTGTATTTAAAGGAGAAAACCTAAACTTAATGTATCAATTCTTTCAAGCAAGTTTTTCATAATTTGTAAATTAGGGGAAGCTTAGAGTCTTAGGTTTTGAGAGACTCTTGTGTAGTGTTATCTCTGAAATTATGATTGACATACATTTTGGTAAAACCAACTTGGCAGCAACATGTTAAATAAGATGTTCCAACTTGCAGTTTTCAACATGTTGAATGGATATCCCAACCAGGAGGATAGGACATCGCGTATGCAGCAACTGACAATTATGTTTCCACTGTTATGTTAGTTATTGAGTATTTAGGGAATATTTAGTTAGCTTATGTGGCGTCCAAGATTGACAAATCAAAGATTCAATGTCTGTTTTCAATGATATACAAAGTTTCTAAATATGGAGACATTTTAGAAAACTAATGATTGAAGACCTATTTTCTTGGAGAATAATTTTCATACTTTATGCAGCCTCACTACTGCGATTTAGAAGCCCAACCCAGTCCAGAATAATGTTATAAATAGACTGGTATATACCTAGTTTTTGGTGGAACTTACACGTGGGTTTTGTTAGGGTTTTTAGAATCCTTATTGTTGGGTTGTAAGTTATGTCCTATGTTCATAAGCTTTTAAGCATTGAACATTTGTGTGTCAGATGCTCATAAGCATTGAGTATTTGTATGTCAGCTCTTAGAAGCGTTTAAGCATTAAGGATTGTGTGTCTTGGAAGAGTGGCTTCCTATTTTTTATTCTCTACTGTGTTTAGAGTTGCTTCAATCGCTGAGCGTGATTGAAAAGGGATTTGAGGAGGGCCTCATACATAGGTTTGTCTTAGGTAGAAGTTAAGCAAAGGGTAGTGATTAAGTGTGTAGATTGTAAACGGGTGTGTTTGATGTGTGGTCTACAAATTGATACTATCTAGATAATTTCGTCCCTAGCTTGGTAGCCCCTCGAGTAGGCTTTGTTATCACCGAACTGGGTAAACATATATATATATATATATATATATATATATATATATATATATATATATATATATATATATATATATATATATATATATATATATATATATATATATATATATATATATATATATATATATATATATATATATATATATATATATATATATATGTGTGTGTGTGTGTGTGTGTGTGTGTGTGTGTATGTGTGTGTGTGTGTGTGTTATTTACCTTTAGCATTGTTTATTTTGTTTATACATCTTGTTGTTGCGTGTTGAAGTCAGATTCGGTGTCTTAACATATCTTAGGACATCTAGGATCTAAAAGCCAAAATTTTATTTGGTATAAGAGCAGGCATCCTGCTCCGACTCTGGGTGAGATTCAGGGAAGTTACTTTCTGGTTCAATGGACAAGGATGTTAGAACTGTTGTTAAAATACTAATTTTGGATAGTACCAACTATGGCAGTTGGAAACCCCGTATGGATACCTTCATAAAATGCTTGGGTGACAAGGCTTGGAGAAATGTTAATCCATCAAATATTTTGGATGCAGAAGGGAAGGTCACTGATGTGTTGAATCCTAAAGAAGATTGGGATGATAATGATGAGTTATCAACTCAAGGAAACTCCAAAGTATTGAATGCTATATTCAATGGATTTGATAAAAATGTCTTCAAGATGATAAAGAATTATAAGCATGCTTAAGTTGCTTGGGAAACCTTAAAGAAGGTTCACGAAGTAAGTTCTAAGGTAAAGATGGAAAAACTTCAACTTCTGTCTTCAAAATTTGAGAATTTGAAGTTGAACAAGGATGAAAGTATTCAGGACTTTCACATGACTGTTTTAGATATTGCAAATGACTCAGAAGACTCGGGAGAGAAGATATTTAAAGATAAGTTGATTAGGAAGATGCTCAGATCTCTTCTGAGGAAGTTTTACATGAAAGTCATTGCCATGGAAGAATCCCATGATATAAGCACTATGATTGTTGATGAACTGGTAGGCTCTCTTAAAACCTTTGAATCTGCTATCAATGAACGGTCTGAAAAAAGAAGAGTATAACCTTTACTTCTAGTGTTGAAGACTCAGAGGTTAGTGGTGAGTTGGGCTTAGAAGGAGTATATGAGGATCTTGTGTTACTGGGAAGATAGTTCAACAAAGTCCTGAGAAAGTCCAAGACAAATTCCAAGGACATGTCATTCAACATCAATAAAAATCAGGACCATGGAGGAAAGTCCAGGATTGAAGAAAAGACAAATAAGGGAAAAGGAGCTTGGTGTTATGAATGTAAGGTATTTGGACACATAAAATTTAAATGTGCCATTGTTGGCTGAAGATTTTGATGATATTATTAGAAGTAAAGTAAATTGGACGTTTCGATTGAAATGAAACAAAATGTCATGTTTCGAAATGGTAGAAGCAGTGCTTCGAATGGGCATATCAAGGCTTGGAGCTTCGAGTGACAGTTATGAAAATATATCCAAAGAAGTCTCGAAATGATAACAAGGCTGTGTCTAAGAAATGCGATCGAAGCGAAGAAGTTCCAAAACATTCGAAATTCAAATACAAGCGGGATGTTTGAAATTTTAAATATATGCGCTGGAGCATTCGAAGACGCGTGGAAGCAAGAGAGAGGCATTGCTCTGCATGTTCTGAACGTGGCAGAATCTTATAGAAAGACCGTTATGGTCGAAGTAGTATAAATAGAAGTCTTAGCATTAGGATTTCGTGTGTCATATCTATTGTACAAAAAAACTCAGTAAACATTCAAATTACCATATGGCTAGGGAAACGAATGCCAGAGCAATGTACGTATGATAACACCACATGTTTATGATTAATGAAAACTCTTTATCATCTCCAGTACTTTCCTTTATCCTTATGTCAATACCATTTACAAGTTTTTGCATTTAAAGTGTTTTCCTTCGAAATCTTTTCACTGATGCCTTACATTTAAATGTTTTCTTTCCATCTCAAATACTTTACATTTCAGAAACTGTTACACATTTCATGCCTTTATCTTCAAGTTTTTATCATTCGAACACCTTTTTCACTTAAAGCCATTTTACAGTTTTCTTGCATTAAACGCTTTCTTCATATTTCGAATCTTTTACATTAACCGTTTTTATGATTCGAAGTCATTTACTTGTCTTTTATGCAGTTTTTACATGTCTTTACAATTGACCTTTATTCATGCAATTTAGTTTTGCGCACATTTATTTGATCACACCTTTAGGTCTTTAAGAGAGAAATCGAAATAAGTTAAACACCTACACAACATTCTAAATACCAACCATGAATACCAGTTCAATCATGAGAGTTACCCTAATGACCAACACGTCCTAGGATCAATCTAGTCGATCCTGCGAGTTACCAGAGAAATTGAATAACAGTCAGTAAGTTTATTCGATAGTTTGGAGGACTAGCGGTTGTTTACCAGAAATCACTGTAAACAAATTGGCACACCCGGTGGGACCCATCGTTTGACATTACGGAATTTAGAACAGAAATAAAGATTGTTGAGACGTAACCATTATAAAAATACCCTCTGAATGATAAGTTTGTTGTTTTATGAACCTAAGAAGTGGTAAAATAACCAACAGCAACCAACCCTTATCCAGAAGAAAACGTTTGAATAAGATGTCTAATTCTGACAATCAACAAGGGGAACAAAATGCCCCACATACAACAGGCACTAATGTGTCCGCTTCGATGGGAACGTCTAATGTGATCCCTTCGAATGCACAGTCTGTTGCATCTTCTACCAGTAATATAGCCACCAATGGAGTAAGTGGCATATCAACTAATAGTTCGATCTTAGGAAATACTGGAACCATTGGTTATCCTGGGGGATTCGTTCCACCATCAGGGACACAAACCCATTTCGCCACCCCACTAACTAGACCACCCGGTTTCGATGGTAATAGAACCAGAAATTCCTCTTATGGAATGCCAACGTCTTTTATGGCAGGTTTACACAATTCCACATCGAATTCATCACCACAATTAGGGTCTGGGTCTGGGGCGAATCAGTTTATGACAAATAACCAAGGGTCAGTGGGTTATAGCGCAATGCCTATTTTAACCACAGAAAACCAGTTGGCTTTTAGGCAATTGATGGATGACAGTAACCATAATATGATAGGGGTATTAGCAGAAACTATGCAGGAAATATTTACCCCAATAGTACAAAATGTGACTGTGACAAACAGAGAAAACGCAGATAACATGAGTCGAATAGCAGATTTCTTTGCTCCCCCAGAGAGGCGTAGGCAGAATCAGGCGGGAGTTCGAGCAAACATGCCTATTATGGAACAAGTTGCTAACGACCCAACCTATAGACCACCTAGAGAAGAAGTTAACTTGGGGGCAAGGGCACAAAGGCTAGAAGCCCCAATGATCCCAGGCCCACAGAGAGAAATTATGGAACCAGGGGCAAGGGTCGAAAGGCTGGAAGTCCCAGAGTTTCGAGAAGAACAACCTAGGGGGGTTGTCATGGTGGGTCGAAATCAAGATGCTGATGCAGTCGTTCATAGAATTCGAAACGATAACATCTTAGCAGAAAACAATTTAACCACCATGATAGAGAGAGTCATGGCCCAGAATGGCCTCAACACAGGAATTAGAAGTCCAAATTATGCTTCTCCTATATTAGATTACATAATGCATACTGATTTACCAAGGGGATATAAATTCCCTAAGTTTACAAAGTTCGCTGGGGATACCAATGAGTCAACAGTCGAACATATAGCCAGATATCTAACCGAAGCGGGAGATATAGCCAATAATGAAGACCTCAGGATCAAATATTTCCCAAGTTCCCTGACTAAAAACGCCTTCACATGGTTCACCACTTTGCCTCCTGGGTCCATTGATACTTGGGCTCTTTTGGAGAGATTATTCCATGAACAGTTTTACATGGGACAGTCAAAAATAAGCTTGAAGGAATTAGCCAGTGTCAAGAGAAAGTTCACTGAACCCATAGATGATTATCTGAATAGATTCAGGCTTTTGAAATCCAGGTGTTACACAGTGGTGCCTGAACATGAGTTAGTCGAAATGACCACTGGAGGCTTGGATTACTCTATTCGAAAGAAACTAGACACTCAACATTTGAGGGACATGGCTCAGTTAGCCGACAGGGTTCGACAGGTCGAAAGGCTAAAGGCCGAAAAGGCCAGAGTATTTAAAAATAACAAGAAGGAAAGGATCTCCTATGTTGGAACTGAGGAAGCAGAAGATTATCCTGAATTCGAATTCGAAGAGGTCGAAATCGACCTCGCTGAATTAAAACAGGCACCACCTTACTCCTGCAAATTATTAGTTCCCACAAAAGGGAAAGAGATTGTTGAAAATGAGAAAAGTGACAAATTCCCAAAGAAGGTTTATACCTTCGATGTCACTAAATGTGACGAGATTTTTGATTTACTTGTCAAAGATGGCCAACTCATTGTGCCATCAAATGTCAAAATACCTCCTTTAGATCAAAGAAAGAAAAGAGGATTTTGCAAATATCATAGTTTCCTAGGCCACAAAACCTCAGTGTTTTCTTTTCAGGGACCTAATTCAGAATGCAATTAAAGACGGCAGACTGAAGTTTGCTGATAAAGCAAAAATGAAAGTGGACGAAGATCCCTTGGACGTCGTAGACACCAATTACTCCGAGCCTGCATGCATTAGAGAGATTAACATGGTGGAAGCTGACCAAAGTGATGCCCCAATAGGAGAGAAGGGTACTGAAAACGAAAGCTGGGTGATAGTCGAAGTCGATAAGGAGGTCACTGAAGACGTCCAGAAGCAACCAGATACTTCGATTGAAGCAGCACCTTTAGCTGTTGCAAAAGAAATCCAGGCTACTGAAGGCCAGGAAAATCAAAACCAAGAGTTGACACATGTCACTGAAGGCCTGAGGCTGGAATTGGAAAAAATCCAAATCACGAAGCCAACTTCCCCTCAGAAAGAAATATGGGACACTTTAGGGGAACCCAGTGGAAAATTTGACTATTTGGTCAAATATTCTGCCCCAGAGAGTTCAAGAGTCCACATTGAAGATATAAAACCCAAAGGATGGGGAGATGATGAAGCTAAGGGGGAGGATGTTGAGGTAAACATGGTGGATATGGAGAGACCTCGCTCTGAGATGGAGGAGGTAGAAAGATACTTAGAAAAAGAGAAGTATAAAATGGAGGATAATCATGCGGGAGATGCTAGTATCAAGGATTACCTCATAACGTGCCACAAGGGAGATACACGAATGATATTATGCCCTAGGTGCAGCATCCTCTGCAATCAGAGAATCACTGCGAACTTCGAGAGGGTACAGAGGGCTTGAACTGGCAACAATTGGCGCCAGGATAACCAGCTATTCAGGTGTTATCCCAAGGCTAGAGAAAGTTTGCTGGAATTTGTGTTTCGCTGCTACAAAGGGGCAACCAAGTGCTTGATATGCCCAAGGTGTTCTGCTGTGTATGATCAAAGCATGGCCAGAGCCTTCGAAACAATTCCCTTCGCACCTTGCTGGAACCATTAAGAAACTGTTCAGATGGGCCCACGTTTCGATAGCCAATACAAACAACGAAGGCCTGATAGTCCTCATCCCAAGGGTGCTCGAAGAGTGACGTTCAAACTCCCTGCTGAAGTGCCAACCGACAGATGGTTGCAAGTCAGAAATGACAAAGGCAAAGACAGATGGAGAAACACCGAACGAAACGCATGCCATGTTATGACATACAGAAGGCAATTCAACATAGCAAAGAGGGAAGAGGTAAGATTAGAGAACTACAAAGGAAGGAACCCCATGTCGAGATCCCAGTGGCGAAGGCAACAGAGGATTCGAAAGGCTGAGAGGGAAGCTGTGGCAAATAAAGGGGTAACTTCAACAAAGAACCAAGGTGAATCTAGCACCAACAAACCCACACCAAAAAATCAAACTGAAGACAAACCCCCAGTTAATAGGAGGTTTTTCTCTGAAGTACAACTAGATGAACCAAAGGAATACACTCCAGGCCCAGAAGAAGACGAAGATATGATAACGGATAACTTCGAATCAGAGGGGGAGTCTTCGTTCAACTTAAACTGCAACGTGGTATCTGTGCTTCCCTGTGAATTTGGACAAGAAACTGAGATTGATGAATATGAGGAAGAAGATACCATAGACTTGATGAAGCATAGACCTGTGTGCTACTATGTGATGGACAATGGGGCTGTCGAGGAGCAAAATGCGTTCTTCGAATGTCCAGAACCAGCTATGAAGAACCATCTTAAGCCACTATTTATTCGGGCAAAAGTTGGTGCCCATGGCGTGAATAAGGTTCTAGTGGATGGGGGTGCTGCAGTCAATTTGATACCCCACTTCATGCTGAAAAGATTAGAAATACGCGAAGGAGACATCAAGCCCCACAATATGGTTCTATCCAATTATGAAGGGAAAGTGGGCAAAACACTGGGGGTGGTTCAGTTGGACTTGACAATAGGCTCAAGATGTAGGCCCACCATGTTCATGGTGATCGAAGCCAAGGCCAACTACAACTTGTTGCTGGGAAGGGAGTGGATCCATGGCGTAGGGGCAGTTCCTTCGTCAATGCATCAGCGTTTGGTTCTATGGAGAGAAGATGGGATCATGGAAAACATTGAAGCGGACCAGAGTTACTTCATGTCAACAGTCAATTTAGTTAACAAGAGGAATTATGACAAACATCTGGCAAAGATTGCTCCGTGTGTTCCAAATGATGAAATCAACGAAACCAGAAACGCCCACTACTACATGACCCTTCGCCATGATGGCCTATACTGGGATAGAAGAATAATCAGTGACGACGAGGGAGTCGAAAGTACTATACAAAGACGGCCAGCAGGCTGGGACTTCGACAACCTTATCCATGACTGAGTACTCCTTTTTTGAAAGGATTTCGGCCTATATGGCTGAGAACGAATCAAAGGCGGCCTTAGAGGCTGAAATAAATAAATTAGCTGTAAAGATGAACGAAATAAATGGGGATGGCTAGAAATGCTCACCCTTTAAAGAACTTGAGATATATCAAAGGCTGGACGCCATCTATGATAAAGAACCCTTAGGCTTCGAAAGGGACCCCATAGACTCAGGTGCCAAAATGTTGGCGCAGGATCCACTCGAAGAAGTCAACTTAGGGGATGAAAACACGAAAATAATAACCTACATAAGTGAAAAACTTAGCCCAGGCCTCAAGCAGGAAGTGATCAAGGTCCTCAAGAAAAATAAAGATTGCTTCGCATGGGATTATGACGAAATGCCTGGTTTAAAGAGGGAGTTAGTCGAACATAGACTGCCAATCAAAGATGGCAAGAAGCCCATCAAACAAACTCCTAGAAGATTCGCACCAGCGGTTCTCACAAAGATTAAAGTTGAGATCGAAAGGTTGCTGCATTGCAGATTCATCAGAACCACAAGGTATGTCGAATGGTTAGCAAATATAGTACCTGTTATTAAGAAAAATGGTTCTTTAAGAATTTGCATAGATTTTAGGGATTTAAACACTGTAACCCCTAAGGACGAGTACTCCATGCCTGTGGCAGAAATGCTAGTAGACTCTGCTGCAGGGTTCGAATACTTGAGTATGTTAGATGGATACTCTGGGTATAATCAGATTTTTATTGCTGAAGAAGATGTTGCCAAGACAGCATTTCGTTGCCCAGGAGCCTTAGGCACTTACGAATGGGTGGTGATGCCTTTTGGTTTAAAGAACGCGGGGGCAACTTATCAAAGGGCAATGAATTTGATTTTTCATGATTTCATTGAAACCTTTATGCAGGTGTATATTGATGATATAGTCATCAAATCTATATCTGCAGAAACACATTTGCATCATTTGAGCCAATCATTCGAACGAAGTAGAAAACATGGCTTAAAGATGAATCCCCTTAAATGTGCATTTTTTGTGCAGGCTGGAGATTTCCTTGGTTTTGTGGTTCACAAGAAAGGGATTGAGATCAACCAGAACAAAACCAAAGCCATAATGGAGACGAAAGCACCTACGTCAAAAAGGGAGCTGCAATCTCTGCTAGGGAAGATTAACTTCCTCAGAAGGTTCATTTCGAATCTGAGTGGAAGAACCCAAGCTTTCTCTCCGTTGCTTCGTCTAAAGCAAGGCCAAGCCTTCTAATGGAACGAAGCCCATCAGGAGGCATTTGACAGGATAAAAAGATACCTCTCTCAGCCTCCTATCTTGTCTCCACCTTCATGGGGAAAGCCCATGAGATTGTACATATCTGCCTCTGAAGTTAGTATAGGTAGTATGTTAGCACAAGAAGATAGCAATGGTATCGAAAGAGCCATATACTATTTAAGTAGAGTATTGAATGATGCAGAGACCAGATATAGCAATTTAGAAAAGCTATGTCTCTGTTTGTATTTCTCTTGTATGAAACTCAAGTATTATATAAAGTCTGTTGATGTTTATGTTTCATCTCATTTCGATGTCATTAAATACATGCTTTCAAAACCAATAATGCATAGCAGAGTTGGTAAATGGGCTTTAGCCTTAACAGAATATTCCTTGACTTTCATGCCTTTAAAAGCTGTGAAAGGCCAAGTGATTTCTGATTTCATTGTGGACCATTCATTGGTTGAGCAGACTGTCATGAGTTACGTCGAAATGCAACCATGGAAATTATACTTTGATGGTTCAACCCACTGGAATGGAAGTGGTGTTGGAGTCCTTCTAATTTCTCCTGAAGGAATTCCAACAAAATTCAAGTATAAACTAGATGGTCCTCGTTGCTCGAACAACGAAGCTGAGTATGAAGCGCTCATTGTTGGACTTGAAGCTTTGTTGGAATTGGGGGCAACTAGAGTCGAAATTAAAGGAGACTCAGAATTAGTGGTCAAGCAAATAACAAAGGAGTATAAATGCATAAAGGAAAACCTGATGATATACTTTGTCATAGTCAACAGGCTACTTAGGAAATTTGAATACATGGATATTCAACAGGCTTTGGTTTCTTTTGAAGATATTTGAACATTTCTTTGCAAGTGAACCACCAAGGGTATGGAGGAAACCAAGCCAGAGCCAGTTCTGAGGTAGGTAATCTGGGAAATTTAGGTGGATGCATTTCGAATGCCAACCTATACCTATCCTCAGGTGACAACCCTGAAGGAAGTTTTAACTTAGAAACTTTTTCTTTGAATTTTTCCTTCAGGGTCTCAGTCGCTTGATGCACAGTGGATTCCAAGTGTGTGGGATCATAAGTAGTTTCGAAATAATTTTGAAAAGCTTTAATCTCTTTGGCATGAGTGAACATACCTTTCTTGCATGGTACCTGCACATCGAATGCATCAGTTAGTTTCTGCTGAATAGTAAGAGTATCGAACATATAAGTCTGATAGAACTTTGTCCACCATTCCAGAAACCCCTTTGCTGTAAGGTGTGTGGGTTCGAAAGTTATTAGTTCAAACTGAGCGAAGCCTTGGTATTGTTCCTGCTGTAGTTTGGCTTCTCGTGCTTTGAAGGTTCGCCCAGAGGTGATGGCACTTTCCGTTTGAAATAGGGGTTCAGGAATTAGTTGGCACAAGCCAAACTGTCTCGAAACAAAGTTGGGCTGATAAGCGAAAAGGAAAATCTGATTCTTAGCAGGAGTTATTCTTGAAGAGATTAGTCTGGGTAGCAAAAAGGCTCTCCATACATCTTGAATCTCTTTGCTTTTGACAGCTTCTGAGAGAGCCATGGTGAACCATGAAGGTCCATGAGCCCTTGAAGAAAAAGGCGCCATGGTCTCTTCGAACTTATGCCTCTTGGAGAATATCATGATATATTTTGAGAATAGGACTTTGAAGTCATCCTTATCATCGTTTGGGGTTAGTCTTCGCAGCCTAGTGCCTTCGATGATTTTATCCGTTATTTCAGGGTCTTGTTCAGCAATAGTGTTGGCAGTTGATAATGAAGAATCGAACATGGCATTTAGCCATAACTAAAGCAACCAGAAAGGGCCATCTAGCAGGATATTCTTGGAGGTGTGAGATTTTAGACTCGAAACAACTGACCTTAGGCTTTCATAAAGATCAACTAATAGCAGTTCGCTTAAGCACACCCTCCGATTCTCATGCAAATCTCTAGCTAGAGGAATAAACCTACTGGCTACCTGTAGGGATCTGCTGCAAAAGACATACCTTGACAGCCATAAGGTAAGGAAAGCAATGTGTTCTACATCCGACACACTGTCTCCTTCAGTGTGATGGTGGCTGATAAACTTTGAAAAGCTTGCTAGTTTGACTTCGAAGTCGATAATACTCGAATGCTCTTCGTTGTCAGGGATATATGTTTCTCCTATTGGTGATAGCCCAGTAATGGCCTCTATGTCAAAAAAGGTAGGGGTAATCATTCCACCAGGGAGATGGAAAGTATTATAGGTACTGTCCCAGAAATATAGGGACGCGAATAGCAATGGGTGGCTATAAGTAAAACCTGGCTTCGACAGCTTAATCAAGTTGTAGATACCTAATTCTTCCCATTGCTGGGATTTCTTAGCTTCTACCTTAGTGAACCAGTTATGATAAGCAGTGTCGGAGGTGGGGCAAGATCGAAACGGTTTGAAGTTACTCTTTACATAGTCTAGTACAAAAGGGTCCTTAGGAGGAACAATTGGATTTTCCACGGTGTTTGAACCAGAAGACTCTATTGCCTTAGGGGCGTCCATTTTATTAAACAGAGGTTTGAAATTATAGCAAACTGGGAAAATTTTTCTGGTGTCTTTTAAAATTTCAAAAACTGTAAGAGGGCCCATTAAAGCTAACCTCTTGCCAGCAGCAGTAGTAGGAATAAGTACCTGGGATGCACAAAGCATTTCTTTCTCTTTTGAGATCATCTGGGGAACAAGAACAGATTGACCTTGGTAGGTGACAACCTTGCTTTCCATTGTGGTTCCTGCGGTCTTTCCTTTCTTTTTGGAAACCTTTTTTAGTTGAGATGAAGTTGAAGAAGACATTGTTGGAAGAATGTTGAAAGCTTAGGGTTTCGGTGAGAAAAGAAGGAGAAAAGATTCAGAATGTAGGAAGAAAAGAAAAGACTAAGTTGATGGGTTTTTATAATGTGGAAGTTTAAGCATCCACTGAGTAAGGTTGTGATACGTGGTAATCATGGGTTGGTTTGATGAAGAGGTGGCGTAAAAGTTAACATTGGTAATAGGCGTGATTAAAGATAATCATTGTTTTGTAACTGCACCATACTGTGAAATGGTTCAAGGCGGTTAAGGAATCAGAAAAGCGTTATGATTGACGTGACTGGAGTCATATGCAATAAATGTTACGATGATTCGAAGGTCGCATCAAAATCTTGTGTATATGTTTAAAATAAGTATTTCTCAAAGGAATCGAAATACATATTTTAAAGGGGCATTTTGTTGGCTGAAGATTTTGATGATATTATTAGAAGCAAAGTAAATTGGACATTTCGATTGAAATGAAACAAAACGTCATGTTTCGAAATGGTAGAAGCAGTGCTTCGAATGGGCATATCAAAGCTTGGAGCTTCGAGTGACAGTTATGAGAATATATCCAAAGAAGTCTCGAAATGATAACAAGGTTGTGTCTAAGAAATGCGTTCGAAGCGAAGAAGTGCCAAAACATTTGAAATTCAAATACAAGCGGGATGTTCGAAATTTGAAATATATGCGCTGGAGCATTCGAAGACGCGTGGAAGCAAGAGAGAGGCATTGCTCTGCATGTTCTGAACGTGGCAGAATCTTATAGCAAGACCGTTATGGTCGAAGTAGTATAAATAGAAGTCTTAGCATTAGGATTTCGTGTGTCATATCTATTGTAAAAAAAAACTCAGTAAACATTCAAATTACCACATGGCTAGGGAAACGAATGCAAGAGCAATGTACGTATGATAACACCACATGTTTATGATTTAATGAAAACTCTTTATCATCTCCAGTACTTTCCTTTATCCTTATGTCAATACCATTTACAAGTTTTTGCATTTAAAGTGTTTTCCTTCGAAATCTTTTCACTGATGCCTTACATTTAAATGTTTTCTTTCCATCTCAAATACTTTACATTTCAGAAACTGTTACACATTTCATGCCTTTATCTTCAAGTTTTTGTCATTCGAACACCTTTTTCACTTAAAGCCATTTTACAGTTTTCTTGCATTAAACGCTTTCTTCATATTTTGAATCTTTTACATTAACCGTTTTTATGATTCGAAGTCATTTACTTGTCTTTTATGCAGTTTTTACATGTCTATACAATTGACCTTTATTCATGCAATTTAGTTTTGCGCACATTTATTTGATCACACCTTTAGGTCTTTAAGAGAGAAATCGAAATAAGTTAAACACCTACACAACATTCTAAATACCAACCATGAATACCAGTTCGATCATGAGAGTTACCCTAATGACCAACACGTCCTAGGATCAATCTAGTCGATCCTGCGAGTTACCAGAGAAATTGAATAACAGTCAGTAAGTTTATTCGATAGTTTGGAGGACTAGCGGTTGTTTACCAGAAATCACTGTAAACAGCCATGTATTTCAAGAAGCATAAGAAAGGTCCATATGTATCATGGTCAGAGGAAGACTCGAAAAGCGATCACGAAGAGGAATCTGTCAAACAAGTGAATGCCTTGACTGAAGTTTATGATTTTGATGAAGAATCATATGATGAAGAACTTACTTTTGAGGAACTCGCTGCTTCATACATGAAGTTATGTATCAGAAGTGAAGAAGTATGTCAACAAGGTGAAGAGAAAAAGAGAGTCATTGCTCAACTACATGTTTAGAAAGTAAAACATTTATCCATTATTTTTGATCTGAAGGAGGAAGTTGTATTGATAAATTCTAAACTAGACAATATGACTAAATCTGTAAGAATGTTAAATAATGGATCATATGCTTTGGATGAGATTCTTGAAGCTGGGAGGAATATTGGAAATGTTAGAGGTATTGGTTATAATAATCAAAGTGTGAAGAACAAAGAATTAAAGGCTGAAGTAAAGTTCATTTCTCCAAAGAAGGAACAAGAACAGAAGATGTCAGATCACATGTACCAACATCAACATAGACATCAAACAAATTATAAAGGAGGCAGAAATCAGAAATGGAGATGCTCTTATTGTGGTAGGTTTGGTCATCTGAAACCCTACTACTACAAATTTTATGGCTATCTCAAATCCATCCTACAACCTGGAAGAAGACATAAATGACTCACACATCTCTTAAAGCATCAACTAGATAAGCATGGTATTTTGACAATGGATGTTCAAGACATATGACAAGTGTCAAGAAATTCTTAGTGGGAATCAAACCATATTCCACTAAAAATGTGACTTATGGAGACATATCTAAAGGTAAACTAATGGGTGTTGGGAAGTTGGATTATGTAGAGCAGCCTAGCCTTGATGATGTGCTGTTTGTTGAATGATTAGACGCTAACCTGATAAGTATACGCCAACTATGTGACCAAGGTCTCAGAGTTAAATTTACTAATCCTGAATGCTTGATAAAGAACGAGAAGGATGACATTATCATGAAGGGTAGCACATCAAAAGATAAATTCTATTTGTGGAGTACTGAAGAAATAAAGTGCTCTGCAAAGTGTTTAAGGGCCAAGAAAGTTGTTGGAAGAAGTGTTGAGCTTAGTCAGATGTTGATCGCGTATAAAGTCACTCAAGATGTCAAGATATTGTATTGTGACAACTTGAGGATGACAAATGGTGATGAGCATCCTATCCAACAAAGTAGGACTAAACTCACAAATATTAGGTCAGATGATATGAAAGATAGATTAAAAAAGGAAGACTTAATTTTTAAATATGCAAACATTAAAAAATTAGGAGAATGCCTTAAAGTGTATAAGTATGGGGATCTACAACAATTACTTCTATTTATGTGGACCAATCAAATTTTCAAATCTCATGACTCCCACGTCTAGCCAAGCCCATCTTTCCGCGGTTTAACCATTTGGACACTCTATATATACAAAACATATTGTTCCCTTAAAACTATTGTTTCAATTATAAAAAGTTTGTGGTTGTGCTCCTTTATCTTAACTACTAATTTGATTCTACAAAAATCAACAATGTATCAACAACATTCATCTGGTTTCATGCATTCTGCATCTGAAGACCATGGATAATCTCAATCAAATTCAAGGGTTGATGATATAAGCCGAATGATTAATTTGTCTAACCTAGTCTTGGATGTGGTTGCATTATCCACCGTTCCAGCCTTTACTCAAGAGGAAGCAAGACCATCAACTTCAAAAGATGTCAGGGCCTCTAGTAAGTCATCTTCTTCTAATACTGGTAAAAATATAGCCAATGTTAACCTAGAGAAAGAATCTGAGAAGAGATATCCTATTGGGCCTATTCTTGTTGATGATATTCTGTCTGAAGATGATAGTAGTAACCTTGATAAGAGACGTAGGAAGTTTGTGAACAAAGTTTTGAAAGAAGCAGGTGTAGATGTCGTTTCTGATGATATAACATCTTTGGCAAAAGAGACTAGTATTGGTGAAACATCTAGGGCAAGGGCTGAGAAATCTACTCCTGAGCAAGAAAAGGGATGATGTTGTGGTTATGGATGTGGTTGATATTGATGAATTAGAATTTGATGAGGAACCCATCATCAAGAGTTTGGCTCCTAGAATATCCAACAAACTTAAGAGTAGGAGAGGAAAGGCTGATGATTGAGTGTCCTCCTTTTAAGGAGGATCGAGGAAAGGATGGTGAAATAAGAAACAATCCTCCAAAGATTTTCAGGAGGAAAGCTCCTATTGGTCCTCCAAAGCCATGAAGTAAAGTTATTGTCTCTACTAAGAAGAGGAAGGTGGTCTCTACTAAGAAGAGGAAGGTGGTCTCTTCTAATGATTATGAGTATGATGTTGAAGAAGACTTGTTCTACTATTCAGAAGAGCTCTTTAGTGAACAAGGTATCCTTTATGTCTGAAGGACATGCTGAAAAACTAAAATATGTTGATCAGAGAAGGGTAGCTTTGGAGAGAGAATTAATAAGGGATTTTAAGAAATTTCATGATATTGTGAAGCTAATAAAAGCTGCTAGCTTGATGAAAACAATCACAAAAATTGGTCCTTGCTATGAAAGGTTGGTCAAGGAATTTGTTGTTAGTATTCCTGATGAATGCAATGATGAGGGAAGTAAAGACTATGGAAAGGTGGTATCAATAGGAAAGGTTGTGAATTTTTCGCTTACGGTGATCAACAAATTTCTTGGTAGAGCGGAAAAACCTCAAGCATAACTAGAGGAGTCATATGATCAAGTTTACAGAGAAATCACAGGTGGACAGGTGAGAAAATGGGCTAAAAATGGAAAACTGTCATCTGGTAGACTCACTGTGAAGTATTCCATCCTTCATAGGATTGCTACTGCTAATTGGGTGCCCACTAAGCACACCTCCACTATTTCAACTGGCCTTGGGAACTTCATTTTCGTTGTTGGTATTGAAAGGATTTTCGATTATGGAAGATACATCGTTGATCAAATCACAAAGCAAGCTGCATCTACTGTTGTAAAGATGCCCATTTTATTTCCCTCACTCATATGTAGAATAGTTCTGAATCAACACCCGAGAATCTTGTTACCTAATGACAGTGTAAAGAAAAGAGCATCCCCTTTGTCATTGCATCACAAATTATTTGGTGGAACACATGATCCAGACATTGTTGTAACATCTTTGGAGGTACCTATTCCTAAAACTTTAAGAGGAGAAATAATTTCTCAATTAAAGGAATATTGCAGAGAGTTGGAGGACTCTATCAGGGCTGACACTGATATAAAAGCTAAGCTTGAAGATTTGATTAAAACCTTGATGGAAGAACCTGAAAAAGAAGCCGAAGTTATTGATGATGACTCTGAAAGCAACACTACATCTGAAAATGATGCATATGATGATAATACATCTAATTGTGATACTTCTGCAAGTGGGGGAGCTAATGAAGAAAGTGAGGAATCTGGTTCTAATGATGATGGTGATACTGGTGTTGCTTCTACATGAAGATTGTAGTTTTCCTCGATTTTTTTTTTGTATTTGCTTGGATTTGTAAGGGTTAAATACCCATAAATATTTTTGCATTCTGCTACTTAAACTTTAGGTGCTTAAATTTTTTTCTAATATTGTCTACTTGCATTTGTCATATTATGGCTAAAAAGGGGGAGTAGTATGACATTGAGGGTGCTGGAGTTGGTACTACTGTTGAGGGGGAGAATTTATTATTCTTTGTTGAGATACCAGGTGTTAAGGGGGGAGTCCCTACTGTTCTAGATTGGGGTGCTCTGAAGAGATGGCAGACATGATGGCTTGACATCATGGTGTTGAGAACTTAGGTTCTTTATTTGTTGCAGTTGTGTTAGTAAATCAACTAACTACTAACTGTGTTTGTGATTTGTGTGCTTCTAAACTTGCTAATGTTTTTTTGCACTGTTGCGCCTCTGATGTGTGTGTTTAATTTATTTTCAAACATACTTTATGATATTTTCTTGTGCAAGGGTTATTTGTGTGTTTTAGCCAAAATGTGCCAGAGGGGGAGATTGTTATTTCTCTGAAATTATGATTGGCATACATTTTGGTAGAACCAACTTGGCAGCAACATGTTGAACAAGATATTCCAACTTGAATTTTTCAACATGTCGAATAGGATGTCCCAACCAAGAGGATAGGACATCACGTCTGCAGCAATTGGCAGTTATGTTTTAGCTGATATGTTAGTTGCTAAATATTCAGGGAATATTCAGTTAGCTTATGGGCATCCAAGATTCACAAATCAAAGATTCTATGTTGGTTTTCAAAGATATACAAAGTTTCTAAATATGGATACATTTTAGGAAACTAATGATTGAATACTTATTTTCTTGGAGAAGAAATTTCACACTTTGTGCAGCCTCACTGTTGCGATTTAGAAGCCCAACCCAGTCCAGAATAATGTTATAAATAGACTGGTATATACCTAGTTTTAGGTGGAACTTATGTGTGTGTTTTGTTAGGGTTTTTAGAATCCTTATTATTGGGTTGTAAGTTATGTCATATGTTCATAAGATTTTAAGCATTGAACATTTGTGTGTCAGATGCTCATAAGTTGTTAAGCATTGAGTATTTGTGTGTTAGTTCTCATAAGCTTTTAAGCATTGAGGATTGTGTGTCTTGGAAGAGTGACTTCCTATTTTTTGTTCTCTACTGTGTTTAGAGATGCTCCAATTGCTGAGTGTGATTGAAGATGGATTTTTGGAGGGCCTCATACCTAGGTGTGTCTTAGGTGGAAGTTAAGCAAAGGGTAGTGATTAAGTGCGTAGATTGCAAACTGGTGTGTTTGTTGTGCGGTCTACAAATTTATATTATCTGGATAATTTAGTCCATGGCATGGTATCCCTTAGAGTATGTGTTGTTGTCACAAAACTGGGTAAACATATCTGTGTGTTTTTTACCTTTAGCACTATTTAGTTTGTTTATACATCTAGCTGTTGCGTGATGAAGTTGGATCTGGTGTCTCGACATCTCTTAGGACATCTGGAATCTTACATCCAGAATTTCATGTAGTTGTAAGTAACCCTTATATCTTTTGATACTTGTGGTAGATGTAAAGTTCTCACTCAGAAGCCTTTACGTTATGCGTTGAGTATTGTTCATGGTTGAAGCATTTAAGCAAAACGAAGTATTGTTCTTAGTGAAGAGTCTTGACTACGTATTTTTATATTAGAAGTTGAATCTTCTTGTTGATTTGTTTTTTTTTATACAATCACTAGGATCGGGACCGTTAGATATCACTGAGGTGATTTAGGGAGTGAGATAGCGATTTCTCATATATAGGAGGTTCCTAGATAGAAGTTCCATTGGGTAGGGATTAATACTACTGATAGTGGATTTCCTTTATGGCTTAGTAGTTCCCAGAGTAGGTGAGTTACACCGAACTAGATTTAAAACTCTACATGTTATTTATCATTCTGCAATTTAATTTTAGTATCACTTGCATCTTGATAAATATGTTCAGGATGTCAAATTAGATATTGTAACATCTGCCTCGAGATTGTTTTGATGTGGGGATATCACTATTACCATGTGTTTCCTCTACCAGAAAATTTCAATTGTGTGATCAAGGACTGAAGGTATATGTCATCAAGGAATAATTTTATGTTTCTAATGAGATGTAAAAATTTCTTTTGAGGATTTAAAAACAATTGCTAGTTATGGAATTCACAAGCATTTAATTGCTTATTTTGTTACTTGGTTTTCAAGGAAGATGCAACATTAGACAGTTGCGAAAGCTCTAGAACCTATTCTATGGATTTGATTAGGTCAATTCCATATGATTGTCCTGGTAGATAGAAGGATATATGTTATTCTATTTTGTGATTTATAGCAGAGAAGAATATATTATATGTGTAGTCTTCAAATATTCTTATCTAGTCTTTGAATGAGAGCAGGGTATGTTTTTGAATAACTCTATTAAGAGGTACTTTTAGTGATGTTAACTTCAGGATCAAAATCAATGATGTGTTTATTGAGAAAGATTTTGATGTTAAACCAAATGTTGGAACATCAAAACTCCAGTTTGTTACTCCAAAGATTGTGGAAGATTCTAAAGGGCTAGGAGGCACTGAATAAGAAAGCTCTCAAGAAATCATTTTAAGATGGAGTTCGTTATTTGGAGTTTATTTTGGTCTGTAATCACCAGTTGTTCTTGGTTGAAGCTTTTAAGCAAAACCAAGCATTATTCTTAGTCCAGAATCTTGACTAAGTATTTTTGTATAAAAAGTGGAATCTTCTTATTGAGGTTTTTTTTATAAAGTCAATGGGACTGGGACTGTTAGATATCACTGAAGCTATTTAGGGAGTGAGATGGTGATTTCTCATATATAGGATGTTCCTAGGTAGAATTTCAACTTGGTAGGGGTTAAGCAAGAAGTTGTAAACAAAGACTGTTTAGGCTTTGAATTAATATTACTGATAGTGGATTTCCTTCCTGGCTTGGTAGCCCCAAGCGTAGGTGAGTTGCACCAAACTGGGTTAACAACTATATGTATTATTTATCATTCTGTAATTTATTTTCAGTATCACTTGCATCTTGATAAATATGTTCAGGATTCCAAATCAGATGTTGTAACATATGCCTTAACATTATTTTGATGTGGGGATATCAATATTACCATGTGTTGTCTGCTCTAAAAAATTTCATGGTAGAATAGAAAATGATTGGTATGTTGATGAAGATCACTTTGAAGCTCTTTTAGGTGCAGTTGCATGGTACTTCAATGATCGGAGAGTGTACTTACAAAAATATGTCACAATTAAATACTCAAGTTAATATGAAATTAAGATTGAAATTTTCAAGTATGATTTTAATCTTATCCCGTGTTGATTGCTCGGTTGATCTGGTGGGATGGAAACTGTAAACACTTTGTGGTCCAAGTTATTGGTTCTCAAACATGATATGTAGAAAATTTTAAAAAATATTATGTCTTTATTTGACAAATGCGGTCCCTTTTAAAAAGATTGTATTAAGGTTTCTCCTAACAATCATAGTCATCCTAGTTATGTTAGTATATAGTTCGTTTATGTTATATGACGACCCTATATTTTGGTTTTTTGTCTATATTAGGCGTATTATAGAGCACGTCTCTGTTTGGTTCATAAATCTTAAAGTTTCAGCTCGACAATATTGAAATTTATATATTTTTTTTCATCTAGCATCATTATTCTGCAGTACTACAAAAATATATTTCATGGCAAAACTTTCACCTCCGCTAACAAAAAACTGAGATATAATGTTATGGCGCGTCATGTTTTATTTGATTTAAAATAAACTACACTTTCCTTCGGTTTTTTATACAACTGAAGGAAAAAATAATCTAGAACATGCTTCGAATCTCAACTTATGCAGTTTATGTTTTTATTTCCTTATAAGTTTAAGTTTTCTTTTTATTTTATTTTTTATTCGTAAACTAAATGATCTATCCCTTCAGTTTCTATAAAAATTGAAGGACAAAATAATCATATTTTAGTATAAAAGCTATCATTAAATAGATTTTACCAAAATCCTAACTTATATGTAGCAACCCAAAACTCGTATGCATCAATTTAAGGGATGGATTGCAAGACAAAAAATCTTCAATGTTGTATCTTGAACAAACTAGTTTTTTTGTCCTTGCAATCCATCTCACATAATGGTATTAATGTTGTTGTATTTTGGAATAATCTTCCTATGTTTTAACTCAAATAAAAAAATTGTCTTTCTCGGTTGACAACATTAAGAAATGTATTCCTAAACATGATGTTAATTACACACAAAAATGGTGACTGGTGAAAAATTATAATGGAAACATGACATATTACTTTCAATTCTTTATCATTCTCTGATTTTTGCTTGAAACTTATTATCTCGATTATTTTCTAAAATCGAGGGGTTTCTTTATTTTACTTTATTTTTTAAATAAAAAATAAAATATATTTCCCCTCGGTTTTTTAACATAACTGAGGGATTTTGTTACCAAATTACAACAACGAATCTATACCCTACATTAATAAAGGAACAAAACTCAAGATATTGCCAAGACATCAATGCACAATAAACTATTTTTGTACCCCAAAATTTTCCCTCCCATATATCTCAATACATTTCAAGTGAGGTCCTCAAATTGCTCAAGGAAGTCCAAGGGTTGACCAGACAAACTCTCCCCTAAAGCAGTCTACCCCAAATTAGGGTTTCAGTTTGCATCAGTATGTTTGAATCAAAAGGGTCCCAAATTCTCACTATTATCCTAATATGTTCTCAAGATCATCCATGTCAAGTTTCAAGCCTTGCAGAAGAAGTTTGCTCAGTCAACTATTCAAATGCCTAAAAATCGACCGTGCTAGGGCAAAAGTCAATTGTGGCCCACATACTGTCAAACTTCAAGATTCTTGGTCAACATCCTCATTTTGAAGTATTATTCATCATTTTATCAAGTATTGATCAAGATTCCTCAAGGATTGCTCACAATTCATCAAAACCAAAAAGTTGCTAAATTAGGGTTTTGTAGGAAAAGTCAACTCAACTTTGAACAAGCATAACATTCTCATACTTTATCAGAAATGACTCATCCAAAGCTCATTTTGAAGACGATGCAATTACTTACAATTCATCTTCATCTCCCAAGTTCAAAATATGCGCCCACAAGAAGATATAAATTTGGACATTATAGGTCATTTTGGAAAGTCAACAAAAACACCATTTATGTCAAAGCTTCATACATGAACATGGAAGACTCAATTGATATGAGACAAAAAGGTTTTCTTATAGGACACCTTAAGCTTTCTAAAAAGTCTAAGAACACCTCTCTAGGGTAAAAATTGAGCGAGTTATGCATTGGCAAAGTTAACCCTTTTTGTAAAATTACCAAAAGTCAAATATGTCCAAAATTTCAATTTTTGCCAAATGGGCCAAACTTTTTATGCTTGAATTGAGTTTTTAACATGGACCACGACCTCTAAGCCCACCCATACATTTTTCTACTATTTATGCCATTTATTTTGATATTTTATTCATTAAAATTCAGAATTAAATAAATAAATAATAGAAATAATGTAAATTTTGATGTGAATCTATTTTGGGAAAGTTTTATGCTGGTTTATGTCAATTGATTTCGTGCAATAACCTTTCAAATATGTCCCGGTTCATCCACATGTGAAAATGGCATAAAATCATCAAATGTGGCATTTTTTCAAATTTTGATCATGGTCTTAAAACACAACATTATGAGGGAGATTCTTTCCATGGTTTCTTGTCTCCTCATTCTCCTCTATCAATATAGAGCCATACAAGCTTGAAAGGGACGAAATTCATCTCTAAAAAGCTCTCAAAAAGCTCTTCAAAAAGCTCTTCAAAAAGCTCTCTAAAAGCTCTTCAAAAGGCTCTCCAGAAATCAAAGAATTGGTGCAAGTCATATCTCGAGGTTCTGGTCTCTCTCAATTGACATCAAGCCTCAAACTATCCTCTTGAAGTTCTCAGGAGTCTTACAAGGCCCAAGAGCAATCCATCACACGCCTAACACGCCCCCATTTGGCAACACTGGTTTGGTAATATTTTAAACTTCGAATCTCTAATTTTAATCACATTTTATGGTATGCTAACGTTTGTTTGAGTTTATATAGAACAATTATGGATGGTTGAATCATAGGTTTAACGCAAGAATAAAAAAAACACCATAGTTAGAGTATGAAGCTTTTGAAGATTCGGGCCTAGGGATTTCTGATGATTGCACCCCCTGTTTACTTTTGCTACTAGGCTCATCTTTATTTTCTTGTTTTATTCATTTCATTTATTTCTTTTAATCCCTTTTTTTATTTTTATAAATAAACAAATATAAATATCACATAAAAATAGATTTAGGATTTTTTCTTAATTAAATTTTAATTTTGGTAAATTAATTAACTAAACACTTTAAATTCTTTTTTTTTAAAATTAAAATTAATAGAACTTAGGTTTAATTTCATTTTAATTCATTTTCCTTTTCGTAACAAAAATACCAAAAAAACATAGAATTAATTTCTTTTATTTAAATTTCATGTTTCTTTAATAATTATATTTTTTTTAATATAGATCTATATCAATAATTTTTTAACTTAAACCATTTTTATAAATTAAAACAAAAAAAAAACAACAAGAAGATTTTTTTAATATCTTAGGATTTTTATACGTCTTTTAAAATCTGCGCATTATTATACTTTCGCACTTTATTTTATTATTGTAACTGTATATTGAGATGTAATAGATGATTAGTAGGACCTTTACCTCTTTTATTTATTTTTCCCCCTAGTTTTGGATATGTACATAATCCCCCTCCCCGAAGCCTTGTAATAGCTAGGTTTTATATTTCTGCACTTTTAAATTACTGCAATTATTAACTGCTAGATGTATGACTAATAGGATTGTATGGCAAGAATAATCAAACATTAGCAAACTTAACAAAAGACTAAAATAACTGAACATAACACACCTTGCACATACGCACTCTTAGGGTATGCCTCACTTGGTTGCCTCGGAAAACAATTGTCATGGCCCTCGAACGTAGGGATACCCTTAGTAAAGACCCTCAGTTAAAATCATCATAAATATCATGGTCCCTCGATGTCCCTCGAAGTTGCCTACGGTATATGATCTTGTCTCTCGATGTTGCCTCCGAATATATGATGACAGTCCCTTCGAAATGCTAAAGTATCCTTACATGTTTCCTTCAATGACCATTACGTCTCTTTCGATAGTCCCTCAAACTTCAACGACGGTGCTACTTACTCCTTAAAAGTAGGATAGAGTTGGCTAAAGGAAACAAGAATAGAAACAATCCTTTTTCGAGTAGGTAGATGCTAGTAGGTAATTGCTCAAAATCAAACTTTCACAGTTACACTTTTTTTTCAAACAAAGTTTTTAAAAACACTTTGTAACACTCTTGAAGACAGAAGCAAGGGTTAAAACGAAGTAAAACAAAACTTTTCAAAACAAACACACACAAGCAATTTTTAAAAGATGAGAAAGTACCTAAGAGCCCGTGGAAAACCACGGATAGAAAGGGTGCTAATACCTCCCCTTTCTATAATCTACCCCCCGTACTCAAAATCTCGAAAAAGGAATTTTTCTATGCTTTTGTCCTTTCCAGTTGGATAAAATAAAAGTTGGTGGCGACTCTTGCTTACCGCGACATTTTACGAACACAAACACAAAACGCAAGCCAGCATTTTCTCAAAACAGTCCGGTTCTGCCACCGTATCATAGAACTGGCGACTCTGCTGGGGATTCATAAGTGGGGTATACCTTAGGATCTAGTTCATCATAAATTGCTTCTCTTGTTTGTTTTGGTTGCTTTACTTTTAAGGGTTTTGTTTGGGAGTTACTATAGATCCTAACCCGGATCTGGGGACACCTTTTAGGTAAGTAGCAATAAACTGTGGGGAACTGTACGGTGTAGACCAATACGGTTGAAGCAGTAGCTATATTGATATGGCACATTGGTTGGTACCGATATCCCTTATGGAGAAACGAGGAGAATACGGGGCCGCTACGTGTGTCGTTAAGCATCAACTGACCTTAGAACCCTTAATTGACCAACTTGGCCATTAGAAAGTAGTGAGATAGTCGGCCTCGGTGTAAAGCTGGGAACTGGTTGATACTCGATGCTACACTCATTGAGACCATACTCTCGAGATAGTTCCGTCCGCAAGAAAAGATTGCGTGAGCTAAAACCATGACCGATGGAGGATGGTCAGTGATATTGAGAACCTCTAGAACCCGGTTACTTTTCTAGGACAGGTTGAACCAACTAAAATTCAAGAGGGTACTACCTTAAAACCCATGCAATCCTAAACCTAAGGCTGTTGGTGTGACTTGTGTGCTTTCAACTTGAACTACTTGCACATTTTTATTATCTGACAACATGAGTTCCTTGCAGGTTTTGTTTACAGTCCTTATCCAATAACTTGGATTTCTTGCCGAGTTTACTTGCTTACATCACCTCACACTTTTTCTTAAACGCATATCATACACATCATATAATCATAACATCATACCATAGCATTTACTTAACCATTTCAAGGATCTCAAGGGCCCGTGGTGCAGGTTATGATGAACCAAACGACTAGCAAGGGGCAAGGGGATTTGTTTTCCTCTAGCCAATGTCATCTAGAGATCAAAACATGATAACTTGAGTCAGTGGCTATGACCCACTCGATATGGTGAGTTTGACTCTTGAAGAAGGACTCTCAATGACACGAAGTTTCTTCAATCAAGCTGCAATCAAATTCTAACAGTTTCTTGTTTACCCCGCGAGATCCTTGAAAACATTGTATACATATCATACATATCATTGCATAAGCAGGTTTCAAAGCAGGTCTCTCATGTTCTCGTTGTTTATTTCAGCAATGGCTCTCCAACAAGACAACAGAGATCTCCAAGCTCAAGATGCCCAGTTCAAGGAATTTCTCCTGAATCTATCCAAGGGGAAAGAAGACCTGAAAACACTCTTCGCCAGGAATCTGACCAAGGAACGTCCTGACAACAACAAGGATGAACAATTGGAACAACTGCAAGCTGAGGTAAAAGCAATGAGAATCCAGATGCTGGGGAAGATGGCTCTTATCCAAAACTTAGCTAGAGGACAAGAAGGGCTAAGAGCCTTCCTCAACAAGCTTCACCAAGATGGATGCAGATCCATGAAACAAACTGTTAAAATTATGGGTCAAGGCATTAATAAGCCCTCATTGAGAGAAGAGGTTGGGAACAGACCTTTCCAGATTACTACTACATCAAAAGCCCAACCACAACCTCTCCAACGACAATGGGGAAATCGGCATAAGAAGAATACATCTGAAAGAAGCTTCACCGAAATCAACATGTCATTGGCTCAAGCATTGCAGCGCATGTTAAAGGCCAAGTTGGTTATGTTAAGGGACCCTCCTCAGATTCCCAACATAGCCTCCCTAAGGTACAATCCAAATGCATGATGTGCGTACCACTCCAACAGTCCTGGACATGACACCAACAGTTGTTGGGCGTTGAGAAATAAAATTCAAGACCTGATTGATGAAGGAGCGCTAGAATTCGCACAAGACGGTCAGGCTGAGTTCTTCTGCCATCCCTCCAAGGCATACCATCTGAAGTGACAAGTTCTCACAAGAAGGCTTTTCGTTCATTAGAATTTTCAATGTGTAATTTTCTTTTGATTTATTTGAACATTTATTCATATCAAACCTCGTTATTTCATCAATGCATTGCACATGTTTGTCTTGAATCAATTCATTCGTATTCACTATTTCAAAAATGCGTTCTTGTTTCCTTTTGTGATATTCAACTCTCGAACAAAAGCTCTGAGCCTTTAGAGGGAGGATGACGAAAATGATATCAAAATCTCTACAGTATGCTTTTGAACAGACCCTGTTGACAATGTACAGGCGTTGTTTCAAATCCTAAACAGTGGAGTTATAAGGAAGATAATCCCTCGTCAACCCCTTCGTGCCAAAGAAGTAGGAGTTTTTCTTTTCACACAAATTAAAACCCTTAATCATAACCTGGGGCAGGGTAGTTTTCTCAGTTAATTCAGAGGTGTATTCAGTCATAAGCTGCTGCTTCATGCACAATGAATGGCATCGAAGACGTCCTTCTAAAACAAAAGACGGTGATGGTTCCGTATAATCGTCAAGACAGACAGTCATTATCTCTCAAAATAAAATCTCGTTAAGTCAAAACCTATGAGGGAGACTTAAGAGAAAAATTGGGGCATCCCGCTGACTGTAATCACAAAAGAAACAGTTCAGGCAAAAAAAGGGATAGCAAAAACCAAAAAAAAGAGGTTAGTACAAGTCCTCGACAAAAAGAAGATTACAAAAATGACTGCCTTTTCAAAACAAATGTTCAATTTCTGAATCATCACCAAGTATCAGAGCAAAGATTCCAAACTCAATCGGGATCTAATGGCGTAATTAACTGAGCATAGGACTGAAGAACATCACGAAGAGCGGGATGGGTACACATAAAATTTGAGCCTTTATCCTTTGTTTCTTGAACCGTGATCCAGGCCACGTTATAACCCTTAAAAGTCCTAGCTGAAGCATGGGTTAGTTTGAGAGCATACTGTTACAAAGGTATCCTGACTCCTGTAGGCTTTGTTACGAATTCTGAGTTGATATCACATTCTTGAAAATTTCATTTTACTACACAAAACACATTTTCAAAAAAAATTCAAGACAAACATGAGTTTTGCATTCTTTAATGACATTGTTTGCATATGACTAATTGTTTGACAGCAGAGAAATCCGCACAATGGATATTCAATGAACATACATCCTCTCAATGGACATAATCACCTCAGCGAGAAAGGCACTTCCAATAACAGGTCTACCATAAGCAAGGGGCATGACATGATGTCTAAATACACCTGGGGCAGTCTCTCCAAAAGTGCCAAATAACTAGGGGCAAATCTCCATATGAATTGCTTGGGGAATTACACACGCATTCCAGCAACGAATCATGTGCCATCAAGAAAATTTTTTGACAGTACTACAACACAACGGACAGTGACAACTCTCTACATCCCGAAGGCGTATACATGGTCGGAAAATACTACGCATAACAAAGACCCGCTAGGTTGACATACCTAGGCAAAAATAAGGGCATCCCGGCGAACCAAAAGGGTTCGGGCAAAATTTAGGGATAAAAAATGAAAAAATATGTACACCCGACAAGTGAAAACCCGAAAGGGAGGCTTGGGCAAAAAAGGGTATTCCGGTGGACTGAAAACCCGAAAGGGCGGTCCAGGCAAAAGTTAGGGATTTAAAACATACGACTATATCCCATCACCTGTCTATCAGTGGAAGACTTATACCTTGATCAACATTCATCAAGAGCACCAGAATTCAGATACATTTCAGATACGCTCCAGATACAGATGCCATTCTGATACTCATTCAGATTCATTCTTCAGATACAGTTCAGATATGCTCCAGATACGGATGCCATTCTGATACTCATTCAGACTCAGAATTCATATACAGTTCAGATACGCTCCAGATACGGATACCATTCTAATACTCATTCAGATTCAGCTTTTAGATACAGTTCAGATACGCTCCAGATACGGATGTCATTCTGATACTCATTCTGACTCTGAATTCAAATACAGTTCAAATACGTTCCAGATACGGATGCCATTCTAATACTCATTCAAATTCATCTTTCAGATATAGTTCAGATACGCTCCAGATACGGATACCATTCTGATACTCAATCAGATTCATTTTTCAGATACAGTTCAGATACGCTCTAGATACGGATGCCATTCTGATACTCACTCAGACTCAGCTTTCAGATACAATTCAGATATGCTCCAGATACGAATGCCATTCTGATACTCATTTGAACTCATCTTTCAGATACAGTTCAGATACGCTCCAGCTACGGATGCCATTCTGATACCCATTCAGATTCAGCTTTCAGATACAGTTCAGATACGCTCCAGATACGGATGCCATTCTGATACTCATTCAGATTCATCTTTTAGATACAGTTCAGATACGCTCCAGATACGGATGCCATTCTGATACTCATTCAGATTCAGCTTTCAGATACAGTTCAGATACGCTCCAGATATGGGTGCCATTATGATACTCATTCAGATTCAGTTTTCAGATACAATTCAGATAAGCTCCAGATACGGATGCCATTCTGATACTCATTTAGATTCAGCTTTCATATACAGTTCAGATACGCTCCAAATACGAATGCCATTCTAATACTCATTTGGACTCAACTTTCAGATACAATTCAGATACGCTCCAGATACGGATGCCATTCTGATACTCATTCAGATTCAGCTTTCAGATACAGTTCAGATACGCTCCAGATTCGGATGCCATTTTGATACTCATTCAGACTCAGAATTCCGATACAGTTCAGATACGCTCTAGATACGAATGCCATTCTGATACTCATTCAGATTCAGCTTTCAGATATAGTTCAGATACGCTCCAAATACGGATGCCATTCTGATACTCATTCAGATTCATCTTTCAGATACAGTTCAGATACGCTCCAAATACGAATGCCATTTTGATACTCATTCAGACTCAGCTTTCAGATACAGTTCAGATACGCTCCAGATACGGATGCCATTCTGATTCTCATTTAGATTCATCTTTCATATACAGTTCAGATACGCTACAGATACGGGTGCCATTCCGATACTCATTCAGATTTA
Source organism: Vicia faba (assembly GCA_948472305.1). Classification (NCBI taxonomy): domain Eukaryota; kingdom Viridiplantae; phylum Streptophyta; class Magnoliopsida; order Fabales; family Fabaceae; genus Vicia; species Vicia faba. The sequence goes on along the minus strand of OX451736.1, from coordinate 73,771,945 downwards.
GCTTTCAGATACAGTTCAGATACGCTCCAGATACGGATGCAATTCTGATACTCATTCAGATTCATCTTTCAGATACAGTTCAGATACGCTCCAGATACGGATGCCATTCTGATACTCATTCAGATTCAGCTTTCAGATACAGTTCAGATATGCTCCAAATACGGATGCCATTCTGATACTCATTCAGATTCAGCTTTCAGATACGCTCCAAATACAGATGCCATTCTGATACTCATTCAAATTCAGCTTTCAGATACAGTTCAGATACACTCCAGATACGGATGCCATTCTGATACTCATTCAGACTCAGCTTTCAGATACAGTTCAGATACACTCCAGATATGGACACTATTCTGATACTCATTCAGACTCAGCTTTCAGATACAGTTTAGATACGCCCCAGATACGGATGCCATTCTGATACTCATTCAGACTCAGCTTTCAGATACAGTTCAGATACATTTCAGATACGCTCCAGATACGGATGCCATTCTGACACTCATTCGACACATGTTTCAAAGTACAGTTCAGATATGATCCAGAGACAGATGTTATTCTAACACTCATTCAACACATGTTTCAAAGTATAGTTCAGATATGACCCAGAGACGGATGTCATACTGACACTCATTAAATACATGTTCAAGTACAATCATGACATAGATCAATCCACAAAATCCCCTCATGTACTTTTTCCAACATGATACAAGGGGCAGAGACAGTTGGAATCAAAGTCACTATCACATAGAAGCTAGTGATACCTATATTCCCCACAGAGAAAGGACAACCAAGGTCCGACCTCCGTATCCCCAAGCAGGTTTCTTCAAAAAGCTAATATCTGCATTCCCCAGCCGAGTTTTATAACCATGAGCAGTTTATAAAGCCATCTCCCGAGCAGAGTTTATTTCTCTGACATCGGAAGCTCAATCTCCAACAGAGCTCTTCTCTCCAGCATTGGAAGTTCATCCCCAGCTGAGTTTATTTCTCCAAATCAGCAGATCTTCCAATAAAGTATCTCTCTTCCCCACAGAGTTATTCCCCCGCAGGATTATTCTCAGACAGAGTCTCCCCCGGTAGAATATTCTCAAGCAGAATGGATGTAAATCTCCAGCTAATCATCTTTGGTCACTATCCCCAGCAAAAAAAAAGAACTCAACTCATTATACTCTCCAACAGTAGTCCGGGATTTATTTTCCCCAGCTAGAGAATATCACAAAAACATTGCATATCCATACATCGTAGCATGCGCATATGCATCATACATCACAATCTCTTTTTTTTTGAAAACATCATTAATCAATACATTTCATACATCATGACATTACATACGACTAACTCTTTACCTTTCAGGGAAAGATACAATCAAGTCCTCACAAGTTTCTCTGGTTCAGTCAAATCGCTACCAAGATTTCTATTCCAGATTCAAGTTATGAAGCCCGGGTTCGACCGGATAATACCTTGATTTCTCCAAAATACTACGAAACCTGGAATCGACCAGATAGTGGTATCTCTTAAATACAAGCTTAAAGCCCGGAAATCGACCGGAAAACAGCTTAACCCTCAACAAGTTATTGTGAAGCCTGGAGATCGACCAGATAGAAATACAAGATACCATGAAGCCTGGACTCGACCAGATAATGGTATAAAACATCGTGAAGCCTGGATCACCACCAGATAGCGGCAAAAAACAATGAAGCCTGGGATACAACCAGATAACAGTATAAGACACTGCGAAGCTTGGATTTCGACCAAATAGCAGTTCACTCGGCCAATTACTAAGAAGCCCAGAATCGACCAGATATTAGTATTGCCTTAAATTAAAATTGAAGCCTGGATGCGACCAGATAACAACTTGATTCCTTCTGAAGCCTAGAGCACGACCAGATAAGAAGTGAGAAATTGTGAAGCCTGGAGAACGACCAGATAGCAAGTTTAACCTTATCCCCTAGTAAGTCACTATGAAGCATGGAGCACGACCAAATAGCAGTCGGCCTTATTTTTCTCAACAAATCACTGTGAAGCCTAGAGCACAACCAGATAGCAGTTCATTTGTACCTCCTCGACTAAGAGATAATTCCCCAATAGAATAACGGACGACTGAAGCTCCTAAAACATTCTACTTTTACCAAGATAGAGACTAGCACTCCCCAGCTTAGTCCTCCTCGACAACAGGTATACGAGCTCTCGCAAAGGAATCTCTAATGCGATCGACACTTCTCCTGATGGCATCTTTAAGCCTATCGTCCGACACCAACCTCTAAATGGCATATATAAGACCATTTCCGACATCGCAAGATGTATACCACTTCATGTGAGTGCAAATTTCTGGGCACTCTAGTGTTCAATCATCTTCCACCCTCGGATCACGAATGGCAGACAAGCCAATCTACATCCTCAGGTTTAAGAAGATTGAACAGGGTCAGCTGTTGTACTCCAAAACTTTCCCTCCCATATTTCTCAATACATTTCAAGTGAGGTCCTCAAATTGCTCAAGGAAGTCCAAGGGTTGACCATACAAACTCTCCCCTAAGGCAGTGTACCCCAAATTAGGGTTTTAGTTTGCATCAAGATGTTTGAATCAAAAGGGTCCCAAAATCTCACTATTATCCTAATGTGTTCTCAAGATCATCCATGTCAAGTTTCAAGCTTTGTAGAAGAAGTTTGCTCAGTCAACTATTCAAATGCCTGAAAATCGACTGTGCTAGGGCAAAACTCAACTGTGGCCCACATACAGTCAAACTTCAAGATTCTTGGTCAACATCCTCATTTTGAAGTATTATTCATCATTTGATCAAGTATTGATCATGACTCCTCAAGGATTGCTCACAGTTCATCAAAACCCAAAAGTTGCTAAATTAGGGTTTTGTAGGAAAAGTCAACTCAACTTTGACAAAGCATAACTTTCTCATACTTTATCAGAAATGACCCATCCAAAGCCCATTTTTAAGAGGATTCAATTCCCTACAATTCATAGTCAGCTCCCAAGTTCAAAATATGCGCTCACAAGAAGATATAAATTTGGACAATATAGGTCATTTTGGAATGTCAACAAAAACACATTTTATGTCAAAGCTTCATACATGAACATGGTAGACTCAATTGATATGAGACCACAAGGGTTGCTTAGAGGACATCTTAAGCTTTCTAAAAAGTCCAAGAACACCTCCATAGGGTCAAAATTGAGGGAGTTATGCAATGGAAAAGTTGACCCTTTTTGCAAAATTGCCAAAAGTCAAATATATCCAAAATTGCAATTTTTGCCAAATGGGCCCAACTTTTTATGCTTGCATTGAGTTTGTAACATGGTCCGCGACCTCTAAGCCCACCCATACATTTTTCTACTATTTATGCCATTTATTTTGATATTTTATTCATTAAAATTCAGAATTAAATAAAAAAATAATAGAAATAATTTAAATTTTGATGTGAATCTATTTGGGCAAGTTTTATGCTGGTTTATGTTAATTGATTTCATGCAATAACCTTTCAAATATGTCCAGGTTCATCCACATGTGAAAATGGCATAAAATCATCAAATATGGCATTTTTTCAAATTTTGATCATGGTCTTAAAACACAACATTATGAGGGAGATTCTTTCCATGCTTTCTTGTCTCCTCATTCTCCTCTATAAATATAGATCCATACATGCTTGAAAGGGACGAAATTTCTCTCTAAAAATCTCTCAAAAAGCTCTTCAAAAAGCTCTCTAAAAGCTCTTCAAAAAGCTCTCCAGAAATCAAAGAATTGGTGCAAGTCATATCTCGAGGTTCTGGTCTCTCTCAATTGACATCAAGCCTCAAACCATCCTCTTGAAGTCCTCAGGATTCTTACAAGGCCCAAGAGCAATCCATCACACGCCTAGCACGCCCCCATTTGACAACACCGGTTTGGTAAAATTTTAAACTTTGAATCTCTAATTTTAATCACATTTTATGGTATACTAACGTTTGTTTGAGTTTATATATAACATTTATGGATGGTTGAATCATAGGTTCCACACAAGAATAGAAAAAACACCATAGTTAGAGCATGAAGCTTTCAAAGATTCAGGCCTAGGGATTTCTGATGATTGCACCCCCTGCTTACTTTTGCTACTAGGCCCATCTTTATTTTCTTGTTTTATTCGTTTCATTTATTTCTTTTAATCCGTTTTTTTATTTTTATCAATAAAAAAATATAAAAATCACATAAAATTAGATTTAGGATTTTTTCTTAATTAAATTTTAATTTTGGTAAATTAATTAACTAAACACTTTAACTTTTTTTTAAAAAATTAAAATTAATAGAACTTAGGTTTAATTTCATTTTAATTCATTTTCCTTTTCGTAACAAAAATACCAAAAAACATAGAATTAATTTCTTTTATTTAAATTTCATATTTCTTTAATAATTAACTTTTTTTAATATAGATCTATATCAATTATTTTTTAACTTAAACAATTTTTATAAATTAAAACAAAAAAAAAAACAACAAAAAGATTTTTTTTATATCTTAGAATTTTTAGACGTCTTTTCAAATTTGCGCGTTATTATTCTTTCGCACTTCATTTTATTATTGTAACTGTATATTGGGATGTAATAGATGATTAGTAGGACCTTTACCGCTTTTATTTATTTTTCCCCCAGTTTTTGATATGTATATAATCCCCCTCCCCGAAGCCTTGTAATAGCTAGGTTTTATATTTCTGCACTTTTAAATTACTGCAATTATTAACTGCTAGATGTATGATTAATAGGATTGTATGGCAAGAATAATCAAACATTAGCAAACTTAACACAAGACTGAAATAACTGAACATAACACACCTTGCACATACGCACTCTTAGGGTATCCCTCACTTGGTTTCCTCGGAAAATAATGGTCATGTCCCTCGAACGTAGGGATACCCTTAGCAAAGACCCTCAGTTAAAATCATCATAAAAATCATGGTCCCTCGATGTCCCTCGAAGTTTCCTATGGTATATGATCTTGTCCCTCGATGTTGCCTATGAATTTATGATGACAGTCCCTTCGAAATGCTAAAGTATCCTTACATGTTGCCTTCAATGACCATTACGTCTCTTTCGATAGTCCCTCAAACTCCAACGATGGCGCTACTTACTCCTTAATAGTAGGATAGCGCTGTCTAAAGGAAACAAGAATAGAAACAGTCCTTTTTCGAGTTGGTAGATGCTAGTAGGTACTTGCTCAAAATCAAACTTTCACACATGCACTTTTTTTCAAACAAAGTTTCAAAAATACTTCGTAACACTCTTGAAGACAGAAGAAAGGGTTAAAATGAAGTAAAACAAAACTTTTAAAAACAAACACACACAAACAATTTTTAAAAGATGAGCAAGTACCTAACAGCCCGTGGAAAACCACTGATATAAAGGGTGCTAATACCTTCCCTTTCTATAATCTACCCCACGTACTCAAAATCTCGAAAAAGGAATTTTTTTGTGCTTTTGTCCTTTCCAGTTGGATAAAATAAAAGTCGGTGGCAACTCTTGCTTACCGCGACATTTTGCGAACACAAACACAAAACACAAACCATCATTTTCTCAAAACAGTCCGGTTCTGCCACCGTATCACAACTATCTACATCCACCATTATATATCTTATGTATTTCCTTTTATTTTTATATATAATTATGAAATCTTTTTTGCTATAAAGATATTTGCTCAAGATAAAGAAATCTTAAAACTTAAAGAAGCTTGGAAAAGTTCTCTATGATTGATTGTAAGTGCAGAATTCTTGTTCCAAGTTAAACAAATAAGTGAGATTTGTTAGATGCATACAAATCATAGAACTTTATAAGAATGCACATAAAATATTTTTTGGATGCATGCAACCAAATCTAGATTATAACAAATATTTGTTGTTCTCAGATAATAACAACGACAATGATGAATCTGGATATTTTGTAATCGATGTATTTTAATATTATGTCTAAACAATAATATATATATATATATATATATATATATATATATATATATATATATATATATATATATATATATATATATATATATATATATATATATATATATATATATATATATATATATATGTATATATCTTAATCACCTTGCTTTTTTCCTTAACCGAGAGGTAAGTACTTTTTACCTCGATTTTTGTCATAATCGAGGGGATGATTAAGCGTGTTTATTGAGGATATTCACCATCTTTAAACAAATCTCTTCCGTCCATTTAATGAGTATCAACGCTCAAGACACTACTATTAGTGATCTCTGTGAAACCTAAAAGTCATTATAAAAGTATTATGAATATAAAAAATTGATAATGAAACATGAAGAACTTGAAACTATAGATTATTCTCTTTCTTGTGAAAGCATTTTCCATAAAAAGTTCTCTATAATGGATTACAAGAGCATGTAATTATTTGGGTTTAAGGTTTATGTTCATAAATATTTATTAGAGAAAAAAAATAATAATACTTGAATATTTATTTTATTTATCAAACTCTTTTTTTATATCAGAAACAAATGCAAGAAAAAGTCATTGAGAATATACTCACACCAAGAATTTGATCTTTCCCAAAATGCAATGATTCGGAAATCCAACATATGATCTTCATTGAAAAATAAAATTTTACTTTAATATTCTGTGTAAACAATTTAATATTCTGTGTAAAAAATATAACAAGTATTTTAAATAAGAATTTATCTTATCCCTCAGTTTTGTTCATAAACTGAGAGGTATGTGGTGTTAGTTTTGAAAATTCAAAAAAGCTTTTGTTGAGAATCAAAGCCATGTGCAGATAATCTTACCCCTCATTTTTTAATAACCGAGGGGTAAAGTGACAATTTTTTATGACGCCCTTCGTTACCTCGCTTCCGTAGTCGAGGTAAAATGCATTTCGTCTCCGAGGTTAAATGTATTTTTTCAAGTAGTGTTGGCTTTATTTTATAAAAAATATCTTTACCTTTTATACTTTATGACTATTTTGAGCTCCTCGTCATCGGGAATGTTTTGGACCAAGATCGGGTAGGAACGGTTGTCCCCCAAGCCTACTTCCGATTAGTCGAGGTAAGACTTGCAACTTTGTATTGTACATGTATTCCTTTTTCTTTTAGACCTTGGGGCTCTCTAGTTTATACTAGTCTCTGACTGCCTCTTATCTTCTAAAAGAGTGATGTCAATAGAGCTTCTATTTGTCGGGTCATATTTGGATTTGGCATATCAACCTTGATTTTTAAACTATTCCTTGTACATTGGCCGAGTTTCACTTGATCGGGGTAACTTGTCTTGTTTTTTCATTTAATGTGACTTGCTTCAATCACTTCCATAGTGAATGAAGGTGTAAAATTTATTCTCCCCTAAGTACTAGACTTATTTATTCTGTCTTAAGGAGATGGAGCTACTCGTTTTTTCTTATGATAGGTATCAATTAAAACTCTACATTAGTCTCTGGAGGTTCTATATATAATGTTGTCATTCTTTCTATATCTTTTTACCTTCTTGTTTTTCTCTAAACATTGAAATTTCTTCTCATTGAAAATTTTCCTTAATCACTTCATATATATCCTTTTATTCGTTGCTTGTTGTGATATATTCCTTCTAGTGAGTTTTTTTGTCTTGTCTTTTAAAGATGAGATCAATTTTTCTTCTTGTTCTTATTCATGATAAAATTTGATTCTTCTAAAGGATTCATTGTTTCCCCAAGTATAAAATTAGGATTTTAGATTTATGGGCAAATGTTCTTGCTCCCTTTATTAGGCTAGGTAGGTGAAGTTGTTTGATTCATGAGTGTAAAAAACTTCGTGTGTAGATTTTTATAGGAAATTATCAATTGATATACTCCCTTTCTGGATAGATGATCATAGACGACTCTCTATTTTTTCCTTAAGGCTGTTTCATCATCCCTCTATGATTTTCCATCCTTCTTAGAATTACATTCTGTATTTTCCACATTTGAGTGCTCAACTTTAATTAAGATATTAGGATGTAGTGTTTTAAGTTATTTTTCAAATAACGTGGGAGTTCTTTGGAAACTGGCAAGACCATGTGAAAGAGACAATTCCTTCTTTGAAGCAGGGTCGGATCGATGTTTCAATAGAACTCGATGAGAGTTTTGACATTGCTTTATTTGAAAATCGGATGTTTTTTCAGTTTCCTACATCATTTAACTCGACCTTGCCTTCATATCCATATGCAGTACATGTTATAGTCCCCGAAGTAGATTTCTCTTGGATTGTATATTTGGTGCTTCTCGTTCATCAATCCTTACTAGATAAATACACTATGTTATGGAAAACTTAGCAAAGATCTTTGATCAAGTGGTTTATCTGATGATGGAAACTATATATAAACATTTATCTCAAGCTTCATCAAAAGAAGATTCAAGGTACCAATTAAGTGATAAAGTTAAATATAATGTGTCAAGGAACCAAATCCTTCAGAGTTGTGAAAGAGAGGAAGTGTGAAAGCTCGCAAAGTCTAGGTCGAGTAGGCAGTGTCTGTAAATGTATAAGACTAATTCTTGACTATATTAAGGAAAATCATACACACACTTTAAACCCTATGAAGATCCTCTCTTGATTTTATAAAATCACCTAAAAATGTTTTTAAAATCTAAAAAATTGATTAGGGAAATTTCTGAAGTATTAAAAGCATGTTTTCCAAAAAGGACAATTAATTAGGCCTTTTAAATAGTCAACTATTTCACTTTGAGATGCCTAAAATTGACTGGAGAAGTCCCTTAATGGTTGTAATATTATATCAATCTAAACCTTCTATTTTGGGATTCCATAATCGATTATGCACTTGTGATAATCCATTATAAGCTTCAAAAGACCCATGGATTTTTCCATATTTAAGCCATCATTTATCATATAAATAGAGTCTCATTTCTCAATTCTTTCACACCAAAAATCATATTTCACATAAATATCTCTTACTCTCCTATTTTTCTCTTATTTTCTCACATTTACCTTTGTGCTCTTGAGAATATCAAGACATTCAATGAAATATTTAAATATAGCTTTCCACAGCTCAAACATATCATTATTAAACAGTGGAGGTGTGCTTAGGAAAGTCCACTTGTTAAATGAAGTGTTGGAAGTCATCTTCCTCCTAAGACGATTAGTCTTTAAATATGAGGTATGCTCTAATGACACTTGTTGTACATGTGACTCCATACATAATAAGGCGGGAGTGGGGAGGTGAATTGTGGAGGTTCTAAAGTCTTTGGTGTAAAATGAAATCATTTGAAAAATCAGATTTAAAAACACTTTGAGTAAATACGCCACATAAAACCAAAGTAAAGAAAATAGTGAAAAGGAAAAGAGATAAGGGAAGATAAATAACAACATTTAAACATGTTTAGTCAAGAAGACATAATATTGTCTCTAAGAATTAATCTTGAGAGTATGCACTAAACTTGAGAGCTTTTAGAAGGTTGAGCTCATGAACCCTCTTATACAATAAAATGAAGTTTTCAGGCTAACTTCTAACCAAATAGCGAAAAAGGCTTAGAGCGGTTAGTCTCCAAATCAAATAGATATTTTTCATATGTTAATATCAAACCAAGATGAAATTTTGAGTTGGATATTCCGAAACCAAATCGATGTTTTACATAGGCTGACCACGAACCAAACCAAGATTTTTACTAGGTTGATCTTAAACCTATTGAGTTTTTACGCTTGGCTAAACTTATAAACCAAGAGAGATTTTAATCGGGTTGATCTCAAACCAATAAATGTTTTAAATAGGTTGATCTCAAAAAACATTATTGATATTTTCTTTGACTATTTGATTAGGGTAATTGATTAGGCAACCTAAATATTTGAATGTTAAGGCCACAATTGGAATGTTTTTATTAGAATTGTTACCAATCGTTAACAGACTATTCCAATCGATTTTAGAATCAACCAAGCATGATCTAATCAATTAGGTTTATGGTCTAATTAGTTAGACAGTTAAAAAAGTCCCCTATCAATTCAAAACTATCCTAATCCACTAGCTAGGCCTCATAAATTATTTTTGGTAGTTTAAATAAAATAATATGAGACTTCTCAATGTTTTTAATGTGTGTGATTTATACATACTTTTTTGAGAAATTACTTTATGTCTTTTCAAGAAGCTTATCATTCACACGATTACAACCCGATGAGCTTCCGCGCTTTCTCTCTTTTACAACTCTAAAGCTTCAAGTCTTGAAATTATTATCTTTGATTTTAGCATCACACAAGAGCTTTGTGTCTTCTTGATAAGGATTGACATATTTCATGTTGATTACCGTCATAAGATAATTTGAATGGCTAAACCACTAGTGATCCTTGAAATATAAGTCTTGACATGAAATTCGTTGGACTATAATGTTGACTCTAAGCATATGTCTATAGCTTGATTCAGGAGGATAAATTGATCAACCATCTTGTTCATCTTTGATCGCTTGATTTATCTTCATCATTTTCTTGACTTCAAGTGTTTTCATCATCAAAACTAAGCCGCTACTAGTTCAATTTATTACATCTTTCTATCCATAAACTTCACCCTCTTGGATCACTTCTTAACTACATTTGTAAGTACATAGATCCACATGATCACAACACATTTATGGCTCAAATTTCAGTTCTGTTATACGCTTTAATTCAAACAAGTCCAAATAATTATTCCAACTTTCATATGTAATCAACTTGTATCTCTTTCTTACCTTTTTGCTCGAGTGAAATAATATAGTAATCACTCAATCAACACACACTACTTATGCATAGGCTTGAAAATTTTCTAATAGTCAATCAAAGTCAGAATTTGATTACGCATTTTCGAGGTATTTTCGGGTTATAACATGGCTTATTTAAAGGTGGGATAATTTTGGGTGTAGGTTTAAAATTTAGAGTTTTGTGCCTACTGTTTTTTCCTTGTTTAACTAGTTCCTCAATTAACTCAACATAACACAAATTACCAATTTTAGAGTAATAGAGAATAACTTTTTCTTGATTGTTTTTATTGAAGAAATCATTTAACTTCTTTATTTTCTTTAATTTCACTAACCATGTTCTCTAGTACCCTAACCCCAAACTTAAAATGAATCTAGTTCCAAGAGCTCCCTTAAACTTAATCTTTTGTATTAACAAGGAAAAATTAAAGTTCTACCTAAATCTAAAGAGGGTGGAAAGATTAATCTTTCATGACAATAGGCTTATAATATGGCTATGTAACCGAATTAAACGGATAAAAATAAAAGGGGTTTTAACAATAAATTCTTTACATGGTGGCTTAAAAAGGCTCAAAAGTTTCAACAATCTAGTGTCTCACTGTGTATAACAAATCAGACAAATATACTATTTAGAAATAGCACAAGTACTAGAAAATAATAAATTACATGGAAGCTATCAATACAAGGAAAAAGTAAAAAGTGAAATATGTGGGCTTAAGCTTGACTAGTTTAGGTCTCTAGAAGTTGACTATACATTTGTTAGATATCATTCCTCTTCTTTTTTTTTAATCTTCATTTAAAGCTTCCAGAATAATGGGGATCTTATTCTTTTATTTGATATCTCTTTTTTTTGCTCTTGTGGTATCATTAATAAACAAACAATGTTTTCAAAATGTAAAAAGATATTAGAAAACAAATCAGATCATTAACTTCAAGCAACAATACAGTGGACAAAAAGGGAATACATGTGAAAATAAAAAACCTAATGCTTAAACTAAAAATTACATGAAAATAAAAACAAAGTGATCAATTAAAAGTGAGACTTCCAAATAACATATTATCCTTTTGAGAAAATTGAAAGAGGTTTAAATTATTGCAAGAGTTCATACAATCATTAATCCATGATAATACTAATAAAAATAGCTCTCTTATATGAATCTTGACTTGTATACAACGTCATTCCAAACTCTTTTATATAATCATTACTCGATTTACTTGTGCATAACAATTACCAGCCACTATGTATTCAGCCTCAACGATAGAAAGAACAAAGTTATGCTACATCATATTGTACCAAGAAACTAAAAAACTTCCAAATAAGTCACTGGCACAACTAGTACTTTTCCTATCCGACTTTCACCCTGCGAAATTGGAGTAAAAAAACCTACTAAGCTACAGCCAATACTTTTAGGATACCAAATACCGTGTTGGGAAATTCCGTTAAGATACATCAAAATTATTTTTCCAATTTTAAAGTAGGATTCCTTATGTGATGCTTGATATACAGAACACATGCACACACTAAACATGATATATGGAATACTCGACATTAAATAGAGTAAAGATCTAATTATACCTCTATACATGATAATGTCAAAGTCCAGACCTTTCTCGTCTTTGGAAATAAGCACATTAGATGCCATAGGTGTTGAGACACTTTTCGAGACATTCATATAAAACTTCTTAAGAAGCTCTAAGTAATTTTTTTTACTTGTGAAAGTTCCCTCTTAGGCTTGCTTAATTTTCAATCCTAAGAAATATGGCAGCTCCCCCATAAGAGACTTATCAAATTCGCATTGCATCAAAATTTCAAACTCCCGACAAAGAGATTCGTTAGTTGAACCGAAAATAATAGAATCTACGTATATTTGAAGTAAAAGAATATTATTTTGTTTCTGTATAATTGAAAAAATTGTGTATACTTTTCCATGATTGAGTTCTTGTATGATTAAAAATCCACTCAATTGCTCATACCTAGCTATAAGAGCTCGTTTGTGACCATAGAAGGCTATTTTCAATTTAAAAACATAGTTAGGATTATCATGATCCTCAAAACTCAGTGTTTATGAGACACACACATCTTCATTTATATAGTCGCTAAGAAAATGATATTTAATATCCATTTGATAAAGCTTAAAATCCATCCAATAAGGGAATGCCAAAAGGACTCTAATATCTTCTAGACGAGCTATAAGAGAATAAGTCTCCTCGTAGTCTATTCCTTTTTCTTGATTATATCCTTTTTCCAATAATCTTTCTTTATTTCTAGTAATTACGCCATTTTCATCCATTGTATTCCTAAATACCTATCTAGTGGAAATGACGATTTTCTCAACTGGACGCAGAACAAGGTCCCAAACGTCTTTACGTTTAAATTGGATAAGTTCTTCTTGCATAGCAAGTAACCACCCCTCATCAAGTAAATCATCGAATATCAATTTAGATTCAATTTGAGAAATGAAAGCAGAGTACTTACGTAAATTATTAACATGCGATCTAGTACTTACAACACTTTTGATATCTCCATGAATTTGATCCAACAGATGATCATTTGTGATTTCCAATCTTTAGGCAACTGGTTCGAGGTCTCTTGTTTTTCATATACTTTTAATCTTTCCTCTTTATTTTCATTTATGTCCTCTTCCTTTGTTTAAGGAGTAGGATCATCTTTGGAACTCTCGTTGTTGATCAACTTCTTCATTCTCATACCTGAAACATCATAACAAATACATTTCCCCCTCTTTTGGGGTGAGAACTCATCAAATGCAACATACATAGATTCTTCTACTAAAAAATTATATGATTTTAAATTCTATAAGCCTTACTCGTCGATGAGTACCCTAAGAATATCACTTCATCCGACTTATCATCAAATTTACTAAGATTATCCTTTCCGTTGTTTAAAATGAAATGTTTACAATCGAAAACACAAAAAATAATAAATATTTGGGTTTTTACCTTTAATTAACTCGTAGGGTGTCTTCTTTAGGATATATCAAATGACTACCTTCTTTAAGACAATGCATGTTGTACTAATCAGATCCACCCAAAAGTACTTAGGTAGGATAATTTCACTTATCATGGTCCTAGCCAATTCTTCTAAAATAAGATTTTTACACTCAACAACACCATTTTGTTGTGGAGTTCTGGGACATGAAAATTTATGAGCATTCCCATTTTTGGTACAACAATTTTGAAATTTATGGTTAACAGATTCCACACCATGATCACTATGGAGTATAATATTTTCAAACTAAGAACATTTTTGACAAGCTTAGAAAATTAACGAAAGCTTCAAAAGTTTCATCATTATGGGTTAAAAATAATGTCCAAGTGAATCTAGAGTAGTCATCAACAATCACAAACTAGTAATAATTACCTCCTAAAATTCTTGCCTGCGAAGGGCCAAACAAGTCTAGGCGGATAAGCTCAAGAGGATTTGATGTAGAAACAACCTTTTCCGATTTAAACGACACTCTTGTTTGTTTTCCCATTTGGAAAGCATCACATAGTTTGTCTTATAAAAATTAAAATTTATCAATACCAATCAATATATTCTTGGATGCTATTTTATTCAACAAGTTGAAATGCATGGGGCTTAAGATCTTATGCCATAACAAATAATATTCACCCTTGGTAATTAAACACTTAGTTCCATGCACTGAAATGTCATCTAGATCAAGCATATAAACATTATCAATCCTATAACCCTTAAACATGAGGTCCTTACTTTCCTTATGCTAAATTAAACAACTAAGAGTATCAAAAAACACGGTGTACCCTATGTCGCATAATTGGCTAATGCTAAGTAGGTTATGTTTTAGTCGTTTAACTAAAACCAGATTTTCAATGGTGATTGTGGAGGGATTTCCCACACTACCTTCTACTAGAATTTTACCTCTTATGTTGTCCCAATAGATGACATGACCGCTTTCCTTCTCATCAAACTTGATGAACATGGAGGCATCTATGTATCTTGAACATTTTCAATCAATAAACCATAATATTTTTGCGGAGACAAGACTTTCACGTGACAATCAAATAGGCAATTTAGGTCCCCAACTAGTGGATCCTTTAAGGTTATTTGAGTTACACTTAGGAATTCATACTATTTAACCATTGGTAACTTGAATGTTCCTAATGTGAAAAGAGGTATAGTGTGTCCCTTATCACCAAAGTAATGAAAAATAACATTAGATGAAATACTTTTTCTATTTCTCTAAGTGACATGAGGGTTTTTCTTAAAATGCGTCTCTCTATCACTTGAAGAGCTAGAACAAGTAAGTGATGGTAAAGTAGAATGAGTTAGTTGTCCTTTTAGAGTTTCAATTCCAAGTTTTAAATCTGGACACGTAACATATTCTACTTTTTCTATCCTTTCAACAAAAGTGTTAAAAACATTATAACACTCATCAACTGGAGACGTATGCACTTTCTTAAGAGATTCTAAAGTGTGATTAAGATTATTTATTTCCTTTTCAAGTTTTAAAATCATTCTTTTTTGGAGAGAAATTTCTTAAAAGCCTTTATGCAATCCATATACATATCATTAAACTCTTACGATAATGCACTATATGAATATTCATCATCGGGTTCAGAAGTATATACCTATGAAGTTTCACCTTTCTTAAATGTCTTCAAACAATGGTTGGAACGCTCATCATTTGAAATTTATCAAGAATCTCAGGAGGTGATCTCATTCACTTCTTCCAATGCGGTATAGGCTCTATGACCTATGGAGATTTTTCCTTTTGTCTAGAGGAATTCCATATCTTTCTTTTTATGATGTTTGGTGAGACTTGGACAAGTGGTTCTAAAATGTTCTGATTTTTCCAAACTCATAACACGTAATGGTATCATCCTTTTTCTTGTATTATCTTTTAGGCATGTGAGTATTTTTTAAATTTATCAATCTTTTGTCATAATGCTTGTAGCGTTTGATGAATAAACCCATCTTCTTTTGTTTAAGAGCTTTTTCGCTAGAGTGATCACTTTCTTCCATTGACTTATTCTCTTGGGATTATGAAGCCTTCATAGCTAGATCCTTTTTATCTTCTTTCCATTTCTCTTTCTTTTTCGACTTTACTTCTCTATCAGCGAGTCATTTTAGTTTATTTTCACGCTCGGCTAACTTCCCAAACAACTTTGTAATATCCAAAGTAATAGGATCGTTATATTTTTTTGTAGAGGTAACCTTTGTAGCAACTCCCTTCCCATATATCTGAATATTTTGTTAGTAAAATCTTTGTTATAAAAGGTTTTACCCAAGTTTCTTAATTTGTTGATTAAGTGGAGGAATCTAGTTTGCATGTAATTCAAAGATTATATGGGTTCCATATGAAATTGTTCGAACTCCTCTATAAACATGTTGATCTTAAATATGTCATTAAATGTATTGAATCCTTGACGTCATTCATTCCACAATAAAGATTTTGGAGAGCACCCCACATACATTTGGAAGTTGTATGATGTGAAATTATGTAACATACTTTTGCGCTTAAATTAGAGATAAGTATGTTTCTTGCTCTCAAATCATATGAAGCCTTTTTGGTTTCATCATCTCTCCAATATTTTGGGTGTTTGACAACGTCATTATTGACCATAGGGATAAATTTTCCCTTAGTGACATCACACCATAGATTTTTACTGACTCATAGTAAGTGTACGTACATGTTCTCTTTCCAATAGGTATAATTTTCACCTTTGAAAACTGGTGCTATTTTATATTCTCCCTTTGGATCATCATCATCTGCCATATTCTCAAAACCTTTGGAGTCGATTAGACACAATCAAAAGACCAACTCTTGAGGCCAATTGTTGGGTGAGAATATGGAGTAGTATAACAATTTAGAGATGGGATGAATAGACTAAAAAAATAAATTCTGACTGAATTTCAAAAATAGATTATCAGAGAATTTTCAAAGTTGCCGCCAGAAGATTTAAAAAGAAAATATGTGAATTATACTTTTGTTGGATTTTGATCACTTCGACAATTACACAATTTACAAAAGTGACACATTGTTCAACAATGAATAATTTAACAATTATATATTACACAAGAAGTGTTCTATACGATATTTGAATTATGATCGGATTCTAACATCAATATCTTTCCAGAGTTTAATCCCCACTAAAGCTGGATTCGATACCAATTCTAAAAAAACCTAACCATGTGTGATAAATCCATACTAATTGAGTAAACGATAAAATACACTAAGAATATAAAACCTAAGCATGAAATATCCTATAAAAATTAATTGAATGAGTGAGATAGAGAGATTACACAGATTAATAGTGCTTCGTCTCTTTCATCCTCGTGTGAGCTTACTGCATTCTTCAATGGTTTCCCAATGGAATATGTTTTTTTATTTTTTATTTTGAAAATATTGCAAGAGTTTATATAATCACTAATCCACAGTAATGATGATAAAAGTAAATCTCATATCTAGATCTTAACTTGTATATAATGTAATTCTAAACTCTTATGTGTAATCTTTACTTAATTCATGCTTCTTGAATCTTCTAGTATCCCCAATCTACTCCAAGCCTTCATGTGTAACAATCACCTGTCGATCTTACCGATTCCTTGAGCGATGAACTATTTGAAGATTTGAGAAGAACTCCACCCTTTCCATATCCTTCTGTTGTACCCAAAAAATTTCCCTCTCATATCATTAAAAAATATCCCCTCATGCTCCTAGGGTTTTTTATCGCTTTAGGCTACCCAGGCCTTCTAGGCCTCAGGATTTCGCACTGATTCATTGTTTCATCAGAGAACTAGAACTGCATGTATTTTGACCTTGAATCATGTTTCTCCCATCTACTGGCTCTTGTTCCAGGTTTTGATTACTGAAGCGTATGACATCTTTATAGGAAAAGTTTTTGAAGCATCATTTTCATCATATCATACAAAGTATCTTTGGTTCAGAAGATTGGTTAAATCAGTTTTTTCAGCTACTTTGTTTTGGTTAATGTTTCTTATTCAAAAATCTTGAGGCTCTTTCCATCACCATTAAGGTCCTTCATCCACTACTTGTTTTACAAGTCTTCACTTCAAGGTTTCATTTTGAATTTGATTTGGAATTATCATTTTGTTGGTATGCGTTGAAGTTTTTTTTAGAGGTGTAGTTGACTAAAGTTGTTTTAAGCTTGAAAGAAGATAGGTTGAAGTTGTATTATTTGGATTTTTCTTGAAGTACAAGTTAGACACGGATTTATTAATTAAAGATTTGGATTTGTTGTTGTTTACTTGATACATCAAATTTAATATGTTCAAGAGCTTAGGTGTTCATGATGTTAAGAGTTAATTCAAGCAAATTTTGAAATATCCATTCATGATTAGTTTCTTGTTTCAACCAAAATTCATTCAAGTATTAATTCAAGGGCCATTCAAGGTTATCTCTACACATTCAACATGGCATGTTTCATTCAAAGCGTTGCCAATTCCTTTCAAATATTTCTTGCAAGATTCAATATGTTTCTACAAGAGTTATGGCAAAGAAAATTTAATTGCAAGATCTATTTTTGATACAAGTTTACACCTTTTGCAAGGAGTTCATACATTCAACATACTTTCTCTAAGTTTGTTACTAAAATTCATCCACAACGTTACATCATTATTTACAAGTCCCTAAAATTCTCAAGATTACTTCTTTTTACAAACAAAAAAAAAACATTCAAATTCCTAAAATGCTTCTTTATAAAAACTTCTTTTTCTGCTACCATGTGTATAAAGGTGTGAGAAACACAAGAAAAGGGGTTTGAATTGGGTTTCATCAAAATAAATTTTGAATCTTTTTGTTTGATAAAAGACATGATTAACTTTGAACATAACAATAAATGAACACAATTATTTTTATTCTGGTTTTCTATTAACTAAGCTACTCCAGCCCACCCCTCAAGGTGATTTCTCCTTCTACAAGGACTTAATCCACTATAACCAAACCGATTACAACCAACCCACAATAAGTATGATCAACCTTATTGGCACCCCCAATAAGTCAGTCGATCCTTATTGTAAGTCCACTCAAACTACAACAAGAGTCTTCTTAAGATCTGACCATCACTCGGTCTCTTAAGGAATTAACCAACAATAGTTGAATACTTTCAGTGTATTACAATTTTCTTCTTTTAAGCAGACTACGCAGATGTTTCAGTTCAAAGAAAAACACCTAAGTGTTTTACAGCAAGATACGAGCAATAAATCATTTCTTGTTTACAAAACTATACAGAGAAAATTTCTCTAAAGAGTTTCACGGCTCTTTGGTGTAGTTTTGTTGAGCTTGATTTAATCCAATAGATTTTTCGTTGTAATGTTGATTCTTACTTTTCTTCGGCTTCCAAATATTCCTTTTAAAGCTTGTTAAATAAATCCGTTGAAAGGGTAAAAAATGTAATCATAAATCCATTTGTTTGTTCCCAACGATCATAATGAGAGTGGTACATAGTATAGTATGAAAGGACTATCCTTACGGCACCCTTGATGGTAGAGATCATAGAGCACTTTTTGTACATTTTATACACCATCACACATTAACAATTTTGAACTTCTAATGATATTCAGAGGCCTCAAATAATTTGAATATTTTAAGCTTGTTGTTGAAGAATCACTCGTAAGTCTTAGATCCTAAGTCTTGGAGTCTTCAGAACTTGTCCCGTTAGAACCTAGTCTTCAAAGTCTTCAACACTTGGTCGTAAGAACATTTTTTTTTCTTCAGATCATCAAAACTTGTTCAGCAGAACCTCGTCTTCATAATCTTTGGAACTTGGAACACATAGAATCAAAGCTTTAGAAGGCCTCCAAACTTAACCACCAAGTCACGATCAAAACCTCTTATACTAACCTTCCTAAGAACCGTTGCATAAGACGAATTCCAGAATCTTGACTTCAATTGTAACACATAACCAAATGTTTTCTTTCAGTAGTGTTTACGTTCAGAACCTGTTGACGTCACACGCCATGATACCAGAGTTACGATATTATAGTAGCAACTACACACTAGAACGAAACCATCAGAGTATATAATTGTTCTTTATGATATCATGTAAAGTTATCATCAAAATCATAAGGCCATATGTAGAAACACTTCTTGTTCTTACAATATCACCCTTTTTGATGATGAAAAAAACATGTATTTTGATAGACCATTTTGTACAGGGTAATCACTATAAATGAAAAATTCAGAGTTAGGCTCACAGCTCCCCCTGAATCTGTTAATCCCAAAATTTTATTTATGCTTGTTCAGAGTCTCTGAGCCCAAGACTCACAAAATAAATCTTGAGTTTTAAGAACATAGAAAATAGATAAGGAACACTTCACTACAATAACTCATCAGAGTCTGACTAGAACACTCGGTCTTCATCTCAGAACCGGGTTGCTATCAGATCTTCATGAAGAATCAAAACTTGATTTTGAGTCCGATTGGATAATGCCACACATCATGTATCAACACTTCTATTTCTTAATTCTAATATCATAACCAAAGCACGATACTTTTGGAGAAGTTCACTAATTCTTAAACATCAGTGTTTGACATGATATTTTCCAATATATCACACATTCAGACAGTTTACAACTTCTGAATAGAACATACATTGTAGAAGCACACATATCAGAGTACATCTTATGAGTGGCACACATGCCCCCCTCTCATGCCCATTGAGTGGCACACATGCCCCGCTCTCATTTTACTTCACACATGCCCATTGAGGTCCCTAACTTGCTCTAGGAAGACTAAGAGTTGACCAGCCACACTCTCCCCCTTAAGGCAATGAACCTCAAACTAGGGTTCCAATTTTAAACACGATGTGTGAGTCCCAAGGATCCAAAAATTTCTGCATTGTCCTAATATGTTTTCAAGATCATCCATGCCAAATTTCATGCCTTGAACAACTTGTTTGCTCAGTCAAATGCTCAAATGCCTTAAAATCAACTTACAAGGTCAAAAGTCAAATGTGCCCCAAATACAGTCAAACTTCAAGATTTTTGGTCAACATCAACATTTTGAAGTGATATCCATCATTTTATCAAGGATTGATCATGATTCCTTAAGAAATGCTCCTAACTCATCAAAAGTCAAAAATGGAAAATTAGGGTTTATATAGGAAAAGTCAACCAAACTTTGACCAGGTATAACTTTCTCATACTTTATCAGAAAATTTTCCACCAAGGCTCATTTTGAAGAGAATCGAATTCCCTACAACTTCTCTTCATCCCCCAAGTTCAAGAAATGGCCCATTAGAAAGATAGAAGCTCAGATATTATAGGTCCTTTCAAAAAGTCAACAAAAACACCTTTTGGGTCAAAGCTCCTTACATAAACATGGAAGATCCAATTGAAATGAAACAAATAATTTTGTTTAGAGGACACCTTAAGCTCTCCAAAAAGTCCAAGAACACCCTCTTAGGGTTAAAAATGAGAGAGATATGCATTGCTAAAGTTGACCAATTTTTGGAAATGTGCATGAAACCAAGATTGACCTAACTTGAATTTTTTCCAAATGAGCCCACGTTTTCATGCTTGAAACTTGTTTCTAACATCGCTCACAACCTCTGAGCTCACTCATACATTATTACTTATTTTTATTTTTTATTCATTTAAATTCAAAATTAAATAAAGAAATAATGAAAATTATGTAAGATTTGATTTGGGATCTTTTTCTCATCAAATAAGGCATAAGATATGCTGGAAAATCAAATAAAAATTGTGGAGGGAAAGAAAGATTGGATTTGTTCTAAAAAAGGCCAAAAATCACATAATTGAAAGAAGATTTTTTTCATCAAAACATGGATATTCTTCCATATTTGTGACCCTAATGAGATACATTATATATGCATAACAATTCCAGACCTAATGCAGATACGCAACTTGTCTCAAAAGAACCCTAATATTTCACAAAAAAAATCAAAAAGTGTGTCATTCGTATTCACCTTTCCAGCCAGTTTCAAAGCCTTGTAATCACTCCTTGGTATTCCTGAGGTAAGCATTGGTAAGTATGGATCATCATCCATGGCTATAGCACGCTGAAACTCACTATGCATGATTCATATTTTCATGTTTTTTTTCTTCTGTTTTTCATATTTTTAATTATAGCTTGTTTCGATCCATTATGACTTCATTAACATGATCAAAAGAGGGAAAGGAACAGGTCTGGGCAATCGTTGATAACTTTGAAGGTTAAATAGAAATTTTCCATTGTTAGGGCGTAGAGAACGGCAAGCTTCGTATCTCCCTGTACAGGGACTTTCTGACCAAATGGACACCACCACTGGGTTTGCAGCCCTCAAATTAGGGGGTAGGGTCCTCCTTGTGTGTTTAATGTGACTGTTTTGCAGGATTGGTGATGGAGGCCTGCCGGAGAAGACGACCGGAGTGTCGACTCCGGCATCCCTAGGGTTTTTACTCAGGCGAGGCATTGTGTGGCATGAACCCTTTATTCCATTGGTCCATTTAAACTCCAGTGCCCCACTCAGTGCGTGCGTGTTATTTGTTGACATAGTTGACTCAATTTCACATATATATTTTTGCTTTTGTTTATGTTAACGAATGATAGAATGGCTTAGTGGTAGAAGGGACGCGTGCAAAGGGAAGAGACCTGGGTTTGATTCCCAGGTCTGGAGTTCTATTTTTCCAACAGGTTTCACATGGATCCAGTGCGCCCAGATACAAGGTGTTCATCATAGACCCTCATTCCTAGCCATTGGATCATTCATCCTCCAGATCCAACGCCCAATGATGCTTCCCCATGTTGGACCTCTCTAACACAACAACACTAGAACTAACGTAGTTGTGGGCCACCAGATCTAGGCCTTGGTCAAATTCAGCAGCATACACCCCATTTGGGTTTCTCCCTCCCCAGGCCCATTTTTTTATTTCTTTATTCTTTTTAATTAGTTTATATTTTTTTGTTTATTCTTTTTTTTTTAAATCAGAAAATCATAAAATCATAAAAAAATAAGACTTAGAGTTTTTCTTAATAAAATTAATTTTTGCAAATTAATTTAATTTAATTAACTTTAATTTGTTTTCATTAATTTAAAATTTATTTGAGATTAGGTTAAATTTCAAATATTTCTCATAAAAAAACATCCAAATATTTTTAATAGGCAATTAGAATTTTAGGGTTTAGAACTTATTCTCGTCTCAAGTTTTGCGCATTATTTTTCATACATATTTTTTATTATGTAACTGTGCCCGGTTTGTAATAGTTTATTTAGGGTTTTTAATTTCCGCACTTTACTTTTCAGTTATTATTTATGTAACTACGCCAAAGCCTTGAAATAGCTATAGAAACTTTATTTTTCGCCTTTATATTTCTTATATGTTTGTATATAAACTGTTAATAAATTAGGTGTGCATGACAAGAATTAATCAATTAATCATTACATCAATAACCACAAGATAAAATACCTTGGAAAAAAATCACACTGTTGCACACTTACACCCCTAGGGTATTTCCTACTCTGGTTGCCTTCAAAAATGGTCATGGTCCCTTAATGTCCCTCGAGTTGCCTACGAGAAATGATCTTGTCCCTCGATGTTGCCTACATGACGACAGTCCATTCAAAATGCCAAGGTATCCTTACATGTTGCCTTTAATGACCATAAACGTCCCTTTCGATAGTTCCTCAACATCCAACTGTAGGGCTACCTACTCACTAATAGTAGGGTAGTACTATCTAAAGGAAAGGAGGAAAAGAACACCCTTTTTTCGAGTAGGTAGACAGTTCTTAAGTACTTGCTCAAATCTTATTCCCTTTTACACCTACACGCTTTCAAACTTCTTTTCAAATACGCTTTATCACACTCTTGAGGACTGATACAAGAGCTATCATAAAGCAAAACCTTTCAAAACACGCAAACACGAAAACAATTTTCAAAAATGAGCAAGTACCTAATAGCCCGTGGAAAACCACGAATGGAAAGGGTTCTAACACCTTCCCTTTCCATAATATACCCCCCTTACTCAGAAAATCTCGAAAAAGGTATTTTTCTGTTCTTTTCACCCTTTCCTTTGTTGTATAAAAGAAAAGCCGGTGGAGACTCTTGCTTACCACAACATTTGCGAACAAAAAATGCAAACCAGTACAACAGTCAGTTCTGCCACCGTATCACAGAACTGGCAACTCTGTTGGGGATAATAAAAAAAGTTGGGTTTACCTTAGGGTCTAGTTCATTTCTAAATTGTTTTCTTTTCCTGTTTTGATTGCTTTACTTTTTAGGGTATTTTTTGGGTTACTATAGATCCTACACTTGGATCTGGGGAAACCTTTTAGGTAAGTAGCAATAAATCGTGGAAACTGTGCGGGGTATACCGACACGGTTGAAGTGATGGCTACGTTGATGCGAAATTTTGGTTGGTACCGATAGCCCTTGAGTTAATCAAGGAGAATACGAGGCCGCTGCATGGTTTTATGAAGTGTCAACTGACCTTAGAACCTTAATTCAACAACTTGGATATTAGGACGTAGTGAGATAGTCGTCTTTGGTGTATTCCCAAAGTCGGTTGATACTAGATACTACACTAATTGAGATTTGACTCCTGAGTTTTGTTTGGTGGCAAGTCAGTTGTCTATCAGAATGAAACTTGTGGGAAAGATCAGTGATATTGAGATCCCTTAGAACCCAATTATTATTTATAGGACAAGTTAAACCAATCAAAACTTCAAGAGGGTATTACCTTAAAACCCATGAAAGCCTTAAACCTAAGGTCTTTGTGTGATTTGCTTGTGCTTTCTATATTTGTGATTTCATAGCAAAATCATGACATCATAACAAGGCATATCATACTAACCATTTCAAGGATTTTCTAGGGCTTATCTTTGTCTTGTTTTGTAGGACATGACATCCACTCGCAGGAACATTATCCAAGTCAACCTTGTGAAAGTACCTCCCCAACTCAATGAATTAGCATCAAGAATTCCTGAAAGCTCTCCCTTCACTGAAAATCATGGTCGACTTCTCATCTTGGTCACTTTAAACCCTGATGAAGAAATGTTAAAGGTGCTCTTTCAGTTCTTTGACTCGTTACATCACTGCTTCACTTTTCCTGATTACCAGTTAGTGTCTAATATGGAGGAGTTTTCTCAGTTATTGGAGATACTTATCCTTAATTAGTTACCATTCAACGGTATGGAAGGAGATCCAAAACCCAAAGAGATTGCTCAAGCTTTGTCTTTACAACGATCTGATGTAGTAGCAAATTGGGAAACCATAATTGGTGTCCAAGGATTTCTAGCTAAGTTTTTATTTGAGAAAGCTCACCATTTTTGAGATACCCTGGATTTACAAGCTTTTGAAGAAGTGTTGGCCCTTCTCATCTATGGGATGGTACTATTCCCTAACACGGACCAACTCATAGATTTGAATGCGGTTAATGTTTTTCTGTCTCATAATCCGGTGCCTAATCTACTTGGGGATATTCTACACTCTCTGCATACTCACACTCAAAAGAGAAGAGGGACCCTTCTGTGTTGCATTCCTCTATTGGCTAGGTGGTTCATTTTTCACCTACCTCGGTTTGTTTTGAGAAATGAGCAGGGTATGAGATGGTCTCACAGGTTGATGTCCCTCACACATTCGGATATTTATTAGTGTTCTCGATCCTTGGGGAATGTTACCATCATTTATCGTTGTGGGGAATTCCCTAATGTCCCTCTCTTAGGCATTAGGGGAGGAGTCACTTATAATCCTTGTTTGGTGTTGCAATAATTTGGTTATGCTAGAAGGGATGGTCCTTACGACACACTCGTCCAAGGAATCATCTTTGACTATGAGAATGATGTTTAGGGTTATCGTACGAGGTTCATTCGAGCTTGGGGCATGATAAACAGAGTTGATAGCAAGACACTATGGAACAAGAATTCCATCCCTCTTGAGCCTTATCTCAAATGGGTGCGAGCTTGTTCTCAATGTCTTATGATGCCTTACCCCTCCATCTTACATGTGATTATAGAGCCAATTTCTGAGGGAGATACTCCTTACATTGTTCTTCATCCTGACATGCCAACTGACTTTGAGGATCTACGGAAATCCTGGATCTAACACAAAGAATAACAAGATACCTTTCAAACCCAATTCTACGCCAGCGAGAAGAAGGTTTTAGAACTCACCAGGTTACTTCACTAGGAGAAGAGTATAAATACTTACATTGCACCAAAGAGGACGCGTCGGGGGGAAGCGTGAGTCTCTTTCTTAGAGAGTTATTTTTGCTTTTTTACTTCCCTTGAAAGCCCAAGAGGCATCATTGTGATCGATAAAACTTCTTAATGCAATTAACATTTGTTCTCTTTCTGTTTAAGCAAATTTAAGTCTTAGAAATCCTTGAAAACATTTCATACATATATCATACATATCATTGCATAAGCAGGTTTCAAAGCAGGTTTCTCATCTTCTTCGCTGTTTATTTCAGCAATGGCTCTCGAACAAACAGTTAAGGATCTACAAACACAAAATGCTCAGTTTCAACAAATGATTATGGCTTTGGCCAAAGGGGAAAGAAGAATTGAAAGACCTGATTGTTAAAGAGAAGACTAAGAAACCAAGGAAGATAGTTGGTGTGGTGAATTTAGGAAGGAGGTTCAAAGGACCGCTAAGGCAAGTTGTAGAGCTGACATCTTCATCAAAAGAATGAGACAATCAAGAAGGGGAGACAAGAGAGGAAGACCCGAGTCCAAGGGAATATGATAATGAGACTGACTATAATGAAGAACAGTACCCTCCGACCGATGAAAAATACAAACAGTTGGAAGAACGTCTAAATGCAATGGAAATCCAGAAGGTACCTGTTCTGGATTTTGAAGAGCTAGGATTGGTTTCTGGGGTTGTTATCCCACAAAAGTTCAAGGTGTCGGTGTTCGCCAAATATGACGGGGTTTCATGTCCCAAGATGCACCTTCAATCTTGTGTGAGGAAGATCCAGCCTCACACTGCTGACAAGGACCTATGGGTCCATTTCTTTCAAGATAGTCTATCCGGAACTCAACTAGAGTGGTTCTACCAGCTGGAAGGGACCAACAATCATAATTGGGAAGACCTGGCTGCTGCTTTCTACAAGAAGTATCAGTATAATACAAACCTTGTTGCGACCTGTACACAACTCCAAAGTATGTCTATGGGTTCGAGCGAGGGCTTTAAAGACTATGCCCAGAAGTGGAGGGACTTAGCAGGAAGAGTCCAACCTCCCTTGTCTGATAGGGAGTTAATGGGTATGTTTTTGGGTACCCTATCTGGTCCATTTTTAAATCATCTGATTGGAAGTTCCTCAGCTGGTTTTATTGAGCTGATCTTGACAGGATAAAGAGTGGAAGCTGGGATTAGAAGTGGCAAGATTCAGAAGGATGCATCCTCCAGTACAGTAAGGAAGCCATTTTCTAGGAAGAAGGAAGTCAGTGCCACTTATAGCCAAGGGAATCAGGGAAGAACTGAATTTCGTCCAACGGTAGGGGCTGTTATGATCTCTAAACCTGCACCTACTCAACAACGAAATAATCATTCTAGATCAGAAAGGCCTGTAAGACAATTCACCCGGATAAATATGACTTTATCTCAAGTGCTGCCTCACTTGCTAAAATTTGATCTGGTAACTTTGTGGGAAAATCCTAAGAATCCCACCACCACATCTCCTCGCTACAACCCAAATGATCGTTGTGCTTACCATTCATAAAATCCAGGCCATGATACCAACGACTGTTGGCCATTGAAAAAAAAAGTGCAAGACCTTATTGAAGCAAAGGAGATTGAATTTGAAGCTTCTGATATTCCCAATGTCATCACTGCTCCTATGCCCAAGCACGTCCATGGTGTTAATGCTGTTAACAATGATGCGTTCATTACTTCTGTTGAGTAACTTGTAACTCCTTTCATGACCGTTAAGTGGAACTTGTTGAAAGCCGGTTTATTTATGGGGATGTGGCGAATGTTGCCACTTATGTTTATCTCTACTGACTTGTTGCCATTTGTTTAAGGCAGGTGTTCAGCGCCTGATAAATGATAGAGAGATTTTGTTTGAGAAGACTCCCGTCCCGACTGTTTCAATCATAACCATTTCCGCCAATCCTCCTAGGGTCTCCACCAAAAGACCCGTCAGGTTCACATCTGCTTCGAAGTTGGGTCCTCTGATCATCATTATGCCAGGGCCAATCCCATGCTCCTCAGACAAGGTCGTTCCCTGGAACTATGAGGCTGACGTTTACTACCACGGCGTCAAGCAAAACCCGCTAGCTGTTGAAGACCATGTTTCTAAAAATAATGATCCCGATACTAGTCCTATGATCATTCCTACTGTTGTTCCTGCTGATACTACCACCGTAATTCCTGTGGCCACCCCTATCACCGAGTCGACCGAGACTCGGGGTAAAAACATATTTATTGAGCCTGTCCTGACGAAGGGATATTTAGAACCTATCCCAGAGGATTCCAAGAAGGAAATGGAAGAAATATTGAAGATAATAAAGAAGAGCGACTACAATGTGGTTGAACAGTTGGGGAAGACCCCTTCTAAGATTTCAATGTTAGCCCTACTATTGTGCTCTGAAGCTCATGCGAAGGCTTTGGTGAAATTCCTTAAAACAACCCATGTGCCACAAGAAACCTCCGCTCACTAATTTAAAGATTGTGTGGCCAGTTTGATGGCTGATAACGGTTTGGGTTTTTCTGATGTTAATCTGACACCCAGAGGAAGAAAAGACAATGATGCGCTGCATGTCTCCATTGAATTCAGGGGCACTACTCTGGCCCATATTCTAGTAGATACTATTTCATTGTTGAACGTGCTGCCCAAGAAGGCTCTAGACAGATTAGACTGTGAAGGTTTGACCCTGAAACCCAGCAACATTGTAGTGAGGGCTTTCGATGGTTCAAAAATAATGGTGCACGGGGAGGTGGACATCCCCATCAAATTTGGTTCTCAGACCTTTGACTCCACCTTATACGTGATGGATATCATACCATCTTATTCTTATTTATTGGGTCGCCCTTGGATCCATGGGGCAGGAGCTGTCACGTCCACTCTGCATCAGATGATGAAGTACCCGGTGAAAGGAAAGATTGTCACGGTACATGGTGAAGAGGAATACATGGTAAGTCACCTGAACTCCTACATGTATGTGGAAATGGATGGCGAGTTCATCGAGACTCCGTGTCAGAACTTCGAAGAGGTGCCTCAGACTATGGCTGAAACTGAAATTATCACCAATATGCCGAAGATCACCATACCTCCCTTGTAGATGGCTTCTCTCAAAGATGTCGAAGAAGTTGTTGAAGAAGGTGGGTGTATGTGATCAGTGGGAATGAGAACTGACTGTTTTTTAATGCTGGTTCGCGTTTGCGTTTGTTTTTGCAAAATGTCGCGGTAAGCAAGAGTCGCCACCGTCTTTTATTTTATCCATCAAGGGAAAGGACAAAAGCACAGAAAAATTCCTTTTCGAGATTGTTTATCGGGTTCGGGAGGTAGATTATAGAAAGGGAAGGTGTTAGCACCCTTTCTATCCGTGGTTATCCACGGGCTCTTAGGTACTTGCTCACTATGTTTTTAAAAGTTTGCTTTTCTTTGTGATTGTGGGTTTTGAAAAGAGTTTGTTGTTTTGAAGAGAGTGTAAGTGCGAAAAGTTTTGTTTTGTTTAAAAGAGAGCAAGTACTTAAGAACATCTACCTACTCGAAAAGGAATTAAATTGTGCAACTGTCCTTTAGACAGTGCTATCCCACTATTGAGGAGTAGGTAGCACCGTCGTTGGAGCTTTTCGGGTCAATTCGATTTTAGGGACGTGTGGTCACTAAAGCAACGTTAGGACGCTTTAGTGGTAATCCTAATGTCTTAGATCATTTTTATCGAGGCAACCATTTCGAGGCAACTTTGATCTTTGGACATAAGGACGACCTATAAAACATCTTATACTTAATGACCATATTTTGAGGCAACCAAGTGAGGTGTACCCTAGGAGTGGCATGTGCAAGTGTGTCAATTTTCAGTTTATATTATCTTTGTGTTTTTAGGTGTTCTATCATTTGTTTTTAGATCTTGTCATACAATCCTAGTTAGCATACATCTAAGCAGTTAATATATATACAGGAATTTAAAGTGCAGAAATTGTAAATCCTACGCTATTACAAGGCTTTGGGGAGGGTGATTATTTACATGTCCAAAAATTGTGGGAATAAAAGCAGTAAAGTAAAAGTCTTAACTAAGTTATTACAAACCAGTAGGAAGTTATAATAAAACAAACGCACATGAATCTGAAAAATCCTAAGAATAAGAACTTTTGTTGTTTTATTTTATTTTTTTTGGGAAAATGCTAAATGTTCAATTAAGTCAAATTTAATTAATTAAAAATACTGATTAAAATTAACTTTAAAACATACCTAATATTTTTTGCATTTTTGTTTATGAAAAGGATTGTATTCAAATAAATCCTAAGTCTACTGATTTTAAAATTGAAGAAAATAAGTTAAAATAATTAACTAAATTAAGTCCTAATTCTAAGTTATTTATTTTTATGATTTTTATGTTGATTAAAAAAAACAAACTAAAAGAAATAAACAAAAACAAAGTAAACAAAGTACAAATGGGTCAGGCAGCAAAACAAGAAAAAAAATAAAAAATAAAATTCTGGAAGTCTGGGTCGAAAGAGGTGCAGGTTGTCTTTCGACCCAGTGAAGAAGTTGGATCGAAGGTGCATGAGGGGCTGCACTCTGAGGGTGTTCGATCTGGACATGTCGTCCTTCGATCTGGAAATCCTTGGTCCAGTTCGAAGCTAAGCTGCTGAGCTTCGAAACTCTGAACAGGATCCTGAGAATGTATTTCCTGCAAGAAACGAAACACATGTTAACGGTCCAGGGGGGATTTTACCCCCTGGTTCGAATTTCCCCCTTATTCGCACCTGCTGAATCTGGGTCTGGGCTTGTTTTATCCTGGGATTCGAAGGAGAAACCCAGATTGTGCCCAAGCAATGGCACAATCTCATCTCTGTGTTGTAGCTTATATGTAGCACATTAAATCATTCACAAACAACAGTAATAATATGAATATGCAATCAAAATGAATTAAAAAATGAGTTTGAGATTACATCCTTTTTTACCAAACAGAGGTGCTTCGATCTGCAGTTCTGAGGGTGGAGGTGTTCGCTGGGTGGCAGCCTTGGCTTGTGCAAGGATTGGGTATGGCTTTCTGGAAGTGTTGGCAGCGTATCTCCAAGTTCCCTATTTTTCTGTATATTTTTCGTCTGTTTTTGCAACATTTGTGATTTCTTTATATAGAGGGGGTGGAGGGGACAGGAAGACAAAGGTTTAAATGACCTTGATTATGTGTTTGACAGCCATGAATGAGCATTTGTAACGTTAATTATATGTTTGAAAGCCATGAATGAGAGTTTGTAACGTTGGCTAAACACATGGGATCCTGTCCCTTTTTGAATTTTGAATGACATGTAACTGGCCTTTGAATGCTCCCTTTTGAATGGGCTGATGGCCTCCTTCGAATGCCCCCCTTCGAATGGGCTCTTTGAATGCTTCTTCGAATGGACCCTTTCTGGAATTCCAATCGAAAGACACTGTTATAATGCCAATCGAAGTACCTGTCCACAATGCCAATCGAAAGGCCTTTCCACAATGCCAATCGAAAGGCTCCTTCAGAACATCAATCGAAGGGTCTTCCAGAATGCAAATCGAAGCGCTTGTCCAGAATGCCAATTCAAAAAAGCTTGACAGAATGCCAATCGAAAGGCTCCTTCAGAACACCAACTGAAGGGTCTTTCAGAATGCCAATCGAAAGAGCTTTGACAGAATGCCAATCGAAATGTACTTAAAGCACCACTAAAAAATTTTCCTTTTTCTTAAGCAAGAGTTTGTAATCAACCATGCAGGGGGAAGACTTTGGGAAACATGAGAGGGCAAACTTTGGGGTACAACAATATACCATCTAAGGCCAACTCCCTGACATTCCATACAAATATGATAAGTTTGGTTTGGGTTTCTCTTCAGGGGCTCAAAGGGCTTTTCATCATGCTCGTGCTGGAGGACCTACCCTACGCATCAGTAATCATGGGATCAACGCTCTAGAAGACAGTGATGGCAAATATGACATGGATAGCTGGATCTTCCTTACTACCAATGGTGGACCCAGTAACTCGACGACAAAAGACTTTGTACCAATTACTTTTATTTAGAAGTAATTGTCTTTCTTGTTTTCAGATATGTAATAAACAGTATAAACTCTATGGCCATGTGTCTTACCCGGGGCACAATGGTTTATTTGTGAGGGCTATCATGTTTTAATCTCATATGTCATTAATAAAGCATTGGACGTTTTGCATACAAACTTTGTGCTCTGTATTTTTCTTTTATGCTTTTTACTTTGTCTATACAGCTATGCTCTTACACACACTCACGTATCAAACTGCAGATCCATATCCACTCTGGATCCTATTGATAACAGTTATTCTATTTCTAGTTATGACTTCGAAAATCCGATCAACCAAAGGAAGATTGTGAGGTACCTGGAGAACTTGCTAGACTTCTACAACAGGAAGAAAGGGCTATATAGCCTCATGAAGATCCAGTTGAGACAATAAACTTGGGCATAGAAGAGGACAAAAAAGAAGTCAAGATAGGTGAAAATCTGGAGCTTATTGTCAAACAGCGATTGATACAGATGTTGCATGATTATGTCGAGATATTTTCCTGGTCATATGAAGACATGCCCGGACTAGACACCAATATTATGGTTCATCGCCTGCCGACTAAAGAAGATTTCCCCCCAGTAAAGCAGAAGGTTTGTCGTATGCGCCCTGAGATGTTAGAGAATATCAAGGTAGAAGTGATGAAACAGTTCAACGCTGGGTTCTTAGTTATCACCTCTTATCCCCAATGGGTTGCTAACATAGCCCCGGTTCCTAAAAAGGATGGCAAGGTGCGGATGTGTGTGGACTACAGATATTTGAATAAGGCAAGCCCCAAGGATGACTTTTCGCTTCCCCGCATTGATGTTCTGGTAGACAACACCGTGCATCACAAGATCTCTTCCTTCATGGACGGGTTCTCTGTTTACAATCAGATCAAGATGACACCCGAAGACATGGAGAAAACAACCTTCGTCACACAATGGGGCATTTTCTATTACAAAGTGATTCCGTTTAGGCTGAAGAACATTGGGGCAACCTATCAGCGAGCCATGGTAGCTTTGTTTCATGACATGATTCACCGTGAGATAGAGGTCTATGTTGATGACATGATAGCCAGGTCTCAAACTAAGGAAGAGAACCTTGATCATCTACAAAATCTATTTAATAGGTTGAAGACGTACAAGATGAGGTTAAATCCAAACAAGTGCACATTTGGGGTAAGGTCTAGTAAACTTCTAGGTTTGATTATTAGTGACAATGGAATTTAGGTAGACCCTGCAAAGGTGAAGGCTATACAAGAGATGCAGGCTCCTCGCACTGAGAAAGAAGTTAGAGGTTTCTTGGGACACCTAAATTGCATTTCCAGATTCATTTCCCATTTAACTGCTACTTGTGAGCCAATCTTCAAACTCCTGAAGAAAGAACAAGTGGTAAAATGGAATGACAAATGCCAGACCGCATTCGAGAGAATCAAGGAATACCTTCAAGAACCATCAATTATGATGCCTCCGATTGAAGGAAGCCCTTTGATAATGTACTTAACAGTGTTAGATAATTCAATGGGGTGTGTGCTGGGGCAGCATGATGAGTCCGGTTGAAAAGAGCATGCGATATACTACCTTAGCAAAAAGTTTACCGACTGTGAAACAAGATACTCACTGCTCGATAAAACTTGTTGTGCTTTGGCATGGGCTGCTCTCCGACTGAGACAGTATATGTTGACTCACACTACTTTGTTGATATCTAAGATGAATCCAATCGAGTACATCTTCGAGAAGCCGGCTCTCTCCGGAGGAATAGCAAGATGGAAAATGATCCTGACCGAATACGATATCCAATACATGACCCATAATGCGATCAAGGGAAGTGTACTAGCTAATCATTTGGCTCACCAGGATGTGGATGACTACCAGTCCATGAATTTTGAGTTCCCGGATGAGAATATTATGTTAGTGATTGACTATGAAGAACCTAGACCGGATGAAGGACCTAAGGAAGGATTCCGATGGACTATGGTTTTTGATAGAGCCTCTAACGCACTCGGCAATGGCATCGGTGCTGTAATTATATCTCCCAAAGGCTGTCATACTCCTTTCACCGCCGGATTATGTTTCAATTGTACAAACAACATGGCGGATTATGAAGCATGCATCATGGGTCTCAAAGCTGCTATTGACTCGAGGATCAAGTTCTTGATCATTTTCGGGGATTTAGCCTTAGTAATAAGTCAAATAAAAGGGGAATGGGACACGAAGCACCCTAATCTCATCCCTTACAAAGAACGTGTGCTGAAATTTCTTCCATACTTTGAAGAGGTCACCTTTGAACATTTTCCACGAGAAGAGAATTAGTTAGCAGACGCGCTAGCTACTATGTCATCTATGTTCAAGGTCAGGTGGGATAATGAAGCTCCTCAGATCACTATTGAGAGATTGGATGAACCATCATATTGCTATGAAATTGATACTGAAGAAGTAGCAGACAGACCTTGGTTCCACGAAGTAAAAATGTATCTCGAGGCTCAAGAATATCCTGAGGGGGCATCTGTCAATGATAAGAAGTTTCTGAGAAGGTTCTCCGCAAAGTTCTTCCTCATTAATATAATCCTCTACAAGCTCAACCATGACGCTACTTTACTTCGGTGCGTAGACAAGAGCGATGTAGAGAGGATTATGACAGATTTACATGAAGGTACCTTTGGCACCCACTCTAGTGGACACACCATGGTTAAAATGATCTTACGGGTATGATACTATTGGTCCACTATGGAAGCAGACTGTTATCAGCATTCCCGAACTTGTTACAAATGCCAGATCTATGCTGATAAAGTACATGTACCTCCGGTTCCCTTGAATGTATTGACAGCTCCCTGGCCCTTTGCAATGTGGGGAATTGACATGATCAGAGAGATTAGACCTACCGCTTCCAATGGGCATCGCTTCATCCTAGTCGCCATTGATTACTTCACGAAGTGGGTTAAGGCTGCCTCTTTTTCTACTGTTACCAAGAATGTTGTGGCGCAGTTTATCAAGCATAACCTAATTTTTCGGTATGGTGTTCCAGAGAGAATAATCACAGACAATGGTACAAATCTCAATAATACAATGATCACCGAACTCTATAAACAATTCAAGATCCACCATCATAATTCTTCCCCTTACCGGTCGAAGATGAATGGCGTTGTGGAGGATGCTAATAGTAACATTAAGAAAATCATAAAGAAGATGTCAGTGACATACAAAGACTAGCCTGGGATGTTACCATTTGCTCTTCATAGATACCTCACCTCAACACGTATGTCAACAGGGGAAACGCCTTACTCTCTGGTATATGGCATGGAGGTTGTCCTACCTATTGAGGTCCAAATCCCTTCTTCATGGATCATGAAGGACACATGTTTGAGCAAATATGATTGGATCCAGACTCGACTTAATCAATTGAATCTGATTGATGAGAAAAGGCTTGTTGTTGTCTATCATGGTCAAATATACCAAAAGCGGATGATCAAGGCTTTCAACAAAAAGGTCAGACATCAAGTGTATAAAGTGGGTGATCTAGTAATCAACCGCATCATACTTCCACAAGGTGATCCCAGGGGAAAATGGACTCCCACGTCCGAAGGTTCATTTTTAATAAAAAGCATATTTTCCAGTGGAGCCATGATTCTAACCACCATGGATGGTGACGACCTTCCTCACTCTGTTATTGCGGACATAGTGAAAAGATACTACGCGCAAATAAAGACCCGCTAGGATGACTGGCCTAGGAAAAAATAAGGGCATCCTGGCGAACCAAAAGGGTTCGGGTAAAAATTAGGGATAAATATAAAAAAATATGAACACCCGGCAAGTCAAAAACCTGAAAAGGCGGCTTGGGCAAAAAGGGTATCCCGGTGGACTGAAAACCGAAAAGGGCACTCAAGGCAAAAGTTAGGGATTTGAAGCGTACAACTATGTCCCATTGGATCACCTTGCAACCAGACTTCAATATCAACTATCAAGCTCAAACGATACCGATCAATCCAGTCAGCTTCGGACAAGTAGCAAAGTGATGAGACGCTCAAGGACATAGGGCCAATAACAAAATTAAAACTCAATGGGATTATTACACATAGCTATTTTCGTCTTATACACTATTTTGTGTAGTTTTCATTTTTTTATGACGGTGTTCCCCCTACTAGAACGTCAGTCTCTTTGTACAAAATGCATGTTATGGGCGAACTTCAGAAATAAATACAAACCTTTTTTTGAAAGTACAAAACTATTTGTTTTTATTTTTCTGTTTTGTTTTGCAAAAACGTCCAATGATTATTTTTGACATATGCATTTAAATATGATTACTGTTTACAAATACTTTCATAAGAAACAGAAAAACGATTACTAATGATTTTGAGAAACGGGGCAAAGTCTAAAAAAGTCATTTGTAGTCCCGACAATAACTCTTTCCAACACGTACAGGGGCAGAGACACTTCGAGACGAAGTCACCGCTACATACGACCCCTTGACATCATGTTCCCCACAGAGTAGAAACAACCAAAGTTTTGATCTCTTCTTCCTCAAGCATGAATTACCTTCTCCAGTAAAGTTCCTTCAGAGAGCTGAAATCTGTTTTCCCCAACCGAGTTTTATAATTTCAAACAGTTTATAAAACCTCCTCCCGAGTAGAATTTATTTCTCAAACTGCGGAAGTTTATTCCCCAACAGAGTTTATTTATCTACATCGACAAAACCTTCCAACAAAGCATTATCTCTCTCCACAGAGTTATTCTCAGATAGGAGTTAAGAATCCCCGACAGATTACCCTCAAAGGGGAAGGGGAAATCCCCAGCAAATCATCTTCATTCATCATCCCCAGCAGAAATGAAATACTGTAGCTTCCCAATACTTTCCAGCAGTAGTTAGGGATTTATTTTCCCAGACTGGGAAATATCGCAACAGCATCCCATATTCATACATCATGGCATGGGCATACACATCGCATACAGCATGATCTCATTTATTTTGAGATTATCATCATAATTCATTTCATACATCATGACATTGCATATGACTAACTCTTTACCGTTTTCAGGAAAGATCAAACCAACAAACACCGTCGACTACTTATGTGACTTGGTAGTCTTCTCAAAAGCTACATATAACGAAAGGGTATTTCATCATTTTCCTCAGAAAGACGTTCTCAAAATACCTTCACTGGTTCAGTTAGATCGACCCTAATATATCTCTAATTTCTATTCCAGTTGAAGATAATCCAAGACTTTTGTCTGGTTCAGTTAAATCGATAATAAGATTATTCTGATTTCCATTCCAGTCAAAGTTAATTCAAGAACTTCTCTGGTTCAGTTAGATCAATACTAAGATCTCTCTGATTTCTACTCCAGTTGAAGATAATCCAAGACTTTTGTCTGGTTCAGTTAAATCGATACTAAGATTCTTCTGATTTCGATTCCAGTCAAAATTAATTCAAGACCTTTTCTGGTTCAGTTAGATCGATACTAAGATCTCTCTAATTTCTATTCCAGTCAAAGTTAATTCAAGACCTTCCTCTGGTTCAACTAAATCTATACTAAGATTTTCTTGATTTCTATTCCAGTTGAATACAACCCAAGACCTTCTCTATTTTAGTTAAATCGACACCAAGATTTTTCTGAATTCTATGCCAGTTGAAGAAACAGCAAAGCCTGGAGTCCGACTAGATAGCAGTTAATTTCTCGTTTCCCCAGTAAGTTGCTAAGAAGCCTGGAATCCGACCAGAGAGTAGTTAACTTCTTCAATCACAGTAAAGCCTGGATTTTGACCAGATAACAGTTAAGGTTGTTGCGAAGCCTGAAATTCAAAAAGATAGCAGTTCACCACACTGTAAAGCCTGGACCTGACCAGATAACAGTTAACATCATTGTTGAAGCCCGAAATATGACCGGATAATAGTCAATCAACAATTCAAGACACTATGAAGCTTGGAATCTGACCAGATAACAATATAAGGTGATGTGAAGCCTGTAATATGACCAATCAGCAGTCAGCCTTATTATCCTCAGCAAGTCACTGTGAAGCCTGGATCCTGACCAAATAGTAGTTCACTTCCGTCTCTTCAATTAAAAGATGACTCCCCAATAGAGTAATGGACAACTGAATCTCCTAAGCACTATTTCCCAAGACAAAGACCGATATTCCTCAGTGGAGTCCTCCCTAACAACAGGCATATGAATTCCCACAAAGGAATATCTCATGAAATAAACATTGTTCTAGATGGCATCTTTAAGCCCATCTCCGGCGACTCTCCGTCATATTCTCTGGATGGCATCTTTAAGCCCATCTCCGACGATATTCCGTCATCTTCTCCAAATGGCATCTATAAGCCTGTTCCCGATATTATCTACACAGTCAAGTATCATTTCGACAAGTGCAAATTTTTGGGTACTCTAGTGTTCAATCATCTTCCACCTTCAGATCACGAAAGGCAGACCAGCCAATCTACATCCTCAGGTTTAAGAAGATTGAATAGGGGCAGCTGTTGTATCCCAAAATTTTCCCTCTCATTTTAATTCACACATGCCCATTGAGCTCCCCAACTTTCCCTAGGATGACTAAGAGTTGACCATGCAAACTCTCCCCCTAAAGGCAATGAACCTCAAACTAGGGTTTCAATTTTAATCAAGATGTGTGAGTCCCAAGGATCCCAAAATTTCTCCATTGTCATAATATGTTCTCAAGATCATCCATGCCAAATTTCATGCCTTGAACAATAAGTTTGCTCAGTCAACTGCTCAAATGCCTGAAAATCAACTATACTAGGTCAAAAGTCAACTTTGGCTCAAATATAGTCAAACTTCAAGATTTTTGGTCAACATCAATATTTTGAAGTGATATCCATCATTTAATCAAGGTTTGATCATGATTCCTAAAGAAATGCTCATAACTCATCAAAAGTCAAAAATCGCAAATTAGGGTTTATATAGGAAAAGTCAACCAAACTTTGACCAGACATAACTTTCTCATATTTTATCAGAAATTTTTCCACCAAGGCTCATTTTGAAAATAATCCACTTTCATACAACTTCTCTTCATCCCCCAAGTTCAAGAAATGTACCATTGGAAAGATACAAGATCAAACAT
This sequence comes from Vicia faba, assembly GCA_948472305.1. NCBI lineage: Eukaryota > Viridiplantae > Streptophyta > Magnoliopsida > Fabales > Fabaceae > Vicia > Vicia faba. The sequence continues at coordinate 73,733,041 of OX451736.1, read as the reverse complement.
TATAGGTCCTTTCAAAAAGTCAACAAAAACACCTTTTGGGTCAAAGATCCTTACATAATCATGGAAAATACAATTGAAATGAAACTAAAAAGGTTGTTTAGAGTACATCCCAAGCTCTCCAAAAAGTCCAAGAACACCCTCTTAGAGTTAAAAATGAGACTGATATGCATTGCTAAAGTGGACCAATTTTTGGATATGTGCATGAAGCCAATATTGACCTAACTTGAAGTTTTTCCAAATGGGCCCATGTTTTCATGCTTGAAACTTGTTTCTAACATGGTCCACGACCTCTAAGCTCACTCATACATTATTATTTATTTTGATTTTTTATTCATTTAAATTCAAAATTAAATAAAGAAATAATGAAAATTATGTAAGATTTGATTTGGGATCTTTTTCTCATCAAATAAGGGATAAGATATGCTGGAAAATCAAAGGAAAATCGTGGAGTGAAAGAAATATTGGATTTGTTCTAAAAAATTCCAAAAATCACATAATTGAAAGAAGATTTTTTCTCATCAAAACATGCATATTCTTCCATATTTATTACCCTAATGAGATACACTATATATGCATAACAATACCAGACCTAATGCAGATGCGAAGCTTGTCTCAAAAGAACCCTAATATTTCATAAAACAATTCAAAAAGTGTGCCATTCGTATTCACCTTTCCAGCTAGTTTCAAATCCTTCTAATCACTCCTTGGTGTTCCTGAGGTAAGCATTGGTAAGTATGGATCATCATCCATGGCCATAGCATGCTGAAGCTCACCATGCATGATTCATATTTTCATGTTTTTTCTGTTTTTCATATTTTTAATTATAGCTTGTTTCAATCCATTCTAACTCCATTAACATGATCAAAAGAGGGAAAGTAACAAGTATGGGAAATCGTTGATAAGCTTTGATGGCTAAATAGCCATTTGCCATTGTTAGGGCATAGAGAACGGAAAGCTTCATATCTCCCTGTACAGGGACTTTCAAACCAAATGGACACCACCATTGGGTTTGCAGCCCTCGAATTAGGGGGTAAGGTCTTTCTTTTGTGTTTAATGTGACTGTTTTGCAGGATTGGTGATGGAGGCCTGCCGGAGAAAACAACGGGAGTGTTGACTCCGGCGTCCCTAGGGTTTTAACTCAGGAAAGGCATTATGTGGCACGAACCCTTTATTCCATTGGTCCATTTAAATTCTAGGGACCCACTCAGTGCATGTGTTTTATTTGTTGACATAGTTGACTCAATTTCACATATATATTTTTGCTTTTGTTTATGTTAACGAATGATATAATGGCTTGGTGGTAGAAGGGACGCGTGCAAAGGGAAGAGACCTGGGTTCGATTCCCTGGTCTGGAGTTTTATTTTTCCAACAGGTTTCACATGGATCCAGTGCGCCCAGATACAAGGTGTTCATCATTGACCCTCTTTCCCAGCAATTGGATCATTCATCCTCCAGATCTAGCGCCCAATGATGCTTCCCCATGGTGGACCTCCCTAATACAACAACACTAGAACCAACGCAGTTGTGGGCCACCAGATCTGGGCCTTGGTCAAATTCAGCAACATACACCCCATTTGGGTTTCTCACCCCCCAGGCCCATTTTTTTATTTTTTTATTCTTTTTAATTAGTTTATATTTTTTTGTTTATTCATTTTTTTAAAAATCATAAAATCATAAAATCATAAAATCATAAAAAAAATTGACTTAGAGTTTTTCTTAATAAAATTAATTTTTGCAAATTAATTTAATTTAATGAACTTTAATTTGTTTTCCTTAATTTAAAATTAATTAGAGATTAGGTTAAATTTCAAATATTTCTCATAAAAACACATCTAAATATTTTTAATAGGCAATTAGATTTTTGGGTTTAGAACTTATTCTCGTCTCAATTTTTGCGCGTTATTTTTCATACATATTTTTTATTATGTAACAGAGTCTGGTTTGTAATTGTTTATTTAGGGTTTTTAATTTCCTCACTTTACTTTTAGTCATTATTTATGTAACTACACCAAAGCCTTGTAATAGTTGTAGGAACTTTATTTCCCGCCTTTATATTTCTTATATATTTGTATATAAACTGTTAGTAAATTAGGCGTGCATGATAAGAATTAATCAATTAATCATCAAGTCACTAACCACAAGATAAAATCCCTGGGGAAAAAAGCACATTGTTGCACACTTGCACCACTAGGGTATTTCCCACTCTGGCTGCCTTCGGAAATGGTCATGTCCCTCGAACGTAGGGATATCTTAGCAAAGACCCTCAGTTTAAAAGTCATCATAAAGATCATGGTCCCTTAATATCCCTCGAGTTGCCTACGATAAATGATCTTGTCCCTCGATGTTGCCTACATGATGACAGTCTCTTCGATATGCTAAGGTATCCTTACATGTTGCCTTCAATGACCATAAATGTCCCTTTCGATAGTCCCTCAACATCCAACTATAGGGCTACCTACTCACTAATAGTAGGGTAGTACTATCTAAAGTAAAGGAGGAAAAGAATGCCCTTTTTTTGAGTAGGTAGACAGTTCTTAAGTACTTGCTCAAATCTGATTCCCTTTTACACTTACACACTTTCAAACTTATTTTCAAAAACGCTTTATCAAACTCTTGAGGACTGACACAAGAGTTATCATAAAGCAAAACCTTTCAAAACTCATAAACACGAAAACAGTTTTCAAAAATGAGAAAGTACCTAAGAGCCCGTGGAAAACCACAGATGGAAAGGGTGCTAACACCTTCCCTTTCCATAATATACCCCCCTTACTCAGAAAATCTCGAAAAAGGTCTTTTTCTGTTCTTTTCACCCTTTCCTTTGTTGGATAAAAGAAATGTCGGTGGCGAGTCTTTCTTACCGTAAAATTTGCAAATAGAAAATGCAAACCAGTATAACAGTCGGTTCTGTCACCGTATCACAACTTCCTTTCAAGAAAGCACAACTTTTGAAGCTTTAAGTAAGAATTCCATACTTTCAAAAAGTTCACAACTTCTAAAAAATATGGTATCAAGCAAGATTACCTTACATTCAGTAAGCTTATAACTTTTTAATTGTGTTTAGTTGATATGTTTGAATATACAAATATTCAAAAAGTGTGCAACTTCTTATATATGAAATCATAGTTGATTCATCCATAAAGTTCTTAATGTTAGACAGTATGATCTTCATATTCATCCTGTCTTAGAATACTCAACGAACTTATTCAAAGTTCGTGGATCAAAACATTAAACAAACACTTAGTAGAAAAAACATTATATATCTTTGAGTTTAAGATTATGAGAATAAAAATTATCAAAATCATTTTACTTTCTCCCCCTATGTCATAAATCCAAAAGGTAATAAAAAGACACAGAAGTGAACTTTTAAGATAACCAACAAAAGAAGCAAATTTCATTTATTGAAAATGAAGGAGTACAGACTTAATAGAACAACCAGAACAAACAGACACAAAAGAGTGAATCAAGTTTACTGAAATTGATGGAAGAATTTGTTATATGGTAATCCTGGAGTTTGGACAGTTGATGTCTTCTACAATATTGTTATCACCAAGAAAGATTTGCAGAGACATGATGAAGAAGGGTGGAAGATGGTTTTAGACACTAAGAGATGATATTTAAGATAACCAACATTAAAATGGGTGACATATATATGAATATATGAAGAAGGAAAACATGATTGACCAGACGAATGACATAGACCAAGAGGCATATCATACATAAGATATGTCAAGGACACAATGACAAGACAGAACAAAAACAATCACTGACATAGGGTAAAGTCTGTAGATTTTTATATATTCCCAAGAATATTATATCTCTTAAAATGTTACAATAAGTACTAGGTGATTCAGAAACCACAACAATATTTTATCCGAACAAGAATCCTTTTACCTTTTAGTAACTTGTTTAATAAAGTATGTTTTTCGGTATTCATAGAGATAATCTATTCGAAAAATAGATGATTCATGAGTACATCTGATACATGAAGACTTCACTTAATCAAAAGTCAGATGTTTTAGAAACCTACAACTTAAACCTCAGAAGCACATATTACATTTAGTGCTTCAACATATTGAAATAACACCTTTTTCATTCTGGACATGGAACCATGTTTAAATGTTTTAGAATGAAAATAAGTCTATATTCAGCAAGGGGTTTTGTAAAGATGTCATCCCACTGATGGTCAGTGTCAACAAATTTTAAAGAAAGAACACCCTTCTAGACATAGTCTCTGATGAAGTGATGTTTAATTTCAATGTGTTTAGCCATAGAAAGTAAGATAGGATTCTTAGATAAAAAAATGGAAGGAGTATTATCACATAAAATAGGAATATTAATTTCATTAAATTGATAATCCTCTAACTGACTTTTCATCCATAGAATTTCAGTACTGCAACTTACTGCAGAGATATATTCAGCTTCTGCAGTTGAGAGAAAAATTATTGATGGCCTCTTGCTGGACCATGATATAAGGTTTTATCCCAAAGGTAATCTTCATTTCAAGTCTATCACTAGCATAATCAGCGTCATAATAACCTACTAACTTGTACTCTTTTGATTTACTATAACATAGACTAAGATTAGTATTATTTTTTAGATATCTAAAAGTCAATTTGACAATAGTCAAGTGACATTCTATCAGATCTAATTGAAATCTAGCACATAAGAATACACTAAATAAAATACTAGGCCTAGAGGCAGTCAAATATAGTAAAGAACCTATCATACCTTTGTACAGCTTCTGATCAATCTTACTACTTACCTTATTTTTATTTAGAACCCACGTAGGATGCATAGGAGTCTTTACTATCCTGAATTCAGTTAAATTGAACTTCTTCAGAAGTTCTTTGATGTATTTTCTCTAGTAAATAAAGGTATGATTTGTTCCTTTATAGATTTGAATTCTCAGAAAGAACTTGAGTTCTCCCATTAAGATCATTTCAAACCCAACCTACATAGACTTGACAAAATTCTCGCACATAATGGCATTAGCAGAACCAAATATAATATCATCAACATATATTTGAACTACCAAGATATCATTTTTGAAGGTTTTACAGAACAAAGTAGTGTCAACCTTCCCTCTATTGAATTTGTTTTCTAAAAATAAAGTTGCTTAATCTTTAATACCAAGCCCTTGGAGCTTGTTCCAGACCACACAGGGATTTTTTATGTTTGAAAACAAAATCAGGATTTTCATTGTCTTCAAAACCAGTAGGTTGGTGCACATAAACTTCCTCAGTTATGTAACCATTCAAAATGCACTTTTAAAATCCATCTAATATATGATATTGCGATTAATAGAAAAGGAAATTAAAACACGAATATATTCTAACTTGGAAATTGGTGAAAAGGTTTATGTATAGTATATTCCTTCTTGCTGACTATATTCTTGTGCAACCAGTCGAGCCTTTATTCTTACCACTTCACCTTTTTCATTTAACTTGTTCCGAAAAACCCATTTGGTACTAATCACATGAGTTTCTTTGGGTCTTGGTACTAGATCCCACACATAACTGATTGTGAATTCCTAAGTTCTTCTTCCATGGGTTGAATCCAGGATTGATCAAGAAGAGCTTCATCGGCCGAAGCAGGTTCTACCATCAGTACCATACTTAGAAGCATTTCTTCAGAAGGTTTAAAGTAATATCTGGTTCACACATGTTCTGTCTTATTTCTTAGAATTAGTTCCTCAGTATGTGATAGACTTTGTCTTAGCCTCTTTGGATGAGTCTGAGCATTAGAGGCTTCTGGTTGAATGTTTTTTTATTCTTTCACTTCTTGAACTTCAACAGTAGTTTCTTTACCTTCAGATTCTGAATATGTGATTTCCACATCTTCAAGTTTATCAACTAGCTTTAACTTTTCAAGTTCAAGATTATCATCAAATCTAACATGAATTTATTCCTCAACAATGAGTGTTTTAGTGTTATATACCCTGTAGCCTTTTGAGCATTCAGAATATCATAACATGATACAACTTTGAGCTTTTGAATCAAACTTGTTCAAATTTTATTTAGTGTTCAGAATAAAACAAGAGCATCTAAATGGATGAAAATATGGAATGTTGGGTTTCTTGTTCTTCCACAATTCATAGGGAGTCTTTCCAAGAATAGGTCTAATAGAGATTATATTCTGGATATAACACGTTGTGTTTACAGCCTCTTCCCAGAAGTATTTTGCCATGTTGGTTTCATTGATCATGGTCCTAGCCATTTCTTCCAAAGCTGTATTCTTCCTCTTAACAACTCCATTTTGATGTGGAGTTCTTGGACAAGAGAAATCATGGTAAATGCCATTTTCATCAAATAGCTCTTCAAAATATTTGTTTTCAAATTCTCAACCATAATCACTTCTAACCTTGATAATTTTGAGATTCATCTCATTTTGAACTTGAGTACAGAAGGTAGTGAAAACAGATTGTGACTCATCCTTGTGTCTGAGAAACATCACCCATGTCCGTCTGATGTAGTCATCTACAATGACTAATACATACTTATTTCCACTGATTGACGCAGTTTTTACTGGTCCAAACAAATGAATGTGAAGAAGTTACAATGGTCTGCAGGTGGAAACAACATTTTTTTCTTTGAAAGAAGTTTCTGAAAACTTGTCTTTCTGACATGCTTCACAAAGAGAATTTGAAGTAAACACGGTTTCGGCAGGCCTCTGACAAGATCAAGCTTGTTCAATTGAGAATTTCTTCTCAAGCTAACATGACCTAAACATCTCTGCCAGTCCATTGCTCTTCATTAATAGACATGAGACATTTTACATTTTCCTCTTTAAGATCAGAAAGTCTGATCTTATAGGTGTTGTTTCTTCTCTTTCCATTGAAAAGGACATAACCATCTTTTTTAATAACAGTTTTACAGGAATATTGATTAAAGATTATATCGTTACCATTATCTCATAATGGACTTATAGATAATAGATTATAATTTAATCCTTCAACAAGTAAAACAATAGTTATAGAGGGAAGAGAACCATTAGCTACTATTCCTGATCCTATGATCCTTCCTTTTTAATCTTCTCTAAAACCTACGATGCCTCTATGCTTGAGATCCAGGCTTACAGACATATGCCTTTTTCCCATCATGTGTCGCGAGCAACCAGAGTCCAGGTACCATGATTGGTGTTTTAACTGTGCTGCTAAGAAGGTCTCTTTGTAGAAAACTTCTTTTGCTTCTGAATCAGCTTCATCTTCTTGACATATTACTTCATTGAATGTTTCAACATGATCCATCAGCACCATATTAGCATGTTCTCCTTCCGATTCTGAGTCATCCCTTATTACCATTTGCCCTTTGCCTTTGAGAGCTCTTCTCTTGATGTTATCCTTCAGAACTTAGGGAAATCCAGCTTGTAGTGTCATGGCTTATTGCACTCATAACAAGTGACTTTGTTGCCACTAGACTTCCTTTAACCATAAGTTGATTCGAAGAAACCTCTAGTCATTCGTGAACTTCTGAACCTATTATATTGATTTCTCTTCCAGAGACGGTTTACCCTTCTAGACAACAAAGATAACTCATATTTTCATCATCAAGATATTCTTGTGAATCCTCTATCTCTTATGCTTGAAGAGTTTTGGACTTCTCATATTTATTGATGGATTGGAGCGCAATAGATTTTATCTTCTTCTGAGGTTCATCTTGTTCTAGCTCAATCTCCTGAATTCTTAAAGAACTTATCAGTTCTTCTAGAGAAGAGTTGTTCAGATCCTTTGTAAGTTTAAGTGTAATTACCATAGGCCTCCATTTGGATGGAAAGCTTTTGTTAATCTTCTTCACATGATCTACCATTGAATAGCCTTTGTTAAGAACTCTCAGTCCTGCAACCAAGGTTTGAAATCGTGAGAACATAACTTCAACGCTTTCATCATCCTCCATCTTGAAGGCTTCATACTTCTGAATCAAGGCCAACGCCTTGGTTTCTTTGACTTGATCATTTCCTTCATGAGTCATTTTAAGAGATTCAAATATAGACTTAGAGAAGTCTTTATTTGTGACCATCTCTTACTCAGTGTAAGAAATCGCATAGAGCAAGATTGTTCTTGCTTTATGATGATTCTTATAATCTTTCTTTTGTTGATCAGTCATAGCTCTTCTAGCTATCTATTTTCTAGTAGCATCTGAGGGAGGTACGTAGCCATTAGCTACCATATTCAAAAAAGATCAACATCATGACCTTGAAAGAAGCTTTCTAGTCTATCTTTCCAGTATTCAAACTTTTCACCATCAAAGATGGGAGGTTTTACATTGTAGATTTTATCGTTTGAATTTGAAGCAACATTAGTTTGTATGGGTTCAACCATTTTGTTTCTTAAAAGAAAAACTTGTATGGGTATTTATCTTACACGGTTAAGTGTTTCATAACTATCAATACCAGAACCGGACCTCTGATGCCAATTAAAGGTGTGAGAAACACAAGAAAGGGGGGTTTAAATTGGGTTTCACCAAAATAAATTTTTAATCTTTTTGTTTGATGAAATACCAGGTTAACTTAGAACGTAAAAATAAATAAACACAATTATTTTTATTTTGGTTCGTTGTTAACTAAGCTACTCCAGTCCACCCCTCAAGGTGATTTCTCCTTCAACAAGGACTTAATCCACTATAACTAAACTGATTACAGCCAACCCATAATAAGTATGATCAACCTTATTGGCACCCCCAATAAGTCAGTCGATCCTTATTGCAAATCCACTCAAACCGCATAAAGAGTCTTCTTGAGATATGACCTTCACTTGGTCTCTCAAGGAATCAATCAACAACAGTTGAATACTTTTAGTGGATTGCAATTTTATTCTTTTAAGCAGATTACACATACGTTTCAGTACAAAGAAAAACACCTAAGTGTTTTATATCAAGATACGAGCAACAACTTCTTACCTATTTATAAATCTATATACATAATATTTCTATAAATATTTGCACAATGCTTTGGTGTAGTTTTATTGAGCTCGATTTAATACGATAGGTTTTAGAGGATAGAAAAACACAAGAAAGGGGGTTTGAATTGGGTTTTAAAAAAATAAGGCTATAAAACATGTTGATTATCCTAGTTTGTTTTGAACTCAAAACTACTCCAGTCCACCCGCCAAGGTGATTTCTCCTCTCTCAATCGAGGTATTTATCCACTAATCACAAATGATTACAATTCATGAAGAAAACTTTCAACATCTTCTTGAGATCAAACCACAACTTAGTTTCTCAAGGAATAACAATTCTAAATAATTATACAATGTTTTTGAGTTTACTTCTAACAAGCTTTATCAAAATTGTGATGTTTACACAAATTTACCACAAGGAATAATTCAAGAGATAAGAAATATGGGAATGTTTTGATCGCTTTTGTTTGTATGCGTGAGTTATTGTTTTTCACCTTTCATAGACCTCTTTATATAGGCAACTATTATGAAACCGTTGGAGACATAATCTTCTGATTTTGGAAGTTTATTGAATTGTGATTTGATTTTCTTTTCAAAAATACAGATCTTGTTCCAGCCATAAAGTTTTCCATTCGTTACTTTATAAGTGTCATTAATGTGATGCCGCATCTACGCCTTCTTAGAGTATCTGGAGCTTAATTGCTTGTAAATAGAATGTTAGATGCTTATTTGTTCTTTCAGAGCTTTATATACCAATGTTTTCCCAACATCTTGGTGAATTGGAAGTTTAAGCATCAACACTTCTTTTTCTTGCCTGTTGTTTTAGCTTTGCTTTAGAGCTTCTTATAATTTCTTCTTCTTCAGAGCTTCATATGATTTTTAATGTCATTAACATTCTTTCTTTCATAGGAACTTTTTTGTAAATTTAATCAAATGATTAGAGTGCATAATTGTTCTTCACAATAATTATGTATTTGTTATCATCAAAACTAATAATTAGATATAAAACCAAACTATGTTCTAACAATCTCCCCATTTTTGATGATGACAAAACTTACATATTTTGATGAACAATTTATAATTCAGAAGATAAAAATTTCAGAGTCTTCCCCTGAGTTGATTACTCAGATAGAATTAAAAAAAATAGATACTTCCTTGAATATGTTTGGTTAAAGCATGTGATGCAAGTTCTGAGAAGCCTATGTTGAAGGCAGGTAAAGCATACCACCGGTTTAGAGTGATACTCTCCCTGTTAGCTTTCAGAAACATTTAAAACAAAAGTTACTTTATTAGAAATGTTTAAGACTTAGTCCATAACTGTTTATATCAAAATATCTCATGTTTCCCCCCCCCCCCCCCCTTTTTGTCATGAATAAAAAATAAATAAAAACACGTCATCAAAGCAAAAAGTTATGCATTTAAAAAAGAGAAGTTAAGCAAAAAGAATACAGAACAAAAGAAACAAAAGACTAGATCTAAGGTTGTGTAAGTGGAAGTCGTCTGAACAATGCTTCCAAAAGTCCTTTGATCTGATTGTTGGATTCTTCTTGCCTAACAGATTCATTCTCCTTATTCAATTCCTCCATAGTTTTTAGCATAAGAGAAGTTGGAGCCATTTCTTCAGTAGGAACTGTTTCCTTAGCAATTACTCTCATAGAAGATTCTTCAACAGATTTTCCTTTGTCTTGAAATATGACCAGAGGTTAAGGTTCAGGAGATGGTTCTCGAGTTTCTAGTTTGTGTGATAAATTCCATGGAGTGTTGTCCAGATGAAGAAGAGGTTTCCTTAACCATAGCTTCAACACTTCTTCCTTGAAGACGTTCAGCTAATCACAAAATTTCTATTGAGAAATATTGTAGTTGAGCTCCTTCATCTTGAGAGATTCAAAATTAAACCATTTTCTAAAATGATCACATAGGTAATCAGAGGCAGCTGGATTAAAATTATTGAAGCAAGTCTGCTTCAGAGAGTTAACCCATTCCTGTATTTCTATCTCAAAAGCCAACAATGATTTACCAACATCTATTTTGGCTGGTTCTAGTTTTGGTTTTGGGATGGCTATTTTCTGAGAGAAGTTGATGAGTTTGTTCAAAGCTTGTTGATCAACTACAGTTCGTAGAAGATCTTCTGTTAGATCTATAAGAGTCGGAAGGTCTGGAGAGTCAGGAATGATAATAGGAGAGTTTGATGGTGTTGATTCATATGGAGAGGGAATATCTGAAATGGAAAAGTTTTGTGATGGAGTTGTAATGATATCTGGTGGTTGGGTAGCATTGAGAGGGCATGTTATGCTTGGTACTTAAATGGTTTCAGGAAATTGTTCAGAAGCAGTATTTGGATTTTTTGGTTGAGGAGCATCAAATAGTGGATCATATTGATCAATATTAGATAAAACTTATGTGTGTTCTGGATGAGTTTGAGCAATATTAGTAGAAGGTAAATTGATCAGATTTTGATTAGTAGTTATGGTTGGAATGATTATAGAGTTAAACTCATTAAAGGTTTATCTTAAATTATGTTCAGAAGGTGTTGGAGAAGAAGGTTCAGATGTTGTTAAAAGTATTGATTCAATAACAAAAATGATAGAAGAGGTGCCTTTCTTTTTAGAAGCTTTAGGAGTGTTGTGAGAAGTTCCTTCACCAACAGCTTTTCTTTTCTTTGACTTTCTGGGAGCAACTTCTATAGGTTGTTTCTGAATATCTTTAATATTTACTTGTGGAGTTGTTCTACCACTTTTGCAGGCATCCAAATATCTGATAACTATCTCAGGAGATGAATCCATCTGGGAAAAGAGAGGAAAGTCATCCCGAGGAATTCTTCTTGTGGAGATGACTTTATTCACTAAGCTTGTTGGGTCTTTCTTGATTGTATCAATGATCTTCATCTTCTTGAGGTTTTTGGCATTGAGGGTCTTTCAAACACAGGTTTCCAGCTCACTAACTTGATGAGCTTCACTCAGATGTTTTATCAGCTTGTTTTCTGTCAAAACATCTAAGATCAGCCTTCCCATAGAAATCCAATCTCTTTTGGATTTTTCTTCTTCTCTTGTTTCTTTGACAATGGTCTTCAAATGATTAAACAGAAGGTGAAAGAGATTAATTTTTACCTTGGTTGAAATGAAATATAATAGATATTATTGATCAATCTTGATGTAATATGGAGAACTTGTTGGTTTCCTGTGGTTGATACACACCAGAATGATTCTAGCCCAAATTAGAAAGTAATCTTACAGATCTTTTATTTTGTTGGAGGGTTGTCCAGAAGTAAAAATCTCCCGAGAAACATTGTTTAGATCAGATTCTTTTTCTTCCATGTCAATGCACTTTAATCCAGTTCCATCATGCACAATGAATGTTGCGATAAGATTCTCAGTGATGACTATTTTCTTCCCCATTACAGACAAGCTACCTTGCAAATTTGATACTTTTGCATGAATCCACAATTCTTTGACAAGTTTTGGAAAGACTAGACCAATTAACTTATCAAAGAATCTAGTTCATCCTTGAAACTTTACATCAGGAACAAGATCATACCCAAATTCTTGCATACTTTTGGAATCAACCATAAGTTCACAGAGAACTTCAAGATTATCGACAGGAGTAAGGAGAGTCCTTTCTGGTTTATAGTAATTTTCTTCAATAGGAACGAAGGATGAAACATGGATGGTTGTTAGAGAAGCAGGATCTTGATAATATTTTTGATGATGAGAAGAGGAAGCCATTGTTTACAAATCTTAGGGTTTTGGAAGAAAAGAGGGGAAAAGCAATTTCAGAGAAAAAAATAGTCAGTGAAAGATGTGGTGAAAAGTGATTGTGAGAGAGGTGAATAAATAGCCAACAGAAAGAAAAGAAACATGAAATTAATTGCAATTAAAAAATATAAATATAATGATTAAAAGCTTTAAATGACTTCTGACAAGGGATATTGCGAAGATATTTGAAACAATTACTGATGACTCGCGCCTTAATGCATCAACTCAACTGTTTGATCAATCAGAGTGTGAACACGTGTTCTTTCTCTGATGATGACTTAACATTTAAGATTGATAGATGTTGATGTGTTGAACTGCATGATGCTATCTTGAAATGAAACGTTTTTGTTATACATTTAGTTCTTTTAGATGGTTTCTGAGTCAATTTTTCTTCTCACTTCTGAAGAACTATTGCTCAGATGTTCACCAAATAATCTTAACATTCTGAGAGTTAAGCATACAGAAATAGCATTTTCATTATTGACATAATTCCATAATATGATTTTTCAAAATAAAATTAAATCTATCTTCAGCAAGGGATTGAGTAAAGATGTCAGCCCATTGGTGGTCTGTATCTATAAATTTTAAGGAAAGAATTCCCTTCTGAGTATAGTCCCTAATGAAATAGTATTTAATTTCTATACATTTAGCTATAGAGTGTAGAGTAGGATTTTTAGAAATACAAATAGTAGAATTATTATCACAGAGGATATAAATGTTGCTCTCGTATATATGATAATCTTCAAGCTTTTCACTAGAGCATCTGAGTACTACATCCAGCTACAACTATATATTCAACTTCAGCAGTTGATAGTTCAATAATGGATTGTCTTTTGCTAGACCAGGATATTAAGTTGTCTCCCAGAAACTGGTAGCTTCCAGAAGTACTTTTTCTTTCTATTCTATCTCCAGAAAAGTCTGCATTACGTTATCCTATTAATTTATATTCTCTGTATTTTCTATAACACATACCAAGATTAGTATTACCTTTTAGATACCTGAAAATTTGCTTAACGGTTGTTAAGTGAGATTCCCTGGGATCTGATTGGAATCTAGCACATATGCAAACACTATAGAGAATATCAGGTCTTGAAGCCGTTAAAAAAAGGAGAGCTTTTGTTCTACTTTCTTACTTACCTCATCCTTTTTCAGAATACATGTAGGATGCATTGGAGTTTTGGATGGCTTACTTTCTGACATGTCAAAATTCTTCAGAAGTTCTTTAACACATTTGCTTTGATGTATAAAGGTTCATTCTGAAGTTTGATTAATTTCAATTCCCAGAAATAACTTGAGTTCTCCCATCAGACTCATTTCAAATTATGCCGGCATAATCTTAGCGAATTCTTTTCCCAGTGAGGCTTTAGTAGATCCAAATATAATATTATTAATGTAAATTTGAAAAATCAGAATGTCATTTTTAAATGTTTTACAGAATAAAGTTATGTCCACTTTCCCTCTGGTAAATTCTTTTTCTAAGATAAAGTTACTTAGTCTTTCATACAAATCTCTGGGAGCTTGTTTTAGACCATATAACGATTTCTTAGTTTTATAAACATACTCTGGATGTTTTGTGTTTTCAAAGCCATGGGATTGGTGCGCATATACTTCTTCATCAATTAACCATTTAAAAAGGCACTTTTGACATCCATCTGATAAAGGGTGATGTCAATTTACAGCAAATGAAATTAAAAGTCTGAAAGATTCTAACCTGATGATTGGAGCAAAGGTCTATGTATAGTATATCCCTTCTTGTTTATTATAACATTGTGCAACCATTTGTGCCTTGTTTATGATGACTTCTCTTTGTACGCTTCGCTTGTTTCTGAAGACCCATTTAGTTCCAATGATATTGAAGCCTTTTTTTTCGGAACTAGATCCCATACATCATTTATGTTCAATTGATTTACTTCTTCCTGCATTGCGATTATCCAATCATTGTCTTGAAGTGCTTCATTTATGGAGGTTGGTTCGATTAGAGATACCAAATCCATGAGAGACTCTTCAGTATTTCTGAATGTAGATCTTGTTCAGATTGGATCATCCTTCTTTCCCATAATCATGTCTTTAGGATGAGCTAATATGCTACTGGACTATTTTTTCTGGATGGGTTCTTCAGAAGTTTCTGCAGTGTTGAGAATTTTTCTGCATTGGACTAAGTTTCTGAGTTTTTGTCTTCAGAAGATCTGTCGTTAGTACCTGTAATTTTAACTTCTATATCTGCAAAATGTTCAACCTGCTTTAAATTTTGAGAGCCAAGCTTATCAACAAATCTGACACTAATGGATTCTTCAAGAATTCATGTTTTTGTGTTATATACTTTGTAACCTTTTAAGCGTTTAGAGTATCCTAACATAAAACACTTGTTTTCCTTAGAATCAAACTTGCTCAGATGTTCTTGGGTGTTCAACATATAGCAGATACATCCAAATGGATGGAATTAAGAAATGTTGGACTTTCTATTCTTCCACAATTCATATGGAGTCTTTTCAAGAATAAGTCTTATGGAGATTCTATTCTGAATGTAGCACGCTATGCAAACTACCTCTTACCAGAAGTGTTTAGCAATGTTAGTCTCATTGATCATGGTTCTAGACATTTCTTGTAAAGTTCTATTCTTTTATTTTACAACCTTGTTTTGTTTGGGAGTTCTAGGACAAGATAAATCATGAGAAATGCCATTTTCATTAAAAAAAACTTTTCAAAACTTTTATTTTTGAACTCTTCACCATGATCAGTTATGACTTTTACAATTCTAAACTCTTTTTCATTCTGAACTTGGTTACAGAAAGTAGAGAACACGT
Source organism: Vicia faba (assembly GCA_948472305.1). Lineage (NCBI taxonomy): Eukaryota > Viridiplantae > Streptophyta > Magnoliopsida > Fabales > Fabaceae > Vicia > Vicia faba. The sequence goes on along the minus strand of OX451736.1, from coordinate 73,717,592 downwards.
AGTGTGACTTGTCCTTTTGTCTTAAGAACTTTACCCATGTCCATCTTCTATAGTCATCTACAATAACTAATCCATAATTCTTGTCGCTAATGGATGCAGTTTTCACTGGTCCAAACAAATCTATATGCATAAGTTCTAATGGTATAGAGGTAGAAATAACATTTTTAGATTTGAAAGAGGGTTTTGCAAACTTTCCTTTTTGACATGCTTCACATAGAGCATATATCATGAACTTCAAGTAAGGAAGTTCTCTGACTAGGTTAAGTTTGTTAATCTGAGATATTCTTCTCATACTAACATGTCCCAATCTTTTGTGCCAGACCCATTGCTCATTGTTAACAGACATAACACATTTTACATTCTGACTCTTTAGTTCAAAAAGTTTAATCTTATAAATATTGTTCTTTCTCTTACCATTAAAAGTGATAGTTCCATCTTTCTGACTAACTGCTTTGCATGACTTTTGAAAAAAGATTATATCAAAACTGTTGTCACTTGTTTTGGTTGATATGGTTCTTCCCCTTTTGGTTTCACATATCCTATACATTTTCTTCCATTTCTGCTAAATCCATAGATCATTGAGGCCATCTTTCTTCTATCTATGTTTCTAGCTAGAAATTTTTTATAGTTGTGATCATATTTTTTTATGATGTTATCATAACTAGTTGAAACTTATGAAACAGATTCTTTCTGAGCTTTTTGTAATTTATATTTGGTGAAGGAATTTCCGTTTTTAAGTTTAGAATTAATTATTTTTAGCTCAGAGTTTTCTATTTTTGTTTCCTAGTTTCTACAGTTTCAGATACAAGAATGTGTTTCAGGTTCTTGTATTTGACTCAAAGTTGCTGATATCTTTCAAGAATTTCAAACATATTATCTTCTAATTGAGATCTAGAGAATTTTGAAAATACCTCTTATGAGTTTGATCCAGATTCTGATGTATATTTATCTTCTGATGTGTTGGCCATTAATGCTATATTGGCTCATTTATCTTCTGATTCCGTTTCCGCTTCAGAAGATTCTGAGTCATCCCACATTGCCATAAGACTTTTCTTCTTTTCTTTGAAGAAATTCTTTTTAGGCTTTTCTTTCTGAAGTTAAGGGAAGTCACTTTTGTAGTGACTTGGCTCTTTGCATTCGTAGAAGACAACATCTTTGTTTCTAGAATTTATGTTTCCAGAGGATGATTCAGAGTGATTACCTGTTCTTCAGGGGTATCTGAATTTCCTTTGTCTGTGCTTCGATAGTTGGTGGAATCTTTTGTACATAAGAGATAGTTTGTCTTCTTCTAATGAGGATCCACTAGATCTTTCTTCTTCTGTCTGAAAGCCTTTAGTTTCATATTTTTTATTAGATTTAAGAGCAAGAGACTTCCCTTTCTTATGGGGCTCTTCTTCTTCTAGTTCTATCTCGTGACTTCTCAAAGAGCTGATTAATTCCTTTAGTGATATGGTGTTCATAAATTTGGCTAACTTTAAATCTGTGACTATAGGTCTCCACTTCTTGGGTAAGCTTCTGAAAATTTCCTTTACATGATCTGCTGTGGAGTATCCTTTGTCCAGAACTTTTAAACCAGCAACCATAATTTTAAACCTTGAGAGCATTGTCTCAATAGTTTCATCTTCTTCCATTTTGAAGTCTACGTACTTCTGAATAAGTGCAAGAGCTTTGATCTCTTTGACTTGTGTGTTGCCTTCATGCGTCATTTTTAGAGATTCAAACATGTTCTGAGTCGTTTCTCTGTTAGTGATTTTCTCATCCTTAGTATATGAGATGACACTCAAAAGGATTATTTTGGCTTTGTCATGGTTTCTGAACTCTCTCTTTTGTTCATAGGTTATCTTCTTTCTATCGATCTTCCGATCGCTTGCATCGACTGGATGAATGTAGCCATCAGTTACCATATCCCAGACATTAACATCATGAGCTAGAAAGAAACTCTTGATTCTGTCTTTCCAATAATCAAATTTTTCTTCATCAAAGATTGGCGTTCTTTTGTTGATTATGTCCTTCTCATCATGGTTGTCATTGTTATTGTTTTGACTTGGTTCTACCATGGTGTTTTTATTTCTAAGGATCTTCTTTTGACACGGTTAAGTGTTAGCACCCATAACTAAGAGCTCTGAAGCCAGTTGAAGGATAGAAAAACACAAGTAAGGGGGTTTGAATTAGGTTTTCAAAAAATAAGGCTATAAAACATGTTGGTTATACTGGTTCGTTTTGAACTCAAAACTACTCAAGTCCACCCGTCAAGGTGATTTTACTTCTATCAATCGAGGTCTTAATCCACTAATCATAAATGATTACAATTTATGAAGACAACTATCAATGTCTTCTTGAGATCAAGCCACAACTTAGTTTCTCAAGGAATAACAATTCTAAATAATTATACAATGTGTTTGAGTCTGCTTTTAACAAGCTTTATCACAATTGTGATGTTTACACAAGTTTAGTACAAGGAATAATTCAAGAGATAAGAAATATGGGAATGTATTGATTGCTCTTATTGGTATGTGTGAGTTGTTGTTTTTCACCTTTCATATACCTCTTTATATAGGCAGCTATCATGAAACCATTGGAGACATAATCTTTTGATTTTGAAAGGTAATTGATTTGTTATTTTATTTTCTTTCAAAAAATACAGATCTTGTTCCAGCCATAAAGTTTTCCAATAGTTACTTCATAAGTGCCATTAATGTGATGTCGAATATACAACGCCTAAGAGTATCTGGAGCTTGATTGCTTGAAAATAGAATGTTAGAGGCTTCTTTGTTCTTTTAGAGCTTTATATATCAGAGTTTTCCTAGCAGCTTGGTGCATTTGAAGTTTTAGCATCAACACTTCTTTTTCTTGTGTGTTGTTTTACCTTTGCTTCAGAGCTTCTTATAAGTTCTTCTTAATTAGAGCTTCATATGATTTTTCACGTCATTAACATTCTTGATTTCATCATAAGTTCTATGTAAATTCAATCAAATGATTAGAGTGCATAATTGTTCTTTACAATAGTTATGTATTTGTTATCATACAAACTAATAATTGGATGTAGAGTCAAACTATGTCCTAACAAATTTTTCGTTGTAATGTTGATTATTACTTTTCTTTAGCTTCCAAATCTCCCTTTTATAGCTTGTAAAAGAAATCTGTTGAAAGGGTAGAAATGTAATAGGAAATCCATCCGTTTGTTCCCAACAGTCATAATGAGAGTGGTACACAATATAGTACGAAAGGATTGTCCCTACACTACCCTAGAGGGTAGAGGTCACATAGAACTATTTTTACCTTTTGTACACAATCACATGTTAACCATTTTTAACTTCTTCTAATCTTTAGAGACCTCAGATTATTTTAATGTTTAAATCTTGTTGTATAAGAATCACTTTTAAGTCTTAGAACCTAAGTCTTGGAGTCTTCAAAACTTATCCCATCAGAATCTTGTCTTCTGGGTCTTCAACACTTGGTCCTAAGAACTTGTTTTTCTTCAGATCATTAGAACTTGTTCAGTAGAACCCCGTCTTCATAATCTTTATAACTTGAAACACATATAAGAAAATCTTTAGAAGGCCTCTAAAGCTTAACCACCAAGTCACGATCAGAACCTCTTGTACTAACGTTCCTAAGAACCATTGCATATGACGAATTCCAGAATCTTAACTTCAACTATAAAACGTAACCAAATGTTTTCTTCCTATAGTGTTTATGTTCAAAACCTGATGATATCACACACCTTCATATCAAAGTTAGAACATTAGGGTAGTAGCTACACACTAGAACAAAACTATTAGAGTATACAATTGTTCTTTATGATATCATGTAAAGTTATCATCAAAATCTTAAGGCCGGATATAGAAACACTTCTTGTTCTTACAATGTTCTCCTCTAGAATAATGTTTAATGCTTTTATAGTTAGTCGTGTTAGTAACCAAAGTCTTTTATTTACTGCAAACAAATATTCATTTGGAAATTCTTCCAAAATGTTCTTCTCTTTTTTAGTCACTTTCATGTTTTCCAACACAAAGATGATGAACTACCACATTTCAACTTCCTTCTTATATTTGACATCCAAGTCGAATTCTTGAAACAAAATTATCCATCTGAGGAACCGGGTTTTAGATTCCCCCTTTGTGAGAAATTTTTTAGTATTGCATGATCTGTAAAAACAACAACATTGGAACAAATTAAATAAGAGCGAAATTTTTTCGAAGCAAATATTACAAGTAACACTGTCTTTTCAGTTGTTGAATAATTGATTTGATTTTAAGTAAGGGGTTTTCTAGTATAATATATAGCACGAAAGTTTTTCATATTTTATTGGCCTAACAGCAGTCCAATCACATAATCACTTGTATCACACATAAGCTTAAAGGGAAGTTCCCAGACAAGAGCGATGATTATGGGCGTAATGACCAAATTATTATTTATTAAAGAAAGACAGGTCAAATATTCATTATCAAATACAAGTTCATTTTCTTTCAATGCGAGATGGCAAAAAAGTTCCACAATCTTTGAGAAGTCTTTTATGAAACATCGATAGAAACTGGCGTATCCCAAAAATTTATCACTCCTTTCACATTTACATGTGGTAGTAATTTTTATATTAATTAAATTTTAGATTGGTCCACCTTAATGCCCTTTGAAGAAGTTTTTTCTCCTAAAACATTGTCTCTGGTTACCATAAAATAAAATTTTTTCCAATTTAAAACAAACTTTTTTCAATACATATCTTCAACATAACATTTGTGATACATGAATTTTGAAATTTTTATCAAAAACAGAAAAATTATCCATAAATAACTCAATAGAAGTCTCAAACATGTACGAAAAGATTGAAAGTATACACCTTGGAAAAGTGGATAGAGCATTTCATAAACCGAAATGCATCCTTAGATAAGCAAATACTGTGAATGGGAATGTAAAAGCATTCTTATCTTGATCTATTGGATCAATGAAAATTTGATTATAACCTAGGTTACCTTCATTGAAACAATAGTTGGAGTGCCTTGCTAATGTCTCCAACGTATGATCCATGAATGGTAAGGTAAAGAACATTTCCTTGTTAACTGATTTAACCTCCTTCATATATACAAATAATTCTTTTATACGATATAAATGGTGACGATCTTTAAAAAATCATTTTATTCATATGATGAAGATTTTTTCAATGTATCTGAGTTCTTTTCTTATTCCTTAATCAATTGAATTAATTCTACAAAATTCATGGGGATTTCCTTTTTGTTTCATATTTCGTAAAATTCATCAAAAAAAATTCCTATCTTTGAAGTCAAGTATTGAATTAGGTTTCTGACACCACTTCTTGAATCTTAGACATTTATTAGAAAACAAATTCTAAGATTAATTCCAATATTTGAGAATTGTCCTTCACTTGTACTTGGGGTCTCATTTTCTTGGATATATGTGTTTACCTTTTATATCTCAATTGGAACTTCATAGATATCTTCAAAGGGTGTCCCACACTTCTTTAGTCATGCTACAATTAAAAACATGATATAACTCTCTAGTGCTTAATTCACTGGTCATTAAGTACATAGCTTGAAATCCAAGTTACACGTTTAATTTTTCTTTTGTGGTCCACAAATAATTTGGTTTGTCTACAATTTCATTATTAAAAAATTAATAAGGACAAAAGGACTGTCTAAAATAAAATTTCATAAATCACAATCAATAGAATCAAAGAATATTATTATTCTCTCTTTCCATATATCAAACATTTCACCATAAAAATGTGGAACTGTATTCATGACAAGTACCTTGTTAAAAGAAGAAGTATTTGAAGTCATCATACTATCTTCTAAGATAATTAGTCTTATAACAAGAATCAGGCTTTCATGTCAGTTGTTAACCAAGTGACTCCAAAAACAAGAAGGGAAAGGTGAATTGTGTTGATCAAAAATTGAAACTAATTCATAAAAGCTTTGATATTTAAAACAATTATATTGATTTTGATAATCACACATAAATAAGTATGAGGAAATAAATAATGAAAATGAAGAGAGATATGAAGCTAAAATAACATAAACATCATAATTTAAAAAGAGAATAGATAGATAGATTGCACCAGAGATTTATACAGATTCAACCTAAAAACTTGTCCTACTCATGTCTCAAAGGTTATTACTATTTAAATTACCACTAAAGACACTTGATCTTTTTACAATATTTTCCCATATCCCACAACAGACAAATAGAGATTTTCTACTGGCTAAGCTCAAGAACCAAAAGCGAGAGATTTTACACTGGGTTTACTCAAGAACTGAAATTCTGGTATGACAGAACTCAGATGTCATATGACATGTTGAGACATCTGATCTGACTTAAACATTACGACAAGGTATAAACAATTAAAAACAGTACTGAAAAGCATAAACAACACACATGAATTGTTAACCCAGTTCGAAACAACCTTCCTACTATGGGGGCTACCAAGCCATGGATAAATTTCACTATAATAGTATCAATTCAAAGACCTTACAATAAACATACCAGTCTACAGTCTTCTCACTTAATCACTACCCATGCTAACTTTCTATCTAAGAGTCACCTAGATATGATATCCTCCTCAATCCCTCATCAATCAGATACAACGATTGGACAAACAAAAAAACACACTTCCACGACAATAAAACAGAAGACACACTTCCATGAAAATACCTAGCAAAGACTCTTGACTACGAACACAACTTGGAGTTGCTTACAAGCTTCCTCCAAGAACAATACTCATGAGAATAGAAACCAACTCTCAAAGAGAGTGGCACAAAGAAAAAACCCTAAACATCTACATATTAGACCTGTGTCATTTCTAGGTTACAAATAGTTTTATTTATAACCTATACCCAACTGGATTTAGGCCTTCAATCACAACTCATCAGCGGTTATAATTCTGCATAAAATTCTGCAACAAAATAGGTCTTCAATCATATCTTCCTAAATTATCTCCATATTTAGAAATTCAATATTCTTCAATATTCTTCTTTATTATTCTTGACCTTCAAATATATTCCATATAATATTGCATAATATTCCCATAATATTTCTACATCTGTTATAACAGAATCCAATTGTTCAGCTTTACTCAGGCACGACGTCGTATGACTTGCATAGGACATCTTATCCGACATGTTTCTCCAGATGCTGAAAGACTTCAACTCAACATGTTCCAACATAAAATAGGACTTCTTTCTTAACATGTTCTTCTTAGCAAGTAATCACATCCTATTTAACATATTGCTGCTATATTTGTTTTACTAAAATTAATGTAAATCCTAAAAATAGAGAACTTACAATCTTCGTGTTGCAACTGGATTTAAAATCAGGAGTCGCCACTACTAGTTTTTATCCTAAGGAAGGGCATCTAATAGGAAACCCTAATTCGCATACCGAGATTCTAGGTTTCAGACTCAGTTCTAGATAAAAGGAAGGTGTTAGGCATCTTTCATCTACCTTATTCTTAAGGATACTAGGTTTAGGTTTATGTTTGGGTGGAATATGGTTTTAATTTTTAATAGGGGAACTCGCCACGATTTTAGATTGTATGCCTACGTATCCTCTTATGAGGAATCAGAGTCCTAATTCGTAGTTCGTATGGGGTTTGTGTTTTTTAGGGGTTGCAAATGTATTTTGAATTGCCTCGCATTTGACCGATTGTAGAGATTGCGGAGATTTGGACAAAATGCGCGATTAGTCAAAATTCGTTTGGAACCCTTTTGCAATAATAGTTTGTTTAGATTAGTTTATTGCGAAAAAGAAATTGATGTTTGTTAGTATTTTTTATCATATTAATTGCAAAAATTCTTGATTAATGCATGACTAAAAATATTTTAATGCAATGTATTAAAATATAATATATGAGTTTTTAAATGAAATAATTATTTTAAGTGATAATAATAAGTTAATAATATATAAATAACAATTAATAATAGTAACAATTATTATAAGAAATAGCAATGATAATACGAAAAAATTATTATTATTATTATTATAAATAAAAAATAGATATAAAAAAATAGAAAATAAATTAGTTAAGGGGAGGGTGCAGTTTTAGTTTTAAAAGTAAAAGGATAGGGGTGTTAATAGTCAGGCTGGGCTAGGCCCAATATTAAATTCTAGGAAAGGGGGTGTATTTTATTTTTTGTTTTAGTAAAATATGGAATAAGGGTGTTTAAAGAAATTGGGCTTGGCCCACTATATGTTGTTGGAGGGATCCAGGTGATTGAGTGTAGCGATGGTGCATGGGCCTTATGGTAGACATGGCCTACGACAGTCTGATGTGTATCGTATGGATGATGTTGAGGGAGTACACTAATTGTTTTATGCTAGCGCGTATGGTATTGAAATGAAATATAAATGATTGTTTTTTTTCATTTTATCTCATTCATTCGTTTTACAGTAAGCATCTTTTCTCCACTCTCTCTTATCCAAAAAAACCTCCTTACCCCTTATCCTCTTCTCTAACCCTAGAACAAACGATCATCGCGGATGTCTAATCCCCACCCTTTTCGGTGTCCCCTACAAACCCAACCCACACATAATCATAAATAATAAGCAGAAGCTAAGTTAACCTTGTGCGATTTCTTTTCTCCCACTTTGAGTGTTTCGATCTTAGTGCTAATCCCCTTCTCTTCTTCTTGATTGCAAGTTCAGGTGATTCTTCGAAAGTGGGGACGAGAGATTAAAACAGCGGTGGGGCTCGGAGATGGGCAGTGGCGGTTAAGGTTTCATATGTTGAAGCCCTAACTGTCTTCTCTTTTCTTCCTCAATCGGTATCGGTTCTCGAATCTCTTTCTTCGAATTTCTTCTCTGAATTCTCCTTGCGGTTCTTCCGATTCTCGCGAATTTGTTCTTCCCTGTTTCCAGTATTTGAGCTTCCCCCCATTTTCTGTATTTTAGCGTGGCATTTATAGTATTAAGAATTAGGGCTTTTGTCAATTGTTGTTACAAATTTTAAATTTAGCCTTGATTTTAGGGATTAGAAAGAAATTGGGGATTTAGTTTAGTTTTCTGTCATTTCTCGATTCTGTGTATTGATTTGTTTTGTAACAAGGATTCTGGGCTTGGATAAGATTTGATTCTGTTGTTTAAAGATTTGATTGCTTTAGGTTTTGTACCGTGAAAAATCTGGGATTTGCTTTTAATTCCTACAGTAACAATTGATTGAAAACGTGTGCGAATTATGGTTGAATTTCTACAGTACTTGTTCTTAATTCTGGACCTTACGTTAGTTAGATCTGCCCAGCAAATGCATAATCGAAAATGGGTCTGCGCTAATTATTCTTGGTTCAGCCCAGCAAATGCATAAACGACATTGGGCCCAAGCCTTCCAAAAATGATCCAATCAGATTTTCTTCTAAACAACAATTTTTAATAAATGAATTATAATAATTAATGATTAATATAAACATTATTATAAATTTTTTTTTTTGAAAACTTAACGTTCATTTTTTTCAAATAAAGAGATGTATATATTTTTTGTTAAAATAATAATAGCAAGGAGTTCTAATAATAATGCCCTTTTTCTTTAAAACAAAATTCTTCATTATACAGTAAAACTATTTAAAACTCTTACTAAAAATTTGTAAAATAAATTAATCAATAAAACAAAAATCAGATAATAATTTTGCTCACAAATGCCAAATGGGCTAACCTATATACTATTTAATGGGCCTGTTATTTGTAATTGCACCCCCTATTCGCTGTTTAATAATCCCGAACGAAAAATGGGACAAACGAAATTGAATTTCCACCTCCCCTTTTACTTAACAAAAATAATACTTAAATGGGCTTAGTTAAATAATTGCTTAATAATCATTTTTTAAATAATCTTCCATTTTCGAATCTCATGGGCCATTGGCCAACATGCTTCCCGAATGGGTTTACGAATACGTAGTTCTTTATGATTTAGAAAGCCCCATTCCCTTGAATTAAAATTCCCCCTGATTGTCTTGAATTTAAGAATAGACCATCATATATTGTTGAACCATCCCTAATTAAAACATTCTCTTTCTATCTTTAAATCTAGAAAATATAATCGCAAAGGTAGGGAAAATTTGGGGTACGACAGCCGCCCCTATTCAATTATCATCCAATCGAATCGCGTGAGAATATGCGAGTCTTGCGCATTTTGATTGGGAGTTTATTGAAAACTTGGAATACCCCAAAATTTGCCCGACAAACATAAGATTATGTTGATATACAATGCCCTTACGAGTCTTGAGGAAGTAGGCAAAGCTGATGATATATCGGTTACTATGGTTTGATGACGAGGAAGATGGTCTTGAGCTTGAGAGAACAATCTTGTATGTCTTGGTTTGATTTTGATTATTTATCCATTTGGGGGGATGAATAAGACAATACTTGGTAACGCATGGCTGCTTGGAGACTGAGGCCATGGGTTATGTTCGCGAATCATTGTGTAGAGTCTTAGGCGATAAGCTAGATTGAGCATAGTTACATGGAATATTAGGCAATGGTCTAAGTTTTGTGCATTACGGCCTAGGGTCTTAGGTAATGGGTAAAGGAGGGAAACACATCGCTGCATGGAGTCTTAGGCAATGGGTTATGTTACAATGCTGCCTGAGGTCTTATGCAATGAGGTAAGTTTCACGTATTACTGTCTAGGGTCTTAGGTAATGGGTAAGATGAGGGGAATACATTGCTTCATGGAGTCTTAGGCAATGTACCAAGCTTCATATATTACTGCATGGAGTCTTAGGTAATAAACTACATTGTAGAGGGAAAACATCACTGCATGGAGTCCTAGGTGATGGGCTGAACACATCTCTGCATGGGGTCTTAGGTGATGGGTCTTATTTAGCTTTCAAACATTACGTCCTGGAGTCTTAGGCAATGTATGGGATTTTTACATTACCGCATAGAGACTTAGGTACTGTACGGGGTTTCGCACATTACTGCATGGAGACTTAGGTAATGCTACGTTGTAAGGAACACATCACTGCATGGAGTCTTAGGTGATGGGCTAAACACATCACTGCATGGAGTCTTAGGTGATGGTTTGAATTTATAGAAGAAGTGTGCTTTGATGACTGGCCCTTAGATGGCTAAATCGAGGGTGAGATCGTTTGTTTGTTGTATGACGCAAGCGTATGCCATCAGATATTGATATGGAACCCTGAGTGTATGAATGATTGATATTGATATGAAACCCTGAATGTATGTGTATCGAATGTTTGTATATTGATATGGAACCTTGTGTGTATGTGTATTGAATGTTTGTATATGCAAAATGTGTGCAAAGTTTGTGTAGGCTTTAGAATGTTATGAAAATTGCTTCTAGCATTCTCTCCTTTAAACCATTGGTTTTGAATTACAAATTCCATGGTGTTGTATGTTGCATTGTCGTAGTTTATTTGAATTAATTTGAACGTGATGAAGAGTGTTAGCAAGATATGGATTGAGTTTTTGTATTGCAGGTGCAGGCGTAGGTGTAAAAGTGTGTATGGACGTAGACATGGATTTTCTTTTGATGTTTTTCTAACCAAAATTTTTTTTTCATTGTTTTATCAAATGCTTTTATTTGTCAATTTCCCCCGAAATGACTTCGAAACAATATTCATAAGCAATAAGCGTAGTATTTTGTAAACAAGTCTGGAAAAAGAAAAACATAATTTGAAAGAAGGCAGATGTTTTATTGATGTGCTTCTGAATAGGAGAAAGTACAAGATGCAATTCCTTAAAAGAGGTAATTACAGAAAGTTTCAAAACTGTAAATGGAAATGAAAATGATGATTGCCACTATTGTTCCCTGATATCCTTTTAATAGCTCTTGTCTCCTTTGCTTCTGAGTCGTATGATTTAGATCCATCTCTCCCTTCGTGGTTCGTATTTGTAGTTCTTAGATCGCAGTCTTTTTGTTCTTTATTTCTTTTTGGAATAGAATCCCTAACTTTTGTCTGGATCGCCCTTTCCGGTTTTCAATACACCAGGACAGTTTCTTTTTGTATGTCCCTAATTTTTGCCTTGATCTCCCTTTAAGGTTTTCGATCCACCGGGACGCTCCTTTATGCCTAAGTCGCCTGTTTAGGGTTCGAGCTTAGCGAGCTTTTTATACATAGTATTTTTTTACTGCGTCTGAATTTACCGGATGTGGTAGTTCTTCCCCATCCATTGTTGTGATGATGAGACCACCACCAGAGAATGGTGTTTTTACTACATATGGACCTTCATAGTTGGGTGTCCATTTACCACGTGAGTCGAGGCGAGGTAGCAGAATCTTCTTGAGCATTAAATCCCCTTCTTTGAATATTCGAGGACAAAGTTTTTTGTCGAAGGTCCTCTTCATCCTCGTATGATGTAGTTGACTGTGGCACTGAGTTGTTAAGCGTTTTTCTTCGATGAGGATGAGTTGATCAAGTCGCATCTGAACCCATTCTACATCTTCCAACTTTGTTTCCATTAGAACCCAGAGTGATGGTATTTCTATTTCAACTGGAAGCACTGCCTTCATGCCATATACTAGAGAAAAAGGAGTTGCCCCTGTTGATGTGCGTACAGAAGTGCGATAGCCATGTAGGGCAAAAAGAAGCATTTCGTGCCAATCTTTGTATGTCTTCACCATTTTATGAATGATTTTCTTGATATTTTTATTGGTCTCTTCGACGACTCTGTTCATTTTGGGTCTGTATGGTGAGAAATTATGATGTTCGATTTTGAAATTATCGCATAGCTCCTTCATCATCTTTTTGTTCAGATTGGACCCGTTGTCAGTAATAATTCTGCTTGGAACCCCATATCTGCATATGAGATTCTGCTTGATAAATCATGTAACCACTTGGCTTGTCACATTGGCGTAGGATGCCGCTTCTACCCATTTGGTGAAATAGTCCATGGCTACCATTATGAACCGATGTTCGTTGGATGCTTTCGGCTCGATCATGCCGATCATATCAATTCCCCACATTGAGAATGGCCAAGGGGAGCTCATGACATTCAGAGGATTTGGTGGCACATTTATCTTATCGGTGTAGATCTGGTATTCGTGACATATCTTCATGTAGTGGTAACAGTCGGCTTCCATCGTTACCCAATAGTACCCTGCTCGCAGAATCTTTCTGGCCATGGCGTACCCGTTTGTATGAGTTCCAAAAGTTCCTTCATGGATTTCTTTCATAAGCGTATCTGCTTCTTGCTTTTCCACACACCTGAGTAATACCATGTCATAGTTTCTTTTGTATAACACCCCATTACTCAAAACATTTCGAGGCTAGTCTCTGGAGAATTTGTTTGTTAATGATGGAGGCGTTTTCTGGATATTCGTGCTTATCCAAGTATTTCTTGATGTCGTAAAACCAAGGCTTGTTATCCATCCCATCTTCAATAGAAACACAGTGTGCGGGCTCTTCAAAGTGTCTGATTGTGATGCGTGGTTTGTGGTTCGGCCAAGTTACTTTGAACATAGCTGATAGAATTTCCAAAGCGTCTTCCATCTGATTTTCTTCTCGTGGGGTGTGACTGAAAGTGATCTCTGTGAATTCCGCAACCAACTTCAAAACATGATTACGATATGGAATCAGTTTTGGATGTTTAGTATCCCATTCGTTGTTGACTTGGTATATGACTAGTGCAGAGTCCCCAAATACTTCAAGGTGCTTTATTCTTAGATCAATGGAAGCTTCCAGTCCTAGTATGCAAGCTTCATATTCATCGATGTTGTTGGTGCAGTCAAAACACAACCTTGCAGTATAGTACTTGTGATAATTCTTTGGAGAAGTCAAAACTGCCCATATACTGTGCCCCAGTGCATTTGAAGCTCTATCGAACATGAGTGTCCAACGTGCCCCTGGCTCGGGTTCTTTGTCATGTCCTGGTATTTTGTAGTCACCTATAACCATGACATCTTCATCTGGAAAATCGAACTTTATGGGTTGATATTCTGGCAGTGGTTGGTTATCTAAATGATCAGCTAGTATACTACCCTTAATGGCCTTTTGAGTGAAATAATGGTAGTCGTATTCTGATAGTAGCATCTGCCATCGGGTAATCCTCCCTGTAAGAGATGGCTTTTCGAATACGTACTTTAGAGGATCCATTCTTGCTATTAACCATGTGGTGTGCGTTAACATGTATTGCCTCAACCTCTTAGTATCCCAAGCCAATGCATAACAAGTTTTCTCTAGGAGCGAGTACCCGGTCTCGCAGTCAGTGAATTTCTTACTGAGGTAGTAAATTGCATGCTCTTTTCTTCCTGTTTCATCTTGTTGTCCTAAAACACAACCCATTGATCCTTCGACTACTTTCAGATACATGATGAGCGGTCTCCCAGGAACTGGTGGCATTAAGATTGGTGGCTCCTGTAGATACTACTTTATTGTCTTGAAGGCTGATTGGTCGTTATCATTCCATACTACTGTTTGATCCTTTCACAATAATTTGAATATAGGTTCACATGTGGCTATTAGATGAGATATGAACCTTGAGATGAAAGTCAGTCTCCCTGAGAAACCACGAACTCTATCCTCGGTCCCGGCATCCCTTGTATAGATTTTTCTTTGTCGGGGTCTTCCTCGATACCGCGCTGACTCACAATAAAACCCAGCAACTTGCCTGATCTGACGCCAAATGTACACTTATTAGGATTTAACCTCAGTCTGAACATGCGTATTCGCTCGAATAAATTTTGTAAATGTATGATGTGTTCCTCCTCCGTATGGTATTTAACGATCATATCATCTAGGTACACTTAAACCTCTTTCTGAATCATATCATGGAATAGTGTGACCATAGCCTTTTGATAGGTTGCCCTTGTATTTTTTAGAACGAATGGCATTACTTTGTAGCAAAAAGTTCCCCGAGGTGTCATGAAAGTAGTCTTTTCCATATCTTCGGGTACCATTTTGATTTGATTATAGCCCGAGAAACCGTCCATGAATGAGAATACTAAGGCTTGAGCCGTGTTGTCTACCAGAACATCTATGTGAGGTAACGGGAAGTCGTCTTTGCGACTTGTTTGTTCAGATATCGATAGTCCACACACATGCGTACCTTGCCATCTTTCTTGGGTACTGGCACAATGTTAGCTATCCATGGCGGATAATCTACTACTGCTAAGAACCTTGCGTAAAATTGTTTAAGAACCTCCTCTATAATCTTGCTAGACATATCTGGACGAGTTCTTTTGAGTTTTTGCCTAACTGGAGAGCAACCATCTTTGAGAGGTAGCTATGCACCACAATGACTGTATCTAACCCTGGCATATCCCTGTAGGACCAGTCAAATATATCCATGTACTCATGCAATAGCTTGATTAGCCTTTTTTTGATGCTCTACTCTAACATTGCCCTTAGCTTGATTTCTTTCGGATCTTTCTTTCTGCCTAGATTGATGGTCTCAATAGCCTCTTGATACAGTTGTATGTTTTTCTCTTTTCGCTCCATTTCCCTTGCCATTTCCTCAGAGAGTTTAAGATCTTCATCACCTTCCTCTTCAGCTAGGTTGATGAGAGCATCAAAATTATATCGGGTCGTAGTAGTAACATTATCGGTCTTTTTGGGCATGGATCTGCACATTTATCATGTTTTGGTGCAAATTTTAGTATATGAACTTTAAAATGCATATGAAAATAAAGTATTTCCATTTTTAAATTTAAGAGATAAATGCAAGAGAAAGACAGAGATCTTAATTGAAAAATAAAATATAACTTTTATTAATTGCAAATATTGTCTGAAACAAAACGGGGGACCCTTACAAGAAAGCCCTATGCCTCGGGCTTGACATAGGTTCTTTCAAAACAAGAAAAATTACTTAGGAAAGAAAAATATCTCGGGAATCTCCACAGCTGTCCATCTTTTGTGTTCTTCTCCTTGGGTGCATTCTCGGATGAAGTTAGTTGCCCTTTTGGTGTTGACTTTGCTGGATATCATCGCCACATGTCCTCCACGCTTTATTCCCTTGTTGACAAAGGTCTCTTGGATTGGAAGAAACTTTGATTTACCCTTCAGAGTAGCTACATATATTTCTCCATGGTTTTGTCCAAATTGGACTATCCCCTGGTCCACTAGCTTTTGTAGCATTCTTTCAAATGCTTTATTATGTTCCAGCAGGAACCCAAATTCCAGCAGATACTCCTTCAACAAGTTTATCGGGACTTTTGCTTGTCTAGTTTCCCCAAAGTCAGTGACTACTTCAATTGCATTTATTGCCGGTCCACCATGTGGAGGCATGGGGTTTGATTTGATGTTAGGCTTCTCAAGTTTGATGTCTTGAGATTCTAACAAATCTTGAACTTTATGCTTGAATGCCCAACACTTCTCTATGGTGTGCCCAGGAGAATTAGCATGGTATACGCATTTGGCGTCGGTGTTGTACTTTTTCGGGAGTGGCCAAACTGAAGGAGCTTGAGGCTTGAGTTCCACTAAGGATGCCTTAACCAGGTGTTGTAATAACTGGCTAGGTGGCATGGGGAGTGGATCAAAATTTCTTTGTGGCCTTTCAAATCTGCCTTGTTGTTGTCCTTGTGGGATCATTAATGGTTGTTGTGCCCTTGGTTGTGAGGCTACAACATTAATTTCTCCCTCTTTTCTTTTTGAGAAGCTTGGAGCAGGCCTTCTTGAATTGTAGGGGGCATTTGATGGTCCCCCTGTTATTTTCCCACTCTTTAGTCCAGTCTCGATTCTTTCTCCAATAGTCACTAGATCTACAAATCTCGAAGAGACACTTCCAACCATCTTCTCATAATATAGACCTTGCAAGGTTCCCATGAACATATCAACTAGCTCATTTTCCAACAGCGGTGGGTGCACACGGGATGCCATCTCCCTCCACCTCTGAGCATAATTTTTAAAGGACTCTTCTTTCTTTTGAGACAGATTCTGGAGTTGCATGCGAGTAGGCTCCATGTCCAGGTTATATTTATAATGATTTAAGAAAGCATTAGCAAGATCTGCCCATGTTCGAATGTTTACTCGCTCGAACTGCATATACCAATCTAGTGATGCTCCGCTTAAACTGTCTTTAAAACAGTGAACCATCAGCTCTTGAAAGTGGGCATGGGCATGCATCTTCCTGCAATACATGCACAAATGATTTCTTGGAAAAGTGAGCCCCTTGTACTTTCCAAACTCAGGCAGTTTGAACTTCGGTGGAATTATCACATCAGGAACTAGGCCCATCTCCAGAGCATCTACTTCAAAAGCATCAAAACCTTCCACCGCTTTCAGCCTTTCTTCCAAAGCCTTATATTGATTCATCATCAGTGGGTTATCAACAACATGAGTACCAGTCGCCTTCAAGGGTGCTTGATTGATATCCTCTAGGTTATGGTCTCCATATTGCAGGTCCAAGTAGTTGTCTTCACTGTTGATCGAAATTTGTAGGGTATGTGATGCCCCTGCTTTTGATGGTGGTGGGACAAACCCTTCAGTTTCATCCTCTATGGTCTCTTGTTGGTCCATGACGGACTTTTGTAGTCCTACTTTTGGCTCTTTTCTTAGTTGGTTACCGCTTGATGCACCAATCATTTGAGCTACTTCTTCGAAAGCTACACTGGGAATCTGATCATGCCTGTCGATGATGTTCTTAGAGCTAGGAGAACCTGACTCAGATCTCCTTTCATTGAACTTACATCACCTTTGACTTGGTCGAGGTCCTCTTTGAATGCAGTCTGAGTTTCCTTGATTTGCTCCATTTCTTTTTGCTGGTAGGCCCTTGTTTGATATGGAGGCCAAGAAGGTGGGGATCTTTTTCTACCAATGGTTTAACTAGAGAGTTTTTTTTTTAAAGATGAGTTTTGATATGATATGCAAATGTTTGTGAATGCATGCATGCGAATGAATATGTATGAATATGAAATGGTTTCGAATGTCTTATTCACTTGGGTATATATTAATCTTTTGCTTATTTTGTTTTTTTTTATTCGGTGAATAGCTTTAAAATAGATACGTAAACGAGATACGGAAACAAAATGCCTTTATTGAAGGTAACATGGTTTAGATATTGAAATATATTACAATTTTAAACCAAAAATTATTTGCATGAAATTAAGAAAAGGGAAATAAGTCTTCTAGGTGCGCTTGCGGATGTCTGCTCTGAAACCTTCCACCAATGCTCGACAAAGTTTGAGAACATCTTCAGCATCCTTGGGATCAAGAGTATCTCCATAGCAGCGAGCGCACATCTTCAGAGTTTTTCGTATAATTTCCCTTTGGTGGCTTTGATTTTAGACACGTCTGGCGCATTGACACGGACAAATTGTTTCCCTTCGGTATCCATTTTCAAAGATAATCACCAAAAATATTGATTTTATTATTTATTTTTGTACCTTGTGAATAAGACAAATAAAGGAAACAAATGATGAATATATGCAAGGCATGAATGCATGGATGTATAGATGTAGGGTTGAGTGATGGGATTTTGTGGTAGGTATCCCTAGAAGGTAGGCTCCTTAATTTTGACCTACTATTAATCTACCTTCCCAAAAGGTGGCTTCCTTAAGAGTATCATGAATGACACTAGAGGGAAAAGGAAAAAAGGGCTTCCCTTAGGTGGAGCCTGTTTACGGACTGAGACTTTTGTCTCAAAGTTGTGAAAGGTCTCGTCATGAGATTTTGGTTAAGGTCGTTACAAAGAGTCATGGGTGGAATTCCAAAGTCCTACTCGTCAAGAGGATATCTCTCAATAAGTATTCCTTTTTCGGAATTCCACCGACTCTAGGCAAAGTCGTCACATAAACTCGCAGAGATGATGTATCCCCTAAGTTAATAGACGAACCTTCTTGCTAAGGGTTATTTGAGAATATTTTTTGAAATAAAAGTCCCGCCACGCAGTAAATATATAATGAAAAAAATAGACTAAATAAATAAATGCGATAAATAAATAAATGCAATAAATAAATAAAGAAAATAAAAAAAATAAAGTAAACCTAAAACCTAGGGTTGAGTCCCTAGTAGAGTCGCCAACTGTTGCAAATGGATTTAAAATCAGGAGTCACCAGTACTAGTTTTTATCCTAAGGAAGGGAATCTAATAGGAAACCGTAATTCGTAGACAGAGATTATAGGTTTCAGACTCGATTCTAGATGAAAGGAAGGTGTTAGGCACCTTTCATCTACCTTATTCTTAAGGATACTAGGTTTAGGTTTAAGTTTGGGTGAAATAGGGTTTTAATTTTTAATAGGGGAATTTGCCACAATTTTTGATCGTATGTCTACGTATCCTCTTATGAGGAATCAGAGTCTCGATTTGTAGTTCGTATGGGGTTTGTGATTTTTAGAGGTTGCAAATGTATTTTGAATCGCCTCGCATTTGACCGATTGTAAAACTTGCAGAGACTTGGATTAAATGCGCGATTAGTCAAAATTCGTTTGGAACCCTTTTGCAAAAATAGTTTGTTTAGATTAGTTTACTGCAAAAAAGAATTTGATGTTTGTTAGTATTTTTTATCATATTAATTGCAAAAATTCTTGATTAATGCATGACTAAAAATATTTTAATGCAATGTATAAAAATATAATATACGAGTTTTTAAATAAAATAATTATTTTAAGTGATAATAATAAATTAATAACATATAAATAACAATTAATAATAGTAACAATTATTATAAAGAAATAACAATGATAATAAGAAAAAATAATAATAATAATAATAATAATAATAATAATAATAATAATAATAATAATAATAATAATAATAATAATTATTATTATTATAAAAAAAATAGATATAAAAAAAATAGAAAATAAATTAGTTAAGGGGGATGCAGTTTTTGTTTTAAAAGTAAAAGGATAGGGGTGTTAATAGTCAGGCTGGGCTAGGCCTAATATGCAATACTAGGAAAGGGGGTGTATTTTGTTTTGTATTTTAGTAAAATATGGAATGGGGGTGTTTAAAGAAATAGGGCTTGGCCCATTATATGCTGTTGGAGGGATCCAGGTGATTAAGTGTAGCGAGGGTGCAGGGACCTTATGGTAGACATGGCCTACGACCATCTGATGCGTATCGTATGTATGATATTGAGGGAGTTCACTAATTGTTGTATGCTAGCGCGTATGGTATTGAAACAAAATGTAAATTATTGTTTTTTTTCATTTCATCTCATTCGTTCGTTTTACAGTAAGCATCTTTTCTCCACTCTCTCTTATCCAACAAAACCTCCTTAACCCTTATCCTCCTCACTAACCCTAGAACAAACGATCACCGCAACAGCGTAATCCACACCCTTTTCTATTTCCCCTACAAACCCAACCCACACATAATCACCAAAAATAGGCAGAAGCTAAGTTACTCTTGTGTGATTTTTCTCCGACTTCGAGTGTTTGGATCTTAGCGCTAATCCCCTTCTCTTCTTCTTGATTGCAGTTTTCGGTAATGCTTCGAAGGTGGTGACGAGAGATTGAAACGACGGCGGGGCTCGGAGATGGCCAGCAGCGGTTAGGGTTTCAGATGTTGAAACCCTAACCGTCTTCTCTTTTCTTCCTCAATGGGTATCGGTTCTCGAATCTCCTTCTTTGAATTTCTTCTCTGAATTCTCCTTGCGGTTCTTTTGATTCTCGCAATTTAGTTCTTCATTGATTCCAGTATTCGAGCTTTCCCCCATTTTCTGTACTTTAGCTTGGTATTTATAGGATTAGGAATTAGGGCTTTTGTCAATTGCTGTTACAAATTTCAAATTTAGCCTTGATTTTAGAGATTAGAAATAAATTAGGGATTTAATTTAGTTTTGTCATTTTTCGATTCTGTGTATTGATTTGTTTTGTAACAAGGATATTGGGCTTGGATAAGATTTGATTCTGCTGTTTAAAGATTTGATTGCTTTAGATTTTCTACTGTGAAAAATCAGGGATTTGCTTTTGACTCCTACAGTAATAATTGATTGAGAACGTGCTCGAAGTTTGGTTGAATTTCTACAGTACTTGTTCTTAATTTTGGGCCTTACGTTAGTTAGATCTTCCCAGCAAATGCATAACCAAAAATGGGCCTGCGCTAGTTATTCTTTATTCAGCCTAGCAAATGCATAAACGACATTGGGCCCAAGCCTTCCAAAAATGATCCAATCAAATTTTCTTCTAAACAACAATTTTTAATAAATGAATTATAATAATTAATGATTAATATAAACATTATTATAAAAGTTTTTTTTTGAAAACATAACTTTGTTATTTTTCTAATAAAGAGATATATATTTTTTATTAAAATAATAATATCAAGGAGTTCTAATAATAATGCCCTTTTTCTTTAAAACAAAATTCTTCATTATACAGTAAAAGGATTTAAAACTCTTACTAAAAATTTGTAAAATAAATTAATCAATAAAACAAAAATCAGATAATAATTTTTCTCGCAAATTTCAAATGGGCTAACCTAGAAACTGTTTAATGGGCCTGTTATTCGTAATTGCACCACCTATTCGCTGTTTAATAATCCCAAACGAAAATGGGCCAAACAAATTGAATTTCCACCTCCCCTTTTACTTAACAAAAATAATACTTAAATGGGCTTAGTTAAATGATTTCTTAGTGATCATTTTTTAAATAATCTTCCATTTTCGAATCTCATGGGCCATTAGCCAACATGCTTCGTGGATGAGTTTACAGATACGTAGGTCTTTCTGACTTAGAAAGCCCCATTCCCTTGAATTAAAATGCCCCCTGATGGTCTTGGATTTAAGAATGGGCCATCAGATATTGCTGAACCATCCCTAATTAAAACATTCTCTTTCTATCTTTAAATCTTGAAAATATAATAGCAAAGTTAGGGAAATTTTTGGGTACGACACTCCCCCTTTGGAAAATTTTTGCTAAAACAAATAAATTAAAATTACAACCCAATATTACAGCAATAACCACAAACATCCACCAACAGTAGTCCTCAGATGCTACTGAGCACAAGAGCACAACATCATGCGGTTAGTCTTCAGTAAAGATGTCAAGACATCTTTGTTCGACATCTTTTTTGTAGCATTCTGAATGAACTCCATTGCAGCGAGAGCTTCAACACCAAAGAACAGAACCTTCAAGAAAAGGAGTAGAAAGTCCTAAACTATGTTGGTGTACATGAGAATGAATATAGGAATCACTCCCCCTCAAACCAGGATGGATCTTTAAAAAACCAATGGTAGAATATGAGAGACCAATGGTGGCATAAGAGAATCCTTTCTTATTTGATGATCAGCAGCCACCAGTAGACCTATACAAAGCAACCCCCACCCCTGGTAACTCAGAACATATGTCACTATTGTGTTCATAACACGGATCACAGGGCACAAAACCAAAGTACAGACCACAAGATAGAACATCATGTCTGACATTTATGTACAACATCTAGAATTGCAGACTCCAGACTGACCATCTGAGGAAACTCTTTCTCCCCCTTTTTTGCCAAAAATTGACAAAGGAAGCCTTCACAGAACCAGACCCAGGCAAAGATCACCCAGACCCGAAAAAAACCCATACCTATTATGGATACACCAAACACTCCACGGTGAAAGAGGATAGAAGAAACCACTATAAATAGCTGAGCAGTTATTTAGGAATTAACGATCTTGAATGACATAAAGCTCTTGGTCAAATGAAACGTTAATTTAGGATAAAACTACTGCTAAAATCAATGTGCATCATCCAAAACTGTTTTGAATGTTTTTATTAGCTCTGGATTGTTTCTGCTTAAAAGAAATAGTCTCAATAGAGCACATGCACATTCAAACACACATTACACATTCTTTTCAAACATGTGTTTGGTCACACTGTCCAGATAAACATTTCCTGAATAATGTCACGACATTCAAGCAAACATTGTCTTCTTTCTCTTGAATGCAAAAACTCGTGACCAACACCACTTCACCTATCAGTTCAAAAAATGCTTCAC
The DNA here is from genome assembly GCA_948472305.1 of Vicia faba. Lineage (NCBI taxonomy): Eukaryota > Viridiplantae > Streptophyta > Magnoliopsida > Fabales > Fabaceae > Vicia > Vicia faba. The sequence continues at coordinate 73,694,766 of OX451736.1, read as the reverse complement.
AAAAAAACATATATGTTCTAAAGCATACACACAATGCCTTCAACTGAACTCTAAGTATTCTCCTTTCACTTAGACCTAGTGATATACACCAAAAACATCATAAATTCACATATGTGACAACTCTCAATAATAAAGACCCTCAGAGAGTCCTTCCAACATTAGTAGAAAAATAAATTCTCCCACGCACAACTATTGACAACTAGAGAGATATGTGTACTTCTGATTCAATCACCCAGCTTCATATGTCTTGAATAAAACATCCCCTTTTAAGACCTTCAATCAATACATTATGTCACAACATGTTGTCTTACACCACACCCTCACGCAAGCTGCAATGCAGCAAAACTCCACAGACAAGTACTTACTCCCCCTGTCAAGGATAATCATTGCCCCTTCTGATCATAACCACTTCGGCACTAGATAAAAAAACATGAAGATTCTCACATGCTCGGAATGAAGAATCATAACTTCACATATATGCTGAACATATTCACACCTAGGTCTTTAGACTTCTTCATAAGGACATATGTTATCATGACTCTTTGGATGGCAGTGATGTCATGCACACTTGGTTTAAACCAACCTCATAACCTCTACACATTCTCAGCTTGCTTAAAAGCTTTACTGAGATGCAAATTGCAGCAGAATAAAAACACCTCCTTCAAAACCCCCTGATCAGATCACAACATATGATACCAATCTTCTGCCTTACACCCACTAGTAATTGTAGACACTAGTGAGGTCTTCAACACAATAGTCATGTATTTATCAAGCTACAGACAAGATCAGAATCTACATATTCTAATCCACACAATCAGAACTACCACTTCTAACAATAATGCTTGAGCATCCATCTCAAACATCTTCCAAAGACAACCCAATGTGATGTTACAACATCATTTAGGATATCATCTTCATAACACAGAACCCAAACACCATGGTTCTTAACACACCATTCAAATGACTTATTAAGGAGAGGTCCTTCAATAAGCTTCCAATAAACACAAGAAGATCTCAAGAGATCACATCTTCTGCAACTCATTCAGGTTATCAAAACCACCTGAATGCCATAGAGAGAAATATACCCTCAAACCATTTTTGAACCAACAACTCAGAAATAAGATTCGCACCAACATCGGATGATTTCCCAGCTCTTAACATGGTTCTTACCATTAGTTAAGTGCACATCTTCACCAGATCAGACAAATTACCAACTCCCCTCAAAGTATTTGTAATTAGAGGAAATCTTCCTCTCACTTAAATTACAGATGATGCTTCCATTCTTCTTCACTCTCTTTGCACAAGAGGATTCTTCACAATATTCCATACTTGCTCAGAGACTAGACCTTTTACTGTAAGAACATTGTTTGGTTCTACATATAGTTATTAGTTTTGATGATATCAAATACATAATTATTGTGAAGAACAATTATGCACTCTAATCATTTGATTAAATTTACAGAGAAGTTCTGATGAAAGCAAGAATGTTAATGACGTGAAAAATCATATAAAGCTCTGAAAAAGAAGAATTTATAAAAAGCTAAAACAACACACAAGAAAAAGAAGCGCTGATGCTAAAACTTCTAATACACCAAGCTACGGGGAAAACTATGATATATAAATCTCTGGAAAAAATAAAGAAACATCTAAAGTTTTGTTTACAAGAAATCAAGCTCCAGATACTCTGAGACGGTGTAGATCCAACATCACATTAATGACACTTATAAAGTAACCGCTGGAAAACATTATGGCTGGAATAAGATCTGTATTTTTGGAAAGAAAATCAAATCACAAATTAATAAACATCCAAAATCAGAAGATTATGTCTCCACCAGTTTCATGATATCTCCCTATATAAAGAGGTCTAATAAAGGTAAAAAATAACAACTCACGTATACCAACAAGAGCGTTAAAAAAATTCTTATATTTCTTTTCTCTTGAATTATTCCTTGTGCTAAATTTGTGTAAACATCACAGTTGTGATAAAGCTTATTAGAAGCAAACTCAAACACATTGTATAATTATTTAGAATTGTTGTTCCTTGAGAAACCAAGTTGTGGTTTGATATCAAGAAGACGTTGAAAGTTGACTTCGTGAATTATAATCATTTATGATTACTGGATTAACACCTCGATTGAGAGAGGCGAAATCACCTTGGCGGGTGGACTAGAGTAGTTTTGAGTTCAAAATGAACCAGGATAACCAACATGTTTTAGAGACTTATTTTTTGAAAACAAATTCAAACCCCTTTTCTTGTGTTTTTCTATCCTTCAATTAGTATCAGAGCGTCTGGTTCTGGGTGCTAACACTTAACCGTGTCATAAAAATATCATAAGAAAGAAAAACATTATGGTGGAACCAAGTCAAACAACAACAACAACAAGCATGATGAGAAGGACGTAATCAGCGGCAAACCACCAATCTTTGATGGAGAAAACTTTGATTACTGGAAAGACAGAATTAAGAGTTTCTTTCTAGCTCATGACACTGATCTCTGGGACATGGTAACTGATGGCTACATTTATCCAGTCGATACAAGCGGCAAGAAGATCAATATAAATAAGATGATAGATGAAAATAATAAAGATTTCAGAAACCATCACAAAACCAGAATAATCCTTTTGAATTCCATCTCATATGCTGAGTATGATAAAATCACTAACAGAGAAATGGCTCAGAACATGTTCGAATCTCTAAAAATTACACATGAAGGCAACACACATGTCAAAGAGACCAAAGTTATTGCACTTATTCAGAAGTATGAAGCCTCCAAAATGGAAGAAGATGAAATTATTGAGACAATGTTCTCAAGGTTTCAAATTCTGGTTGTTGGTTTGAAAGTTTTGGATAAAAGGATACTCCATAGCAGATCATGTAAAGAAAATTGTCAGAATCTTACCCAAGAAGTGGAGACCTATAGTCACATCATTAAAGTTAGTCAACAATATGAACACCATATCACTAGAGGAACTAATCATCTCTTTGAGAAGTCATGAGATAGAACTAGAAGAAGACGAGCCCCAGAAGAAAGGTAAGTCCCTTGCTATTAAATCTAATAAAAATATGAAAATAAAGCCTTTCAGCCAGAAGAAGTAAGCTCTGGTGGATCCTCATCAGAAGGAGACAAATTATATCTTCTCTCTGGAAGAGTCAATCAGCTATAGAAGCACATACAAAGGAAATTTAGAAACCCTAGAAGAACAGGTAATCACTCTAAATCATCCTCTAGATACAAAAAGTCTAGCAACAAAGATGTTGTATGCTACAAAGGCAAAGAGTCAAGTCACTACAAAAGCGACTGCCCAAAACTCTAGAAAGAAAAGCCTAAAAATAAGTTCTTCAAAGAAAAGAAGAAAAGTCTTAAGGCAACGTGGGATGACTCAGAATCTTCTGAAGTAGAAAATTAATCAGAAGATGAACGAGCCAATATAGCATTAAGGCCCAACATATCTGAAGACACAAGTAAATCTGAATCTGAATCAGACTCAGAAGAGGTATTTTAAAAATTCTCTAGATCTAAATAAGAAAATAGTCAGTATGAAATTCTTGAAAAATATCAACAACTTTGAGTCAAATACAGAAACCTGAAACGCGTTCCTGCATCTGAAACTGAAGAAACTAGGAAACTAAAAATAGAAAATTTGAGCTAAAACAAATAAATTCTAAACTTAAAAATGAAAATTCCTTCACTAAAAATGAATTACAAAAAGCTCAAAAAGAAGGATGATCCAATCAGAACAAGATTTATTTTCATAAATACTATAGAGTCTCTCTTAGGTTTGGTATCTCTGGTCGAACCAACCTCCATAAACGAAGCACTTCAAGACAATGATTGGATACTTGCAATGCAGGAAGAACTAAATCAATTTACCATAAACGGTGAATGGGATCTAGTTCCGAAACCAAAAGGCTTCAATATCATTGGAACTAAATGGGTCTTCAGAAACAAGTTAAGTAAACAAGGAGAAGTCAACATAAACAAGGCACGACTGGTTGCACAATGTTATAGTCAACAAGAAAGGATAGACTATACAGAGACATTTGATCCAATCTCCAGGTTAGAATCTATCGGACTTTTAATTTCATTTGCTGTAAATTATGACATCACTCTCTATCAGATGAATGTCAAAAGTGCCTTTTTAAATGGTTACATTGGTGAACAAGTTCATGTCCACCAATGTAATAACCGACTGAAAATTATATAGTCTCCACCATTAATTTTTATCCTCGGGAAGAGAATATATCGGATAACCCTAATTTGATCAGAGATTCTAAGTTGTTGACTCATTTTAGACTAAGGGAAGGTGTTAGGAACCCTTCATCTACTTTGTTCACAAGGATACTAGGGTTTAGGTTAAAGGTTTAGGAATATGGTTTCAATTTTTAATTAGGGGAACATGTTACGATTTTAAGTCGTATGCATATGTATCCTCTTATGAGGAATCAGAGTCCTAATTTGTAGTTCATAGTTGTTTGGTTAGTTTTTTTTATGGACTATGGAAATATCTCGAATTCTCATTGAACCAAGTCCGGGTTTGTGAATTACGGAATTGTAGACATAGTTCACAGTCGATAAAAGAAGTTTCCATAATCCTTTTTTGAAATTAATTATATAAATTTAAATTAAGTTAGTGTAGCGGTAGAAATGTTCAAGACTAAGCCATTGGATTGACTAGACTTTATACAAATCAAAATAAAAATCGCCACCGCGTTTTATTATTTCCAAAGAAATGGGAAAAGAGCGAATAACCCAAAAATAGGGGGGGGGAGATTCAAGGTAAGGGGGTTGGTTATGCAATGGGAAGTTATTAACACCCATAAACATCTACGGTACTCCGCAGGAACATCTTTGTAAAATATGTATATTTTGGATATAAAAATGTGTTGTATATAAAATGGATGGTGGAGGTGAGAAAAGAAATAATTTTTTATGATTTTTGCACCCGCCGCGGTTGCGAACCTTTAGTGCCTACGTACCACCTTTCGTGCAATATGGGATCAGGGTACACGTAGTTCCTCTTTTAAAAATTTAAAACACGAGTGTGTTGGTTAATTTTAAGAGATACGACATCATCGTCATTGTCTGTGTGGAAAAACATACTTACTACCCACAATCATGAGAAAGGAGAAATTGCATCATCTCAAAGTGGAGGATATGGCTTGGATTTTAAAATCAACAATGCCTCACTCAACACCCAAGTGGAGAATATCTCACTTCACTACATATTGTAGAAGTATAGTTGTTTGCATCACTACAAGGATTAACAAGAGCCTAATCTTTTAAGAAAAGTTTAAAGATAAAAGCCAAAGTGACAAAATGGTTTGAAATGAGATTGGCTGACTTTTAGTCTTCTCACAAAAAATGTCATGGTATTATTAAATTGGTTGGAATTTATTTATGAAAAGATTTTTGAAAATGCATGGACATAAGTCCAAGTTTATTATGAAAGTGGTTTATGTTTCAAAACAAGAAGAGTTTTCAAAAGGAGGGAGAAGATGTTTGAAATTAAAGAAGATGGGAGGAGAAGAAGAGGCTATCCTAAAGCATAAGGTAAAGGCTAAGGATAAGGACCATCTAACCAACAAGAAGACAAAACTTGACATTATGAGCCAAGATAGAATTCCCATTCTTTGGAGTGAAACCAAGCAAGCAAAGATACTAGACCTCTTCAAAAGTATTAAGTCTTCACAAAAATTGGGCAGAGTAACGACTGTATGCGGGTGAATTCCATATTACAAATGAAGGATGTAATCACCAAAAACCTGCACACAAAAACAAACAAGCAACCCAATGTATTGAGGTAAACCTCAAGAGCTCCAGACAAAATAATCAGATGAAATCACAAGGTATCCAAGATAGGCCAAGGTTTCTAATCCTAAGTCCAAGAAAAAGTCTACTGCTCCATCATGCCAAGGATAGTAACCAAATAGTCCAAATACCATTAAGAGTTTTTTAGGGTTTAAGTTGGTTATTAAGTACCTTAGAAAAAGGAAAAAAGAAAAGCTCAAGTGATCAAATTAAAAATGACAAGAAAATAAATGCTCAAATGAGCAAAGATGAAAGTGGCATGAAATGTAAAATGCTAAAAAAAAAAATAGTGCATAAAGCATAAAAGAATAAAAGCATAAAATAAAACAAGTCAATAATTAGTGGTTAGTTGGATGACCATCTTGAAACTTGCAATTGGAACTCATTAGAGGATTGGTAGAACCAAAGCCTCCACACAACAAGTTGCATTTTATTTTTGTCAAGTATATCATCCATTTGGAATTCTCACAAGTACCATTTAATGATCAACAATGTTTAAGTGATCCACGTTGACCAAAGGTGTTGTAGATCCATTAGAGGATTGGTAGAACCAAAGCCTCCACACAATGAATCTCAAGGTTATTGGATCAAAGAGATCAAATTAACATACTTGGGCTTGCAATCATAAGTTTGGGCCACGAATGATCATTTATTCGAATCGAGACAAAATTTAGCACTATGTTAAGCAATCGTAAGTGGACTTATATAGAAGTCGCACCTATTTTGAGGTCGGTCAATATCAATCTATGCACCATTTGTTTTGAGACATGATATAGAGATCATACTCCAACAACATTTAGTGCAATGAGAAGGGGATGAGATGAAGGGGATTTAGGGTAAAAAGAAAAAAACACATTTGAATTAATATTTAATCAAACTATTATTAAAATCATTCATCCATTTTTTGTGGGGTCCAACTCAACACCATGGATCCAATGATGTTAATAAAGCCATGATAAAAAAAAGTCAACCCAAGACAGCCAGAAAATATTCACAAAATGATATAACATTTAATATATATATATATTAAAGGATATAAAATGTTGAAAAAAACTAGAAAATAATGAGGAAAATATCAATTATGTTCAAATTATTAAAGAAATCAAAAATTAAGCCATAGAAAAATCAAAATTTGATCCAAATATTTTTATAAAATATTTGGTAATTTTTTAAAATCAGAAACCATTTTTAAACCATTTAAAATTGCTAAAACAAACATAAAATAAATCAAAAATAGTAAACCTCAACATAAAATTCCATAAAATTTTCAGAAAGTATAAAATATGCAAAATAATATTTATGAATTTTTTCAGAATTAAAAAATGTTAGAAAGTATTTTTTAAGTAATTAAAAGAAAGCAAATAATACAAAAAATATCAAAAATACCAAATGTTAAAATAAAAATGCAAAAAAAAATTCATGAGATCATAAATAATTCAAAGTATTTTTTGTGAATTTTTCATAATTTTTGGATAAAAAATAAAAGAGTTATGAATTTTTGAAAATTTAATCAAATAAAATATAAAATCAGAAAATAAAATAAAACCAAAAAGATGTGGACCATCAGATCAAAGTCAAAACGTGTTAGTAAGCTAATTCAATGGACCAGACGCGCTGTGCTTGATATGGACCTTAGTGAAACACACATGTGATCAGAAAAAGGGCAACCAGTGAAATTAAAACGCTTGGCATGCTATCATTGGCTGAGACGAGACTTGTCATCGTCTTCAACCTCCAGACACCCTGCAATGGGGATTTTGTGTGATCCTTAAAATGGAAAAATTAGGATCCCTGGCTAGCATTATTGAACTCGTCTCTTCAAGACGATTCTAACACAACCATCACGCCAAATTTATGTAAGGTATGGAGAGAGATATGAATCAAAACACAGAAAAACAGTGAGCACCGTCAATTTGAGATTTCTCTCTCAATTCTCAATGGATTTAAAAATTGTAAGCAGCATTAGAATCAGACAAAGGAGTAGAACAGATTAGTGCTTGATTTGGATCCAATTGGTGGAGAATTCTACCTTTTTGAAGTTCAAGTAAGAAGCTCTGAAATTGTACTTTTGTAGCTTGGATTATGGGTCGTTTTGATTGGTTTAAGTGCTGGAGAGTTTTTATGAAGTTCAAGGATGATGAATGCGCAAAGAATTTTGGAAAAGGAAGCTTAAATTTCAAAAACTGAATTCAACAAAAGTAGGTTCGTGTGAAGTTTTGGCAGGGTGTTCTTGGCTCTATAAGCTTGGGAAATTGAATGGGGGATTACCCTCTATTTATAGGGAATCAAATGGAATGCTCAAGCGTGTGGAATGATGCAAATTAGAGGGAAATCGTGTGGGTCTGCATCATGAAGAAAGTGTGACCTGATTTGCATCAAAACTCATCAAATCCTTGCGTTTCAATGCTCTAATCCACTTTGTCAACTTGGTTAAACATGTTTAGATCACAAACGCATGCTAATTTGATGTTTAAAGGCCAAAACATGGATTTCAAATTATGACTTATGGTGAAACTTCAGTTCCAAGTTACCAAGTTCAATCCAATGGCATTTCCACCTCAGGGAGTCTTAGGGAAAAATTCTTGATGCTTTGGAAAGATGAGGTAACAAGCTTTGCAATGTAAAAAGAATGGAATCAAATGGATGCTTGAGCTGAAAGTTACATGGAGTCAAAGTTGAAGAAAAAGAGTTGACTTTCCATACTTAGAAAATTTTCAAATTCTTTTTCAAAAATGACCTATAATGTCTTGCATCCAAACATGGCCTTCCACTTGGAATTTTCTCTTGACCAAAAAAGATGGCATGAAGTAGACCTCTTTAATGACACTTTGAAATTTGAACCACTCAAAATATCCAAAAATTGAGCAAGTTATGACTTGTTGAAGTTGGCCAAAAATCATGAAATGACCTATAATCTTTTGCATTCTTAAGGCAACTTCCATCCATTGTCTCACTTTTCACATAAAAGAAGGCATGAATTAAACATACTTAGGATCATCATGAAAAACTAATGGGCTCAAGGTGATAAAAATTGACCAAGTTATAACCATTTGAAGTCACATATGGAAAATTGGGGATTCATCTGGATGACTTGTAATCTTTCTTCTTCACTAAGTTTCTTCCACATGAAAACTCCTTGGAACTTTTGAAGTTATTTGTTGATAACTCTTTGAAGAGAATAATGTTTTTGGAATCACTCAAAAATACCAATAGATGAGCAAGATATGCCCCTCTGAAGTCCAAAACCCTAGTCTCTAGATCAAGAGAATGCTTGGTGAAACTTTGCCAAGTTTGAACAAACTTTTTGTGCCAATATTCTTCCTTTGTGAATAGAATTTGTTGAGGAGGATGATGAGGACTCATGGCCACCAAAACTACTTCCATACCAACATCAAAACAACTTCAATGGTGAGGTTTGAATCTCTCAAGCTTTTGACTAGGACATGGAAATAAACTCATGCACCCATGAAGCAACTTGCTAAACCTCATTGCCTTTACCTACATTATTAACAAGTAAGACAAAACAATATTGTATTTTGTTAATTTAGAGATAAAATCAAAGCAAAATATCCATGATCACCAAAGAAAACAAGTCAAGGTGCTTGGTAACTCCTCAAAGAGCAAGGCTAAAGATAGGGAGAAGAACCAAACATCCTAATGTGATTTTGTGGTGATTGAAACAATATGGTATGATGAAGGGATCTTAGGGGCAAAAATTGGGGTACAACAGCTGCCCTTATTTAAGTTTCTTCTATCCGGAGATATGAAGGTTAAAAATCTTCGTGTAGACGTGATCGAAGACACTTAAATATAAAACAAACCCTGTTTTTGGCCCTAAGATGCCATGCAAACATTTATTCATATGAATGCATATGAATGGAACAAAAGAGACGCAAAGTAGAATTGGGGATGCAACATGAAATGTAGAAACAAAAGAGCAATCCCACCAGGAAAATAAATCACTAGTAAACCATAAGAAAAGAATCAGAGAAGAAGATAACAAGCATCGAAGTTCACTGAATATATCATACCACCGCTGTTCACTGACGATGAACTATCAACATTCACTGAAGATAGAAAAAAGATAAGAAACACCAACGTTCACTGCCGATGTACTACCAACGTTCACTGAAGGTAGAAAGAGAAAATATATCATATCACCACCGTTCACTGATGATGAACTATCAACGTTCACTGAAGATATCAAAAAGATAAGAAACACCGACGTTCACTATCGATGTACTACCAATGTTCACTGAAGGTAGAAAGAGAAAATATATCATATCATCGCTGTTCACTGATGATGAACTACCAACGTTCACTGAAGATAGCAAAAAGATAAGAAACACTGACGTTCACTGCCGATGTACTACCAACATTCACTGAAGGTAGAAAGAGAAAATATATCATATCACCGCCGTTCACTGACGATGAACTATCAACATTCACTGAAGATAGCAAAAAGATAAGAAACATCGATGTTCACTGCCGACGTACTACCAACATTCACTGAAGGTAGAAAGAGAAAATATATCATATCACCACCGTTCACGGATGATGAACTATCAATGTTCACTGAAGATATCAAAAAGATAAGAAACACCGACGTTCACTGCCGATGTACTACCAACATTCACTGAAGGTAGAAAGAGAAAATATATCATATCACTGCCGTTCACTGACGATGAACTATCAACGTTCACTGAAGATAGCAAAAAGATAAGAAACACCGAGGTTCACTGCCGATGTACTACCAACGTTCACTGAAGGTAGAAACAGAAAATATATCATATCACCACCGTTCACTGGCGATGAACTACCAACGTTCACTGAAGATAGCAAAAAGATAAGAAACATCGACGTTCACTGTCGATGTACTACCAATGTTCACTGAAGGTAGAAAGATAAAATATATCATATCACCTTCGTTCAATGACGATGAACTATCAACGTTCACTGAAGATAGCAAAAAGATAAGAAACACCAACGTTCACTTCTGATGTACTACCAACGTTCACTGAAGGTAGAAAGAGAAAATATATCATATCACCGCCGTTAACTAACGATGAACTATAAACATTCACTGAAGATAGCAAAAAGATAAGAAACACTGACGTTCACTTACGATGTACTACCAACGTTCACTGAAGGTAGAATGAGAAAATATATCAAGTTTCCCCAAGATTCTGGTGTTTTGCCAAGAACGGGTCTCAACTTCTTCTTTAACCAAGGAAATCTGCCTTGAAAGGGTAATAAGTAATTTGTCTCAAATAAAGAGACTTCCACTCATTGTCTAGGGGAATTGCAAAGAGAAATGACTTTCTAGGGATAACAATATGACTTCCCGGGGACATGCCACGATATTCCTGTTGAGGAGATAAAGTATTCTTGTGCAAAATAAACGCACAAACCAAAACTCAAAATTTTCAGAGATCCATAAATCCAATTCAGAAATAAACTGGAGCAAGACGACCAGTGTATATAAAGGTTAGAACACAATATCAATGAACGATGGTTTTTAGTCATGCATGATGTATGTATGAATGTATGAGTGCTATCATGCATATGCTGGTAAAAGGATACATAATCAGTACAATCAAACAGAATCGCCTCAGGTACTAGCAATATTGGGCTAAACTTCAACCAGAAAGATCAATCCAATAAAGGTAAAAGCAACTGTGGAAACCAAACCTATTTCCTGCCATAACTTCTGTGGAGAAACATAATCCGGACGTAGCCAAATCAAATAAATACCGAGATAAAACATCTTTTTTTCAGTTTCGTTGCAAAAAAATGGTTTCCAAAAGCAACATGCCTACTGGAGATTGCAAGACCAACCTCAAATAAAGCATACTGACGCTGAAACAATCAAACCTTACTAGGGGATTCAAGCCTACCTCCCTGGAGAAAACTTTCATCATGAATACTCATTCCAAACAAGAGATGCCCTAGGATAACCTTCCTGGGAAATCAAGAAGTCAATATTAATGCCAAAACTTTCATCATATGAGGGAAAACTTGTTGGGGGATCTGAGACGGAGACTTATGACCATGCAAACCCAACATCAAAAGCGAACCAAGACCTGATTGGTGATAATGGGATCACAAACCCAATTGTACCTTGTACCCACTGATATCGTCTCTAACTATTTGAGAAACACACAAAGATTGCGCACCTACCAGCAGAATGACCTGAGAAAACCTTCATGAAGGGAGTAAATCTTCTTAAGATAACCGGAGTTTGTTCATTCTTGGGACTACCATTCTTGTTGTCATTGTTTCATCACAAATCCCAAAGTAAATTGAATTGTAAAGATCTCTCTTCTTTTTGAAAAGTCAATTTTGCTTTTTAATCCTTTTGCTTTAACAATTATTATCAGTAATAAATGAAGTCTTTGCAAGCTAAATAAAAATAAGAACACAAAGAATTGGGAAAAAGCTCGAATTTCATTAATAGAATGGTAGTATGCGAATGACGAGACTCTATGGATGATTACAAAGTTTGGGAAATGGTAATACATAATAGAAAATATACATTGAGATACAATGACCACTATCCCCCTACCAACTTTTCAAATCATGAGCATGCAGCTTTTGTTGAAGTATGGTGAGGATCCGAGAAGATTTTTACTTCAATGACCAAGTCTCATCTGACGTAGTCACTTTCCAAGAAAGTCCCTAACTTTTTCCTAAGCCGCCCTTGCGGGTTTTCAACTTAGCGGGAAATTTATTCTGTTTATGTCTCTAATTTTTGCCTACACTGCCCTTTCGGGTTTTCGGCCTACCGAGACGCTCCTTTTTTCCTAAGCCGCCCTTTTGGGTTTTCAACTTAGCGAGCTGTTCTTTTATTTCTTTAGGCGAAGTATTTCTTGACTGCATCAGCATTCATGGGACGTGGGAACTCCTCGCCATCCATAGTTTCAAGAATTAATGCACCACCAAAGAAGGCTTTCTTGACAACATACGGGCCTTCAAAATTTGGAGTCCACTTTCCCCTAGAATCAGTGTTGAAATACATGATCTTCCAGAGCACGAGGTCGCCTTCTCTGAATTCACGAGGTTTGACCCTTTTATCAAAAGCTTTCTTCATTCTTTTCTGATATAACTGCCCATGACATAAAACTGTCATTCTCTTCTCTTCAATCAAATTCAATTGGTCAAACCTATTCTGAACCCATTCAGCCTCTGTCAATTTGGCTTCCATTATCACACACAACGAGGGAATCTCTACCTCTACAGGGAGTACAACTTCCATTCCATACACTAGATAAAACGGGGTTTCTCCTGTTGAAGTGCGGACAGATGTTCGATATCCATGTAGAGCAAAAGGGAGCATTTCATGCCAATCCTTATAAGTGACAACCATTTTCTGGATAATATTCTTGATATTCTTATTAGCAGCTTCAACAACCCCATTCATCTTTGGCCTGCATGGAGATGAACTATGATGGACAATCTTAAATTCTTCACACAGTTCAGTCATCATCTTGTTGTTCAAATTCGAGCCATTGTCAGTGATGATTCTGCTCGGCACACCATACCGACATAGAAGATTATTTTTGATGAAACGCACAACCACCTTCTTGGTAACATTGGCATATGAATCAGCCTCTACCCATTTGGTAAAGTAGTCAATTGCTACCAAGATGAAACGGTGTCCATTCGAAGCTTTGGGTTCTATCATCTCGGTCATGTCAATACCCCACATAGAGAAAGGCCACGGGGAGGAAATCACATTGATAAGTGTTGGAGGTACATGGATCTTATCTGCATAAATCTTGCATTTATGGCACTTCTTTGCAAATTTGTAACAATCAGATTCCATTGTCAACCAATAATAACCTACCCTTAGCATCCTTTTAGCCATTGAATGCCCATTGGCATGTGTGCCAAATGAACCTTTATGAATCTCATGCATCAACATGTCTGCTTCGTGTCTATGCCCGCATCTGAGAAGGACCATGTCAAAATTCCTCTTGTATAACACATTTTCACTGAGGAAGAAACTGCGTGCCAACCTTCTCAGTATCTTTCTATCTTTCTTTGACGCACCAAACGGGTATTCCTGAGTCTGAAGAAAATGCTTGATATCATAATACCAAGGTTTTTCATTTGCTACCTCCTCTGTCGCAAACACATGAGAGGGCCTATCTAACCTTCGAACTGTAATTCGGGGTATATCACTCCAAACATTTACTTGGTACATGGAAGCCAGAGTTGCCAGAGCATCTGCCATTTGATTTTCATCCCTAGGAATGTGATGGAATTCTACTTTATTGAAGAAGGGTAGTAATCTTCTAGCATAATCTTTGTAAGGGATCAAGCCAGGGTGACGAGTGTCCCATTCTCCTTTAATCTAATTTATTACCAAGGCTGAATTACCATAAACATCTAGAATCTTGATTCTGAGATCAATAGCTTCTTCAAGACCAATGATGCAAGCCTCATATTCCGCCATATTATTAGTGCAATCGAATGTTAACCTTGCAGTAAAAGGAATGTGCGATCCATGATGAGTGACAATCATAACACCAATTCTTTTACCAAAAGCATTCACAACTCCATCAAATACCATACTCCAACGAGATTCAGGGTCGGGGCCCTCCTCAAGAAATGGTTCATCACAATCTTTCACTTTCAAGAACATCACATCTTCATCGGGGAATTCATATTCTGCAGACTGATGATTTTCCACCGGCTGGTGAGCAAGGTAATCTGCCAACACACTACTTTTGATAGCCTTTTAAGTGCGGTACTCGATATCATATTCAGATAACAACATCTTCCAGCGGGCAATTCTCCCAGAAAGAGCAGGCTTTTCAAAAATATACTTGATTGGATCCATTTTGGAGATCAACCAAGTGGTATGATTCAACATATACTGCTGCAAACGCTTTTCCGCCCAGGCCAAAGCACAACATGTCTTTTCTAGCGTACAATACCGCGACTAACAATCAGTGAACTTTTTGCTGAGATAATAAATGGCAAACCCTTTCTTTCCCGTTTCATCCTGCTGTCCCAGAATATAACCCATAGATTTATCTAACACTATTAGATACATAATCAACAGTCTTCCTTCTACGGGAGGGAGCAAGATAGAAGGTTCAAGCAGATACTCTTTAATACTTTCAAATTCCCTTTGGAAGTCATCCGTCCACACACAACCTTGATCTATCTTTAACAACCTAAAGATCGGTTCACACGTTGCAGTCATGTGGGAGATAAATTTGAAGATATAATTCAAACGCCCGAGGAAACCCCTGACTTTCTTTTCAGTTCTTGATGCTAGAATTTCTTGAATTGCTTTGACTTTGTCAGGGTCAACTTCAATTCCTTTCTGGCTAATAATAAAACCCAACAATTTCCCCCATATAACTCTGAAGGCGCATTTATTAGGATTCAAGCGGAGACGATGCTTCCTCAAACGGTGAAACAACTTCAACAGATCTTATATATCCCCTTCTTCATTTTTGGACTTGGCAATCATATCATCAACATATACTTCGATTTCTTTGCGCATCATATCATGGGATAGGGTTGTCATAGCCCTATGGTACGTTGCACCAGCGTTCTTCAACCCGAAGGGCATCACTTTATAACAGAATGTTCCCCAGGGTGTGATAAACGTTGTTTTTTCCATGTCCTCTGGAGCCATTCTTATTTGATTATACCCGGAAAATCCATCCATGAACGAGAATACTTTGAATTTTGTTGTGGTGTCCACTAACATATCAATGTGAGGCAATGGAAAATCATCTTTTGGAATAGCTTTATTTAGATCACTGTAATCTACGCACATGCAGACTTTTCTGTCTTTTTTCGATACTGGGACAATATTGGCAATCCATTGAGGATACACTGACTTCACAAGAAAACCAACATTAATCTGCTTTAGGACCTCCTCTTTGATCTTTACTGCCATATCCGAGTGGGTTCTTCTCAACTTTTGTTTAACTGGCAGACACTCTGGCTTCAACGGCAAACGATGCTCGATAATGTCTGTATCTAGACCAGGCCTATCTTGATAAGACCAAGCAAAAATATCCACGTACTCTTTCAACAGCTCAATCAACCTGCTATTTACATCAGGATGCAACGATGCTCCAATCTTGACTTCTTTTGGATCTTCTTCAGAACCCAAATTAACCACTTCCAAAGTCTCCTTATATGTATGAATGGTATTTTCCTCGTGCTCAAACAACCGCGAGACCTCTTCTGGAGTCTCATCATAATCTTCTTCTTCGGCCATAAACACAAGACAATAAAAGTTGGGAGAGGATGCAGGGTCATTGTATTCAACAAGTTTTTTAATTAATCTGCACATATGATTTATGATCGTTTTTAGAAACTGACACATATAACAAGTGATCATGCAGACTAATTTTCAGTTATTATTTATTTTGAAAGGTTTTTTTTTATTTACCATTTCCCAATAAAAAGTAGAATATAAAAGACATAGTTTTGTGTTGCACCCCAAAATTTTCCCTCTCACATTTCCCAAGACATTTCAAGAAAAATCTCCAAGTGGCTCAAGATTGCTCAAGAGTTGGACAATCAAGTTATCTCCTAAGGCCGTCAATCTCAAATTAGGGTTTTGTGTTGCATCAAGGTCCTTGCATCCAAATGACCTCAAGTACTCCGCAATGTCCTAATATGTTCTCAAGTGCATCCATGTCAAATTTCAAGCCTTGTAGAGGAAGTTTGCTCAGTCAATTGCTCAAAAGGTCCAAAAATCGACTGTGCTAGGGCAAAAGTCAACTGTGACCTATAGACAGTCAAACTTCAAGTTTTTTTGTCAACATTCTCATCTTGAAGGATATTTCATCATTTGATCAAGGGTTGATCATGATTCATCAAGGATTGCTCAAAATTTATCAAGACTCAAAAGTTGCTAAATTAGGGTTTTGTAGGAAAAGTCAACTCAACTTTGACCAAGCATAACCTTCTCATAATTTATGAGAAATGAACCATCCAAAGCTCATTTTGAAGAGGATGCAGTTCCCTAGAATACATCTTCATACCCCAAGATCAAGAAATGCACTCACAAGAAGTTACAAATTTGGACATTATAGGTCATTTTTGGAAAGTCAACAAAAACACCTTTTTTGCCAAAGCTTATAACTTGATAATGGAATATAAAAATGATATGAGACCAAAAGGGTTGGTTAGAGGACATCTCAAGCTTTCTAAAAAGTCAAAGAACACTTCCAAAAGTTCAAAATTAAAGAAGTTATGCATTTTTGAAGTTGGGCATTTCTGCAAAATTGCCAAAAGTCAACTATCCCTAAAACATCAAATTTTGTCAAATGGGCCCATCCTTTTCCACTTGATTTGATCTTGTCACACTACACATGTGTCCTAGCTTCAGCCTTGTGTCCATTTATCAATTTTTCTATTTTTGATTTTTATTTGAATTATTCCATTTTAAATCAAATAAAATCCAAATATTGATTACTTAGGATATTTTTGGTTGTTATAGGTCTTGATTATCATCATGGTCAGCATCAAATTCGTATCTCACCATATCATGAACAAAAAGATGGATTTTGGACAAATTTGGCAAGTTTTCAAATGGGAATCAAATCAAATCTCCAAGCCATAATGCACAAGGATTCAGTCCAAAATTATTGACCTAATGCATTGCATTATACATATACAAGGCATAGGACACGAGAAAAGAGGTTAGAAGTTGCAGAACCATCAAAAGAAAACTTGGAAAAATTGGCAAAAAGATTGAAACTGAAATCGTGCTTAGAGGAAGTTTCAACACCAAATCTCCACACTAATCAATTGCTGGATCATCCTTGAAGCGAAACCAATCCAAAACCAGTCTCCATACGCGCCCAAGAACTCTTTAAGTGTCTCGAAAACATGCCTTTCAGTTGAAATCGTATCCTCATATTCTTGCACTTTTTTGACAAATCTTTGGTATATTCATGATGCTCATGCAATTTCTAAGCTTTCTGCATTATTTGATTGCATTTATATAGCCTGTAACCCCCTAGCCGAATCTAGGGTTCTTGGTTCGTGTTTTTTGGGCGTTTCGTTTGCAGGTGAAATTGATGCCATTGATGGACATATGCATGATCAGGAAGCCTAGACGAGTTTAACCATGGTCTTGGAATCAATTTCCATGGCCTAGAATTGAGTTTAGAAGACACATACGGATTTACCTGCGGATACAAATCCGCAGGTGAATATCCAGGGTCAAATGAAGAAGACGAAGACGTGGCCCTTTCCAATTCGCTGATTCATATTTCGCGCTTTATTTTTTATATTTTCTAATCCATTAACTTGTTTGCCATATTATATTTATTGTTCATTCCACTAACAAATAAAACACGCTGGTTGAGTGGTAGAGGTGTTGTTCAGTAACTCACAGGACCTGGGTTCGAATCCCAGGTCCCCATATTCCTTATTATTATTTTCTTTCAGGTGTTCCAGCGCGTTTCATGCATTGCAGCGCACTATGGTCTCTCACTTAATCATTAGCCAGATGGCCCCAGGCCAGATCTGGTGGTCCAGGGGGGGTGCCCACCATACTCCCAAGTCAACGTGCACACGTGGAATCAGAAAAAGGCATACAGGCCAACGTTATTGGGCCCCAAAAGTGCTATCAAGACCCCTCTAATTAGGCCCATATAATCTCTAACTCTCTCTATTTTTTCTATTTTATTTATTTATATTGTTTATTTATTTTTTCATAATTTCACTAACCAATCACATTTTTTCTTCATAAAAATTAAAAAAACCCAAAAATATTTTGTTCATAAATTTAATTTCAATATTTTATTTTTTAACAATTATTAATTCAATTAATTTAGTTTAATTAGGAAATAACTTTAATATCTTTTGCAATAATTAAAATTTATTTAGACGATTAGGTTTTATTAACATTAATCAAATTTATTTTTATTTATTTAAATATCAAAAATCCAAAAAAAAAATTATTTTCATTAATTAATTAATTAGTTTATTAATTTAATTGTTAACTTAGTGTAATTTCTTTTTAATTCAAAATAAACCAAAAAAAATCTTTTCTTTAATAATTAAAGGGTCAAAACCCTAAAACTCCCCCGATTCAATTTCTCGCACGCGTTCCATGTTTATTTCAATATTGTATCTATTTCCCGGAATGTAATAGTTTAATAGGACTTTAAATATTTTTATCGCTTTATTTATTTTCCGCACTTTAATTTCAAAGGGTTGCTTTTGGCGATGTAAATACCCGACGCCTTGTAATAGTTAGTTTTAATTTCCGCAACTTAATTTCCGCAACTTATAAACTGTTAGATGTTTGATAATAGGGAATGCATGACAAGATCAAATGTTTAAACCTAAAATCAACATAGATAACCATTGACATGTACAAAGATAAAATTAACCAAAACAACACACTCACACATGCGCACTCTTAGGGTACACCTCGCTTGGTTGCCTTCGAACGTGGTCATCGAGTATAAGAAGTTTTAGAGGTCGCCCTCTTGTCCAAAGATCATAGTTGCCTCAAAACGGTTGCCTCGAAAAAATGATCTACGACATTAGGGTTACCGCTAAGGCGTCCTAACATTGCTTTAGTGACCACACATCCCTTAATCGAATTGACCCTTAAACTCCAACGACGATGCTTCCTACTCATCAATAGTGGGATAGCATTGTCTAAAGGACATTAGCACATATTGATTCCTTTTTCGAGTAGGTAGATGGTTCTTAAGTACTTGCTCCTTCAAAACAAAAACTTTTCTCACTTACACCTTTCAAAACAAAAACTTCTTTTAAACCCACAAACACAAATAAAAGCAAATTTTGAAAACACTTTGAGCAAGTACCTAAGAGCTCGTGGATAACCACGGATATAAAGGGTGCTAACACCTTCCCTTTCTATAATCCACCCCCCGGACCCGAGAAACATCTCGAAAAAGGAATTTTTCTGTGCTTTTTTCCTCTCCTTGTTGGATAAAATAAAAGACGGTGGCGACTCTTGCTTACCGCGACATTTTGCGAAAACAAACGCGAACCAGCATTCCAAAAAACAGTCAGTTCTTCCCACCGTATCACAGAACTGGCGACTCTGCTAGGGATGCTTATAAGTGGGGTGTACCTTAGGATTAGATCATTATGTTTTCAATTGTTTGCTTTGCATGCTTTATATTTGTGGGCTTGTATCAGAGTTACTATAGATCCTAACCCGGATCTGGGGGATACCCTTTAGGTAAGTAGCAATAAACTGTGAGGGAACTGTACGACGTAGACCGATACGGTTGAAGCAGTAGCTACATTGGTGTGGCACTTTAGATTGTAACGATATCCCTTGTGTTGGAACGAGGAGAATATGGGTCATCTAAGGGGTCATTAAGAACCAACTGACCTTAGAACCTTTAAATTGACCCACTTGGCCATAGAACAGTAGCAGTATGCTACACTCATTGAGACTAAACTCTCGCGATGATTCCGACCGCAAGAAAAGGTTGCTAAACTGGAATTATGACCGATCGAGGGTAGTCAATGATATTGAGATCCTCTAGAACCCAGTTACTATTTTTAGGACAGGTTTAAACCAACTGAACTAAAAGAGGGTAGTACCTAAGCTCCTTGCCAGCCTGAAATCTAAGGGCTCTCTGTGTGACTTGTGTGCCTTTACCATGTTTGATATTTGTGGATACTTGTGGTGTGCTTTCTATCATGACATCATGACATCATAACATTGCATACATCTTGCATTGGACTAACCTATTTCAAAGACAGGAGGGATTCATTTTTGTTCTGTTTTGTAGGTCATAATGCCCATGCGTAAGAATACCATCCAGATCAACTTTGTCCAGGTTCCCACTATGCTTAAAGAGTTGGTAGCAAAGATGCCTGATACTACTTCCTTCATCAGAAGACATGGGTATCTTCTCAGTCTAGTTACCTCCAAATTGGACGAGCAGATGATGAGTGTTTTGGTCCAATTCTATGATCCGCTATACCATTGCTTTACTTTTCAAGATTATCAGTTGGTTCCCACCTTAGAAGAGTTTTCTGATCTGCTCGGTATCTCTATTTTGGAGTAGACCCCGTTTACTGGATGGGAGAAGACCCTTAGGCCAGAAGAGATTGCTTTAGCCCTCCACTTGACAAAGGATGAGGTAATGGCTAATTGGGAGACTAGAAGTGGAGCAAAGGGCTTTCTGACTAAGTTCTTGGCCAGTAAGGCTAATAATTCTTGGATAGTCTAGACTTCAAGGCATTCAAAGATATTCTGGCTCTTCTGATATATGGCTTGGTATTGTTTCTGAATCCTGACTCTTTTGTTGATGTGAATGCGGTGAAAATCTTTGTCTCTCGTAATCCTGTACCCACTCTCTTGGGTGACATTCTTCATCAGCTTTATGCTCGTACTGCCCGAAAGCGGGGAACCTTGATGTGTTGTGCTCCATTATTGGCGAGGTGGTTTATTTCGCACCTCCCCAAATCAGTGTTGAAGAACAAAGAAGGCATGGGCTGGGTCTATAGGGTTATGCCTCTCTCTCACAATGATATCATCTGGACTCTCAAGGTTATGGACGAGGTGGCTATTATTGATTGATGTGAGGAGTACCCCAATGTTCCACTGATAGGAACCCATGGAGGAATTTCTTACAATATGTGCTTAGCCATACGCCAGTTTGGGAGAGCCAGAAGAGAAGGACCTCATGAGCTGCTAATGCCTAGTATCATCTTTGATTTTCAAGGGGACAGTGACGAGCAGCGCCGCAGATTCATAAGGGCTTAGGATAGAGTTCACAGATCTGATCCACATGAGCTGGTGTAGCGATAAAAAATGTAGCGGGGTAAATCGGAGATCGAATTATTGATTAATTCGTCTCACAAAAGCAAGAGTCGCCACCGCGCTTTATTGTTTCCAAGGGAAAAGGGGAAAGAGCGAAATAAAACCCTAAATATGCAATGTAAATAATACTTTTAAAAGTAATAAAAATACAAGGAGTTTTTGAAAAGATCTATGGTTCGGGGGTTGGTTATACAGTGGGAAGGTATTAGCACCCAATGTATCTATAGTACTCTATAGGAACCTTTTGAAATATTTGTTTATTAAAATGTTCGTTTGTTTGAAAATAAATTGTTTTGGCCGAAAAGGGGTACGGACGGGTTTTTGAAGATACGACGACCTAATGTCGAAGTTTTTGCTCAAAAGGTATGAGTTTTGAAAAGATCGATATTTGGGGAAAAATTGTCTTAAGTTTTCAATGAGATGAGGGTATTCGCACAATGTTTTTTTTGATGACATGAAGTCGACAAAAATTAAATAATTCCCTTGGATTTAGACATAAACAGAGTAAACAAGTAAAGATGAAATAGTTGACAGAAAATTATGCAGATAATGATATACAGCAATTAAATAAAAGACTAAATGGTGTAAACATGCATTTTTTGTATTTTTGTTTAATATTAATGAAAAGAAAATGTTTTAATAATTTCCATTTTTTATGCATTTTTTATATGGATAAAAGTAATGAGAATTATTTAAGGAAGACAAAAATATTTTTTAAGTTTTAAGACTTTCTATTTTTTTAATATATTTTTTGTATTAGTATTAACTAAAACGAGTGAATTAATTAAAAGAAATAAAATGTTTTTTAAGTTTTATTTTTTATATGTTTCTAAATTTAATATTAACAAAAGGGTACTATTTAAGAATTATTAAATAACTCTAAACCAAGCTAAGAAAAATTAAAAGGGTTATTATCTTAAATCTAATAAAAAAGAATACTAAAATTATTAAATTAAACCTAAAATTTAATGGAAAAAAGGTCACCTTATTAAAATGTTTAATTAAATCAAACTCTATTTTGATTAAGTTAATAATTAAGCTAAATCATAATAGTTCTAAAAAACAAACTAAAAAAAAGAATAAATAAAAAGGGTGTAATAAAAAAAGTTGGTGGAGCAATTAAATGGGCCACAGATTCTGAGGGGGCCCAAGACAAAAGGCAGGAAAGGGGGGTGCAAGCAACTCGTTTGGGCCTAGGCGTTGGGGTTCAGTCCAAATATTTCACAATTGTTTTAGGGTAAACATGATTTGGTAATTGGGATTAGGGTTAAGGTTTGGGAGAACGGCGCTCATCGTTCATGTTCTTCTTCGTTTACGCTTTCTTCTTCTTCCTGCTTCTGAGTCCCTGAGTTTCGCTTCCGATTTCTTTGCCATGGCCACCAGCTTCTATACCTTCTTCTTCCCTCCAATGGACGCTAGGGGGCAAGGATTTACGGTAAATTCGTTTTTGTATTCGGTGTTTTTGTTACAATTTGCATGTGTTGATTTTGGTTTCATTTGATTCTGACTCCA
Organism: Vicia faba; assembly: GCA_948472305.1. Classification (NCBI taxonomy): domain Eukaryota; kingdom Viridiplantae; phylum Streptophyta; class Magnoliopsida; order Fabales; family Fabaceae; genus Vicia; species Vicia faba. Next base: position 73,671,634 of record OX451736.1, on the reverse strand, counting down.
ATATATTAATGGTTATCTGAGGTTTTGAAAGAGAAAGAAAGAAAAGGTTACCTTTGGGGACGGAGGAAGGAGATTGGACGGGGCTAGGAGGCCAAGGCAAGGAAGGGCGGCGGAGGCGCTGTGAGCTTGCTTCGGATTTACCAGTACTTCGTTCCTTTTGGCCCTTTTGCTTTTCTTTTTCCTCTTCTTCTCTTGCTACTGCTACTTGCTACTGTATGTTGGGTTGCCTTGAAAACTTTCCTATCTTCTTCTTCACTGTGATTCTGTATGCTTTTGTTAATGCTTCATTGCCTTGAACTTGACCTTGCTATTGTATGCTTTTTTTCTTTAATGGCCAATGAGGATGAACCTGAGGTCTTCGTATGCTTGGGTTTGGAAATTAGTTTAGGCCTTGGTTTTGACGGTTGTTATGGTCCTTGCTATATGTTGGTTTTGAAATGGTGATGGCATTTGTTGGACAGCAGGTCTTATGGTTTTTTGAAATGGTTCTGGTTTTTTGATGGTACAGGTTCTGATATGGTTTAGGCCATGTTGTTTGATTTTGGTTGTTCTGGTTGATGCAATAGCAGGTTTTGGCAATGCAGATAGCAGGTTTTGGTAATGCAGTAGGCAGGTTTGAACGTTAGGCTATAAGGTTTTTTGGCTTGACAGTAGGAATGGTTTCTAGGCCATACTGTATGATGGTTGTTACTGGTTTTGGTTTTATGGTTTGAGGAAAATGGTTTCAGGCCAAGGTTGTGGTTTTGGCGTGTTTTGACATGGTTTATTGGTTATGCTGATGGTTCTACTGGTTTTTCAGTAGGCTATCTCTTTGTAGTATTTTGAGTTTTTGAAAATGCTTAGGCAGGTTTCACTCTTCTTATTCTTGAAAGGGGTTTTGCTTGTTATAACCACTTGCTTTCTTGTTTACGTTACAGGCTTGGTGTATTTGGTATCTTCTTGATGCTCTGCACTAAACTGCTCCAACAATTGTTTGTATTCCTATTTCATGCTTCTTTTTTTACTGAGTTACTGCTGTAGCTTTGTTTTGTAATTCCTTCTGCCTAAACCAAAACCTGCAAAACCATATTTCTTTCTCTCTTCTCTCTCCTAAGTACATTGATGCATAAAAAATGATGTGTACTTACTGTTCTGAAATTGCAAACATGCTGGAAAATGATGAAATGGGGAATATATTATGCTTGCAAAATGGTTTTGAACTGCATATTTCTTTTTTGACTTGCAATGGCACAGCATGGAGCCTATTTGTTTTGGCTTCTTCTATGTGCATGGCATAGGTTTACGTGGGCTTTTGTTTGGAATTGAAATGTTTATGCATATGCTGTTGCTTTTTGTATGTTGTGTATATTTTGAAATATGCATTTTTTGACAAAAGAAATTATGCATATGCAGTTTTGAAAAATAAAATGAATTTGTGCATGTTTGAAATTGTGCATTCATTTATGAAAAAATAAAAATTCCCCCCTTTTTTGTGAACCGGGAGAAATCCCGTGATTTGCAAAAAAGGGTAAACTGATTCCAGCCGTTTGCTTTTAATGATGAACACTAATAAATAATTTTCTGCTTTTAATTATTTATTCAATTCTGACTTTTCTTTTTAATTGTTTATTGCAGGTAAAATCAAATGAGCAGACAAAAGCATTGGATAGAAGATTTAGAATTAGAATCTTAGAAATATAGTTCTATTTTACTTTAAACTTTTATGTAATTTGTTATTATAAATATTTTGTAAATAGTACAATATTTAAATAACAATTGTAATAAAATAGAATAAAGTGAAATAAAATTCTATTATTTCCCCGTCAATTCTTTTCTTTCCAATTATTTTATTTATCGTTTATAATTCTTTAAATTGTATAATAATTGAAAATCAATTTCAATCACTTAAATTCAGAATAATAAACGCATAAATAAACATCATTGATCAATTAATAATTTCAATTATTTAATTCGTTATTCATAATTTTCTAAATTATAATAATTAAATATAGAATTTCAATTATTTAACTTAGAATGATAAATAATTAAATAATCATTATTGACCAATTAATGAACTTCTTTTCCAATATTTATTTTATTATCTATAAATCTTTAAATTATGTAATAACTGAAAATAAATTCCAATTATTTAAATTTAAGATAATAAATAATAAATAAACACTGTCTGAACGATTAATATGCCTCTTTTCGAATATTTATTTTATTATTTATAGATCTTTGAATTATATAATAACTGAAAATAAATTCCAATTATTTAAATTTAAGATGATAAATAATTAATAAACATCATTTAAGTCTTGATCAGTTAATAAATTTAGCGTTAAAAAATAAACAGCTCTCGACCTGAAAAAGTTATGAATTTTTAAAATCAAAAGATCAAAACGCTTGCAATGTAATGATGCAGATGGGAGATGGTATCTTAGGTCAAAATTTGGGGTACAACAGCTGCCCCTATTTAAGTTTCTTCTATCCGGAGATATGAAGATTGAAATCTTCGTTTCGACGAGATTGAAGGTACTTAAATACATAATTACGCAAATTTTGTCCTAAGATGTCGCCCTTATGTTTGATATGAATGCAGTGATTGAACTCACAGAGAAAGATATTGTATGAAACAAGACAATGTTGAAGGAATCGAACACCAACAAAACACAGAGACATGGATTATACATTACTGGGGAAACAAGCTATCGACTTCAAATGACCGACTCTTGACAGCGAATAAAATTGAGGGAATACGACCTCTGACCCTAACAAAGAAGGCATCTTGCATAGGCCATAAAACAGATTATTGACCCAAAACAGTGAGTTCGCAACCCAAGGTTAAAGATAGACGAAAAGCAATCAATCTTGCTGATGATGGATTACCGACTTCCGAAGGTAATGATTCATGACAAGCTTCTCTGCGAGATTTCAAGAGATATACTCATTAATGCTGATATAATAATATTGTAGATACGCAAGTTGTTCAAATAAAGAAACTGCCACTTGCTGTCTTGCCAAAAATATTATGACATACAAGTTGCTCAAATAAAGAGGCTGCCACTTGTTGTCGTCCAGGGATGTCAATAACATACAAGCTGCTCAAATAAAGAAGCCGCCACTTGCTGTTTTCCAAAGAAAATACCAATAACATACAAGCTGCTCAAATAAAGAAGCTGCCGCTTGCTGTCGTCCAAAGAAAATACCAATAACATACAAGCTGCTCAAATAAAGAAGCTTCCGCTTGCTGTCGTCCAAAGAAAATACCAATAACATACAAGCTGCTCAAATAAAGAAGCTGCCGCTTGCTATATTCCAGAAAAAATAATAACGTACAAGTTGCTCAAATAAAGAGACTGCCGCTTGTCGTTTTTCCAAAAATAATAATAACGTAACAAGTTGCTCGTGAAGAGCTGCCGCTTGTCGTTTTCCACAAAATAATAATGACGCACAAGTTGCTCGTGAAGAGCTGCCGCTTGTCGTTTTCCACAAGATAATAATGACGCACAAGTTGCTCGTGAAGAGCTGCCGCTTGTCGTTTTCCACAAGATAATAATGACGCACAAGTTGCTCGTGAAGAGCTGCCGCTTGTCGTTTTCCAACAATGACTATAACGTACAAGTTGCTCGTGAAGAGCTGCCGCTTGTCGTTTTCCAAAAATAATAATAACACACAAGTTGCTCATGAAGAGCTGCCGCTTGTCGTTTTCCAAAAAATAACCCAGAAGGAAATTGCGATGACACTGGCAGAGAATAAAATCTTCGTCAAAGAGAACCATGAATCAATCCTTCCCGAGGAGATCACATACTTAAATGTGCAAAATAAATGCACCATTCGTCTAGGTCGCGACTTCACTGGGGAAAATCATGAGATAGCCTATGCAAGAGGCAACAACTTCCTCCAGGAATAAACCAGAGAGAAAACAGTCAAACAAGACTCCAACCAATGATAAAGTAACTTGATTAGGGAATTCATCCTATCCCAAAATGGACAAGGTAGACTAAAAATAAAAAAATCATCCACGAGGATTAGCTCAGTTGGGGAATTTAGAAAGGGAGCACATTTTCTGCCTAAGCTAACCTTCTACTTGGAAAGAACATGTACATTGTATTAAAAACAAAGTATACAACCCAAAATCAATCGGCAAATGTGAATATGCATGCGTGATATAAGTGTAAATGAGTAAATGAATGTTATGCTGACAAAGCAAACAGATGGAATATCTTGAAGACGATAAGATGTCACGACATAATAGATACTCGACCAATCTTAGAAAAGATGGAAAATAACTGGAACTGGAAACACAAAGCAACGTCGGAGCGTATCACGCTACAAGGCTCAAGTCTTCTGAGTAGAAAAGTATTCAAATCCAATCTTCTAATACCAATAGACCACTGGCATGATACAAAGCGTACCACACTTCAGAAATCTGCTCAAATAAAGATAACCAAAACAATGCTTAACTGGAAAAGCTGGGGAGTCACCAAACTTAGCACCACTAGAACCAAGAGTGTACATAACCAACACCTCATGATGATTTTGAAACGAAACATGCTCATCATGCAAGGATAAATTACTGCATTGTTTTGCATTTCATGGTTTGACCATCCTCGGAACAACTGTCAATATTCCTTTCATTATTCACGACACATTTTTTTTTTAAAAAAATAAGAATACTTTAAGTAAATTTGTTTCAAGTATTTCCACAAAAATTAAAATTTTGCCCACAAAAGGTAAATGCTCAAATTTCATTAATAATATGGTAGTTTGCTAACAATGCGACTCCAGCGGTTTACAAAAGTTTGGGAAATAGTACATGAAATAAAAAGGTTACACAAAAACAATGATCACTATTCTCCCTAACAACTTCGAATTCCAAAATGTGCTCAAATGCCACAGCCGGGATGACCAAAAGCTTGCCTAAGCGAAATACTTCTTGACTGCATCGGTGTTCATGGGACGCGGGAGTTCTTCACCGTCCATATTGGTGAGAATCAAGGCACCTCCAGAGAAAACTTTCTTAACGAAACTTCTTCATTGAGAAAGAAACTGCTTGCTAATCTTCTTAATGTCTTCCTATCTTTATTGGATGCCCCAGGCGGGTACTCTTGAGTTTGAAGAACACGTTTAATGTCATAGAACCACGGTTTGTCATCGGTAACCTCTTCTACTGAGAACACATGAGCAGGTCTGTCAAGGCGCATAACTCTGATTGTAGGCACGTCATTCCAACCATTCACTTGAAACATTGAAGACAAAGTAGCCAAAGCATCAGCCATTTGGTTCTCATCTCTAGGGATATGATGTAATTCCACTTTGTTGAAGATAGTTAACAATCTTATAGCATAGTCTCTATAAGGGATCAAACCAGGTTGACGAGTCTCCCATTCTCCTTTGATTTGATTAATCACCAATGCTGAATCTCCGTAAATATCAAGAATCTTAATCCTTAGATCCACCCATAATACACGCCTCATACTCAGCCATGTTGTTCGTGCAGTCAAACTTCAATCTCGCCGTGAACGGGATATGAGTACCTCGAGGAGTGACAATGATTGCCCCAATTCCATTTCCATAGGAATTCACAGCTCCGTCAAATATTAAACCCCAAAGCGATTCGGGATCAGGTCCTTCTCAACTTCTGCTTAAATCGGCGGACATTCAGGTCTCAACGGTAAACGATGCTCCACAATATCGTTGTCCAAACCCGGCATATCTTGGTAAGACCAAGCAAACACATCAACATACTCCTTGAGGAGCTCCAACATTTTCTCTTTTTCCTTGGGCAGAGCAAAAGGATTTATTTTTATCATAGCTCGACACAAAATACCTTTCGCCTTGGGCAGAGCAAATTTTTTTCAAAAACACAACATTACTCAGAAATGTGCATCACAACAGGAACATCAACAGCAATCCAGTTCTGGCAAGCCACTCCATGCGTTAAAAAATCCAGTTTTAGAAAACATGTGAAGTGTTGGATGATGCATGATATGCAACAGAGAGTTTTTATTTGACTTTCACGGAACTCAAGATATTAAGTTGTAAACATCAAAGTGTGAAGATAGGAGAGGAATTTTGAATTGGGTCAAAGCGTCGATCAAGTTATCATCAAGATCAATCATCCATTTTGGTGGATTAGGGTTTTCACCCTATCAACACCCAAGATCCATTGAGCTTGACGAAACTTGTGATGTTTACAATGAAAGACCTCCAAATTCCTTGATAGTCAAGGGAAAAGGGTTTTATGGATGCATGAATGCATGGCTATGCAACAACCACAAGCAAGGTCGCAAACATGGGGTTCAAAGGTTCAACGTTCAGCATGGAGTCAAAGGGTAAAGCCCACCCAAAGGTATGTACTAATGGTTCAATCACACCTGTAAGACAAGGTTCTAAGAGTTCCCAGATTCTACATTCCTCCTTCGGATATTGCCAACGTCTTGATTACTCGATAATTAGCAATATTCTCAAGAGAAACTCGTCCGAGCGTAGCATCGCGTAACAACTACTTCCGAATTACTCCGTTATAGTCTCCGCGCTACACCTAAAAAGGCCAAAAGGGGTTAGGGTTCTACGGTCCTCAACTTCTCGGGCTCCTAGGTCGAAAATAATAATGTCTTCCCGATTACTCGGTAAACAAATATTAAGTTCAAGAGGGCCTTCCATTGAATGGGGGATCTCATGCCTCCTTCTTCGGGATTACTCCCTCAAAGTTAACATGACTATACCGCCCGTCATATTCCTTAAGTGTTACTTAATCCGAGTATAGGATTCGTCCTTTACAAAAAACCCAAACACCCCAATTTAAACACATAATCAAACATATTAAATAATAGTAAACAGATAAAACAAATTAGGCTTAACCCACTTAGGGATGGACCAGCAAGATGTCAATCTATGTCCCCAGCAGAGTCGCCAATTCTGTAGCGATAAAAAATGTAGCAGGGTAAATCGGAGATCGAATTATTGATTAATTTGTCTCACAAAAGCAAGAGTCGCCACCGCGCTTTATTGTTTCCAAGGGAAAAGGGGAAAGAGCGAAATAAAACCCTAAATATGCAATGTAAATAATACTTTTAAAAGTAATAAAAATACAAGGAGTTTTTGAAAAGATCTATGGTTCGTGGGTTGGTTATACAGTGGGAAGGTATTAGCACCCAATGTATCTATAGTACTCTATAGGAACCTTTTGAAATATCTGTTTATTAAAATGTTCGTTTGTTTGAAAATAAATTGTTTTGGCCGAAAAGGGGTACGGACGGGGTTTTAAAGATACGACGACCTAATGTCGAAGTTTTTGCTCAAAAGGTATGAGTTTTGAAAAGATCGATATTTGGGGAAAAATTGTCTTAAGTTTTCAATGAGATGAGGGTATTCGCACAATGTTTTTTTTGATGACATGAAGTCGACAAAAATTAAACAATTCCCTTGGATTTAGACATAAACAGAGTAAACAAGTAAAGATGAAATAGTTGACAGAAAATTATGCAGATAATGATATACAGCAATTAAATAAAAGACTAAATGGTGTAAACATGCATTTTTTGGATTTTTGTGTAATATTAATGAAAAGAAAATGTTTTAATAGTTTCCATTTTTTACGCATTTTTTATATGGATAAAAGTAATGAGAATTAATTAAGGAAGACAAAAATATTTTTTAAGTTTTAAGACTTTCTATTTTTTTTTATATATTTTTTTGTATTAGTATTAACTAAAACGAGTGAATTAATTAAAAGAAATAAAATGTTTTTTAAGTTTTATTTTTTATATGTTTCTAAATTTAATATTAACAAAAGGGAACTATTTAAGAATTATTAAATAACTCTAAACCAAGCTAAGAAAAATTAAAAGGGTTATTATCTTAAATCTAATAAAAAAGAATACTAAAATTATTAAATTAAACCTAAAATTTAATGGAAAAAAGGTCACCTTATTAAAATGTTTAATTAAATCAAACTCTATTTTTATTAAGTTAATAATTAAGATAAATCATAATAGTTCTAAAAAAAAACTAAAAAAAAGAATAAATAAAAAGGGTGTAATAAAAAAAGATGGTGGAGCAATTAAATGGGCCACAGATTCTGAGGGGACCCAAGACAAAAGGCAGGAAAGGGGGGTGCAAGCAACTCGTTTGGGCCTAGGCGTTGGGGTTCAGTCCAAATATTTCAAAATTGTTTTAGGGTAAACATGATTTGGTAATTGGGATTAGGGTTAAGGTTTGGGAGAACGGCGCTCATCGTTCATGTTCTTCTTTGTTTACGCTTTCTTCTTCTTCTTCCTGCTTCTGAGTCCCTGAGTTTCGCTTCCGATTTCTTTGCCATGGCCACCAGCTTCTATACCTCCTTCTTCCCTCCAATGGACGCTAGGGGGCAAGGATTTACGGTAAATTCGTTTTCGTATTCGGTGTTTTTGTTACAATTTGCATCTGTTGATTTTGGTTTCATTTGATTCTGACTCCAATATATTAATGGTTATCTGAGGTTTTGAAAGAGAAAGAAAGAAAAGGTTACCTTTGGGGACGGAGGAAGGAGATTGGACGGGGCTAGGAGGCCAAGGCAAGGAAGGGCGGCGGAGGCGCTGTGAGCTTGCTTCGGATTTACCGGTACTTCGTTCCTTTTGGCCCTTTTGCTTTGCTTTTTCCTCTTCTTCTCTTGCTACTGCTACTTGCTACTGTATGTTGGGTTGCCTTGAAAACTATCCTATCTTCTTCTTCACTGTGATTCTGTATGCTTTTGTTAATGCTTCATTGCCTTGAACTTGACCTTGCTATTGTATGCATTTTTTCTTTAATGGCCAATGAGGATGAACCTGAGGTCTTCGTATGCTTGGGTTTGGAAATTAGTTTAGGCCATGGTTTTGACAGTTGTTATGGTCCTTGCTATATGTTGGTTTTGAAATGGTGATGGCATTTGTTGGACAGCAGGTCTTATGGTTTTTTGAAATGGTTCTGGTTTTTTGATGGTACAGGTTCTGATATGGTTTAGGCCATGTTGTTTGATTTTGGTTGTTCTGGTTGATGCAATAGCAGGTTTTGGCAATGCAGATAGCAGGTTTTGGTAATGCAGTAGGCAGGTTTGAACGTTAGGCTATAAGGTTTTTTGGCTTGACAGTAGGAATGGTTTCTAGGCCATACTGTATGATGGTTGTTACTGGTTTTGGTTTTATGGTTTGAGGAAAATGGTTTCAGGCCAAGGTTGTGGTTTTGGCGTGTTTTGACATGGTTTATTGGTTATGCTGATGGTTCTACTGGTTTTTCAGTAGGCTATCTCTTTGTAGTATTTTGAGTTTTTGAAAATGCTTAGGCAGGTTTCACTCTTCTTCTTCTTGAAATGGGTTTTGCTTGTTATAACCACTTGCTTTCTTGTTTACGTTACATGCTTGGTGTATTTGGTATCTTCTTGATGCTCTGCACTAAACTGCTCCAACAGTTGTTTGTATTCCTATTTCATGCTTCTTTTTTTACTGAGTTACTGTTGTAGCTTTGTTTTGTAATTCCTTCTGCCTAAACCAAAACCTGCAAAACCATATTTCTTTCTCTCTTCTCTCTCCTAAGTATATTGATGCATTAAAAATGATGTGTACTTACTGTTCTGAAATTGCAAACATGCTGGAAAATGATGAAATGGGGAATATATTATGCTTGCAAAATGGTTTTGAACTACATATTTCTTTTTTGACTTACAATGGCACAACATGGAGCCTATTTGTTTTGGCTTCTTCTATGTGCATGGCATAGGTTTACATGGGCTTTTGTTTGGAATTGAAATGTTTATGCATATGCTGTTGCTTTTTGTATGCTGTGTATATTTTGAAATATGCACTTTTTGACAAAAGAAATTATGCATATGCAGTTTTGAAAAATAAAATGAATTTGTGCATGTTTGAAATTGTGCATTCATTTATGAAAAAATAAAAATTCCCCCCTTTTTTGTGAACCGGGAGAAATCCCGTGATTTGCAAAAAAGGGTAAACTGATTCCAGCCGTTTGCTTTTAATGATGAATACTAATAAATAATTTTCTACTTTTAATTATTTATTCAATTCTGACTTTTCTTTTTAATTGTTTTTTGCAGGTAAAATTAAATGAGCAGACAAAAGCATTGGATAGAAGATTTAGAATTAGAATCTTAGAAATATAGTTCTATTTTACTTTAAATTTTTATGTAATTTGTTATTATAAACATTTTGTAAATAGTACAATATTTAAATAACAATTGTAATAAAATAGAATAAAGTGAAATAAAATTCTATTATTTCCCCGTCAATTCTTTTCTTTCTAATTATTTTATTTATCGTTTATAATTCTTTAAATTGTATAATAATTGAAAATCAATTTCAATCACTTAAATTCAGAATAATAAACGCATAAATAAACATCATTGATCAATTAATAATTTCAATTATTTAATTCGTTATTCATAATTTTCTAAATTATAATAATTAAATATAGAATTTCAATTATTTAACTTAGAATGATAAATAATTAAATAATCATTATTGACCAATTAATGAACTTCTTTTCCAATATTTATTTTATTATCTATAAATCTTTAAATTATGTAATAACTGAAAATAAATTCCAATTATTTAAATTTAAGATAATAAATAATAAATAAACATTGTCTGAACGATTAATATGCCTCTTTTCGAATATTTATTTTATTATTTATAGATCTTTGAATTATATAATAACTGAAAATAAATTCCAATTATTTAAATTTAAGATGATAAATAATTAATAAACATCATTTAAGTCTTGATCAGTTAATAAATTTAGCGTTCAAAAATAAACAGCTCTCGACCTGAAAAAGTTATGAATTTTTAAAATCAAAAGATCAAAACGCTTGCAATGTAATGATGCAGATGGGAGATGGTATCTTAGGTCAAAATTTGGGGTACAACAGTTGGGTCCAAAGACTTCTCTTCCAATGGAGCCATATCTCAGATGGGTTCGTATTCGTGCCCAAAAGCTGGGTATGCCGTATGAAGCCATCCTGCCTATCATTTTTGAAGTTTCTAATGAAGAGGGGGTTCTTCCTACCATCCTCCATCCTTACATGCCCACTGACATTGGGGCACTAAAAAGGTCTTGGATGTAGCTGAGAGAGGAACGAGATGCTTACCGAGAAAAGTTTAACGAGCAAGAACAGAAGATCCAGAAGTTGACTAGGCAGCTGAAGAACGAGCAGATTCTCAATGACTATGTCTGCACCGACAAGAAGAGACCATGGGAGCATTGATTGTCCTTTGATTATTTCCTTTCCAGTTCTTTATTTACTTTTCAGTATTTCCTTGTAACGCCTTAAGGGCAATTTGTTGAACAATTTGAATTTCAAAGTTTATCTAATAAAGTGTATTTCATTTCTTGTTTACAAATTTGAATCTCCCGATTGTCTTTGAAATCATGTCATACGCATTTCATCCCGTGCACTTCATAACAGGTACCCATTACAGGTCTCTTATCTTCTTCGCTATTTATTTCAGCACTCATCATTTCTGCTGAACCTTCAACTGAGCAAGTAATCAAGGCCCTACAGGCCCAGAATGCCCAATTCCAAGAGCTGTTCATGAATCTATCTAAGGGTCAGCAAGATCTGAAGACCCTGATTCTGAAAGAGAAGAAGAAGAAGAAGAAGAGGACAATCCTGTTTAACACAGGTCATCGGTTTGGAAATAGGCTACAGGATGAAGTTGATTTGACCACCTCATATGGAGGGAAAGATAGTCAGGAAGAAAGGAGGGCTCCTAGCCCTGTGGTCTCCGACAACGAGACGGATTTCGACGAAGACCAGTATCCTCCTGCTGAGGATAGATACAAGTAATTGGAAGACCAGTTGAGTGCGAGAAAGTGCCTGGTCTGGACTTTAGTGATCTGGGTCTATCATCTGGGGTAGTGATTCACCACAAGTTCAAGGCACCAGCCTTTACTAAGTATGACGGAGTTTCTTGTCCGAAGCTACACCTCCAGTCATATGTAAGGAAGATTCAGCCGTACACCGCTGATAATAACCTATGGGTCCACTTCTTTCAAGATAGTCTCTCAGGGACTCAGCTTGGATGGTTCTACCAGTTGGACGGAGCCAGTATTCGCAGTTGGGAAGATTTGGCTACTGCTTTCTACAGGCAGTACCAATATAATTCCGACCTCGCTCCCACATGTACCCAACTCCAGGGTATGTCAATGGGAATGTGCAAAGGATTCAAAGATTATGCTCAGAAGTGGAGGGACCTCGCCGGAAGAGTACAACCACCCTTGGCTGATCGGGAGCTTGTGGATATGTTTCTGGGGACCTTGTCTGGTCCATTTTTCAACCACCTGATCAGAAGCTCTTCGTCTGGGTTTACATAGCTTATTATGACTGGGGAAAGGATTGAGGCTGGTATTAAGGCTGGTAAGATACAGAAGGGTGCTTCATCAAGCACCGAGAAGAAGCCTTTTAAGAAGGAGTCCAGTGATGTCTACAGTTCGAAAATCCAGAGTAGACCTGAACGCCGCCAAGCTGTTAATGCGGTTGTTATTTCAAGACCTGCTGGTGCTCCTCAGCACAATAATCAGTCAAAAGACGAGAGACCTCGAAGGAAATTCACCCGTCTCAGCATGACTTTGTCTCAGATTCTGCCATAGTTACTGAAAACTAACCTAGTGATTCCAAGGGAAGCCCCAAAGAATCCCAACACTACATCACCAAAGTATAACCCTAATGCCCACTATGCTTATCACTCTGATAGCCCGGGGCATAATACAGATGATTGTTGGTCTTTGAAGAATAAGATACAGGACTTAATTGATGCTAAGGAGATTGGGTTCGAGGCTCCCGAAAGACCTAATGTTGTGACTGCTCCTATGCCCAAGCATGAAGTGAATGTTATAGTAGAAGACTCGTGTGTGGTTTCTGTGAACGACATTGTTACCCCTCTGATGACTGTAAAGAAGAATCTTTTGCTAGCCAGTTTATTTCTGGGCTGTGACGAAGGTTGCCCTAGGTGTTCTGTTCTACCAACTGGTTGCCCGCTTTTGAAATCAGGTGTCCAACGCCTGATGGATAGTAAAGAAATTCTGTTTGATAAGACTGTTGTTCCCTCAGTTCATACTGAAGAAGTTGCCAGTATCACCATTTTCGACAATTCTTCCAAGGCTCCCTCGAGGAAGCCTGTTAGAATTACATCTGTTCCAAGAATCGCACATGTGATCATCACTGTTCCTGGGCCTATCCCCTATACCTCTGATAAAGTTGTCCCTTGGCATTACGAGGCTGATGTTTATTTTCATGGGGTTAAGCAAGAGTTGGGTGCTGATACTGACGTCAGCAATATTTTTTGACCTGCTAAAGTCACCCGCAGCGGAAGACTTTTCTCACCTGATATCTCTCCACCAACTGCCCGAAAACCTGTTGTTATCACACCTGCCAGTGTACCCGCTACTATTCCTGTTCAAGTTCCTATTTTTGCCCCTGTCGCCGAGTCATCTGACACTCGGGGCAAAGGGATCACCAGTGAGCCTGCCCAAACAGAGGCACCGAAGACGATTACTGTTGAAGCTTCTAAACATGAGATGGAAGAGATTCTGAAAATTATCAAAAAGAGTGACTACAACATAGTTGAACAGTTGGGGCAAACCCTGTCCAAGATTTCTATGTTGTCACTGTTGCTATGCTCAGAGGCCCATGCCAAGGCTCTGATTACATTTCTGAAGACTACACACGTACCACAAGAGACATCAGCTGATCAGTTTAAAGATTGCATGGCCAATCTGACTGTTGATAATGGGTTGGGTTTCTCTGATGCCAACTTGGCTGCTAAGGGGAAGAATCACAATGATGCTCTGCATGTCTCCATTGAATGCAGGGGCACTACTCTTGCTCATGTATTAGTGGATATTGGTTCCTCATTGAACGTCTTGCCTAAGAAATCTCTAGACCGGTTGGATTGTGAAGGGTTGGAGCTGAAGCCAAGCAACATTGTTGTTAGGGCCTTTGATGGGTCTAAGAGAATGGTGCATGGAGAAGTTTATATCCTGATTAAGGTTGGTTCTCAGGTTTTCAACTCTACATTCTATGTGATGGACATTCAGCCATCTTATTCTTGTCTGCTGGGTCTCCCATGGATCCACAAAGTTGGGGCCGTAACCTCAACGCTCCACCAGAAGCTGAAGTACCCGGTCAAAGGGAAGATTGTGACAGTACAGGGAGAGGAAGAGTACATGGTTAGCCACCTCAACTCTTTCCGATATGTAGAGATGGATGGGGAGTTCATTGAGACCCCATTTCAGCATTTTGAAGAGGTTCCCCAGACATTGGCGTCAGCTGAGGCTGTTGTTGAAGATTCTCCTATGAAGTTGGCTTCCTTAAAAGATGCCCAAGCTGTTGTCGAGAAAGGTGGGTGTGCAAATTGGGGCCGACTCCCTGATTTTACACAGAAGACTAATAAGTTTGGTTTGGGTTTCACTACAGAAGCTCAAAAGGCTGTTCGGAATGCACGGATCGAAAGACCTCCCGTGTTCATCAGTAACTCGGGAGTGAATGCCATTGAAGACGATGTGGAAGAGTCTGAGTTCGACAGCTGGATCTATCCTACGACCGACGGTGGACCAAGCAACTAGACAGCAAAGGACTTCATCCCTATTTCTTTTGTTACCCAGTAATGAAACTTTTTGTTTTGAATATGTAACAGACAATGTTTTAAACTTTATGGCCCGGTGTCTTACTCGTGGCCCCATGGCTTCATTTGTGAGGGCTCTATGTGTGTCATTTTCATATATCATTAATAAAAGCATTAGACGTTTCTTGCATTTCAAATCTTGCGCTCCTTGTTTTTATTTTATTATATATTGCAAAACAACTATTTTACACACACTCACATATACAGGTCTAATCCACTCTGGATCTCACTGGTAACGACTCTGCTACTGCCGGTTATGACTTCGGAAATCCGATCAACTTAGCCGAAGACGAAGGTGAAGATGATTGCGAAGTTCCTGGTGAACTTGCAAGACTACTACTTCAGGAAGAGAGGGATATTCAGCCGCACGAAGAGCCTGTGGAATCAGTGAATCTGGGTACAGAGATAGACAAGAAGGAAGTTAAGATCGGTGCAAATCTGGAGCTTAGTGTGAAGCAACGGTTGATTCAGATGCTGCATGACTACGTTGAGATCTTTGCCTTGTCTTACGAAGATATTCCTGGGTTGGATACTGATATTGTGGTTCATCGCCTGCCTACCAAGGAAGACTGTCCTCCCGTGAAACAGAAAGTCCGCCGAATGCACCCAGAAATGTCTGAGAAAATCAAGGCCGAAGTGATGAAACAGTTTGATGCCGGTTTCCTAGCAGTTACTTCTTACCCTTAGTGGGTTGACAATGTGGTTCCTGTGCCGAAGAAGGATGGTAAGGTTCGAATGTGTGTTGACTATAGGGATCTGAACAGGGCAAGCCCCAAGGATGACTTCCCTCTACCTCATATCGACGTTCTGGTTGACAACACCGCTCAGCATAAAGTCTTCTCCTTTATGGATGGTTTCTCCGGTTATAATCAGATTAAAATGGCTCCCGAGGACATGGAGAAGACGACCTTTGTTACCTAGTGAGGTACCTTTTGCTACAAGTTCATGCCTTTTGGATTGAAGAACGCTGGGGCAACGTATCAGCGTGCCATGGTTGCTTTATTTCATGACATGATCCATCATGAGATTGAAGTATACGTCGACGACATGATTGCAAGATCTCAAACTGAGGAAGAACACCTTGACCATCTGCAGAAGCTTTTTGAGAGGCTGAAGTTGTACAAGTTGAGGTTAGACCCGAACAAGTGCACCTTCGGGGTGAGATCTGGTAAGCTATTGGGTTTCGTCGTAAGCGACAAAGGTATTCAAGTGGATCCTGTAAAGGTGAATTCCATACAGGAAATGCCAGCTCCTCAATTAGAGAAAGAAGTTAGAGGTTTCCTGGGACGTCTATACTACATTGCCCGATTCATCTCGCACCTAACTGCTACTTGTGAACCAATCTTTAAGCTACTAAAGAAAGATCAAGTGGTACATTGGAACGATGAATGCCAGGCCGCTTTCGAAAGGATCAAAGATTATCTCCAAGAGCCACCCATTCTGATGCCTCCAGTGGAAGGGAGACCTTTGATCTTATACTTGACAGTACTCGATAACTCAATGGGGTGCGTGCTGGGTCAACATGACGAGTCTGGCCGAAAAGAGCATGCTATTTACTACCTTAGCAAAAATTTTACCGACTGCGAGACCCGATAATCGTTGCTCGAGAAAACTTGCTGCGCTTTAGCATGGGCTGCTCGCCGGCTGAGACAGTATATGTTGACTCACACCACTTTTTTTATATCAAAGATGGATCCAATCAAGTATATCTTCGAGAAGCCCGCCTTGTCCGGAAGAATTGCAAGATGGAAGATGATCTTGACTGAGTATGACATCTAATATACAACCCAAAAGGCAATCAAGGGAAGCGTGTTGGCAGACCATTTGGCACATCAAGCAGTGGATGTTTACCAGTCTATGAACTTTGAGTTCCCGGACAAGAATATCATGTTGGTAACTGATTGTGAGACACCTGGACCGGATGAAGGACCTGAGGAAGGATCCCGATGGTCTATGTACTTTGATGGAGCTTCAAACACTTTGGGTAATGGCATTGGCACCGTGATCATATCTCCTAAAGGCTCTCATACTCCATTTACCGCCCGAATATGTTTCAATTGCACTAATAACATGGCGGAGTATGAAGCGTGCATCATGGGTCTTCGAGCAACAATTGACCTAAGGATTAAGTTTTTGAGTGTCTTCAGAGACTCTGCTCTCGTGATCAGTCAGATCAAAGGCGAGTGGGATACGAAACACCCAAATCTTATTCCTTACAAGAGGTATGTGTTGATGTTGCTTCCCCATTTCGAGGAGATAACTTTTGAACACATCCCTAGAGAGGACAATTAGTTGGCGGACGCGCTAGCTACGATGTCTTCTATGTTCAAAGTCAATTAGGACAACGAAGCTCCCCGGATTATCATTGAAAGATTGGACGAACCGGCACATTGCTGTGACATTGAGACTGAAGAGGTAGCAGATAAACCTTGGTATCATGAGGTGAAGAGGTATCTTGAGGCTCAGGAATACCTCGAGGGTGCATCTGTTAATGACAAGAAGTTTCTAAGGAGGTTCGTAGCAAAGTTCTTCATCAGCAATGGCATCCTTTACAAGCGTAACCATGATTCGACCCTACTGCGATGTGTGGATAAGAATGAAGCAGAAAGGATCATGGCAGATTTGCACGAAGGTACCTTCGGAACTCATTCCCGTGGACACACCATGTCAAAGAAAATCCTTCGAGCGGGATATTATTGGTCTACAATGGAAGTTGACTGTTATCAGCATTCTCGGACATGTCACAAGTGTCAAGTCTATGCTGATAAGGTGCACATACCTCTGGTACCTCTGAACGTCTTGACATAAGCTTGGCCTTTTGCAATGTGGGGCATTGATATGATCGGCGAGATTATACCTACGGCATCCAACAGGCATCGTTTCATCCTGGTAGCAATCGATTACTTTACAAAATGGGTTTAAGCAGCTTCCTTTGCTACTGTAACCAAGAACGTCATGGCACGGTTCATTCGGCACAATCTGATATGTCGATACGGTGTACCGGAGAGGATCATTACGGACAATGGTACCAATCTCAACAACAAGATGATCACTGAGCTCTGCGAGCAATTCAAGATACAACATCACAACTCTTCTCCTTACCAGCCGAAGATGAATGGGGTTGTCGAAGCGGCTAATAAGAACATTAAGAAGATTGTGCAGAAGATGACAGTGACATACAAAGACTGGCATGAGATGCTATCGTTTGCTCTTCATGGATACCGTACCTCAGCACAGATGTCAACAGGGGAAACACCCTACTCCTTGGTATATGGCATGGAGGCAGTCTTGCCCATTGAAGTTCAGATACCCTCTCTTCGGATCATGAAGGATGCAAGTTTGAGTGAAGACGACTGGATTCAGACCCGGCTTGATCAATTGAACCTAATCGACGAAAAGAGACTTACCGCTATTTGTCATGGTCAAACGTATTAAAAACGGATGATCAGGGCATTTAACAAGAAAGTTAGACGATAAGAGTATCAAGTTGGGGACCTGGTTATCGAACGCATTATCCTACCTCAAGGTGATCCCAGGGGAAAATGGACCCCTACTTACGAAGGGCCATTTGTGGTTAAGAACATTTTCTCAGGAGGAGCTATGATTCTAACCACCATGGATGGTGACGACCTTCCTCACCCCGTCAATGCAGACATAATGAAAAGATACTACGCGTGATCAAAGACCCGCTAGGTTGACTGGCCTAGGAAAAAATAAGGGCTTCCCGGCGAACCAAAAGGGTTCGGGCAAAAATAAGGGATGAAAAATGAAAAATCTGTACACCCGGTAGGTCGAAAACCTGAAAAGGCGACTTGGGCAAAAAAGGGTATCCCGGTGGACTGAAAACCCGAGGGGGCGGTCCAGGAAAAAATTAGGGATCAAAGCGTAACATTATGTCTCATTGGATCACCTTGCATCCAGATGTCAGTATCAACTATCAAGCTCGGGAGGCACTAATCAATCTGATCTACCTTCAACCAACAACAAAGTGATGGGATGCTCGAGGACATAAGGGCAATAGCAGAGTTAGAACCCAATGGGATTATACACATAGCTGTTTTGTTTAGTTTTTCACAAATTGTGTAAATTCTATTATTCGGCGGCGTTCTCTTACTAGGACGTCAGCCTCTTGTACAAAAACGCCTATTTACAGGCCAAACTTCAAAATCAATACAATTCGTTCTCAAAGAAATTTCAAACTGTTTTTCCTTTATCTGTTTTGTTTTGCAAAGAACATCGAATGTTCATTTTTGATATATGCATTTGACATTAATTGCTTCTCATTAATATTTACATACGAAACAAAAGATGAATTACGGGTAATATCAGAAACAGGGGCAATAAGAATTGTCCACGTTGTATAGTTGCCCTGTCCACCAGGTACAAAGTTAGATTCAACTGAAGAATATGGCTAATATACCTTCACTCCCCGCAGAGTAAGGCATTAATGGTAGCTCACCCCCAGCTGAGACTTGCAACTAGGAACGAATCAACAATGCTCTCCCCAAGCAGAGTTCATCTACCATTAGCAGTACAAAAGTCTTAATATCCCCGGCACTCTTAATATTCCCTAGCAGAGTATAAGAATGTTCCCCGGCAAAATACAAGGACCCCCAGTGGAGTCAATATTTCCCCAGCACGGTCTAAAAAAGCTTCTCCAACAGAGTTGAATCATCATCCCCAGTAGACTCTGGAAGTTTATCCCCAGCGGAGTACAAAAATAAATCTCCCCAGCCGAGTTCAAAGGATCATTCCCAGCCAAGTTTGGAGGATTATCCACACAAAAGTCTAATAGGTTTATCCCCAGCAAGTTTCAACTGAAAGATTACCCCCAGCGGAATCCTTTCCTTTCACAAACAGGAATTCAACCCTCAACGGATTCAATATCACCAGCAACGGTAATCCATCCCCAGCGGAGCTTATCCGTGGAGTCCTCAGCAGAGCATCTCTTCCCCACAGAGTAATCTCCTCATCAGTTTATTCCCCAACGGAGTTATCTTCTCCTGCAGGTTTATTATCGCAGTCACCTTCGTTCACCATCCCCAGCGGAAACCAAGAATTCAACTCTATTCTCCAGCAGCTATCTGGGATTTATTCCCCCAGCTAAAGCATTACATTTCCATACATCATGATACATGGATATACGCATCATACCATACAATCTCATTTATGTCGAGAACATCATTGCTTGATCCATATCATGCATTGCATATGACTGACCTTTACCTTTCAGGAAAGATGCAGTTAAATTCTCAGCTATGTCAAAAGACCTCCTCTGGTTCAGTCAGATCGCTGATAAGATCTCCCTGATTCGTATTCCGGTTTAAGTTATTCCAAGACTCTTGTTTGTTCCAGTTAAATCGATTCCTAAAGATTTTTATGATGCCGATCCAGTCAAAGTTAACCCAAGACCTTCTCTGGTTCAGTCAGATCGACCCTAAGATCTCCCTGATTCGTATTCCAGTTGAAGATATTCCAAGACTTTTTGTCTGGTCCAGTTAAATCGATTCCTAAAGATTTTTCTGATGCCGATCCAGTCAAACTTAATCCAAGGCCTTGTCTGGTCCAGTTAAATCGATTCCTAAAGATTTTTCTGATGCCGATCCAGTCAAAGTTAATCCAAGACCTTCTCTGGTTCAGTCATATGGACCCTAAGATCTCCCCGATTCGTATTCCAGTTGAAGATATTCCAAGACTTTTTGTCTGGTCCAGTTAAATCGATTCCTAAAGATTTTTCTGATGCTGATCCAGTCAAAGTTAATCCAAGGCCTTGTCTGGTCCAGTTAAATCGATTCCTAAAGATTTTTCTGATGTCGATCCAGTCAAAGTTAATCTAAGACCTCCTCTAGTTGAGTCAGATCGCCGATAAGATCTCCCTGATTCGTATTCCAGTTGAAGTTATTCCAAGACTCTTATCTGGTCCAGTTAAATCGATTCCTAAAGATTTTTCTGATGCCGATCCAATCAAAGTTAATCCAAGACCTCCTCTACTTCAGTCAGATCACCGATAAGATCTCCCTGATTCGTATTCCAGTTGAAGTTATTCCAAGACTCTTGTCTGGTCCAGTTAAATTGATTCCTAAAGATTTTTCTGATACCGATCCAGTCAAAGTTAATCCGAGACCTTCCCTGGTTCAGTCAGATCGACAATAAGATCTCCCTGATTCATATTCCAGCCGAAGTACGAACCACCTATCAACAGTCTCCAAATGGCATCTGTAAGCCCATTCCCGACACCACAATGCTGATACCACTTCATGCGAGTGCAAATTTCTGGGCACTCTAGTGTTCAATCATCTTCCACCTTCGGATCACGAAAGGCCCGAAAGCCAATCTATATCCTCAGGTTTAAGAAAATTGAACAGGGGCAGCTGTTGCACCCCAAAATTTTCCCTCTCACATTTCCCAAGACATTTCAAGAAAAATCTCCAAGTGGCTCAAGATTGCTCAAGAGTTGGACAGTCAAGTCATCTCCTAAGGCAGTCAATCTCAAATTAGGGTTTTGTGTTGCATCAAGGTCCTTGCATCCAAATGACCTCAATTACTCCCCAATGTCCTAATATGTTCTCAAGTGCATCCATGTCAAATTTCAAGCCTTGCAGAGGAAGTTTGCTCAGTCAATTGCTTAAAAGGTCCAAAAATCGACCGTGCTAGGGCAAAAGTCAACTGTGACCTATAGACAGTCAAACTTCAAGTTTTTTTGTCAACATTATAAACTTGAAGGATATTTCATCATTTTATCAAGGGTTGATCATGATTCATCAAGGATTGCTCAAAATTCATCAAGACTCAAAAGTTGCTAAATTAGGGTTTTGTAGGAAAAGTCAACTCAACTTTGACCAAGCATAACTTTCTCATACTTTATGAGAAATGACCCATCAAAAGCTCATTTTGAAGAGGATGCAATACCATACAATCCATATTCATACCCACAGATAAATAAATGCACTCACAAGAAGTTACAAATTTGGACATTATAGGTCATTTTTGGAAAGTCAACAAAAACACCTTTTTTTCCAAAGCTTATAACTTGAGAATGGAATATAAAAATGAGATGAGACCAAAAGGGTTGGTTATAGGGCATCTCAAGCTTTCTAAAAAGTCCAAGAACACTTCCAAAAGTTTAAAATTGAAGAAGTTATGCATTGTTGAAGTTGGGCATTTTTGCAAAATTGCCAAAAGTCAACTATCCCCAAAACTTCAAATTTTGTCGAATGGCCCCATCCTTTTCCACATTATTTGATCTTGTCACACTACACACGTGTCTTAGCTTCAGACTTGTGTCCACTTATCAATTTTTCTATTTTTTATTTTTATTTGAATTATTCCATTTTAAATCAATTTAAATCAAATAAAATCCAAATATTGATTACTTAGGATCTTTTTGGTTGTTATAGGTCTTGATTATCATCATGGTCAGCATCAAATTCGTATCTCATCATATCATGAACAAAAAGATGGGTTTTGGACAAATTTGGCAAGTTTTCAAATGGGAATCAAATCTCCAAGCCATAATGCACAAGGATTCAGTCCAAAATTGTTGACCTAATGCATTGCATTATACATATACAAGGCAAAGGACACGAGAAAAGAGGTTAGATGCTGCAGAACCATCAAAAGCAAACTTGATAAAATTGGCAAAAAGTTTGAAACTGAAATCGTGCTTAGAGGCAGTTTCAACACCAAATCTCAACACTAATCAATTGCTGGATCATCCTTGAAGTGAAACCAATCCAAAACCAGTCTCCATACGCGCCCTAGAACTCTGTAAGTGTCTCGAAAACATGCCTTTCAGTTGAAATCGTATCCTCATATTCTTGCACTTTTTTGACAAATCTTTGGTATATTCATGATGCTCATGCAATTTCTAAGCTTTCTGCATTATTTGATTGCATTTATATAGCCTGTAACCCCCTAGCCGAATCTAGGGTTCTTGGTTCGTGTTTTTTGGGCGTTTCATTTGCAGGTGAAATTGATGCCATTGATGGACATAAGCGTGATCAGGGAGCCTAAACGAGTTTAACCATGGTCTTATAATCAATTTTCATGGCCTAGAATTGAGTTTAGAAGACACATACGGATTTAGCTGCGGATACAAATCCGCAGGTAAATATCCAGGGTCAAATGAAGAAGACGAAGACGTGGCCCTTTCCAATTCGCTGATTCATATTTCGCGCTTTATTTTTTATATTTTCTGATCCATTAACTTGTTTGCCATATTATATTTATTGTTCATTCCACTAACAAATAAAACACCCTGGTTGAGTGGTAGAGGTGCTTTTCAGTGACTCACAGGACCTGGGTTCGAATCCCAGGTCCCCATATTCCTTATTATTATTTTCTTTCAGGTGTTCCAGCGCGTTTCATGCATTGCAGCGCACCATGGTCTCTCACTTAATCATTAGCCAGATGGCCCCAGGCTAGATCTGGTGGTCCAGGGGGGTGCCCACCATACTCCCAAGTCAACGTGCACATGTGGATTCAGAAAAAGTCATACAGGCCAACGTTATTGGGCCACAAAAATTGCTATCAAGACCCCTCTAATCAGGCCCATATAATCTCTAACTCTCTCTATTTTTTCTATTTTATTTATTTATATTGTTTATTTATTTTTTCATAATTTCACTAACCAATCACATTTTTTCTTCATAAAAATTAAAAAAACCCAAAAATATTTTGTTCATAAATTTAATTTCAATATTTTATTTTTTAACAATTATTAATTCAATTAATTTAGTTTAATTAGGAAATAACTTTAATATCTTTTGCAATAATTAAAATTAATTTAGACGATTAGGTTTTATTAACATTAATCAAATTTATTTTTATTTCTTTAAATATCAAAAATCCAAAAACAATATTATTTTCATTAATTAATTAATTAGTTTATTAATTTAATTGTTAACTTAGTGTAATTTCTTTTTAATTCAAAATAAACCAAAAAAAATCTTTTCTTTAATAATTAAAGGGTCAAAACCCTAAAACTCGCCCGATTCAATTTCTCGCACGCGTTCCATATTTATTTAAATATTGAATCTGTTTCTCGGAATGTAATAGTTTAATAGGACTTTAAATATTTTTATCGCTTTATTTATTTTCCGCACTTTAACTTCAAAGGGTTGCTTTTGGCGATGTAAATACCCGACGCCTTGTAATAGTTAGTTTTAATTTCCGCAATTTAATTTCCGCAACTTATAAACTGTTAGATGTTTGATAATAGGGAATGCATGACAAGATCAAATGTTTAAACCTAAAATCAACATAGATAACCATTGACATGTACAAAGATAAAATTAACCGAAACAACACACTCGCACATGCGCAATCTTAGGATACACCTCGCTTGGTTGCTTTTGAACGTGGTCATTAAGTATAGGAAGTTTTAGAGGTCGCCCTCTTCTCCAAAGATCATAGTTGCCTCGAAACGGTTGCCTCGGAAAAATGATCTACGACATTAGGGTTACCGCTAAGGCGTCCTAACATTGCTTTAGTGACCACACATCCCTTAATCGAATTGACCCTTAAACTCCAACGATGATGCTACCTACTCATCAATAGTGGGATAGCATTGTCTAAAGGACATTAGCACATATTGATTCCTTTTTCGAGTAGGTAGGTGGTTCTTAAGTACTTGCTCCTTCAAAACAAAAACTTTTCGCACTTACACCTTTCAAAACAAAAACTTCTTTTAAACCCACAAACACAAATAAAAGAAAATTTTGAAAACACTTTGAGGAAGTACCTAAGAGCCCGTGGATAACCACAGATAGAAAGGGTGCTAACACATTCCCTTTCAATAATCTACCCCCCGGACCCGAGAAACATCTCGAAAAAGGAATTTTTCTGTGCTTTTTTCCTTTCCTTGTTGGATAAAATAAAAGACGGTGGCGACTCTTGCTTACCGCGACATTTTGCAAAAACAAATGCAAAACGCGAACCAGCATTCCAAAAAATAGTCAGTTCTTCCCACCGTATCACATTTTGGAAGCAAAGACAACTTTTTTTAAGGATCTTAACAATTATAGCAAACAGATAAGCCCTACAACATTAATACTTCCACCTTGGGCAGAGTGAAAGCTTTTCAAAAGAAAGAAGCATATTAACAAAACAAATTACTTTGAAACATGTATGCAAGAAGGAACATCAATGGTGACCCAATTATGAACTCGGACTCCATGTGTCACATAATTCGGTACTTCCTGCTCTGCTTCATCCTCTTCAACAGCATTAATTCCAGAACCAATCGGATGGAGGTAGCCTCCGCTGCGGAAAACATCATGATAATTGTTCACAGAAGATTTTGACTTCACACTTTCTCTTTTGCCACACTGCATTATGACCATTGCGCACCACCTGATGCGCATCCTTCAGGGAAACCACACAATTCTCATTCTTCCTTATGTTGTCACTGGATAGGGCTTGGAACCGAGTTCCAATAGTAGCCTCATCCGCTTCTACAATACTGAAAGAGGATATATGGGATATCAACAATGCATGCTCTCCATTTATGATCACTACCTTCCCTTCATGCACAAATTTTAGCTTCTGATGCAGAGTTGAAGTGACAGCCCCTGCTTCGTGTATCCATGGCCGTCCTAGAGAACAGCTATTCGCGGGAATAATGTCCATTACCTGGAAAGTTATCAAGAACAGGTTCGGTCCTATATGGATGGGTAAGTCCACCTCACCGATGACAGATTTCCTCGACCCATCAAAAGCCTTCACAATGATGTCACTCGGGCGCATAGGTGTTCCTTGATACTTGAACTTCATGAGAGTACTTCTCGGTATAACATTCAACGCGGATCTGTTATCAATTAGTACATTGGATAGCGAATCATTCTTGCAGTTCATAGATATGTGGAGGGCCAGGTTGGGATTCCTCCCTTCATCTGGTAACTCATCATTGCAGAAACTTAAGTTGTTACATGACGTAATGTTTCCAATTATGCTGCTGAATTGATCTAACGACATGTCATTCTCTACAAAAGCTTGGTCTGGTACTCTCATCAGTGATTCTCTATGAGCGGAGGAATTCATAAATAAATCTAGGATGGATATCTTTGAAGGATTCTGCAATAGCTGGTCCACAATTTCGTAGTCGCTCATTTTAATTAGCTTCAAGATATCATCCACTTCTTTCTCCAATGTAGCTCCACTAGTCTCTCCTGCAGCCTTATTTGGCTCATCATTCTCAACAATTTTCTTTCCAGCAACAACGTCTCTTCGAATAACCGGCGCAAACACGCGACAACTACAGGTCACCCTGCTATTATCAGCTATATTTCCAACATCTTGCATTGGCTGGATGGGAACTTCCACCCCATCTTCCAAGATTGTAGCGTTGTATTTGTAAGGCATAGCCTTATCCGATTTATAGGGAACAGGTCCTGGCAGACTAATTACCAATGGGGTAACAGTTGGTTTGCTATGGTACTCCACCTCAAGGTGAGCAGGTGCACCAAAACAAGGTACAATGGCATTTACACCTTCCTCGACACAATCAGCCCTCAAAAGACCATTTCCGGCAAACAAATCTTCGTCTGAAGAGAAATATTCATCTGCGGAGGCATATTCTTCTTCTGACTCTTCTCTCATTAAACAATCTTCAACCATATAAATCTCATGATAATCATCTCTCTGACCTGTGATCTTGATAGTTCCATTGTCTAACAGCAATTGAACACCCTCTCTCATAATAGAACATCCTCGGGGGTCTCGACAGCAAACTATGCAAGATCCATATTGGTGTTCCACTTGACCAGCAGTACGATAGAAAGTAGCATGCAACTTCACGAGATCCTCATTCAAATGCTCCACATCAAAAATTCTGAATTCACCCGGACATCCATGAACCATATTCACTTCCTCTTCATATTCTGCCCTAGGCCTTATTATATGGATTAAACCTTCATCCATCATCTCCTGTAAATCGGCCTTTATCTTCTCGCAACCATGTATGTTTATACTGCAAATAGCACAACCGGCGTGGTCATGCGTATAACAACTGAATTCACATAGGTCCGTGTGGATCTTTACCAAATCCCCTCTAACCAGATTAATTTCAAAAATCCGGAAGTCACCTGGACAACTAGCCACCATATTCACAACATTCACTCCCCCGTGCTTGGGCAGAGGATTGTGTTTCACATTAGGTCCCATGTCTTTGAAAGATAAAATTCCAAACTTCACCAACCTTTCCACTTCAGCCCTCAAAGGATAACAATTTTCAACACTATGCCCTGGTGCTCCCTGATGAAAGGCACACGTCTGGTCTACTTTGTAATACCAAGGCAATGGTGATGGCACTGCTGGAGGTGGTTGTGTCTGAACCAACTTCTTCTAGATCAATGTTGGTAGTAGTTTGGCATAACTCATGGGAATAGGGTCATAGTTCTCCCTTCTCTGATTATTCCCTTGGTTCCCCTGCTGGGACTGTCTTTGATAAGCAACGGTAGTCGGAGCGACATTTATAACAAGAGTAACTGAGGCAAATTGCTGGTGACGCTGATAATTCCTTCTAGGAGCGTTCACTCTCCTCTCTTGTATGACAACATTGGTATCCCCCTCTTTCTTCTTTGTATACCCATAAGCTAGCTTTTTCACACCTCCGGATCCTTCACCCTTTGTCAAACGGCCTTCTCTTACTGCCTCTTCTAGGCGGAAACCCATTCCTACCATCTCTGTAAAATCACTTGGGGAATATGCTACCATTCTTTCGTAGTAGAAAGCGCTTAGCATCTTCAGAAAAAATTTAGTCATTTCCTTCTCCTCCATGGGAGGAATCACTTGTGCATCCACTTCACGCCATCTCTGCGCGTACTCTTTGAACAATTCCCTATCTTTCTGAACCATGGATCTAAGCTGGTCACGGTCAGGCGCCATGTTCACATTGTACTTGTATTGTTTTATAAATGCTTCTCCCAAATCATTAAAGGTATGAATGTTAACGTTGTCTAAACTCATGTACCATTTCAACGCTGCGCCGGTCAGACTATCCTGGAAAAAGTGAATCAGCAGACACTGATCATCGGTGTGGGTAGACATTCTCCTTACATATATGAAGGAAAATTGTGATCAAAAGCGCAGCGGAATTTAAAATTTTCCTTTAGCGATCCTTACGAATGAGCATGGTCAGTGATAGAAATATTTACCTCTTGTGGCGATTCAGAACTTTGATGTTGTGATCACGAGCGTTGATGAAGAACAACGCCTCTACTCAGTCCACACGAACAGATCGCTTTCGGTCACAGTGCTAGCTGATCACGAACAAAAACCTTGAGTGAGAGAGAGAATCAAAAACGAAATTGCATCAAGTGCAATTGCTTCATCACAAGGGATCTATTTATAGAATCACTTGTGTGGGCTACAAGCTAAAAGCCCAATTAAGGCTATAAGCTAAAAGCCCAATTAAGCTTATGGACATCATACCTTATGATGTACAATATATCACTTATCCACGTGGTACCATACCACTTTTCGTATTACACTTATGTGCACCGTACCTTACGGTGTTCCTTATTTATTCTATCTCTTATCAACCTGTCCTTATGTGTGTGACCCTGTAGGTTTTCGCGACGTTGGCAATTATATTAAATCACACATTTAATATAATAAACAGTGAGCGGTATCTAGCAACACATCAATGTTACCCAAGTCACGAAAATGTCATGTGATCTGACCAAACCTTTTCCGTGATAATATTTGTGTTGTACAATTACCCTTTTTCCCTCATGTCTATATTGAACACAAGGCATACACCGTGTCACCCTTATCCAGTTCAATATTTGGGTCCTTAGACATTTATCCTGTTATGCAGGATGAGCAAATTCAATCTAGGTCACTCATGTCCCTTAGCATGCTTTGTGAAGTACCCATCAACCGTCTTTATAGTCATCCAGTTACGGATGGCGTTTGATTAGCAATAAAGTACTTGACTCTACATCTAGGGTCCATAGTGGTTTCAGGTCAAAGGGTGGTATACACCATTATCATCATGAGAATAACTTATGACACTTTGCATAACATTCTATGTAGTATTCTCATAGCGGGTCAATCCAGTATAAATATTACTCCTAATATTCATACCTATGTCAAGACTTGATAACTCCTTATCTATGATCCATGAGATGTGATCATCAATCTATCTTCATAATAATCTTAATACTTTAATGTTATCCCACTTCACATTAAAGCTTGACTACGGATACTTTAAGAATAGTTTCTTATGTTTAATGGGATCTCATGATTAAGTCACACTTAACATTTCATTAAACCAATAAACCATTCTAGGGACTTTATTATTTTGGAAAGAAAACATAATAAAGAAATTCCTTTTATTATTAATAAATAATTCGATACAAGTACCAAAAGTATTGGCCTCTAGGGCTTACACCAACAATCTCCCACTAGCACTAGAGCCAATCAGGCATACCCCTAATACCCATAGATCTAGTATGTCCATCATGCTTCAACTGCACAAGAGGCTTTGTTAATGGGTCAACAACATTGTCAAGTGTAGGTACTCTGCATATTTTCACATCTCCCCGATCGATTATCTATCGAATGAGATGATAACGCCTAATTATGTGTTTGGATCGTTGGTGAGATCTAGGCTCCTTAGCTTGTGCGATAGCACCATTGTTATCACAATAGAGATCAATGGGATCCACAATGCTATGGACTATGCCAAGTTTACTAATGAACTTCTTGATCCAAACAGCTTCCTTTGCTGCAGTTGAGGCAATAATATACTCAGCCTCGGTTGTAGAATCAATAATTGTATCTTGCTTTGAACTTTTCCAGCTCACAGCGCCACCATTTAAACAAAACACATAACCAGATTATGATCTAAAGTCATCCTTATATGTCTGGAAGCTAGCATCGGTGTATCCAATTACAGCAAGCTCTTCCTGACCTCCATATATCATGAATGAATCCTTAGTCCTTCTCAAGTACTTAAGGATATTCTTGACAGCTACCCAATGAGCATCACCGGGATTAGACTGGTACCTACTCGTTGCACTTAAAGAATACGAGACATCTGGTCGAGTACATAGCATGGCATACATGATAGATCCTATTGCAGATGCATATGGAATCTTATCCATGCGATCCCTTTCTTCCTTACTTGAAGGGGAATGTGTTTTTGACAGACACATGCCATGTTGCATAGGTATGAATCCTTTCTTGGAATCATGCATATTAAAGTGTCTCAACACTTTTTCTATGTATGTACTCTGACTTAGGCCAAGCAGTTTTTGTGACCTATCTCTATAGATCCTGATTCCTAATATATAGGCTGCTTCACCTAGGTCCTTCATTGAAAAGCATTTCCCTAACCAAGTCTTCACTTGTTGCAGGGTAGGGACATCGTTTCCAATGAGTAATATGTCATCTACATATAATACCAGGAATACGATCATGCTCCCACTAACCTTCTTGTAGACACAAGGCTCGTCTTCATTCTTGATGAATCCATATTGTTTTACTGTTTCATCAAAACGAAGATTCCAGCTTCTGGAAGCTTGCTTCAATCCATAAATTGATCGCTGTAACTTACATATCTTTTGGGCTTCTTCTGGTATGTTAAATCCTTCAGGTTGTGTCATGTACACATCCTCAAGAAGATTCCCATTAAGGAAAGCAGTTTTGACATCCATCTGCCAAATTTCAAAATCATGATATGCAGCGATAGCAAGTAAAATCTGAACAGATTTAAGCATTACAACTGGTGAAAAGGTTTCATCATAGTCAACCCCATGAATTTGTTTATAGCCTTTTGCAACCAGTCTTTACTTATAAGTATGTACCTTACCATCCATGTCAGTCTTCTTTTTGAAGACCCACTTGCATCCTATAGGGTTAACTCTTATAGGAGGCTCTACCAAGGTCCAAACCTGGTTTGTGTACATGGAATCCATTTCAGATTTCATGGCTTCTAGCCACTTCTCGGACTCAGGACCAGTTATGGCCTCTTGGTAGGTCACAAGCTCATCTTGATCCATGAGTAATACATCACCCTGATCACTTATGAGATATCCATATCTCTCAGGTTGTTGACGTATCCTGCTTGACCTACGCTGGTCTTGTTCTACTTGAGCAGGTTGCTCTTCCACAACTATTTGTGTTTCCTGCTCTAATTCCTCCATAGGTGTATCAATGCTTTGTGGTTCTTTAATTTCTTCAAGCTCTATTTTCCTCCCACTGATTCTTTTGGAAATAAAATCCTTTTCCAGAAAAACTCCAGTTCGAGCGACAAACACTTTGCCCTCAGAAGGACTGTAGAAGTAATACCCTCTGGTTTCTTTAG
Source organism: Vicia faba (assembly GCA_948472305.1). Lineage (NCBI taxonomy): Eukaryota > Viridiplantae > Streptophyta > Magnoliopsida > Fabales > Fabaceae > Vicia > Vicia faba. The sequence continues at coordinate 73,640,680 of OX451736.1, read as the reverse complement.
GATACCCCAAAAATAAGCATTTTTCAGATTTGGGCTCAAGCTTAGTTGAAATTTGTCGTTTCACATAAACTTCACAACCCCAAATCTTCATGTAAGACATATGTGGTTTCTTACCACTCCATATCTCATATGGTGTCTTCTCAACCTTTTTGGATGGAACCCGGTTAGGTGTGTAAGCTGCAGTCAATAGTGCATGTCCCCAAAAGGAGTTCGGAAGATCGGCGTGACTCATCATGGATCGGACCATGTCTAACAAGGTTCGAATTCTTCTCTCAGATACACCATTCCATTGTGGTGTTCCGGGAGGAGTAAGTTGGGATAAAATCCCACATTCCTTTAGATGGTCATCAAACTCTAGGCTTAAATATTCACCGCCTCGATCTGATCGAAGAACTTTAATATTCTTACCTAGTTGGTTTTGTACTTCATTCTTGAATTCCTTGAATTTTTCAAAGGTTTCAGATTTGTGTTTCATTAAATACACATAACCATATCTACTGAAATCATCAGTAAATGTGATGAAGTATTGAAAACCTCCTCTGGCTGGTATGTTCAATGGTCCACATACATCAGTATGTATGAGGGCCAAAAGATCATTAGCCCTTTCACCTTTTCCTGTGAATGGGGAGTTTGTCATCTTTCCAATTAAACAAGATCTGCATGTCTCATATGATTCATAATCAAAAGAGTCCAAGAGTCCATCTTTATGGAGTTTGGAAATGCGTTTCTCATTTATGTGGCCTAAGCGGCAGTGCCAAAGGTAGCTTAGATTTAACTCATTAGGTTTAATCTGTTTAGTATTAATGTTATAAATTGGCATTTCAAGATCAAGGACATATAGTCCATTGTTCATTTGTGCAGAAGCATATAATATATCATTCAAATAAATAGAGCAACAATTGTTATTTATTATAAATGAAAAACCAAACTTGTCCAAACAAGAAACGGAAATAATATTCCTACTAATTGCAGGTACATAATAACAGTTCTCTAACTGAATTATTAAACCATTAGGTAAAGTCAAAACATAAGTTCCTACAGCTAAAGCAGCAACCTTTGCTCCATTTCCAACTCGTAAGTCAACTTCACCTTTTGCCAAATCTCTACTCCTTTTTAGCCCCTGCACATTAGTACAAATGTGAGAACCGCATCCAGTATCTAATACCCATGATGCAGAAGTAGATAAATTAATTTCAATAACAAAAATACCTGAATTTGAAGTCCCTACTCCATTGTTCTTATCTTTCAGGTACTTTGGGCAGTTTCTCTTCCAATGTCCGGTCTTACCGCAATGGAAGCAAGTGCCATCCTTTGCTATGCCTCCACTAGGCTTCAAAGAATGAACAGTAGGTTTAGGCTTGGCAAATTCCTTGCCTTTCCCTTTACCAACCTGCTTGGTAGGCCTCTTGTTCAACTTCTTTCCATTACTGACCATTAGAATGGACTTCCCTTTTGTCTTCATATTCTGCTCAGTAGTTTTCAACATGCTTAGCAATTCTGGAAGACTCTTATCCATGTCATTCATGTTGAAATTCATGACAACCCGATTAAAGCTATCTGGCAACAATTGCAAGATAAAATCAGTTGCAAGTTCCTTTCCAAGCGGAAACCCTAACCTTTCAAGGTTCTCCACATACCCAATCATTTTGAGTACATGGGGACCTACAGGGTTTCCCTCAGATAACTTGCTGTTAAAAAGGGCCTTTGAAACCTGAAACCTCTCATTTCTTGCCTGCTCTTGATAGAGCATTTTCAGATGTCTGATCATATGGAATGCTGACATGTTCTCGTGTTGCTTTTGCAACTCCGAGTTCATAGTAGCTAGCATGAGACAAGCGGCTTCGTTAGCATCGTCAACATGCTTCTTATAAGCATCTCTTTCTGCCTTAGGTGCCGAACTAGGAGGTTCCTCTTCAGGAACAGGTGTCTCCAAGACATACAACTTCTTATCGTGCTTGAGGACAATCCTCAGATTTCGGTGCCAATCCAGGAAATTTGTCCCAGACAATTTTTCCTTATCTAGGATTGATCGCAAAATATGGTTGTTTGTTGTCATGGTAATCTACAAAAAAATGAAAATATAAGTATCATTAAAACAACATATTTAATTAGGCCTTTAATCAAATATGCTCCCACTATTTTACTCAAACCAAATGACCCTCATCATTTGATTCGGAAAATCCTGTTGGAAGACTTTCTAGTCGGTCGAGATCCACATTTCACTTCGTTCTAAGTCAGCGTTAGGCTGATTACACAAAACTAGGTTATTTAGGTAGGAACTCCTTCCAATTGTATCTCATACAACTCTCGAATATTTTCATTTGTGTGAATAACTCCTTATTCTAATTCATCATATGAATCATTCCCAACTCTTGCTTCTAAACATGTATAATCTTATTATAATGTGTTTAGTTAAGTTTGACCCATTGTTTTAGCAGTTGGATATTACAATTATCCCATCGCACCTTACTAATATAGAACATGCACCTCGCGTAGGCGAAACCTACATTGTTCGATACTAGTCTTGATGAGTGCTAAAACTTGGAAAGCATGAACTTAATATTTAACTTGAGGGATTTTGTTATTAGTTTGATCTCACCGGCTTAACATGCAATTCGTCTCTCTCATGCATCAACATATAAACACATGCATCAATATACATAAAAGGATACAGTTATGGCCCCTAGCGCAATTGTTCTCCCAAGCCAATGAGAGAACCTAAGCTAACCTAATAACGATCTAAACTTCTCCAAGCAAGATCTCCAAGGTTATCCTCCTTTGATATTGTATTCTTCTCTTTCTTCATAATATTACATTACATAAAAGAAACTCATTTTACATACGAGGGAGTGAGATGAGAAAAGAAGTTACATCAAGAATTTTAGAGAGAGGCACGACACGCAGGCCGTATTTTACAATCCCAAAACAAAATAAAGGAAAAAACTAAGTCCATAACTGATCACCACAAGACAATAATAATAAACACACTTTTATTATTAGTTTAAATTTTGTTAATTAAAAAAAGGCAAATTAAATTTCGACGATTGATCACACTACGCAGAGCTAGCCGGGGGTTCCGCATAACTCTGCAACAACACAACCCTTATGCCGTCATGAGCCCTAATGCAACAGTTTCATGCTGTCAAACACATTTCGATTGATAATTCAGTATGATTAATCACATGCCATTGCTTCACCATACTAATGTCGGATTCCGAAGCATATGAACAGTGATCGGTCAAAGGAATAACAATCATCAAGTGTTTGAATGAACGAAACAGAAACAGTATATCCCATATACCATTGTTGCATCAGATTTACTTATATCATATATAAAAGTGATCGATCTTATTTGTGTAACCTATGGACGATCGATGTATCGTTGCTTCACCATACTAATGTCGGATTCCGAAGCATAGTCAACATCAATCATCCAAATCGTACACAACAGATGCCAAATTTAATTACTCATTTATTATTCAATTCATTCTGGTTTTAATCGAATCAAAACATAAAATATAGAACATAAACAAATATCAGATCCATGGTTTCGTAAGTCGCTCTGATATCACTGAAGGAAAATTGCGATCAAAAGCGCAGCGGAATTTAAAATTTTCCTTTAGCGATCCTTACGAATGAGCATGGTCAGTGATAGAAATATTTACCTCTTGTGGCGATTCATACCTTTGATGTTGTGATCATGAGCGTTGATGAAGAACAACGCCTCTAATCAGTCCACACGAACAGATCGCTTCCGGTCACAGTGCTAGCTGATCACGAACGGAAACCTTGAGTGAGAGAGAGAATCAAAAACGAAATTGCATCAAGTGCAATTGCTTCATCACAAGGGATCTATTTATAGAATCACTCGTGTGGGCTACAAGCTAAAAGCCCAATTAAGGCTATAAGCTAAAAGCCCAATTAAGCTTATGGACATCATACCTTATGATGTACCATATATCACTTATCCACGTGGTACCTTACCACTTTCCGTATTACACTTAAGTGCACCGTACCTTACGGTGTTCCTTATTTATTCTATCTCTCATCAACCTGTCCTTATGTGTGTGACCCTGTAGGTTTTTGCGACGTTGGCAATTATATTAAATCACACATTTAATATAATAAACAATGAGCAGTATCTAGCAACACATCAATGTTACCCAAGTCACGAAAATGTCATGTGATCTGACCAAACCTTTTCCGTGATAATATTTGTGTTGTACAATTACCCTTTTTCCCTCATGTCTATATTGAACACAAGGCATACACTGTGTCACCCTTGTCCAGTTCAATATTTGGGCCCTTAGACATTTATCCTGTTATGCAGGATGAGCAAATTCCATCTAGGTCACTCATGTCCCTTAGCATGCTTTGTGAAGTACCCATCAACTGTCTTTATAGTCATCCAGTTATGAATGACGTTTGATCAGCAATAAAGTACTTGACTCTACATCTAGGGTCCATAGTGGTTTCAGGTCGAAGGGTGGTATACACCATTATCATCATGAGAATAACTTATGACCCTTTGCATAACATTCTATGTAGTATTCTCATAGCAGGTCAATCTAGTATAAATATTACTCCTAATATTCATACCTATGTCAAGACTTGATAACTCCTTATCTATGATCCATGAGATGTGATCATCAATCTATCTTCATAATAATCTTAATACTTTAATGTTATCCTACTTCACATTAAAACTTGACTACGGATACTTTAAGAATAGTTTCTTATGTTTAATGGGATCTCATGATTAAGTCACACTTAACATTTCATTAAACCAATAAACCATTCTAGGGACTTTATTATTTTGGAAAGAAAACATAATAAAGAAATTCCTTTTATTATTAATAAATAATTCGATACAAGTACCAAAAGTATTGGCCTCTAGGGCTTACACCAACAATATATCACCAAGTGATCACGAGGGCAAGTGTTTCCTTTGTACTTCTCAAACTCCGGGACCTTGAACTTAGCAGGATCTTTGACATTCGGGACCAAACACAACTCGTTCACATTCTGCCCAAATAACTCTTTTCTCCTAAGAGCCTTCATCTCTCTTTGCATTATATCAAACTGCTCTTGGAAGTCATCCATTTTGTCATAAAGACCCAAGTCTTCACTTGGCGGAGGGAAAGGACAACATACATCTTCATTAACAAACGGAACCAAATTCACCGAAGGAGGTGCAGCAGGAACAGTATGCACCATAGGAGGTGCTGGAGTAACAACATTTGGAACCACTGGAGCGTATTGGGGGCCCAAATTGAAACCTTCAGGTGCAAAATTCTCTGGCATTCCCCACAGATAACCCTGAGGCATACAGTTTTGAACAACAATCGGAGTAGCCGATACAAGAACAGTAGGAACTTCAGCATTTTCCCTTGTTGGTTGAGGTTGAACACTCGGTGGCTGATTCTGAGCAACCACCAGAGCTTCCATCAGAGTAGTCAAGTTGGCCAAGCCAGCCTTCAAAGCAGAAACTTCTTCGCGTAGCTCACGATTCTCCTGTTCCATGTTTTCCATCTTCTTTTTGAAGTTAGCCCGAGTGTTGTAGTGATGAGTCAGCTTGCTGAACAAAGTAAAAAGCTGGGTAAGGCACCTGAATATGCATAGTAAATGCAAGAAATATGTGCAATATGATGCATGACATGTAATGCATATGATTATTTTTACTTTATTATTTAATATTTCAAGGGATTTAACGTTTATAGACATATTGCAAACATCAAAATAATAACGCATTTGAAATACTAAAAACTTTTATTATAATAACTTCAAAATGGGTTACAAGTTCCAATGATCCCAAGTACAGGATGAAAATACAATCTAAAAATTCTGAGAAAAAATAAACTGATAGAGATCAATCTGTACGCTGGCGCTTCCCTGTAAGCCTGGCAATCTGAGCCCTCAACCTCTGGTTTTCTTCTACATGCCTGATGGCAATTTCCTTCCAATCATCTAAAGCAGGAAATGAGTAATCAACACCTGTTTGAGGCTTAGGAGAAAATAAATCCCCTTGCCTCTCCATAGACTCTACTGCTCGACTCTCAAGGATCTCGATCAAATCCTCTTTCTCCTTCAGGTCTGCTTTGTAGGAACTCTCTAAAGTCTGGAACTTGTTCTTCCAAGCATCTCTTTCTTATTGCATCCTAACCAAAGCAAGTTGCAACTCTTCTAGATCATCTAATAAGGGAGGAGTAGACTTCACAAACAGATCAGGCATGGGTGTCTCCCGAGTATACGGCATCTTCAACTGAATGGCTCTCGATCAGATCCACTGAAGATATGGCTCCAAAGAAACAACACCCCTAGGTCCCAAATCTTTCCTACTCTTCTTATGAATGTGACTCCAGGCCTTCGCAATCTGATCCCTAGCTTCCCTATGGTCTTTTCCTTCCTTCAGAAAGAACATACTTACTACCCACAATCAAAGTGGAGGATATGGCTTGGATTTTAAAATCAACAATGCCTCACTCAACACCCAAGTGGAAAATATCTCACTTCACTACATATTGTAGAAGTATAGTTGTTTGCATCACTACAAGGATTGACAAGATCCTTATCTTTTAAGAAAATTTTAAAGATAAAAGCCAAAGTGACAAAATGGTTTGAAATGAGATTGGTTTACTTTTAGTCTTCTCACAAAAAATGTCAAGGTATTATTAAATTGGTTGGAGTTTATTTATGAAAAGATTTTGAAAATGCATGGACATAAGTCTAAGTTTATTATGAAAGTGGTTTATGTTTCAAAACAAGAAGAGTTTTCAAAAGGAGGGAGAAGATGTTTGAAATTAAAGAAGATGGGAGGAGAAGAAGAGGCTATCCTAAAGCATAAGGTAAAAGCTAAGGATAAGGACCATCTAACCAACAAGAAGCCAAAACTTGACATTATGAGCCAAGATAAAATTCCCATTATTTGGAGTGAAACCAAGCAAGCAAAGATACTAGACCTCTTCAAAAGTATTAAGTCTTCACAAAAATTGGGCAGAGTAACGGCTGTATGCAGGTGAATTCCATATTACAAATGAAGGATGTAATCACCAAAAACCTGCACACAAAAACAAACAAGCAACCCAATGTCTTGAGGTAAACCTCAAGATCTCCAGACAAAATAATCAGATGAAATCACAAGGTATCCAAGATAGGCCAAAGTTTCTAATCCTAAGTCCAAGAAAAAGTCCACTGCTCCATCATGCCAAGGATAGTAAGAAAATAGTCAAAATACCATTAAGAGTTTTTTAGGGTTTAAGTTGGTTATTAAGTACCTTAGAAAAAGGAAAAAAGAAAAGCTCAAGTGAGCAAATTAAAAATGACAAGAAAATAAATGCTCAAATGAGTAAAGATGAAAGTGGCATGAAATGTAAAATGCTAAAAACTAAATAGTGCATAAAGCATAAAAGAATAAAAGCATAAAATAAAACAATTCAATAATTAGTGGTTAGTTGGATGACCATCTTGAAACTTGCATTTGGAACTCATTAGAGGATTGGTAGAACCAAAGTCTCCACACAACAAGTTGCATTTGCTTTTTGTCAAGTATATCATCCATTTGGAATTCTCACAAGTACCATTTAATGATCAACGATGTTTAAGTGATCCGCGTTGACCAAAGGTGTTGTAGATCCATTAGAGGATTGGTAGAACCAAAGCCTCCACACAATGAATCTCAAGGTTATTGGACCAAAGAGATCAAATTAACATAATTGGGCTTGCAATCATAAGTTTGGGCCACGAATGATCATTTATTCGAATCGGGACAAAATTTAGCGCCATGTTAAGCAATCGTAAGTGGACTTATATAGAAGTCGCACCTATTTTGAGGCCGGTCAATAGCAATCTATGCACCATTTGTTTTGAGACATGATATATAGATCATGCTCCCACAACATTTAGTGCAATGAGAAGGGGATGGGATGAAGGGGATTTAGGGTAAAAAGAAAAAAACACATTTGAATTAATATTTAATCAAACTATTATTAAAATCATTCATCCATTTTTTGTGGAGTACAACTCAACACCATGGATCCAATGATGTTAATAAAGCCATGATAAAAAAAATCAACCCAAGACAGCCAGAAAATATTCACAAAATGATATAACATTTAATATATATATTAAAGGATATAAAATGTTAAAAAAAATAGAAAATAATGAGGAAAATATCAATTATGTTCCAATTATTCAAGAAATGAATAATTAAGCCATAGAAAAATCAGAATTTGATCCAAATATTTTTATAAAATTTTTGGTAATTTTTAAAAATCAGAAACTATTTTTAAACCATTTAAAATTGCTAAAACAAACATATAATAAATCAAAAATAGTAAACCTCAACATAAAATTCCATAAATTTTTTAGAAAGTCAAAAATATGCAAAATAATATTTATGAATTTTTTCAGAATTAAAAAATGTTAGAAAGTATTTTTAAAGTAATTCAAAGAAAGAAAATAATACAAAAAATATAAAAAATATCAAATATTAAAATAAAAATGCAAAAAAATATTCATGAGATAAAAAATAATTCAAAGTATTTTTCGTGAATTTTTCATAATTTTTGGATAAAAAATAAAAGAGTGGTGAATTTTTGAAAATTTAATCAAATAAAATATAAAATTAGAAAATAAAATAAAACCAAAAAGATGTGGACCATCAGATCAAAGTCAAAATGGGTTAGTAAGCCAATCCAATGGACCAGACGCGATGTGCTTGATATGGACCTTAGTCAAACACACATGTGATCAGAAAAAGGGCAACCAATGAAATTAAAACGCTTGCCACGCTATCACTGGCTGAGATGAGACATGTCATCGTCTTCAACCTCCAGACACCCTGCAATGGAGATTTTGTGAGATCCTTCAAATGGAAAAATTAGGAATCCTGGCTAGCATCATTGAACTCGTCTCTTTAAGACGATTCTGACACAACTATTGCGCCAAATTTATGTAAGGTATGGAGAGAGATGTGAATCAAAACACAGAAAAATAGTGAGCACCTTCAATTTGAGATTTCTCTCTCAATTCTCAATGGATTTAAAAATTGTAAGAAGCATTAGAATCTGACAAAGGAGAAGAACAGATTAGTGCTTGATTTGGATCCAATTGGTGGAGAATTCTACCTTTTCGAAGTTCAAGTAAGAAGCTCTGAAACTGGACTTCTGTAGCTTGGATTATTGGTCGTTATGATTTGTTTAAGTGCTGGAGAGTTTGTATGATGTTCAAGGATGATGAATGCACAAAGAATTTTGGAAAAGGAAGCTTAAAATTCAAAAACTGAATTCAACAAAAGTGGGTTCGTGTGATGTTTTGGCAAGGTGTTCTTGGCTCTATAAGCTTGGGAAATTGAATGGGGGATTACCCTCTATTTATAGGGAATTAAATGGAATGCTCAAGCGTGTGGAATGATGCAAATCGGAGGGAAATCGTGTGGGTATGCATCATGAAGACAGTGTGACCTAATTTGCATCAAAACTCATCAAATCCTTGCGTTTCAATGCTCTAATCCACTTTGGCAACTTGGTTAAACATGTTTAGATCACAAACGCGTGCTAATTTGATGTTTAAAGGCCAAAACATGGATTTCAAATTCTGACTTATGGTGAAACTTCAGTTCCAAGTTACCAAGTTCAATCCAATGGCATTTCCACCTCAGGGGGTCTTAGGGCAAAATTCTTGATGCTTTGGAAAGATGAGATAACAAGCTTTGCAATGGAAAAAGAATGGAATCAAATGGATGCTTGAGATGAAAGTTACATGGAGTCAAAGTTGAAGAAAACGAGTTGACTTTCCATACTTAGAAAAATTTCAAATTCTTCTTCAAAAATGACCTATAATGTCTTGCATCCAAACATGGCCTTCCACTTGGAATTTGCTCTTGACCATAAAAGATGGCATGAAGTAGAACTCTTTAATGACACTTTGAAATTTGAACCACTCAAAATCTAAAAAAATTGAGCAAGTTATGACTTGATGAAGTTGGCCAAAAATCATGAAATGACCTATAATCTTTTGCATTCTTAAGGAAACTTCCATCCATTTTCTCACTTTTCACATAAAAGAAGGCATGAGTTACACATCCTTAGGATCATCATGAAAAAATAATGAGCTCAAGGTGATAAAAATTGACCAAGTTATGACCATTTGAAGTCACATATGGAAAATTGGGGATTCATCTGGATGACTTGTAATCTTTCTTCTTCACTAAGTTCCTTCCACATGGAAAATCCTTGGAACTTTTTAAGTTATTTATTGATAACTATTTGAAGAGAAGAATGTTTTTGGAATCACTCAAAAATACCAAAAGATGAGCAAGATATGCCCCTCTGAAGTCCAAAACCCTAGTCTCTAGATCAAGAGAATGCTTGGTGGAACTTTGCCAAGTTTGAACAAACTTTTTGTGCCAATATTATTCCTTTGTGAATAGAATTTGTTGAGGAGGATGATGAGGACTCATGGCCACCAAAACTACTTCCATACCAACTTCAAAACAACTTCAATGGTGATGTTTGAATCTCTCAAGCTTTTGACTAGGGCATGGAAATAAACTCATGCACCCATGAAGCAACTTGCTAAACCTCATTGCCTTTACCTACATTATTAACAAGTAAGACAAACCAATATTGTATTTTGTTAATTTAGAGAGAAAATCAAAGCAAAATATCCATGATCACCAAAGAAAACAAGTCAAGGTGCTTGGTAACTCCTCAAAGAGCAAGGCTAAAGATAGGGAAAAGAACCAAACATCCTAATGTGATTTTGTGGTGATTGAAACAATATGGTATGATGAAGGGATCTTATGGAAAAAATTGGGGTACAACAGTTAGTAAAAACCTGTTAGTAGTTGATGGGTTAGTTGTTTTCAAGTATATATTGCAATTTTGAATGACAAAATATTTAATGCAAATAATTAGGGTTAATATTTTAGAAAAGAATTTTGATTAGTAAATAACTATTTTAATTATTACAAATATATTAAATATTTTTTTTATAAAAATTTAGTAATTTTGCAAAAATAAACTTAATGCAAAATGCTATATGACAATTAAATAAATTAAATAAAAAAAGAAAAAAGAAAAAAGAAAAATAATAAAATAAATTAAATAAATTAAATTAAGCGCGGGGGTTGTAGATATCAGAATTGGTGGTGTATTGGAAAAATATGTAGGCCTAAAAGATAATCCGAGCCCAAACAGACAGGGGGTGCATTTTGTGTTGACTAGCAAAAACTAGGGGGTGTGAATATCAGGGCCCAAATCCATATATTAGATTTGGCCCTATTGCATAGGAGGTGTAGATTTTAATTTTGTAGTAATCTAAGGGGTCTAGATAGTAACGGGCTTTAGCCCAATAGTCTGTTTTTGATCCAATTAATAGGGGGGTGCGTATACATTCAGACCACTAAAAAATAAAAACATAGGGTGGTGTGTTTAACAATTGGGCTCGGCCCAAAAATGGAACAAGGAGATCTGTTTGGATCCTATGTCAGCAAGCACTTAGGTTATAATGAATACACAGTTCTAAGGGTGTTTGATTAGAACCAGAGGCGTGTGATTGAAAGTGCACGATAAGGGTGTTACACTGGAACACGAAGGGTGTTTATAAAAACGGACAACAGAGCATGTAGCTCATTTCCTCTCTTCTTTCTCTCACTTCGCTTTTCTCCAAATAGTAACAAAATTTTAGAGAGAGAAGCGAGCTTCTCTTTAGGCGGTCTGAAATTGCCCCGCCGGCCAGAAATCGCTTCTGTCGGCGGCTCCACCCTTAGACGTCATAGGACAACCACTTATCCTATATTTCTGGTTGAACTTCATTCGGAATCTTCAAATACTCATCCAAGTCACCGTAGATCTTTATTTGGGTTCTCACGAACCCTAACAACTTCATCCAACCCTTATGAATCCTAGGCTAACCCTAAAAACCCTATGGAAAACCCCTTAGAACCCTAAACCTAAGAACATGAACCCTATGAACCATAACATTAAGATTTTTCCAGAAACCCCAAAATTAAACACAAATCGCAGAGATTTAATAATTATAATCCTAAGCTAAGTTAACCGAATTACCTCTCCTACAATGATTCCTCTTATTTTAGTCTTTTCTGGTTTTTTGATTCTCCCTTCTAATCTCTTTTTTCTTGTTTTTTAGGTGCGTGGAATGATGGCGCGACAGTGGTGGTGGCTTAAAGACGACAACGTAGCTCAGATATAGGGTTTCAAAAATTGAAACCCAGATCCCTCCTCTCCTTCTTCTTAATCTCTTCTTTTTTTCCTGTAAAAATTGTTCTCCCCTTCGTTCTTAGATATTAGGGGTTTATATAGGTTTTTTAGATTAGATTAAGTAGGAATTATTGTTTCATTTTTTGTTAAAATCTTTATATTGATTGTTTGATTGAATTTATTTTAGGAATTTTAGATCTAATTTGTTTGTCAATTTATTTAGATTGCAAATTTGGACGATTTTGTCTTGGTAATGAGATTTGATTTGTTTTAATTGATTTGTTTTTTTGTTTAAACCGTACAGTAATTGTTTTTATAGGCTTTTCGTGCATCTAGGTTACTTAGTGTAGAAGATGAACACCGCCGCTGAGTTTGATTAGGGCAAACCGGAAGAAAAACCCTAATTTTGACTTTTGTCAAAAATAGGTTGACTGTTCTGATTAATTAAGAAATAATAATACCTAATTAACCTTAACTAAGTAATTATCCTAGTCAAACTAAGTTTAAAAAAACATACACGGACCCTAATAAAACATTGAAATGGGCCTATCTTTTCAAAAATCAATTGGGCCAACAAAACCTCTTATCTATTAGGCTAGCAAATCACCAAAACACACAAAAAGAAAATGGTTCTTTAGAAACAAAGTGATATGGGCCTATTTGATCATTAAAAAACATGCACCCTCCCTCTTTTTTAAAAATGAAACAAAAACCTTAATGGGCCATCATACTTTGATGGCCCACTTGCAACAACACACCTTCCTGTATAACAATGCACCCCCTCCTCTCTTTATATGAAAATGAAATGTATATGAGCCATCAGCAGAATGGGCCCTTAAAAATGAAACAAAAATTTATGAAAACTTACACCCCTTCTTTGTTATAAAATATGAGAAAAAACTTAATGGGCCATCACATTTTGATCGCCCACTTGCAACATCATACCCCTTTTATAAAAATGCACCTATTCTTTTAACCTTTGAAATAGGCTTTATAACTTAATGGGTCATCAAATTTTGATGGTCCATTTTAGAGCAATACCACCCTCTTATGAATTTAAACCCCCATTAGAATAAAAAATAAGAAATTCCAAAAAATTTGGTTAAAGATCTGGAAAAAATAGTAACATTATATGATTATTTGATGGTGAAAATTTGGGGTATGACAACTACCCCTATTTAATTACTCTTTGATTGAGGGTGCGAGAATACACAGGTCTCGCACATTCGAATCAGAGAGTTATTAAATAATGGAAGACCCCAAAATTTGACCCAAGGTTATAAGGATACACTATACAGCGCTCCTAAGAGTACGAAAGAATAGGCACAAATGATGATGTATCATCTTACCAGAGTTTAAGCAGAGAGTTTTGATTCGACTTAGATATGACAACGTAGATAACTCGTCAATACCTAAAAGAGACCGTAAATTTTTCGCGTACTTACCATCACTTAGGAAGTAAATAACACAAGTTTGAAAATTGACTTACTAATGCATCAAGATTAGCATAGTAAGCTTATGACATAAATTTTGTCTATTCATCACAGCCTAGGGGATGAATAAAAACAGAGCTTGATAATACATTATTGCATGGAGACTAACACAATGAATTATTTCACAGAAATATAAATAACATATTACTACTTCGAGACTAACGCAAGGAGTTATATCGCAAATTTTATATATTTACTACAACCTAGAGCGTAAACAATAAGAGGATGAACCTGTGCATTTATCACGACCTAGAGGATATGACACGATGACAGGCTTATATATTCATCACGGCCTAGAGGGTGAACAACATAATCCTGCTAATTTTCATAATTACCACAACCTAGAGGATAGACAATATGAGAAAAACCTGTGCATTTATCACGACCTAGAGGATAAACGACACGAGGATAGGCTTATGCATTCATCACAACCTAGAGGATGAACAACTTAATCCTGATAATTCACATACCTACCAAAACCTAAAGGATAGATAATACGGGGATGAACTTGTGCATTTATCATGACCTAGAGGATAAATGATAAGAGGGTAGGCTTACGTATTTATCACGACCTAGAGGATAAATAATGTAACCAAGATAATTCGCCTATCTATCACAACCTAGAGGATAGATATTTGAACATTGTTTTGATAATAAAATATTTAGACAACTAAACCAAATATAAGATCGCAGTTTACCGGTTGTGTTTGTTCTCAACCAAGGTGTTTTCTTGGTTTACGAACAAGATAGTTCAATAATGGGCCCCAAGAAAAGTTCTTAGTTTAACCAAAATGGATTTGAAAAATGTCGTGATGATGTATATGCATAATACCCTAGATTGATATGGAACCCAAAAATGTATATGCACTGAATTTTTTCTGTATATGCACCAAATATTTATATATGCACCAAATGTTTGTATGTGCGCCAAATGTTTGTATATGCACTAAATGTTTGTATATGCACCAAATGTTTGTTTATACACCAAATGTTTTAATATTTGTTCTCCTTTTGAACCATTGATTTTTCCTTTGTCATTGACACTTCAACATTGTATGTTGCATTGTCATGGTGTTTTCGAGTTGATTTGAACAAGATGAATAGTGTTAGCTTGATTTTTATAATTGTATCGCAAGTGCATGCGTAGGTATGGACGTAAACATGGACGCAAACATGGACGTAGGCGCAGATCTTCTTTCAATGTTTTTCTAATAAAAATGCTCTTTGATGTTTTATCAAATGCTTCTATTTGTTTGTCAAATCCCCAAAATGATTTCAACGTAGTATTCGTAAGAAATAGTCGTAGTATTTTGCAAACAAGTCCAAAAAGAAAAAAAAAACAAATTGAAAATATTGAAAAAGTAAATGTTTTATTGATAAATATGCCTTTGCATAGGAGAGAGTAAAAGATGTACTTTCTTGAAAGAGTTAATCAGAGAGATTTTTAACATAAACTGAAAATGGCAATAAAATCGATAATCACTATTGTTGTTTCTCCAATATCCTTTTGATAGCTCCAATTTTCTTTGCTTGTGAGTAAAATGATTTGGATTAATCCCTCTCCTTCGTGGTTGTAGTCGTGGTTTTTAGATCGCAATCTATTTGTTCTTCATTTTGAATAAGATCCCAAACTTTTTCCTTGACCGTCTTTCGGGTTTTAATCCACCAAGATGATTTTTTTGTTTATGTTCCTAATTTTTGCCTGGACCGTCCTTTCGAGTTTACAATCCATCGGGACACCCCTTTTTTCTTAAGTCACCCGTTTAGGGTCCAAACTTAGCGGGATTTTTATACATATTATTTTTTACTGCATCAGAGTCTGTCGGATGCGGCAGTTCTTCCCCATTCATTGTTGTGGGGATAAGACCACCACCCAAGAATGATTATTTTACAACATAAGAACCTCCGTAGTTAGGTTTCCACTTACCACGTGAATCAAGGCGAGGTAGTAGAATCTTTTGAAGCACCAACTCTCATTCTTTGAACACTCGAGGATGAACCTTCTTAGCAAATGCCTTCTTCATCTGTTTTTGGTATAACAGATTGTGGCATAAATTTTTCAAGTGTTTTTCTTCAATGAGATTAAGTTGATTAAGTCGCGTCTGAACCCATTCTGATTCTTCAAGATTTGTTTCCATTAGAACTCGTATCAATGGAATCTCTACTTCAATAGGGAGTATTGCCTCCTTGTCGTATACTAGAGGGAAATGAGTTGCACCTGTTGATGTACATACGGAAATACGATAGCCATATAGAGCGTAGGGGAGAATTTCGTGCCAATCTTTGTATTTCTTCACCATTTTCTGAATGATTTTCTTGATATTCTTATTAGCAGCTTCCACGACCCCATTCATCTTGGGTCGATAAAGTGAAGATTTATAATGCTCAATTTTGAAGTCATTGCATAAATCCTTCATCATTTTGTTGTTCAAATTGGACCCAATATATGTAATGATTCTGCTAGGAACCCCATATCTGCATATAAGATTCTGCTTGATGAACCGAGTAACCATTTGTCTAGTCACATTTGTGTAGGACGCAACTTCCACTCATTTTGTGAAGTAATCAATGGAAACTAGTATGAACTGGTGTCCGTTAGAGACTTTTCGTTCGATCATTCCTATCATGTAAATTCCCCACATCGAAAATGGCCAAGGAGAACTTAGGACATTCAGAGGAGTCGATGGTACATGCATTTTGTCAGCGTAGATTTTGCATTTGTGATATGTCTTTCTATAATGGTAGCAATAAACTTCTATTTTCAACCAATAATAACCTAATCACAAGATCTTTCTAGCCGTGGCATGTCCATTTGTATGATTTCCAAAAGTGCCTTCATGGATTTCTCTCATAAGTGTATCCGCTTCATGTTTCTCCGTGCACCTGAGCAACACCATATCGTAGTTTCTTTTGTACAACACATCACAATTTAGAAAAAAACTTTGAAGCTAGCTTCTGCAGAGTTTGCTTGTCAATTACAGAGGCATTTTCTACATATTATTGCTTCTCGAGATACCTTTTTATGTCATAGAACCAAGGCTTGTTACATGGTCCTCCTTCAAAGGCAAGGCAATGTGCAGGTTCTTCAAAATGTCTAATTGTAATGTGCGGTGAGTGATTTGGCTAGGTCACTTTGAACATGGCTGATAGAGTTACCAAGGGGCCTGCCATCTGATTTTCTTCTCGTGGAGTATGACTAAATGTAATCTGAGTAAATTTTGTAGCTAGCTTTAAAACATGATCCCGATATGGAATCAATTTGGGATGTTTAGTGTTCCATTGATCGTTGACTTGGTATATGACTAATGTTAAGTCTCCATACACTTCAAGGTGTTAAATTCTTAGATCAATAGCAGCTTCTAGTCCCAAGATACAAGCTTCGTATTCAGCAATATTGTTGGTGCTGTTAAAACATAACCTTGTAGTATAAGGTTTGTGAAAATTCTTCGGAGAAGTCAACACTGTCCTAATACCATACCCTAGTGCGTTTGATGCACCGTCAAACATAAGTATCCACCGGACCCCAGGTACAGGTCCTTCGTCCGGTCTTGGTATTTCGTAGACACCTATAACCATGACATCTTCATCTGAAAAGTTGAACTTCATTGGTTGATATCCTGGCAACGGCTGGTGAGCTAGATGGTCAGTTATTACACTACCCTTGATGGATTTTTTAGTAACATATTGGATGTCATACTCGGATTCTAACATCTGCCATGTAGCAATTCTTCCCGTAAGAGCTAGTTTTTAGAACACATACTTCAAAGGATACATTCTTTCTATTAACCACGTGGATAGAGTTAACATATACTGCCTCAGTCGTTTAGTATCCCAAGCCAAAGCACAACAAGTCTTCTTTATGAATGTATGCACCCCATCAATGTGTTTTGATGAAGACCACCATGGAATCCATACAAAGAAATATCAAGGATGTGTAAAAGATGCTCTTCAATATATATATATATATATATATATATATATATATATATATATATATATATATATATATATATATATATATATATATCAAACTTTAAAGATCAAGTTATGAAGACTTCTCAAGTGTACAAGCAACTTTTAAAGATGAAGACTTTTGAAGATTCATCATCATTACATAGGCACAAGTATTAATAAGAAGTTTAAGTATGTATAAGTGCTCAAAATATGTCTAAATAACTTGAATACATGTTTCATGAATTTAAGTTTATTACCATTTCATTTTCAAGCTTTTCTAAAACTGATTTTTCACTTTCAAAACAGTGGTAAACAATTACTGGGTTGACCAACCGGCTACACCTCTTTTAATAATTTCTGGAAAATTATTTTCATTCAGTGGTAACCAGTTATTGCTTTTGGTAATCAGCTATTGATTCACTTTTTTTAAAAATACGAATGTTACAAAGTTTAGGTAACCGGTTACTTCTTACCTGTAACCAGCTACCACTGATACATTTTTTATAAAAAAACAATTCTGTTATGATGGCTGTTGGATGGGAACTTTTGGGCATGAACCATTTCACTCTTTTATTCATTTAGAGTCTTTTGAAATGGTGCATTACATGTATAAATATCATTTTCATTTCAGGTATAAAACACAACACATCATTCTATAACTTTCAATTCATTTTTCTTCAAAACTTCAAACTTAGAAAAATATGAATTTGCATGAAACTTTGAAACTCGACTTTCATACTCATAATAGTTTGTGTATAAAGTGAGCACTTAAACTGATCATAAACTTCCTATTGATTCTTTCCATAGTTCTTGATAACCGCAGTGTAAATCAAGATTGTTGAACATTGTAAAAATTCAGAATTCATTATTATTTCCCTTGTTGTCCAGGATTATTAGAAGCAAGTGTGTGCATTAAAGTGGATTGTTCTTCCTGCACTTAGTGTTCAAATCTTAAAGGTTTTAAGAGCCTTTGATCTCCCTATAGGTTAGATAGTAATCATTACAATTGGTGTGAATAGGTTGTACAATCATTCTGACTATAATGAAATTTGTTTCATGTTGAAAGGAGACTGGAATATCTTCGAAGTGTGAAGGAAACCAGGATATATCTCGTGTCATTTGTTTTTCTGCCATTTAACACTTTAATAACCTTCATTATAACTGGAAACATAATCCTAACTTCATAAAAATTTGAGAATTTTCAAATCACATAATTCACCCCCCTCTTAGGCGCGCTAATAACTTACATTTGGCATCAGAGCAAGTTAAGGTAACTTGTTCCTATTTGATCAAGAATGGCTTCCGCACAACCAACTTTCAAAGATGGTGGTAGTAACAACAATCCTCCATTGTTTTGTGGTGCATACTTTGAATTTTGTAAAATTCGCATGAAGGCCCATTTAAAAGCACGATGAGAAGAAATATGGGATGTTGTCCAAAATGGTCTATTTACTTCGACATGTGTTGTCAATGGTGTTGGAACGTCAAATCCTATAACATCATGGGATGACGATGATAAGAAAAAGGTCCTTTCTGACAAGAAATCAATCAATATTCTTTGAGGTGCACTTTGCATGAATGAATTCTTTCTTGTTTTGGAATGCACAACGACAAAGGAAATTTGGGATACTTTGGTTGAAACACGCGAAGGAACAATCGAAGTCAAAAGATCAAGATTGAATACCTTGAGTCAAGAGTTTGAGATGTTTAAAATGCAACCCAGAGAATATATTCTCAATATGAAGAAAATATTTGTTCATTCGACGACTCATTTGAAATATCTTGGTAAAACTCTCACAAATGATGAACTCAACCTAAAGGTGCTTCGATCTTTAACTAGAAAATGGAACCGAAATTAACAGCTATTTTGGAAAAGAAGAATTTATTCCATATGTCATCCACAACTCTATTTGATAAACTTCAAGAGTACGAGACGAAACTTGGAAAACTTGATAAGCATGAAAATCAAGAAAAGAAATCAAAAGGCATCATTTTGAATGTGGAATCCAAGGAAGTCACTATTGAAGAAAATCTGAAAGAAGATGAAAATTTCATGCTTCTTGTGAAAAGGTTAGGAAAATTATTTGGCCCTAAGAATAATTTTGGTAATTCTAACTTTGTCAAAAGGAAGAAATTTTAAAAGAATAAAGATAAAGAAGCCTACACATTAACATAAAACATCACATATTGTGAATGTGGGAAGCAAGGTCATATCAAACCGGAATGTCCAAATATCTCCATGAAAAGTGACTACAAAGGAAAGACAGATTCCAAGTACAAGAAAGCCTACATTTCTTGGGAAGACAATGAAGTTAGTTCATCATTCGAATCGGAAAGCAACGAATATGTAAGTTTAGTATTAATGGATACTCACAATTCCGAAGATGATGAAGACGAAGAGGTTAGTACAAATTTTACGCTTTATGATTTTGATACACAAGGTTTCATTGATGAACTTCTAATTGAATTCAACATTTTGTATAAAAAGGTGTCAATGCAAGAAAATGAACTCTCATCTTCTTAAGAAAAGATTCACACCATGAACAAAAATTTTGAATGTCAAAAACAAAATTTTCTTAAAGAAAAACAAAAATTTGTATGCAAAGATTGTGAATCCTACACTTTTCAAATTGTTCAATTGAAAAGAGTTATTGAACGATATGAAAAGGGAAAAATTGGTTTGGATAGATTACTTAGAAAAAAAAGATACTCTAATGACAAAACTGGGCTTGGTTATTCAAGATCAAATAAATCAAGTGTCAATAAAACAGTATTTATAAAAGCTAGTGATCAATCTGAAACCTAGAAAGTCAACAATGTGCAAAATGTTCCTAATCATCAAAAGAAAAAGAAAAAAGTTGCTAAGAAAAATCAAGTACCTAGATACAAAAGCAACTTTATTCAAAATTGTTTCTATTGTGGAATTTTTAATCATACACCTAATGCTTGCTATATTAGAAATTTTAGCATGGCAAGTGGACATTATGTGTGGATTAAGAAAGGAACTAACTATGAAGGATCCAAAGCAGCTTGGGTACCTAACAAGAAATAATTTTTTTTGTTTTGTAGGTATGCTTGAAATCTACCCAAAATCTATGGTATCTCGATAAAGGATGTTTGAAGCATATAACGGGAGATGTTAACAAATTTTCACATCTAACATTAAAATTCAAGGGGTATGTCACTTGTGGAGATAATACCAAAGGAAAAATTCTTGGCATTAGAAAAATTGGTACACCACCTTTCACATCCATTGAATATGTTATTTATGTCGAAGGACTCAATCACAATCTTATAAGTATTATCCAACAAAGTGACAAAGGTTTCAAGATCAAGTTCAACAAAGATGAATGTTTGATCATGGATGAAACCACCGATGAGAAAAAACTCAAAGGTAACTGAACTAACAATATTTTTTATGATTTCCTTAGATGATTTATCATTGAAGGTAAAATGCTTATTGGTAAGCAACAATGATGTATGGTTATGGCACAAGAGGGCTGCTCATATTCACATGGAGCACTTGAACAAAATTATCAAACATGAGTTATTCATTGGATTGCCTAAAATTAAATTCATTAAAGACAAACTGTGTGACGCTTGTCAAAAAGGAAAACAAACAAAATCAACTTTCAAACCAATGAATGTGGTGTCTATAACAAGACCACTTCAACTATTGCATATGGATCTCTTTGGATCATCACGAACTAAAAGCTTCGGAGGTAATGTATATGCACTTGTTATTATTGATGATTTTTCAAGATATACGTGGACTTTGTTTTTAGTGTAGAAAAGCGATGCATTCAAGGCCTTTAAAAGATATGCTAAGCAAGTCCAAAATGAAATATCACTAAAGATTACATCAATCTGAAGTGATCATGGTGGAGAATTACATAATGAATTATTCGAAGAATTTTGTGAATAAAATACTATCTTCCATAATCTTTTCAGCACCTAGAACTCCTCAACAAAATGGTGTTGTAGAAAGGAAGAATCGATCACTCATAGAGCTTGATCACACAATGTTAAGCGACTAAAAATTACCGAAGTACTTTTGGGCTGATGCGGTAAGAACAACTTGTTATGTAAGCAACCATGTGATCATCTGACCAATGTTGAAGAAAACACCATATGAGTTGTTCAAGAATTGAAGCCAAATATTGCTTATTTATGCATTTTTGGATGTAAGTGTTTTATTCTTAACAATGATAAGGACAACTTTGGTAAGTTCGATGAAAAATCGGATGAAGGTATATTTCTTGGCTACTCTCTTTCGAGTAAAGCTTATATAACTTACAATAAAAGAACTTTAACTATAGAAGAATATATGCATGTTTCTTTCGATGAAATTATCCCCTCAAAAGATATAGTCTCCTGCGATGATGATGATGTTTTAGACATGCCAATAGAAGATGTTACCAAGGCCAATCAAAATAACAATCAAGATTCTCTCATAAAAGAAACTTATCAACAAAATCTACCTAAAGAATGGAGAACTTGTCGAGATCACCCAATTGACAATATTATCGGTGATATTAGCAAAGGAGTGTCAATAAGACTCAATCTTCAAGTTTGATGTCTACACATGACATTTGTATCTCAAATTGAACCTTCTAAAATAGATGAAGCTTTGTTGGACGATGTTGTACCCCAAAATTTTCCCTCTTATTTTACTCAACACATGCCCACTGAGATCCTTAACTTGCTAAAGGATGCCCAAGAGTTGACCAGACAAACTCTCTCCTAAGGCAGTATGTCTCAAATTAGGGTTTCCATTTTCATAAAGATAGGTGGACTCCAAAGACCTCATATGTTCTCTGTTGTACACCAAAATTTCCCCTCTCATATTTCTCAAAACATTTCAAGAAAGATCTCCAAGTTGCTCAAAGTAGCCCAAGGGTTGGCCAGACAAGCTCTCTCCTAAGGCAGTCTTCCCCAAACTAGGGTTTCATGTTGCATCAAGATCCTTGAGTCCAAGTGGTCCCAAATGCTCACCAATGCCCTAATATGTTCTCAAGATCATCCATGTCAAGTTTCAAGCCTTGCATAGAAAGTTTGGTCAGTCAATTGCTCAAAGGTCCAAAAATCGACTGTACTAGGATAAAAGTCAATCGTGGCCCACATACAGTCAAAACTAAAGATTTTTGGTCAACATCCTCATTTTGAAGTATATTTCATCATTTTATCAAGGGTTGATCATGATTTATCAAGGATTTCTCACAATTCATCAAGATTCAAAAGTTGCTAAATTAGGGTTTTGCAGGAAAAGTCAACCCAACTTTGACCAAGCCTAACTTTCTCATACTTTATGAGAAATGACCCATCCAAAGCTCATTTGGAAGAGGATTCAATTCCCTACAACCCATATTCATATCCAAAGATCAAAATATGCACTCACAATAAGTTATGAATTTGGAAATTATAGGTCATTTTGAAAAGTCAACAAAAACACCTTTTTTTGTCAAAGCTTCTAACTTGAGCATGGAATATCAAATTGAGATGATACCAAAAAGGTTGGTTAGAAGACATCTCAAGCTTTCTAAAAAGTCCAAGAAAACCTCCAAAGAATCAAAATTGAGGAAGATATGCATTGTTGAAGTTGGATTTATTTGCAAAATTGCCAAAAGTCAACTATCCCGAAAACTTCATATTTTGCCAAATGGGCCCATTCGTTTTCACTTGTTTTGAGTTGGAATTATGGTCCACGTGCTCTAGCCTTGCCCATGTGTCCATATCATATTTTTATTAATCATTTTGATTTTTATTTGAATTAATTTGAATTAAATCAAAATAAATCAAATAAAATCACAAATATTGAAAACCAAGGATCTTTTGATTTGTTTCAGGCTCTAATTACAGCTAGCAAGGTAATGAAACTCGTATCAAGCCATGTGGGTACAAAAAGATTGCAAATGAGCCAATTTTGGAAAGTTTAATGGAGAATCAACTCAAATATCAAAGTGATTAAAAGAGGAAGATTTGGACATAGTTTTTTACCCTAATGCATTGTACAATACATAAGGGTCGTGTGCAGACCAAAAGAAGGGCTAGAGATCAGTTGGAGAGAAAGAACAAAATTTGCAAAAACACCAAAAAAATGTGAGATCGAAATCAAGTCTAGAGGCAGGTTCAGGGCTTGGTGTTGATCTCAATCTCTTCCTGGCCATCTCCACAAGCAAAACCAATCAAAAGCACACGTTTTTAGACCCTCCCAAGCGTTGTAAGTCGTTCACGAAGCCGCCCTGTTCTTGATTTCGTATTTTGTAAATTAGGCATTGTTAATATGAGATAATTGCATATTCTTAATCTACACATCATTTGCAAGCTTTTGGTATTACTTGATTTCGTTTATCTTACCTATATTGTGATCCACCATAGTTAGGGTTTCTTGGAGTTTTTTGGGGCTTTTGTTTTCAGGTACAATTAGCCTACACAATGGCCATGGTTGTGATCAGAAGAAGGAGACGAACTCAACCATGGTCTTAGAATGCATTTTCAAGGCCTATAGAAGATTTTGGAATGAGACAAGCTTGTAGAGATGGACCTTCGTTCGTAGGTGTAGCCTCTGTGTTTTACCAACGGTTCAAGGACAAGGATGATAAGTTGGCACCTCCCCATTTGTCCATTCAAATGGCGCGCATTTTGTTTTCTTTTTTCTGACCAATAGCTTTTGTTTCACATATTATTATTGCATTATATTATACTAACAAATGAAGCAACTTGGTCTAGTGGTAGCCACATCAGCGCTCAAGGATCCAAAGGCTGGAGGTCAGGGGTTCGATCCCTGCCTCCAGCAACTTTCCATTTTCTTATTTATTTTCAAGGAATCCAGTGCACATGATAGCTTGATGACCATCATACTCCCTCAACAATCAGCAAGCCAGATGGCCAGATGGCCAAATCTGGTGGCCAATATTGCAAGCATACCATGGACCAGGTCAATGCCAAGGCACTGAATTAGAAAAGTCATTTGGACCTTCAGCAATTGGGCCAACGAAATTGCTTTCTACACACACAAAACAGGCCTATCTCATCTTTTTTTAATATTTTGTTTATTTTAGTTTCTTTATTTTATCTTATTTAATTTAGTTACTAACTAAAGTTAATTTTCTTTTTTTATCAAAAAAATCACAAAAATGTTTTTTACCCAATTAAAATTCAGAATTTTATTTTTTATTAATAAATACTAATTAATTAATTAGGATGTTAATTAGGTAACCTTAATTTATTTTTGTAAATAAATAAAATCAATTAGAATTAATTAGGTTTTAACTTTAATTTAATTATTTTATTTTATTTTTCTTAAAATATAAAAAAATCCAAAAATATGTCATTAATTATTTTTTTCATTTAATTAATTCATTTAACAATTAATTTAGTATTTAATTTTAGGCTTAATTTATTTTCTTAAATAAAAATAACAAAAAACCATTTTCTTTTAAAAGGGTCAAAACCCTAATTTCACATTCGATCCAATTCACTCGCGCGATTATTTTTCCTTATTCAATTATTGATGTATCTGCTCCCGGCTTGTAATAGTTTTAATAGGACATTTATTTATTTTTCCGCATTTAAATTTCAAAGGGTTGTTTTTGGCGATGTAAATACCCGACGCCTTGTAATAGTTAGTAAAATTTCCGCATTTTAATTCTGCAAATTATACAACTGTTAGATGTTTGGTAATAGGGTTTGCATGACAAGAATGAATGCTTAATATTAAAATCAAATTAGATCACCTTAAACATGTGCAAAGATAAAATAACTGAAAACGACACACTCGCACATGCACACTCCTAGGATACACCCCACTTGGTTGCCTTCATAAACGGTCATTGAGTATAAGTTGTTTTAGAGGTCACCCTCTTGTCTAAAAGATCATAGTTGCCTCAAAATGGTTGCCTCGGAAATTGGTGCCTCGAATACATGATCTAAGACATTAGGGTTACCGCTAAGACATCCTAACATTGCTTTAGTGACCGTATGTCCCTCTTTCGAATTGACCCTCAAACTTCAACTACGGTGCTACCCACTCACTAATAGTGGGATAACATTGTCTAAAGGAAATTAGAATATAACGATTCCTTTTTCGAGTAGGTAGATTAGTTCTTAAGTACTTGCTCATCCAAAACAAACTTTTCACACTTACACACTTTTACGAACAAGTTTTCAAAAACACTTCATTACACTCTTAAGCAAGAGTTAAATCGAAGTTAAAAACAAAACTTTTCAAAAACCCACAAGCACAAAGAAAACATTTTGAAAATGATGAGCAAGTACCTCAGAGCCCGTAGATAACTACGGATAGAAAGGGTGCTAATACCTTCCCTTTCTATAATCTACCCCCCGAACTCAGAAATATCTTAAAAAAGGAATTTTTCTGTGCTTTTTTCCTTTCCTTGTTGGATAAAATAAAATTTGGTGGCGATTCTTGCTTACCGCGACATTTTGCAAAAACAAAACGCAAAACACGAACCATCATTCCAAAAGCAGTCAGTTCTTCCCACCATATCACAGAACTGGCGAATCTGCTGGGGACTTGAGAAGTGGGGTGTACCTTAGGATTAGTTCGTCATAGTGTTTTCAATTGCTTGATTTATATGATTTATCTTTGTGGGTTTGAATCGGAGTTACTATAGATCCTAACCCGGATCTGGGGATACCTTTTAGGTAAGTAGCAATAGACTGTGAGAGAACTGTACGGCGTAGACTGATACGGTTGAAGCAGTAGCTACGTTGGTGTGGCACTTTAGTTTGTACTGATATCCGTTGTGGTGGAACAAGGAGAATATGGGTCAGCTAAGGGGTCATTAAGCACCAACTGACCTTAGAACCTATAATTGACCAACTTGGCCATAGAAAAGTAGCAGTATGCTACACTCATTGAGACAAAACTCTCGTGATGATTCTTGCCGCAAGAAAAGGTTGCCAAACTGGAATTATGACCGATCGAGAGTGGTCAGTGATATTGAGATCCTCTAGAACTCGGTTACTATTACTAGGACAGGTTTGAACCAGCTAAACTGAAACAGGGTAATACCTAAACTCCATGCCAGCCTAAAATTTTAGGGCTATTGTGTGACTTGTTTGCCCTTACCCTGTTTTCTATCTGTGAATACTTGTGGTGTGTTTCTATCATAACATCATGCATCATGACATTGCATGCATCTTGCATTAGACTAACCCATTTCAAACACAGAGGGGATTCATCTTTGTTCTGTTTTGTAGGTCATGGCCTCTATGCGTAGAAACACTATTCGGATCAGCATTGTACAAATTCCTATTCAGCTTAGAGATTTGGTTTCCAAGGTTCCTGATACTTCCTCCTTTGTCAAAAGACATGGTCACCTCCTTGGTTTGGTCACTTCTAGGATGGATGAGCAGATGTTGAGTGTTTTGTGCCAGTTCTTTGATCCATTATACCACTGCTTCACCTTCCCGGACTATCAGTTGGTCCCTACTTTGGAGGAATTCTCTGATCTACTTGGTCTTTCTATTCTAGAGCAGACTCCATTTACAGGTTGGGAGAAAGCTCTTAGGCCAGAGGATGTTGCTACAGCCCTACATATGAAAAAGGATGAGGTAATGTCTAACTGGGAAACTCGGAGTGGGACAAAAGGCTTCTTGGCTAAGTTCTTGTTTGATCAGGCTAATCAGTTTTGGGACAGTTTGGATTTTCAAGCATTCGAAGACATCCTGGATCTTCTCATTTATGGTTTGGTGTTGTTTCCTAATTCAGATACTTTCATCGACATGAACGCAGTGAAGATCTTCATGTCCCGTAATCCGGTGCCCACTCTCTTAGGTGACATTCTGCATGTTCTTTATGCCCGTACTGCTCGGAAATGGGGAACCCTTATGTGTTGTGCACCATTGCTGGCGAGGTGATTTATTTCTCACCTCCTCAAGTCTGTTTTGAAGAACAAGGAAGGTATGGGATGGGCCTATAGAATTATGTCTCTGGCTCACACAGACATCATCTGGAGCACTAAAGACATGGAAGAAGTAGCTGTTATTAACCGGTGCGGAGAATACCCCAATGTTCCTTTACTTGGAATTAGAGGAGGGATCACCTATAATCCTTGTTTGGCTTTACGTCAGTTTGGGCGAGCTAGGAAGGACGAACCTCATGAGTTGTTGCTTCCGAGCATTGTCTTTGACTTCCAAGGGGATAGTGAGGAACATCGCCGCAGGTTCATACGAGCTTGGAATAGGGTTCCCAGGTCTGATCCGCACGAGCTAGGAATGAAGACCTCTCTTCCGATGGAACCATATCTACGGTGGGTTCGAATCCGTGCCCAAAAGCTGGGAATGCCGTACGAAGCTATCTTACCGGTAATTATTGAGAATGCTGATGAAGAAGGGGTTCCTCCTACTGTCCTACATCCATACATGCCAACTGACATTGGGGCATTAAAGAGGTCGTGGATCCAGTTGAGAGAAGAGTGGGATACTTACAGAGAAAAGTATCATGAGCAGGAGCGGAAGATTCTAAAGCTTACAAGGCAGCTGGAGAATGAGAAGGTCCTCAATGACTATGTCAGCACCAACGGAAAACGACCATGGGAGCGCTGATGTCTTTTTTTATTTCTATTATTGATTTACTTTTCAGTTTTTCTCTTTGTAACGCCTTAAAGGCATTTGTCAAACATTGTTTCAAGTTTTTAATCTAATAAAAGTGTGTTTCCTTTTGGTTTACGATTTTGAATCCCTAGAGTCTTTGAAATCATATCATATGCATCCCATTTCCATGCACCTCATTACAGGTACCCTTACAGGTCTCTTATCTTCTTCGCTGTTTATTTCAGCACTCATCATGTCTGCTGAAACATCAACTGATCAAGCTATCAAGGCTTTGCAAGCTCAAAACACCCAGTTCTAGGAAATGTTCATGAACTTGGCCAAGGGTCAGCAAGATCTGAAGACTCTTATCTTGAAGGATAAGAAGAAGAAGAAGAAGAACACAGTCCTCCTGAACATGGGTCGCAGATTCGGGAACAATTTGCGGGATGTTGATTTATCTCACTCATCTGGAGGGGGGACAAAACCAAGAAGAAAGGAGGGTTTCTAGCCCTGTGGTATCTGACAACGAGACTGACTTCGATGAAGACCAGTATCCTCCGGCTGAGGATAGGTATAAGCAACTTGAAGACCGTTTAAGCGCGATGGAGGTCCAGAAATCCCCTGGTTTGGACTTTGGAGATTTGGGTTTGTCATCTGGGGTGGTGATTCCCCACAAATATAAAGTGCCAGTCTTTGCTAAATACGACGGGGTCTCCTACCCAAAGCTACACCTCCGTTCGTATGTTAGAAAGATTCAGCCATATACCACTGACAAGAACCTTTGGATCCATTTCTTTCAAGGTAGTCTCTCAGGGACTCAACTTGAATGGTTTTATCAGCTAGAAGGAGCTAGCGTCTGTAGTTGGGAGTATCTTGCTGCTGCTTTTTACAAGCAGTACCAATATAATGCCGACCTCGCTCCCACGCGTACCCAACTTCAGGGTATGTCAATGGGTGCGAGTGAAGGTTTTAAAGATTACGCTCAGAAGTGGAGGGACCTTGATGGAAGAGTACAACCCCCTTTGGCTGATAGGGAGTTAGTAGATATGTTTCTAGGGACCTTGTCTGGTCTGTATTTTAATCATTTGATTGGGAGTTCATCGTCAGGTTTTACTGAGTTAATAATGACCGGGGAAAGAGTTGAAGCCGATATCAAGAGTGGCAAGTTACAAAAGGGTGCTTCGTCAGGTACCGAGAAGAAGCCTTTTAAGAAGGAGTCCAGTGCAGTTTACAGTTCAAAAAGCCAGAATCTACCTGAACCCCGCCAAGCAGTTAATGCGGTAGTTATTTCAAGACCAACTGTTGCCCTACAACGCAACACTCAGCCAAGGGCAGAGAGGCCTCAAAGACAGTTTACTCGGCTCAACATGTCTTTATCTCAAATTCTGCCGCAGTTGCCAAAGACAAATTTGGTGATTCCGAGGGAGGCCCCAAAGAATCCCAATACCACCTCACCGCTGTACAATCCAAACGCCCGCTGTGCTTATCACTCTGATAGCCCAGGGCATGATACCAATAATTGCAGGGCCTTGAAGAATAAGGTACAAGATCTGATTGACGCTAAGGAGATTGAGTTCGAAGCGCCAGAAAAACCTAATTTTATGACTGCTCCTATTCCAAATCATGTGGTGAATGCTTTGGATGATGATGTGTTTGTATCCTCTGTGGAAGACATTGCTAATCCATTGATGACTGTGAAGAAGAACCTTTTGTTAGCCGGTTTATTTCCGGGCTATGGTGAAGGTTGCCATTTGTGTTCCGTCCTGCCTACTGGTTGTCATCTTTTAAAGTCAGGTGTCCAACGCCTGATGGATAATAAAGAAATTATGTTTGAGAAGACTGTTGTTCCTTTGGTTCCTGTTGAAGAAATTTCTATAATCACCATTTTCGATAATTCTTCCAAGGCTTCCTCGAGAAAGCCTGTTAGAATTACATATGTTCCGAGAATCGCTCCATTGATCATCACTGTTCCTGGACATATCCCATATACGCCAGATAAGGCTGTCCCGTGGCACTATGGGGCTGATGTATATTATCACGGGGTTAAACAAGACTTAAAGGATGAAGAGGCTGATACTGATGTCAGCAATATTATTGGATCTAGTAAAGTCACCCGAAGCGGAAGACTTTTCTCCCCTGAGATCTCTCCACCAGTTATTCAGAAGCCTATTGTTATTACACCTGCTAGTATGTCTGCTACTATCCCTGTTCAAGTTCCAATCCTTACCCCTGTCGCCGAGTCATCTGATACTCGGGGCAAAGGGATTATCGGTGAGCCTTCCCGGACGGAGGCACCGAGGAAGATTATTGTTGAGGCCTCTAGGCAAGAGATAGAGGAAATCTTAAAGATCATCAAGAAAAGCGATTACAATGTAGTTGAACAGCTGGGGCAAACCCCGTCGAAGATCTCTATGTTATCTTTATTGTTGTGTTCAGAGGCTCATGCTAATGCTCTGATTGCTTTCCTGAAGACTGCGCACGTGCCGCAGGAGACATCAGTTGATCAGTTTAAGGATTACGTGGCTAGTATGACAGCAGATAATGGGTTGGGTTTCTTCGACGCAGACTTGACTGCTAAGGGGAAGAATTACAATGATGCCCTGCATGTCTCCATTTAATGCAGGGGAACTACTCTAGCTCATGTATTGGTGGATACTGAATCCTCGTTGAACATTTTACCCAAGAAAGCTTTGGACCGGTTAGATTGTGAAGGGTTGGTGCTGAAGCCGAGTAACATTGTGGTTAGGGCCTTTGACGGGTGCAAGAGGATGGTGCATGGGGAAGTGGATATTCCGGTTAAGGTTGGTTCTCAGATCTTCGCATCTACTTTCTATGTGATGGACATTCGTCCATCTTATTCTTGTTTGTTGGGTCGCCCATGGATCCATAAAGCTGGGGCAGTCACTTCTACGCTCCACCAGATGCTGAAATACCCAGTGAAGGGGAAATTGTTACGGTACAAGGAGAAGAGAAGTACATGGTGAGCCACCTCAACTCATTCCGGTATATGGAGATGGACGGGGAGTTCATTGAGACCCCGTTTCAACATTTTGAAGAAGTTCCCTAGACACTGTCATCAACTGAAACTGTTGCTGAAGATCCTACAATGAAGATGGCTTCCCTCAAGGATGCCCGGGCTGTTATTGAGAAAGGTGGGTGTACGAATTGGGGCCAACTCCCCGACTTTGCACATAAGACTAACAAGTTTGGTTTGGGTTTCACTGCAGAAGATCAAAGGGTTGTACGGCGTGCACGGATCAGAGGACCTCCCCTGTTTATCAGCAATTCGGGAGTAAATGCCATTGAAGACGATGTTGAAGAATCTGAGTTTGACAGCTGGATTTACCCAACTGTCGATGGTGGACTAAGCAATTGGACGGCAAAGGACTTCGTGCCAATTTCTTTTATCACACAGTAATAGACTTTTGTTTTGAATTTGTAACAGACAATTTTTAAACTTTACGGCCCGGTGCCTTACCCGAGACACCGTGGCTTTGTTTGTGAGGGATTTATGTGTGTCATTTCCATATATCATTAATAAAAGCATTGGACGTTTTCTTGCATTTTAAATTTTGAGCTCCTTGTTTTTCTTTTTTATCTTGCAAAACAACTATTTTACACACACTCACATATACAGATCTGAATCCACTCTGGATCCCACTGATAACGACTCTGCTACTGCCAGTTATGACTTCGAAAGTCCGATCAACCAAGCCGAGGACGAAGGTGAGGATGAGTGAGAGGTGCCTGGTGAACTTGCTAGATTGTTACTTCAGGAAGAGAGGGCTATAGAGCCGCATGAGGAGCCAGTGGAATCAGTAAATCTGGGTACAGAAGAAGACAAGAAAGAGGTCAAGATCAGTGCAAATCTGGAATCTAGTGTTAAGCAACGGTTGATTCAGATGCTGCGTGACTATGTTTAGATCTTTGCCTGGTCCTATGAAGATATGCCTGGGTTGGATACTTATATCGTGGTTCACCGATTGCCTACCAAGGAAGACTGTCCTCCAGTGAAACATAAAGTTCGCCGATTGCACCCGGAGATGTCTGAGAAAATCAAGGCTGAGTGTTATACCCCAAAATTTGCCCTCCCATATTCCTCAAGAAATTGCCAAGCCAAGTCACAAAATTCCCCAAGGGTTGTGCAGGTCAACTGTCTCCCATACAGTCAAAATTAGGGTTTTGAGTCTGATCAAGAAAAGGAAGTTTTCAAAGGCTCAATCAAGTCTCATATGCTTACAAACATGGTCAAACATCCTCATATCAAGTTTCAAGGCATTCAGCTCAAGATTGCACAGTCAAAACCCTAAATTGCACTACAGTCAACTGTAGGGGCAAAATGGTCATTTGGCAGTCAAAAGTTCAAATTTTTGGTCAACATATCATTTTGAAGCCACAAACATCATTTGATCAATGCTTGATCATGATTCTCAAAATTTGGCTCAGAAATCATCAAAGATGCAAAAGTTGCTATATTTGGACAGCTGAAAAAGTCAACTGAAATTGACCAGGGCATAACTTTCACATGGATTATCAGAAAAATTCCATCCAAAGCTCATTTTGAAGAGAAAGACATTTCCTACAACTCATCTTCATACTTCAAGTCCAAGAAATGCTCTCACAAAAAGTTATCAATTTCAACATTACAGGTCATTTTCAAAAGTCAACAAAAAGGGACTTTAAGTCAAAGGCCATAACTTGAGATTGGAAAATCAAAATGACATGGGACCAAAGGCATTGGTTAGAGGACTCAAAGACCTTTCCAAAATGTCCAAGGACATGTGAAAAGCTTAAAAATTGAGCAAGTTATGCCTTGTAGAAGTTGGGAAATTTTTGTGAAATGGCAAAAGTCAACTATCCTTGAAACTCCAATTTTTGACAAAAGGGCCCACTTTTTTTCCACTTGATTCATCCTTGTCATGCCACACACGTGTCCCATGGTTAATTTCAAGACCAAATATTGATTTTTCTATTTTTATTTTATTTTTAATAATTTAATTCATTTTAAATCTTTGAAAATTCAAATAAAATTCAAAAACCAATGGAATAGTGTCATGTGAACTTGAACAATTTCCTTGTATCATGGGCCAACTCAAAAACTCAGGCTAGGGTTAAGTTACACACTAGGTCTAGGTCTTGGCTAAAAAGAAGGAAACTTGGTTCATGGTAAAAACCCTAAGACTTGTTCTTTCATGAGCATGAATTAAGGTCAAATAGCAAGCCAATTCTCTTCCATTATAATCACTAAGTCAAACCCTAAGCCTAACACATCATAAGCTGCGCCCAAACAAGCTTTGGCAAATTGAAATTTTGCCTTAAAACTCAAACACTGAAAACTAGTTTAGGGGTCGATCCAAGCTCCAATTTTTGTTCCATCAGCATCCTTAAGCATCCCTGAAGAGATTCCAATCAAAAACCTTCTCTCAAACGCCCTGAATTGGTATCAAGAATCCGGACTGTACCTTGAAATTTTTGAAATCGTACAGCATGATTCCATCATCTTTTTGCATTTTTCTTTGTTGATTCATGTTCATATTGATGTTTCTGAGCTAACCACTACGTTTAATTACATTATTTCACTGTATATAAGAATCCACCATGCGCGTTTTTTAGGGTTACAGGTTTCTTGAAATAGGGCTTTTGCGTAGAGGAAAAATCAGGGTTCATGGATACCATGGTTGAACTCAGCGCTTAGAGACGAAGAAGAGACATACCTCGCGAACAATTTATGAAGCTCATGGAGCTATTCGCTATTTTCTGCTAGCCCCCCTAATGCAACGCTTCAAAAACCGTGGCCTCTGAGTTTTGTTTTTACAGGGATGAAGACGATGGTGTCGTGTCACACAGGGACAGGCCAGTTTGAATTACGCGCGTTTTAATAACTATGCGCTGATTTTTGTTTTTTCATTATTTGTTTACCATAATATATTAACTAAAAGCGCTTGGCTCAGTGGTAACACGTTGTGCATATAACCTCAAAGACCTGGGTTCAAGTCCCAGGTCTGGCCAATTTCAATACTATTTTTCAATATGAGATCCTATGCTTTGCTCACATCCAGGTACATCATGTCCTCTCACCATCAGGCAGCCCACGTGTCCAGGAGACTCCCATCCAAGGCTGAAGATTGGTGTACACCCTGAGCATGAGTCAAAGCATCATACACGATCCAGAAAGTCAACCAATTTCCAACATTAATGGGCCAGAAATTCCAGGCCTTACCTCTTGATTTGGGGACTACCCCCCCCCCCCCCTGGTTTGCCTTATTATTTTTATTCTTTCTTTAACTTTTCTTTTTATTTCTTTTATTTAATTATGTTTATTTAATTAATTATTTTTAATAAAAAACAAAAACATACAAAAATCAGAAAATATAAAAAAATATAATATTTATTTTATTATGATTATTTTCAAATAAACATGTAAATAATTTAGTAAATTAGATTATAAGTTTAATTCTTTTTTTTAATAAAAATCCAAAAAAACTAGAATTTAGGTTTAATGACTTTTATTTTCTATTTTTATTTTTCCCCTTTTTCTTCCTACAGTAATAATTATTTATTTATTTATTTTCCATAAATTAAAAATTGTACATAAATTAATTTAGAGTTAAATTAGGTTAAAAGTCAATATTTTCATAATAAACTTAAAAAACATTAGAACTAGGGTTTAGCATTTTAATTTTAATTAATTTTTCTTTTTCCTCATTAAATCTAAAAAACACAAAAATACCATTTTTCATTTAATTTTAATTTTAGATAACTTAATTATTTTAATTCCTTTAAAGGGTTCAACGCCCTCGCATTTGATTATTTTCTTTTTCGCGCGTTTCATTTATTTCTTTTGTGAATATAATGTACTTGTACCAAAGCCGTGTAATAGCTATTAGACATTTCTTTTCTGCAATTTATTTTAAATCGGGTCTGGATTAATTTGGCGTTGTAGACCCGCGCCCTTTGTAATAGCGTAGGACTTTTATCTTTTCCGCACTTTAAATTCCCGCACTTTTAACTGTTAAACAATAACATGAAAGAATGAATGCCCAAAAATAAAATCGAATCGTTAGATCACCAATGCATGACAAGACAAACAATAAACTGAAAATGACACACGGACCGCACACACCACCCCTAGGGTACGCCTCACTGTTGCCTTTCGAAAGGTGGTCGTCGAGTAGAAGACGTCTTAGTAAGTCCTCATGATCCGGGAACCTGGCATGAGGGTAGCTTCTAAGGTGTCTTCCCATTGCTCCGGTGATCACCATGTCCCTAAAACTCGAATTGACCCGAACACCTCCAACAGTGGTGCTACCTACCTCTCAATGGTGGGATGGCACTACTTTAAAGGACATTTACACAGACGAATTCCTTAGGGTAGGTAGGTTCTCGTAGATACTTGCTCTCTTTAAAAACAAAACAAATCAAAGACTTTTCACACCAACACACTTTCAAAAACTTTCAAAACAAACTTTTCGAACACTCTGACGTACGAGTTGAACTGAAACTTTTCAAAGAATATTTTGGAAACCCACATTGAAAAGCAAGCAAACATTTTGAAAACACATTGAGCAAGTACCTAAGAGCCCATGGATAACCATGGATAGAAAGGGTGCTAACACCTTCCCTTTCTATAACCTACCTCCCGAACCGAGAGCAATCTCTTTAAAGGAATTTTTCTGTGCTTTTGTCCTTTCCATTTGGAGAAAATAAAAGACGGTGGCGACTCTTGCTTCCGCGACATTTCGCAAACCAGCGTTAAACAGTCAGTTCCAGATCCACCGATCACAGAACTGGCGACTCTGCTGGGGATAAAACTTAAAGTGAGGTGTACCTTAGGACTAAAATCATTGTGTTTTCAATTGTATTGACTTGCTTGCTTTATTATTGTGGGACTGTCTTGGGAGTTCTATAGATCCTAACCCGGATCTGGGGATACCCTTTTTAGAAAGTAGCAACAAGGCTGTGAGGGAACTGTGCGGGGTATACCGACATGGTTGAAACAGTCTGCTGCGTTGATGTGGCACTTTGGTGTGTACCGGTAACCCTTGAGTTCAGTCAAGGAGAGTACGGGGCCTCCATGTGGTGTCATGAAGCATCAACAGACCTTAGGAACCTTAATTGAACTATCTTGGCCTCTTTAGGGTAGTGAGATAACTGACTTTGGTGCAGTCCGAGGTTGGTTGATACTCGATACTACACTCAATTGAGGGTTGCTTTCCTGGAATATTTCGGTCGCCAGTTCAGTGGCTAAATCGAAACGATGAACAATGAAAGCAATCCCGTGATATTGGGAACCTTAGAACCCGGTTACTTTGATAGGACAGGTTGAACCCACCAACTTCAAGAGGGTACTACCCAGACCCCATGTTGGCCTTGAACCTTAAGGGCCTGTCTTGTGTGCCTTGTATGCCTTACATGTTTGTCTTTGTAAATATCTGTGGTGTGTTTAATCATAGCATCATGACATCATCCAGCATCATACGCATTGACTAACCATTTCAGGGGTTCGAATTTTCATCTTTGTTCTTGTTTTGTAGGACATGGAAACTGTTCGTAGAAAGACAATTCCAATCAGTCTTGTAAGGATCCCTCCTCAGCTTAAGGAGCTTATATCCAGGATTCCCGAGAACTCTTCATTCAGTGAAAGGCATGGAAGCCTCATCAGCTTGGTCAACACCAACATTGAGGAAGATATGATGAAGGTCCTGTTCCAATTCTTTGACCCTCTGCATCACTGTTTCACCTTCTTGGACTATCAATTGGTACCTACATTGGAGGAGTTCTCCCGACTCCTGAAGATCCCTATCCTTGATCAGCTACCCTTCAACGGTACAGAAAAGGAACCTAAGCTTGAAGAGATTGCTAAAGCCTTGCACCTACAGTCATCTGACCTCAAGGGACATTGGGAAGTCAGAAGTGGTATTAAAGGGTTCTTAGCCAGGTTTCTGTTTGAAAAGGCCTATGAATGTTGGAACTCCCTTGACTTGCAAGCTTTTGAAGAGGTTGTGGCCCTCCTTGTTTATGGTTTGGTGTTGTTCCCTAACCCAGATCAGCTCATTGGTATCAGTGCTGTCCAGATCTTTATGTCCAGGAATCCTATACCTACGTTGCTGGGGGACATCCTTCACTCATGTTACACTCGAACCATGAGAAAAAGAGGTGTCCTTATGTGTTGCACTCCTCTCCTGGGAAAGTGGTTTATTTCGCACCTTCCACAATCAGTCTTGAAGAACGAGCGGGGTTTGAGATGGTCACAACGGTTGATGACTCTTACACATGCAGATATACATTGGTGCCCTAGGTCCAGAGAAGATGTCACTATTATTGATCGTTGCGGGGAGTATCCCAATGTTCCTTTACTTGGAATCAGAGGGGGTATTACTTATAGTCCATGCCTGGCTTGGAGACAATTTGGTTATGCTCGGAGGGATGGTCCTCACGACATGTTGATTCCTGACATAGTTTTTGACTTCGACAACGATACTCAAGGACTTCGCCAGAGATTTATCAGAGCTTGGAGGATGCCTAGTAGGATAGACAGCAAGACACTGGGGCACAGGAACTCCATCCCTTTGGAGCCTTACCTCAAGTGGGTACGAGCCCGCTCTCAGAAATTGGTAATGCCTTATCCTCACATGCTCCCAGTAATCAAAGAGCCTGCCTTGGAAGGAGAGGTGTCTCATGTTATTCAGCACCCTGATATGCCCACATCCTGGGAAGAGATGCAGAAGAGTTGGATCCAGCTTAAGGAAGAACGGAATTCTCTTGAGACTAGTTTGCATGCCAGTGAAAGGAAGGTCTTGGAGCTCACCCGCCTGTTGCACGAGGAAAGGAACCTCAACACTTACATAGCTCCAAAGAAGATGCGCAACATATTTTGGGATTGATTTGATCTTTTTGTACTTTTGCCCATGAGGCTTTGATGTATTAAACAATGATTTTCTTAATAATAATGTGTGTTCCTTTTGGTCTACAACAAATTTGAATTTTCGAACTCTTGAATGCATTGCATAAACATATATCATTCATCATGTGCATCATAGGTACTTTTCTTTTCAGGTTGTTTACTGTTCCTCGCTGTTTATTTCAGCATCATGAACCCTGAATCATCAACCGAGGCATCTATCAAGGCTCTTCAGGCGCAGAACGTCCAGTTTCAGGCGCAAAACGCCCAATTTCAGGAGCTGATCAAGGGCTTGGCTCAGGGTCAACAAGAGTTGAAGACCATGCTTCTGAAGAAGACTAAGAAGAAGAGGAGGACTGTGCTATTTAACACTGGGCGCAGACTCGGGAACACTTTGGTTGAAGCTGAAAGGACTCCTCCATCTGTGACGGAAGGTAGTCACCAAGAAAGGGAGGTCACTACTCCTGTGGGCTCTGATACTGAAACAGACTTCAACGACGAACAATACCCTCCTGCTGAAGACCGGTACAAACAGCTGGAAGACAGATTAAAGGCTATGGAAGTTCAGCGGGTGCCTGGATTGGATTTCGGAGACTTGGGGTTATCTACTGGAGTGGTGATCCCGCACAAGTTCAAAACACCTGCCTTCGTGAAGTATGATGGGGCTTTCTGTCCCAAGATGCACCTCCGTTCTTATGTAAGGAAGATCCAGCCTTACACAGCAGACAAGAACCTTTGGATCCACTTCTTCCAGGAGAGTCTTTCAGGGACTCACCTCGACTGGTTCTATCAGTTGGATGGAATCAGCATTCGTAACTGGGAGGATCTGGCCATTGCTTTTTACAAGCAGTATCAGTATAATGCCGACCTCGCTCCTACGCGTACCCAGCTCCAGGGTATGTCGCTAGGGTCGGGTGAAGGTTTTAAGGAGTATGCTCAGAAATGGAGAGACCTGGCTGGCAGGGTGCAGCCACCATTGACGGATCGGGAGCTGGTAGATATGTTCTTGGGGACCCTATCTGGTCCATTTTTCAATCATCTCATTGGTAATTCCTCTGCTGGGTTTACCGATCTAATCCTGACTGGTGAAAGGATTGAGGCCGGTATAAAATCGGGGAAGATACAGAAAGTTGCCTCCTCCAGTACTGAGAAGAAACCCTTCAAAAAGGAGGCTAGTGCTGTATATAGCTCCCGGAGGCCAGAGCGACCTGAACACCGCCAATCTGTCAATGCGGTAATGATTGCCAAACCTGCTGCCGCTCCTCGGCCAACTAATCCTCAAAAGTTTGAAAGACCCCGGAGAGAGTTTACCCGGTTAAACATGACCTTATCACAGATCCTGCCACAGTTGCTATCCACCAATTTAGTGACTGTCAGGGAGGCTCCAAAGTTTCCCAATACTGCATCCCCCAAGTTCAATCCAAATGCTCGCTGTGCTTATCACTCTGATAGCCCGGGGCATAACACAGATGACTGTTGGGCCCTAAAGAATAAGGTTCAAGACCTCATTGATGCAAAGGAGATACAGTTTGAGGCGCCCGAGGGGCCGAATGTTGTAACTGCTCCCATGCCCCAGCATGGAGTGAATGCTGTTGAGGAGGATTTGTATGTAGCTTCAGTGGATGATGTTGCTACTCCGTTGCTGATGGTCAAGAGGAATCTGTTGCTAGCCGGTTTATTTCCGGGATGTAGCGAAAGTGTCCCTCTATGTGTTGCTTCCCCTGCTGGTTGTTCTCTGCTGAAGTCAGGTGTCCAAAACCTGATAGATAGTAGAGAGATTTTATTCAGAAAGACTGTTGTTCCTGCTGCTCCTGTTGAAGAAGTGTCGATCGTTACCATCTTCAACAACCATTCCGAGGCTCCTTCAAAGAAGCCTATACAAATTTTGTCAGTTCACAAGAGTGCTCCCATCACCATTACTGTTCCGGGGCCTATACCCTACAAATCTGATAAGGCTGTCCCATGGCACTATGGGGCGGATGTTTATGTTCTAGGTGTGAAACAAGAGTGCAACATTGATACTGGTGTCTCCAACATCACTGGGCCTGCTAAGGTCACTCGTAGTGGAAGACTGTTCTCGCCAGATATTGCTCCTCCGGCAATTCATAGGCCTTTGATCTTCACACCTGCCAGTGTGCCTGTTTCTCCCTCTGACCAAGTATTCACCCCTGCTACTGAGTCATCTGATACTCGGGGCAAGGGAATTGCTGCTGATATGCCTGCCAGGACGGAGGCACCAAAGACCATTGTTGAGGCTTCCAAGCAGGAAATGGAAGAAATCCTCAAGATAATAAAGAAAAGTGATTTCAACGTTGTAGAACAGCTGGGGCACACCCCCTCTAAAATCTCCATGTTGTCACTGCTGCTGTGTTCAGAGGCCCATGCAAAGGCTCTGATTGCTTTCTTAAAAACTGCCCACGTACCCCAAGAGACGTCTGCTGACCAGTTCACCGACTGTGTGGCCAACCTAACTGCTGATAATGGCCTGGGTTTCTCTGATGCCGATCTGACAGCAAAAGGGAAGAACCATAATGATGCCCTGCATGTCTCCATTGAATGCAGGGGCACTACTCTTGCTCATGTGCTGGTTGACACAGGT
The DNA here is from genome assembly GCA_948472305.1 of Vicia faba. Lineage (NCBI taxonomy): Eukaryota > Viridiplantae > Streptophyta > Magnoliopsida > Fabales > Fabaceae > Vicia > Vicia faba. The sequence continues at coordinate 73,599,952 of OX451736.1, read as the reverse complement.
TCTTCATTAAACGTGCTGCCCAAGAAGGCTCTGGATAGGCTGGATTGTGAGGGTCTAGAGCTCAAACCAAGTAGCATTGTTGTCCGGGCCTTTGACGGGTCCAAAAGAATGGTGCATGGTGAAGTGGACATCCCAATTAGGGTTGGGTCACAGGTATTCGATTCAAAATTCTATGTGATGGATATCCATCCGTCCTATTCTTGTTTGCTGGGTCGCCCGTGGATCCACAAGGCTGGAGCTGTGACTTCCACATTGCATCAGAAGCTCAAGTACCCGGTCAGGGGGAAGATCGTAACAGTGCAGGGGGAAGAGGAGTACATGGTCAGCCACCTCAACTCCTTCAGATATGTAGAAATGGATGGGGAGTTCATTGAAACCCCTTTTCAACATTTTGAGGAAGTACCACAAACCTTGGCAGCAGCAGAAGATGAAGAGGTTTCTCCTATGAAGATGGCCTCCTTAAAGGACGCCCGGGCTGTGATCGAAAGAGGTGAATGTGCAAACTGGGGCAAGCTCCCTGATCTTACTCCTAAGACTAACAAGTTTGGGCTGGGTTTCACCACAGAAGCTCAGAAAGAAGTGCGCGAGGCGAGAATTGGAAGACCTCCTGTGCTCATCACCCACTCAGAAGTGAATGCTATTGGAGAGGAAGATGAAGTGGAAGAGTCAGAGTTCGATAGCTGGATCTACCCGACGGCCGACGGTGGATTGACCAATTGGACTGCTAAAGATTTTACACCCATAACTTTTGTTCCCCAGTAATGAATTTCTTTGTTTTTGATTTGTAATAAACAATAATTTGAGACTATATGGCCCGGTGTCTTACCCGGGGCACCGTGGTTTTATTTATGAGGGCTTTTGTTTGTCACTATCATATATCATGAATAAAAGCATTGGACGTTTTTCACAATTCAAATTTTGCGCTCCTTTTCTTTCCTTTCTTTACATATTGCAAAACAGCTGTATTTACACACACACTCACTCATACAGGTTTCAATCCACTCTGGATCTCACTGGTAACGACTCTGCTACTGCCAGTTATGACTTCGAAAATCCAATCAACTTAGCCGCAGACGAAGGTGAAGATGATTGCGAAGTGCCTGGTGAACTTGCAAGACTGTTACAACAGGAGGAGAGGGCAATTCAACCCCATGAAGAGTCAGTGGAAATAATAAACTTGGGTACTGAGGAAGACAAGAAAGAGGTGAAGATTGGTGCCAACCTAGAACTCAGCGTGAAGCAACGGTTGACTCAGATGCTGCATGACTATAAAGAAATCTTTGCCTGGTCCTACGAAGATATGCCCGGATTAGATACCGACATTGTGGTCCATCACTTACCAACTAAGGAAGATTGCCCTCCGGTTAAGCAAAAGGTCCGCCGTATGCGTCCAGAGATGTCTGAAAAGATTAAAGCCGAGGTTATGAAGCAGTTTGATGTCGGGTTTCTTGCAGTAACTTCTTACCCTCAGTGGGTTGCTAATGTGGTGCCGGTACCTAAGAAGGACGGCAAGGTCAGAATGTGTGTCGACTACAGGGATCTGAACAGGGCCAGCCCCAAGGATGACTTCCCTCTACCCCACATTGATGTCCTTGTTGATAATACCGCTCAGCATAAAGTGTTCTCTTTTATGGATGGCTTTTCAGGCTACAATCAGATCAAGATGGCTCCTGAAGACATGGAAAAGACTACGTTTGTTACTCAGTGGGGCACCTTCTGCTACAAAGTCATGCCTTTTGGACTAAAGAATGCTGGGGCAACCTACCAACGTGCCATGGTTACTTTATTTCATGACATGATCCATCATGAGATAGAAGTGTATGTTGACGACATGATCGCTAGGTCCCAGACTGAGGAAGAACACCTTGATCATCTGCAGAAACTGTTTGACCGTTTGAAACTGTACAAGCTGAGGTTGAACCCAAACAAGTGCACCTTCGGGGTAAGATCTGGAAAGTTGCTAGGCTTCGTGGTAAGTGACAAGGGAATTCAAGTGGACCCTGCTAAGGTCAAAGCCATTCAAGAGATGCCAGTTCCTAAGACAGAGAAGGAAGTCAGAGGCTTTCTAGGACGTCTGAATTACATTGCTCGGTTCATCTCACACTTAACTGCTACCTGTGAACCAATCTTCAAGCTGCTGAAGAAAGATCAGGTAGTACGTTGGAATGATGAATGTCAGGCTGCTTTTGACAGAATCAAAGAATATCTCCAAGAACCACCCATCCTTATGCCACCAGTTGAAGGGAGACCTTTGATACTTTACCTGACAGTGCTTGACAATGCAATGGGGTGTGTGCTGGGGCAGCATGACGAGTCTGGCCGAAAAGAGCATGCCATTTATTACCTTAGCAAAAAGTTTACCGACTGTGAGACCCGATACTCACTGCTTGAGAAAACTTGTTGCGCTTTGGTATGGGCTGCTCGCCGGCTGAGACAGTATATGCTGACCCACACTACCTTGTTAATCTCAAAAATGGATCCTATAAAGTACATATTCGAAAAGCCTGCTCTGTCTGGGAGAATTGCAAGATGGCAGATGATCTTGACGGAATACGACATTCAGTACACGACCCAAAAAGCCATCAAGGGAAGTGTATTGGCAGACCACCTAGCACATCAAGCTGTGGATGACTACCAATCAATGAACTTCGAGTTTCCAGATGAAAGCATTATGATAGTAACTGACTGTGAAATACCTGGACCGGATGAAGGACCTGAACCAGGATCCCGATGGTCTATGCACTTTGACGGAGCCTCCAATGCTTTGGGAAATGGTATCGGCGCCATAATCGTATCTCCACAAGGTACTCATACTCCACTCACCGCCCGACTGTGTTTCAACTGTACCAACAACATGGCGGAGTATGAAGCGTGTATTATGGGTCTTCAAGCTGCGATCGACCTGAGGATCAAATTTCTGAGTGTCTTCGGAGATTCCGCTCTTGTGATCAATCAGATCAAAGGAGAGTGGGATACGAAACACCCAAACTTGATTCCTTACAGAGAATGTGTGTTGGCCCTGATCCCCCACTTCACAGAGATAACATTTGAGCACTTTCCAAGAGAAGAGAATCAGTTGGCGGACGCGTTAGCTACAATGTCTTCAATGTTCAAGGTTAAATGGGATAATGAAGCTCCCCGGATCATCATCTGGAAACTGGACGAACCGGCATACTGTTGTGATCTCAAGACAGAATTGGTGACTGAGAAGCCTTGGTACCACGAAGTGAAGAGATATCTGGAAGTTCGGGAATGCCCTGAAGGTGCCTCTGTCAATGATAAGAAATTCCTGAGGAGGTTTGCAGCCAAGTTCTTTCTTAGCAACGGCATCTTGTACAAGCGAAACCAGGATTCAACCCTACTGCGTTGTGTAGATAAGACTGAAGCAGAAAGAATCATGGAAGAGCTACATGAAGGGACCTTTGGTACACACTCCAGTGGACATACCATGGCAAAGAAGATCTTGCGGGCAGGGTATTACTGGTCCACCATGGAAGCTGATTGCTACCAACATTCTAGGACATGCCATAAATGCCAGATCTACGCAGATAAGGTGCATGTTCCTCCAGTTCCCCTGAATGTTCTGACTGCGCCTTGGCCATTTGCAATGTGGGGCATAGACATGATCGGCGAGATTAAACCTACGGCATCCAATGGACATCGCTTCATCCTAGTGGCGATTGATTATTTTACGAAGTGGGTTGAGGCAGCATCCTATGCTACGGTAACCAAGACCGTTGTGGCACGGTTCATTCGGCACAATCTGATCTGTCGGTACGGTGTCCCTGAGCGGATTATTACAGATAACGGTACCAATCTGAACAATAAGATGATCGCTGAGCTCTGCGAACAGTTCAGGATACAGCACCACAATTCTTCTCCTTACAGACCGAAGATGAATGGGGCTGTAGAAGCCGCTAATAAAAACATCAAGAAGATCGTGCAGAAGATGACAGTAACGTATAAAGATTGGCACGAGATGTTACCGTTCGCTCTGCATGGGTATCGTACCTCAGCTAGGACGTCAACCGGGGCAACTCCTTTCTCTCTGGTTTATGGCATGGAGGCAGTCTTGCCAATCGAAGTACAAATTCCTTCTCTCCGGATAATGAAGGATGCAAAGCTGAATGAAGATGATTGGATCCAGACACGACTTGATCAACTCAACCTCATTGACGAAAAGAGACTTGCTGCTATCTGTCATGGTCAGACGTATCAGAAACGGATGATCAAGGCATTTAACAAAAAAGTCAGACCACAGGAATATCAAGTTGGGGATCTGGTAATCAAGAGAATCATCCTTCCTCAGAGTGATCCAAGGGGCAAATGGACCCCTACGTACGAAGGGCCATTTGTGGTTAAGCATGTGTTCTCAGGAGGAGCAATGATATTAACCAACATGGATGGTGACGACCTTCCTCACCCCGCCAATGCAGACATAGTTAAAAAATACTACGCATGAAAAATGACCCGCTAGGCTGACATGCCTAGGCAAAAATTAGGGCTTCCCGTCGAACCAAAAGGGTTCGGGCAAAATGAAGGGATGAAAATGAAAAATCTGTACACCCGGCAAGTCGAAAACCTGAAAAGGCGGCTTGGGGCAAAAATGGGTATCCCGGTGGACTGAAAACCCGAAAGGGCAGTCCAGGCAAAAATTAGGGATAAAAGCGTAATACTATGTCTCATCAGATCACTTTGCATCCAGAATCCGGTATCTACATCAAGTTCAGACGGCATCGATCAGTCAGCTTCACCTTCAACCAAGGTCATCAAGTGATGAGACGCACGGAGCGTAAAGGCAATAGCAGAGTTGAAACCCAGTGGATCATTCATCTTTCACACAGCTGTTTTATTTTCTTTTGTACAAAACTTGTATAAACTCTTTTACTCGGCGACGTTTCTCTTACTAGGATGTCAGCCTCTTGTACACAAAACGCCTATTCACAGGCTATTCAAAATCAATACAAATATACTTTTCAGTTAAACGTGCCAAGTGTTTTTCTTTTTCTGTTTTGTTTTGTGAAGAACGTCCAAGGTTCAATTTGTGATATATGCATTGACAATAATTTGCTAGCTCATAAATATTTGCATACGAAACAAAGAATTAATTGCAGGTGACACTAGAAACAGGGGCAATAAAGAGTTGTCTGAGCAGTCTAATTGTTTTATCCTCCAAGGTACCAAGGTAGGTTCAGCTAAAGAACCTAACCAGGCATCTTAAATTCCCCAGAGAGTGAGACAGCAAGTCAGTGCATTCTTCCCCAAACAAAGTTAACAAGTCTCAAGGAAATTGGGTATCCTCCAGTAGATCCCAATATTCCCCAGCAGCATATATTCTTAACAAGCATCCCCGGCAGTCTTGGTCTACAGATTGTTCCCCGGAGGCATACATCAACATTCAAAGGGATCACTTCCCCAGCATATCAAAACTTCCCCAGGAGAGTCCCATCCAAGTTCCCCAGGAAAGATGGAATTCATCTCCCCAAGCAGTAAGCTTATCCCCAGTAAATTCTGGAAGCTTATCCTTCGCAGAACACGAACGCGTCGTCTGGCTTGATTTAAAGAGTTATTTCCTCAACAGGATATAACTGAGTTATCCTCAGCCAAAAGCCACAGAAAAAGCGTCCTCGACGAAGTCTTTCCTATCCCCAGCGAAGTCTATTGACACTTCCAACAACAAGACATCCTCAGCAAATTACTGCTACCAACACTCAGCAAAGCATCTCTATCCCCACAGAGTATTGCTTCCCAGCATGATCGCTAGAATATCTTTTCTCCCCGCAGAATCTTCCATTCGCCAAGTTTATTCCGCAACGGAGTCATCTTCTCCTATCGGTATCCTTGCAGTTATCATCCCCAGCGGAAGCAAAATCTATTCTCCGACATCAGCCCAGGATACGACTTCCCGACACCCGTCAAGGATTTATTTTCCTAGACGAAAACATACATAAAACATCACATACATCATTATAGCATGCATAACGCACTGCATCATACAAAATCTCATTTATGTTGAGAACATCATTGCTTGATCCATATCATGCATTGCATATGACTGACTTTTACTTTTCAGGAAAGATCCAGTTAAGTTCTCAAGCTACTTTTCAAGACCTAGACCGGTTCAGTTAAATCGTCCTAAGATTTTCCTGATGCTTATCCAGTCAAAGGCCTTCTCTGGTTCAGTTAAATCGTCCCAAGATTTTCCTGATGCTTATCCAGTTGAAGACATTTCAAGACCTAGACCGGTTCAGTTAAATCGACCCCAAGATTTTCCTGATGCTTATCCAGTCAAAGGCCTTCTCTGGTTCAGTCAGATCGACCCTAAGATCTCCCTGATGCTTATCCAGTTGAAGACATTTCAAGACCTAGACCGGTTCAGTTAAATCGTCCTAAGATTTTCCTGATGCTTATCCAGTCAAAGGCCTTCTCTGGTTCAGTTAAATCGTCCCAAGATTTTCCTGATGCTTATCCAGTTGAAGACATTTCAAGACCTAGACCGGTTCAGTTAAATCGACCTTAAGATTTTCCTGATTCTTATCCAGTCAAAGGCCTTCTCTGGTTCGGTCAGATCGACCCTAAGATCTCCCCGATGCTTATCCAGTTGAAGACATTTCAAGACCTTCTCTGGTTCAGTTAAATCGTCCCAAGATTTTCCTGATGCTTATCCAGTCAAAGGCCTTCTCTGGTTCAGTTAAATCGTCCCTAAGATTTTCCTGATGCTTATCCAGCTGAAGACATTTCAAGACCTAGACCGGTTCAGTTAAATCGTCCTAAGATTTTCCTGATGCTTATCCAGTCAAAGGCCTTCTCTGGTTCAGTTAAATCGTCCCAAGATTTTCCTGATGCTTATCCAGTTGAAGACATTTCAAGACCTAGACCGGTTCAGTTAAATCGACCTTAAAGATTTTCCTGATTCTTACCCAGTCAAAGTTCTCTCTGGTTCAGTCAGATCGACTCTAAGATCTCCCTGATTCTTATCCCAGTAGAAGACACCCCAGATTTTTCTCAACGAGCGTTGTTGAAGTTAAAGTCGCCCAAGGCTCTCTTACCATTCATGCTAAGGTAGTAATCATCCCTGGTTCTTTCATCGCCGTTTGAAGCTCCAGACTCAGCTCCTGTAACCAGTCAGGACATATCTACACCAAGCATCTAAAAAAAATCAGCTCCTGCAACGTGTCAGGTACTCATTTTTCTGTTTTGCAGGTATGCAGGTTCTCGCCAAGGAATCTCTTACGCAATCAAACATCCAGATGGCATCTATAAGCCCATTCCACCATCATTGCTAACATGTGAGCGCAAATTTCCGGGCACTCTAGTGTCCAATCATCTTTTACCCTCGGATTACGAAAGGCACGTCAGCCAATCTGCATCCTCAGGTCTAAGAAGATTGAACAGGGGCAACTGTTATACCCCAAAATTTGCCCTCCCATATTCCTCAAGAAATTGCCAAGCCAAGTCACAAAATTCCCCAAGGGTTGTGCAGGTCAACTGTCTCCCATACAGTCAAAATTAGGGTTTTGAGTCTGATCAAGAAAAGGAAGTTTTCAAAGGCTCAATCAAGTCTCATATGCTTACAAACATGGTCAAACATCCTCATATCAAGTTTCAAGGCATTCAGCTCAAGATTGCACAGTCAAAACCCTAAATTGCACTACAGTCAACTGTAGGGGCAAAATGGTCATTTGGCAGTCAAAAGTTCAAATTTTTGGTCAACATATCATTTTGAAGCCACAAACATCATTTGATCAATGCATGATCATGATTCTCAAAATTTGGCTCAGAAATCATCAAAGATGCAAAAGTTGCTATATTTGGACAGCTGAAAAAGTCAACTGAAATTGACCAGGGCATAACTTTCACATGGATTATCAGAAAAATTCCATCCAAAGCTCATTTTGAAGAGAAAGACATTTCCTACAACTCATCTTCATACTTCAAGTCCAAGAAATGCTCTCACAAAAAGTTATCAATTTCAACATTACAGGTCATTTTCAAAAGTCAACAAAAAGGGACTTTAAGTCAAAGGCCATAACTTGAGATTGGAAAATCAAAATGACATGGGACGAAAGGCATTGGTTAGAGGACTCAAAGACCTTTCCAAAATGTCCAAGGACATGTGAAAAGCTTAAAAAGTGAGCAAGTTATGCCTTGTAGAAGTTGGGAAATTTTTGTGAAATGGCAAAAGTCAACTATCCTTGAAACTCCAATTTTTGACAAAAGGGCCCACTTTTTTTCCACTTGATTCATCCTTGTCATGCCTTACACGTGTCCCATGGTTAATTTCAAGACCAAATATTGATTTTTCTATTTTTATTTTATTTTTAATAATTTAATTCATTTTAAATCTTTGAAAATTCAAATAAAATTCAAAAACCAATGGAATAGTGTCATGTGAACTTGAACAATTTCCTTGTATCATGGGCCAACTCAAAAACTCAGGCTAGGGTTAAGTTACACACTAGGTCTAGGTCTTGGCTAAAAAGAAGGAAACTTGGTTCATGGTAAAAACCCTAAGACTTGTTCTTTCATGAGCATGAATTAAGGTCAAATAGCAAGCCAATTCTCTTCCATTATAATCACTAAGTCAAACCCTAAGCCTAACACATCATAAGCTGCGCCCAAACAAGCTTTGGCAAATTGAAATTTTGCCTTAAAACTCAAACACTGAAAACTAGTTTAAGGGTCGATCCAAGCTCCAATTTTTGTTCCATCAGCATCCTTAAGCATCCCTGAAGAGATTCCAATCAAAAACCTTCTCTCAAACGCCCTGAATTGGTATCAAGAATCCGGACTGTACCTTGAAATTTTTGAAATCGTACAGCATGATTCCATCATCTTTTTGCATTTTTCTTTGTTGATTCATGTTCATATTGATGTTTCTGAGCTAACCACTACGTTTAATTACATTATTTCACTGTATATAAGAATCCACCATGCGCGTTTTTTAGGGTTACAGGTTTCTTGAAATAGGGCTTTTGCGTAGAGGAAAAATCAGGGTTCATGGATACCATGGTTGAACTCAGCGCTTAGAGACGAAGAAGAGACATACCTCGCGAACAATTTATGAAGCTCATGGAGCTATTCGCTATTTTCTGCTAGCCCCCCTAATGCAACGCTTCAAAAACCGTGGCCTCTGAGTTTTGTTTTTACAGGGATGAAGACGATGGTGTCGTGTCACACAGGGACAGACCAGTTTGAATTACGCGCGTTTTAATAACTATGCGCTGATTTTTGTTTTTTCATTATTTGTTTACCATAATATATTAACTAAAAGCGCTTGGCTCAGTGGTAACACGTTGTGCATATAACCTCAAAGACCTGGGTTCAAGTCCCAGGTCTGGCCAATTTCAATACTATTTTTCAATATGAGATCCTATGCTTTGCTCACATCCAGGTACATCATGTCCTCTCACCATCAGGCAGCCCACGTGTCCAGGAGACTCCCATCCAAGGCTGAAGATTGGTGTACACCCTGAGCATGAGTCAAAGCATCATACACGATCCAGAAAGTCAACCAATTTCCAACATTAATGGGCCAGAAATTCCAGGCCTTACCTCCTGATTTGGGGACTACCCCCCCCCTGGTTTGCCTTATTATTTTTATTCTTTCTTTAACTTTTCTTTTTATTTCTTTTATTTAATTATGTTTATTTAATTAATTATTTTTAATAAAAAACAAAAACATACAAAAATCAGAAAATATAAAAAAATATAATATTTATTTTATTATGATTATTTTCAAATAAACATGTAAATAATTTAGTAAATTAGATTATAAGTTTAATTCTTTTTTTTAATAAAAATCCAAAAAAACTAGAATTTAGGTTTAATGAATTTTATTTTCTATTTTTATTTTTCCCCTTTTTCTTCCTACAGTAATAATTATTTATTTATTTATTTTCCATAAATTAAAAATTGTACATAAATTAATTTAGAGTTAAATTAGGTTAAAAGTCAATATTTTCATAATAAACTTAAAAAACATTAGAACTAGGGTTTAGCATTTTAATTTTAATTAATTTTTCTTTTTCCTCATTAAATCTAAAAAACACAAAAATACCATTTTTCATTTAATTTTAATTTTAGATAACTTAATTATTTTAATTCCTTTAAAGGGTTCAACGCCCTCGCATTTGATTATTTTCTTTTTCGCGCGTTTCATTTATTTCTTTTGTGAATATAATGTACTTGTACCAAAGCCGTGTAATAGCTATTAGACATTTCTTTTCTGCAATTTATTTTAAATCGGGTCTGGATTAATTTGGCGTTGTAGACCCGCGCCCTTTGTAATAGCGTAGGACTTTTATCTTTTCCGCACTTTAAATTCCCGCACTTTTAACTGTTAAACAATAACATGAAAGAATGAATGCCCAAAAATAAAATCGAATCGTTAGATCACCAATGCATGACAAGACAAACAATAAACTGAAAATGACACACGGACCGCACACACCACCCCTAGGGTACGCCTCACTGTTGCCTTTCAAAAGGTGGTCGTCGAGTAGAAGACGTCTTAGTAAGTCCTCATGATCCGGGAACCTGGCATGAGGGTAGCTTCTAAGGTGTCTTCCCATTGCTCCGGTGATCACCATGTCCCTAAAACTCGAATTGACCCGAACACCTCCAACAGTGGTGCTACCTACCTCTCAATGGTGGGATGGCACTACTTTAAAGGACATTTACACAGACGAATTCCTTAGGGTAGGTAGGTTCTCGTAGATACTTGCTCTCTTTAAAAACAAAACAAATCAAAGACTTTTCACACCAACACACTTTCAAAAACTTTCAAAACAAACTTTTCGAACACTCTGACGTACGAGTTGAACTGAAACTTTTCAAAGAATATTTTTGAAACCCACATTGAAAAGCAAGCAAACATTTTGAAAACACATTGAGCAAGTACCTAAGAGCCCATGGATAACCATGGATAGAAAGGGTGCTAACACCTTCCCTTTCTATAACCTACCTCCCGAACCGAGAGCAATCTCTTTAAAGGAATTTTTCTGTGCTTTTGTCCTTTCCATTTGGAGAAAATAAAAGACGGTGGCGACTCTTGCTTCCGCGACATTTCGCGAACCAGCGTTAAACAGTCAGTTCCAGATCCACCGATCACACTGAGGTTATGAAACAATTTGACACCGATTTCCTAGCAGTTACTTCTTACCCGCAGTGGGTGGCCAACGTGGTTCCCGTGCCGAAGAAGGATGGTAAGGTTCGCATGTGTGTTGACTATAGGGATCTGAACAGGGCAAGCCCCAAGGATGATTTCCCTCTGCCTCATATCGACGTTCTGGTTGACAACACTACACAACATAAGGTCTTTTCCTTTATGGATGGTTTCTCCAGTTATAATCAGATTAAGATGGCTCCCGAAGACATGGAGAAGATAACCTTTGTTACTCAATGGGGTTTCTTTTGCTACAAGGTCATGCCTTTTGGATTGAAGAATGCTGGGGCAACATATCAGCGCGCCATGGTCGCTTTGTTCCACGTCATGATTCATCATGAGATTGAGGTATATGATGACGACATGATTGCAAGATCCCAGACTGAGGAAGAACACCTTGACCTTTTTCTGAAGTTGTTTGACAGGTTGAAGTTGTACAGGCTGAGGTTAAACCCAAACAAGTGCACCTTCGGGGTGAGATCTGGTAAGCTGTTGGGTTTCGTCGTGAGTGATAAGGGTATTCAAGTGGATCCTACAAAGGTGAAGGATATACAGGAGATGCCAACTCCCCGAACAGAAAAAGAAGTCAGGCTTTCTAGGACGTTTGAACTATATTGCCCGATTCATCTCGCACCTAACTGCTACTTGTGAGCCAATCTTCAAGTTACTGAAGAAAGATCAAGTGGTAAAATGGAACGATGAATGTCAGGATGCTTTCAAAAGGATCAAAGAATATATCTAAGAGCCACCTATTGTGATGCCTCCAATTGAAGGGAGACCCTTGATCCTATACTTGACAATACTCGATAATTCAATGGGGTGTGTGTTGAGGCAGCATAACGAGTATGGCCGAAAAGAGCATGATATTTACTACCTTAGCAAAAAGTTTACCGACTGCGAGACCCGATACTCGTTGCTTGAGAAAACTTACTGCACTTTGGCATGGGCTGTGTTGTACCCCAAAATTTGCCCTCCCATATTCTTCAAGAAATTGCCAAAGCCAAGTCACAAAATTCCCCAAGGGTTGCACAGTGCAAAGGTCTCTCATACAGTCAAAACTAGGGTTTGTGTTCTGATCAAGAAAATGAAGGTTCCAAAGGTCCAATCAAGTCTCATATGCCTACAAATATGGTCAAGCATCCTCATATCAAGTTTCAAGGCATTCAGCTCAAAATTGCACAGTCAAAACCCTAAGTTGCACTACAGTCAAATGTAGGGGCAAAATGGTCATTTGACAGTCAAAAGTTCAAATTTTTGGTCAACATATCATTTTTAAGCCACAAACATCATTTGATCAATTCTTGATCATGATTCTCAAAATTTGGCTCAGAAATCATCAAGATGCAAAAGTTTCCTTATTTGGACAGCTGAAAAAGTCAACTGAAATTGACCAGGGCATAACTTTCACATGGATTATCAGAAAAATCCCATCCAAAGCTCATTTTGAATATAAAGACATTTCCTACAACTCATCTTCATACTTCAAGTCCAAGAAATGCTCTCACAAAAAGTTATCAATTTCAACATTATAGGTCATTTTCAAAAGTCAACAAAAAAGGGACTTTAAGTCAAAGGCCATAACTTGAGATTGGTAAATCAAAATGACATGGTACCAAAGGCATTGGTTAGAGGACTCAAAGACCTTTCCAAAATGTCCAAGAACATGAGAAAAGCTTAAAAATTGAGCAAGTTATGCCTTGTGGAAGTTGGGAAATTTTTGGATATTTTGAAAAGTCAACATTGATCCAAATAACCTAAAATTGCTAATGGGCCCATTTTTCTTCCATGATTCATCATCCATGACATATGCACGACTATTTGGCCCAAAGGGAAGTATTTTCTCATTTTTTATTTATTTATTTGAATTTTTATTTATATTAATTCATTTAAATCATTTAAATATGTGAAAAATATTTAATTCACCCTAACCAATCTTTTTATACGTGTTTTAGACTCAATATTTCGTGCCTAATCAAATAGGGAAAGATTTGGAGCAAATTGATCATAATTGACACAAGAACACATGGAAAAGATATGAAAAGATCCTTAAGAAAATCAAATTTCCAAAACAATGAATGCCATGGATTTGATTGGTTTTTCTTGACCTAATGCACTCACTACATATGCCTGATCATAACCCTAATGCAAATAGAGACTAAGTTGCGCAGAAGAACTAAGAACCAACTTGGAAAATTGTCAAAAAAAGTCAAAACTGAAATCATCTTTACAAGGCGATTTAAGGCATAAAAACCATTCCATTAGCTTCCTTGAAGGTTCCTGAACACATTCCAACCAAAAACATCCATTCAAACTCCAAGAATTGGTAATATGAACGCAAGTTGTATCAAGAAAATTTCATAGTCGTATATCATATTCCATGCATTCTTTGTGAAATTTAATTGTGGATTCATGTTCCTTGTGAAGTTTTGAAGCTAACCATATGCCTTAATTTGATTATTATACTGTATACACGATTTTGCCATGTTTATTTCCTAGGGTTTGCAGGATGTGAATTTGGGGATTTTGAAACGAGGAAAAATTGAGACGCAAGACTACCACCATTCAACTCAGCGCATGAAGACGATCTTGAACCACCCATCGCGCTCAATTTATGAGTGCTTGAGAGCTAGTCGCTATTTTCTAATAGCATACCTAAAACAACGCTAAAAAACCGTGGTTCAATGTTTTGTGTTTCAGGGAAAACGAAGAAGAAGACCTCGTGGCCAGCAACCATTGGTTCTTTTAAATTTCGCGCGTTTTTGAAGCACTAACCTTTGTTTTTTTTAATTATATTCGTTGATTATTAAATATACAAAGAACCCAAATGGCACGATTGGCAGGCAAACGCATTGGCAACCCTTAGGAGCTGGGTTCGATCCCAGGTCCCCACACTTTCCATATATTTTTCTTCAAAAGATATTCATGTGCAGGCATAACATTGTAGACCATGATGCACCTCTTCATCAAGCTAGCCACGCGTCCCATGGAATCAGGTCAAGGGTGCAGATCTGAAGCACACCATGAGCATAGGTCAACGCTGCAGCATGCCATCTGGAAAGTCAATAAAGGCCAGATCCTTAATGGGCTTAAAATGCTTATAATTCACCTCCATATTGGGGCCTGAACCCCCCTGGTTTGCAAATCTCTACATTTTCTTTATATTTTATTTTCAATTATTGTTTTATTTGCTTTATTGTTTTGGTTTAATTAATTATTTTTACAAAATATAAAAAATGCCTAAAAAATCAGAAAAGATAAAAACATGATAAATATTTTTATTTTAATATTTTCTTGTAAATAAATGCTTGGAAATTAATTAGTTTAAAATAGGTTGCAATTTTAATTCTTTTCACAATAAAAATATAAAAAAAACATAGAATTAGGTTTAATCAATGTTTTACTCCTTCTTTTTTTTTTGTATTTTTCTTTTTCACAATAATATTTATTTATTTTATTTATTTTTATAATCAAATTTGCATGAAAATAACTTAGGTTTAAATTAGGTCAAAGTTCAACATATTTCTTAATAAATTAAAAAATAACTAGAATTAGGGTTTGCCTTTTATTTTAATTTTAATTAATTCTTTTTCTATTAAATCTTAAAATACATAAAAATACCAAAAAAACAAAAACAATTTCTTTTCTTAAATTAATTAATTCATGTAATTTTAATATTTGGCAAAAGGGTCCAACGCCCTCGTTTCGTTCTTAATTTTCTTATTTATTCGCATATTTATTTTATGTCATTTAAATAATTATGTACCTCTCCGGAAGCCTTGTAATTACTTCTCGCATTTTTCAATTCTTTTAATTTCTTTATTTTTTCGTCAAATCGGGTCCTGGTTAATTTTGGCAATGTGGACCCGCGCCATTTGTAATAGCTTTAGATTTATTTTTCCTCGCAACTTTTAACTGTTAAGCAAAGCATGCAAGAATGAATGGCCTTAAATAAAAACAAGCGTAGAAAACCAATAACATGACAAGACAAATACAAATGAAAACGACACACGAATTGCACACACCACCCCTAGGGTACGCCTCACTGTTGCCTTGCCTCGAAAGGTGATCGTCGAGTAGAGGATGTCTTAGTAAGTCCTCATGATCCGGGAACCTGGCATGAGGGTAGCTTCTAAGGTGTCTTCCTATTGCTCTGGTGATCACCATGTCCCGAACCGCGAATTGACCCGAACACCTCCAACGGTAGTGCTACCTACCTCTCAATGGTGGGATGGCACTACTTTAAGGACATTTACACAGACGAATTCCTTAGGGTAGGTAGACGACTCGTGGATACTTGCTCTAATTTCAAAACAAATTCAAAAATACTTTTCACACCAACACATTTTCAAAAAGCTTTCGAAAGCAATTTTTCAAACACTCTTGAGGACTGATACAAGAGTCGAACTGGAATTTTCAAAGAAACTTTTTTTTAAACCCACAGTTGAAAAGAAAACAAACATTTTTGAAAACACAATGAGCAAGTATCTAAGAGCCCATGGATAACCATGGATAGAAAGGGTGCTAACACCTTCCCTTTCTATAATCTACCTCCCGAACCGAGAGCAATCTCTTTAAGGAATTTTTCTGTGCTTTTGTCCTTTCCATTTGGAGAAAATAAAAGACGGTGGCGACTCTTGCTTCCGCGACATTTCGCGAACCAGCGTTAAACAGTCAGTTCCAGATCCATCGATCACAGAACTGGCGACTCTGCTGGGGAGATAAAATTAAAGTGAGGTGTACCTTAGGATTAAGATCACTGTGTTTTCAATTGTCTTCTTTGCTTGCTTTATTATTGTGGGTTGCTTGGGAGTTCTATAGATCCTAACCCGGATCTGGGGATACCTTCTTAGAAAGTAGCAACAAGGCTGTGAGGGAACTGTGCGGGGTATACCGACATGGTTGAAACAGTCTGCTACGTTGATGTGGCACTTTAGTGTGTACCGGTAACCCTTGAGTTCAGTCAAGGAGAGTACGGGGCCTCCGCGTGGTGTCGTGAAGCATCAACAGACCTTAGGAACCTTAATTGAACTATCTTGGCCTCTTTAGGGTAGTGAGATAACTGACTTTGGTGCAGTCCGAGGTTGGTTGATACTCGATACTACACTCAATTGAGGGTTGCTTTCCTGGAATATTTCGGTCGCCAGTTCAGTGGCTAAATCGAAACGATGAACAATGAAAGCAATCCCGTGATATTGGGAACCTTAGAACCCGGTTACTTTGATTAGGACAGGTTGAACCCACCAACTTCAAGAGGGTACTACCCAGACCCCATGCTGGCCTTAAACCTTAAGGGCTTGTCTTGTGTGCCTTGTGTGCCTTACATGTTTGTCTTTGTACATATCTGTGGTGTGTTTAATCATAGCATCATGACATCATCCAGCATCATATGCATTGACTAACCATTTCAGGGGTTCGAATTTTCATCTTTGTTCTTGTTTTGTAGGACATGGAAACCGTTCGTAGAAAGACAATTCAAATCAGTCTTGTAAGGATCCCTCCTCAGCTTAAGGAGCTTATATCCAGGATTCCCGAGAACTCTTCATTCAGTTAAAGACATGGAAGCCTCATCAGCTTGGTCAACACCAACACTGAGGAAGATATGATAAAGGTCCTGTTCCAGTTCTTTGACCCTCTGCATCATTGTTTCACCTTCTTGGATTATCAGCTGGTACCTACATTGGAGGAGTTCTCCCGGCTCCTGAAGATCCCTATCCTTGATCAGCCACCCTTCAACGGTACAGAAAAGGAACCCAAGCTTGAAGAGATTGCTAAAGCCTTGCACCTACAGTCATCTGACCTCAAGGGACATTGGGAAGTCAGAAGTGGTATCAAAGGGTTCTTAGCCAGGTTTCTATTTGAAAAGGCCCTTGAATGTTGGAACTCCCTTGACTTGCAAGCTTTTGAAGAGGTTGTGGCCCTCCTTGTTTATGGTTTGGTGTTGGTTCCCTAACCCAGATCAGCTTATTGATATCAGTGCTGTTCAGATCTTTATGTCCAGGAATCCTATACCTACGTTGCTGGGGGACATCCTTCACTCATGTTACACTCGAACCATGAGAAAAAGAGGTGTCCTTATGTGTTGCACTCCTCTCCTGGGAAGGTGGTTTATTTCGCACCTTCCACAATCAGTCTTGAAGAATGAGCGGGGTTTGAGATGGTCACAACGGTTGATGACTCTTACACATGCAGATATACATTGGTGCCCTAGGTCCAGAGAAGATGTCACTATCATTGATCGTTGCGGGGAGTACCCTAATGTTCCTTTACTTGGAATCAGAGGAGGTATCACTTATAGCCCATGCCTGGCTTGGAGACAGTTTGGTTATGCTCGGAGGGATGGTCCTCATGACATGTTAGTTCCTGACATAGTTTTTGACTTCGACAACGATACTCAAGGACTTCGCCAGAGATTTATCAGAGCCTGGAGGATGCCAAGTAGGATAGACAGCAAGACACTGGGGCACAGGAACTCCATCCCTTTGGAGCCTTATCTCAAGTGGGTACGCGCCCGCTCCCAGAAGTTAGTGATGCCTTATCCTCATATGCTCCCAGTGATCAAAGAGCCAGTATTGGAAGGGGAAGTGCCCTACATTATTCAGCACCCTGATATGCCCACATCCTGGGAAGAGATGCAGAAGAGTTGGATCCAGCTTAAGGAAGAACGGAATTCTCTTGAGACTAGCCTACATGCCAGTGAAAAGAAGGTCTTGGAGCTCAACCGCCTGTTGCATGAGGAGAGGAATCTCAACACTTACATAGCTCCAAAGAGGATGCGCAGTGTATTTTGGGATTGATTTGATTTTTGTACTTTTGCCCATGAGGCCTTAATGTATTAAACAATGATTTCTTTAATAATAACGTGTGTTCCTTTTTGTCTACAACAAAGTTGAATTTTCGAACCCTTGAATGCATTGCATGAACACATCTCATTCATCATGTGCATAGCAGGTTTTTCCTCTTCTCAGGTTGC
The DNA here is from genome assembly GCA_948472305.1 of Vicia faba. NCBI lineage: Eukaryota > Viridiplantae > Streptophyta > Magnoliopsida > Fabales > Fabaceae > Vicia > Vicia faba. The sequence continues at coordinate 73,581,815 of OX451736.1, read as the reverse complement.
TTACAGTTCTTCGCTGTTTATTTCAGCATCATGAATCCCGAATCTGCATCAACTGAGACATCAATCAAGGCTCTTCAGGCGCAAAATGTGCAGTTTCAAGAACTAATCAAGGGTTTGGCTCAGGGCCAAGAAGAACTGAAAGCTATGCTCCTGAAGAAGGAGAAGAAGAAGAAGAGAAGAACTGTTCTGTTCAACTCGGGCCGAAGGTTTGGCAATACTCTGCAGCATGAAGAGGATGGTTCTTCTGTGGGTAAGAGTCCTTCTCAGGCAGAAGCAAGGGTTCCTAGTCCGGTAGTCTCTGACAACGAGACAGATTTTGATGAAGAGCAATACCCTCCTGCAGACGACAAATACAAGCAACTGGAGGACAAATTGAAGGCTATGGAGGTTCAACAGGTACCTGGGCTGGATTTCGGAGATCTGGGTTTGTCAACTGGTGTGATTATCCCTCACAAGTTCAAAGCACCATCCTTCTCCAAATATGACGGGGCGTCTTGTCCCAAGCTGCATCTAAGGTCCTATGTTCGGAAAATTCAGCCGTACTCTGCTATGGATCCACTTCTTCCAGGAGAGTCTTTCAGGGACTCATCTCGAATGGTTCTATCAGCTGGATGGGACCAAGGTTCTTAACTGGGAGGAGTTGGCTACTGCTTTCTATAAGCAGTATCAATATAATGCCGACCTTGCCCCCACACGTACCCAACTCCAGGGTATGTCGTTAGGTGCAAGCGAAGGTTTTAAGGAGTACGCTCAGAAGTGGAGAGACCTGGCTGGCATGGGGCAGCCACCATTGACTGATCGGGAGTTGGTAGACATGTTCCTGGGGACCCTATCTGGGCCATTTTTCAACCATCTCATTGGGAATTCTTCTGCTGGGTTCACTGATTTGATTCTAACTGGAGAGAGAATTGAGGCTGGGCTGAAGTCTGGGAAGATTGCGAAGGGTACATCGTCTAGTTCGGAAAAGAAACCATTCAAGAAGGAGTCTAGTGCCGTATATGGTTCCCGGAAATCAGAGAGACCTGACCGCCGCCAATCTGTCAGTGTGGTAATGATTGCTAAGCCTGCTGCCGCTCCCCGGCCAAATAATCCTCAAAGGGCTGAAAGACCCCGGAGGGAGTTTACCCGGTTAAGCATGACCCTATCGCAGATCCTGCCACAGTTGCTCTCAACCAATTTGGTGACTGTCAGGGAGGCTCCAAAGTTCCCAAATACAACATCTCCCAAGTACAACCCGAATGCTCGTTGTGCTTACCATTCAGATAGCCCAGGGCACTCTACCGATGACTGTTGGGCGTTAAAGAATAAGGTGCAAGACCTTATCGACACGAAGGAGATACAGTTCGAAGCGCCTGAGAGGCCGAATGTAGTTACTGCTCCTATGCCTCAACATGGGGTAAATGCTGTTGAGGAAGACATTTATGCTGTCTCTGTGGATGATCTAGCCACTCCTCTGAAGATTGTCAAGAAGAACCTACTGCAGGCTGGTTTATTTCCGGGTTGCAGTGAGGGTTGCCTGTTCTGTGCTGTGTCCCCATCTGGCTGTCCCTTGCTGAGGTTAGGCATCCAAAGCCTAATGGATAGCAAGGAGATTTTGTTTAAGAAGTCTGCTGTTCGGTTGGTTCCAGTGGAAGAAATTTCTGTGGTGACTATCTTCAATAATCCGATCCCGGCTCTCCCGAAGAAGCCCGTCCAAATCATGACCGTTGCACCTGTTATTATCACTGTTCCAGGGCCCTTGCCTTATGTATCTGATAAAGCTGTCCCCTGGCATTATGGGGCAGATGTATATGTAAACGGGATCAAACAAGAGTTCAACGCTGGCGCCAGCATTTGTGACATTACTGGCCCAGCCAAGGTTACCCGCAGTGGCAGACTCTTCTCGCCTGACATTGCACCGCCTGCTGCCCGAAGACCACTTCTCATAACCCCTGCAAGTGTACCTGTTCCTGCTGTTGATCCAATTGTTTCTCCTGCTGCCGAGTCCTCCAATGCTCGGGGCAAAGGAGTTGAAGTTGAGCCTGCCCAGATGGAGGCACCTGTACCTATAACTGCTGAGGCCTCCCCATAGGAGATGGAGGAGATTCTAAAAATTATAAAGAACAGTGACTTCAATGTTGTGGAACAGCTGGGGCATACGCCCTCTAAAATCTCCATGCTCTCTTTATTGCTGTGCTCCGAGGCCCATGCCAAGGCCTTAATCTCATTCCTCAAGACGGCCCATGTACCACATGAAACCTCTGCAGTCCAGTTCACTGATTGCGTAGCGAATCTGACGGCAGACAATGGTTTGGGTTTCTCAGACGCTGACTTGACCGCAAAGGGAAGAGACCATAATGATGCTCTGCATGTCTCAATTGAATGCAGGGGCACCACCTTGGCACATGTGTTGGTTGATACTGGTTCATCTTTGAATGTGTTACCCAAGAAGGCTTTGGACCGTCTAGATTGTGAAGGCCTGGAATTAAAACCCAGCAATATCATCGTCAGGGCCTTTGATGGTTCAAAGAGGATGGTTCATGGAGAGGTTGACATTCCGATTCGTGTGGGCTCTCAGGTGTTCGATTCCACTTTTTATGTGATGGATATCCGTCCATCTTACTCTTGTCTATTGGGTCGACCGTGGATACATAAGGCTGGGGCAGTGACCTCTACCTTGCATCAGAAGCTGAAGTACCCCGTCAGAGGGAAGATTGTCACTGTCCAAGGAGAGGAGGAATATATGGTGAGCCACCTGAACTCCTTCAGGTACATTGAGATGGATGGGGAGTTTATTGAAACCCCCTTTCAGCATTTCGAGGAGGTGTTTCCAATTGCAGCAGAAACAGCAACAGAAGAAAGTGGTCCTTTGAAGATGGCTTCCCTGAAGGATGCCCGGGCTGTGGTTCAGAAGGGTGAATGTGCCGACTGGGGCAGACTTCTAGACTTTACTCAGAAGACTGATAAACTTGGGCTGGGTTTTACCATAGAAGGTCAGAGAGCTATGAGGAAAGCGAAGATCGGAAGACCTCCGGTATTTATTAAAAGTTCAGGAGTGAATGCTGTTGGGGAAGACAATGAAGTGGACGAAGCTGAATTCAACAGCTGGATCTATCCGACGACCGAAGACGGATTGAACAACTGGATTGCTAAGGACCATACTCCTGTTACCTTTGTGACGCAGTAATAAATTTCTTTGTTTCGTTATTTTGTAATAAACAATAAATAAACTCTATGGCCCGGTGTCTTACCCGAGGCACCGTGGTATCATTTGTGAGGGTATATAAATTGTCATTTCATATATCATGAATGAAAATCTTGGACGTATTTTCGCATTACAAATATTGTGCTCCTTTTCTGTCTTTCTTTCCTTTACATATCTTTCAAAATAGCTGTATTTACACACACGCTCACTCATACAGGTTTCAATCCACTCTGGATCTTACTGGTAACAACTCTGCTACCGCCAGTTATGACTTCGAAAATCCGATCAACTTAGCCGAAGACGAAGGTGAAGATGATTGCGAAGTGCCTAGCGAGCTTGCAAGACTGTTGCTTCAGGAAGAGAGGGCAATTCAACCCCATGAAGAGCCAGTGGAAACAATAAACTTGGGTACTGAGGCAGACAGAAAAGAGGTAAAGATTGGTGCCAACCTAGAGCTCAGCGTGAAGCAACGGTTAACCAAGATGTTACATGATTATATGGAGATCTTTGCCTGGTCCTACGAAGACATGCCCGGGTTGGATACCGATATTGTGGTCCATCATTTGCCAACTTAGGAAGACTGCCCTCCAGTTAAGCAAAAGGTCCGTCGGATGCGTCCAGAGATGTCTGAGAAGATTAAAGCCGAGGTCATGAAACAGTTTGATGCCGGGTTCCTTGCAGTGACTTCTTACCCCCAGTGGGTTGCTAATGTGGTGCCGGTACCTAAGAAGGATGGAAAGGTCAGAATGTGTGTCGACTACAGGGATCTGAACAGGGCCAGCCCCAAGGATGACTTCCCTCTACCTCACATTGATGTCCTTGTTGATAATACTGCTCAGCACAAGGTATTCTCTTTCATGGATGGCTTTTCAGGTTACAATCAGATCAAGATGGCACCTGAAGACATGGAAAAGACTACATTTGTTACACAGTGGGGCACCTTCTGTTACAAGGTCATGCCGTTTGGGTTGAAGAACGTTGGGGCAACCTACCAACGTGCCATGGTTGCTCTATTTCATGACATGATCCATCATGAGATAGAAGTGTATGTTGAAGACATGATCGCTAGGTCCCAGACTGAAGAAGAGCACCTAGATCATCTGCAGAAATTGTTTGACCGGTTGAAACTGTACAAGCTGAGACTGAACCCGAACAAGTGCACCTTCGGGGTAAGATCTGGGAAGTTGCTAGGCTTCGTGGTCAGTGATAAGGGTATTCAAGTGGACCCTGCCAAGGTTAAAGCTATTCAAGAGATGCCAGTTCCTAGGACAGAGAAGGAAGTCAGAGGCTTTTTAGGACGCCTGAATTACATTGCTCGCTTCATCTCACACCTAACTGCTACCTGTGAGCGAATCTTCAAGCTGCTGAAGAAAGATCAGGTAGTACGTTGGAACGATGAATGTCAGGCCGCTTTTGACAAAATCAAAGAGTATCTCCAAGAACCACCTATCCTTATGCCACCGGTTGAAGGGAGACCTCTGATATTATACCTGACAGTGCTTGACAACTCAATGGGGTGTGTGCTGGGGCAGGATGACGAGTCTGGCCGAAAAGAGCATGCCATTTATTACCTTAGCAAAAAGTTTACCGACTGTGAGACCCGATACTCACTGCTTGAGAAAACTTGCTGCGCTTTGGTATGGGCTGCTCGCCGGCTGAGACAGTATATGCTGACTCACACTACCTTATTGATCTCAAAGATGGATCCTATAAAGTACATATTCGAAAAGCCTGCTCTGTCTGGGAGAATTGCAAGATGGCAAATGATTTTGACGGAATACGACATTCAGTACACGACCCAAAAAGCCATCAAGGGGAGTGTATTGGCAGACCACTTAGCTCATCAAGCTGTAGATGATTATCAATCAATGAACTTCGAGTTTCCGGATGAAAGCATCATGATTGTAACTGACTGTGAAGTACCTGGACCGGATGAAGGACCTGAACCAGGATCCCGATGGTCTATGCACTTTGACGGAGCCTCCAATGCTTTAGGAAATGGTATCGGCGCCATCATCATATCTCCCCAAGGTACTCATACTCCACTCACTGCCCGGCTATGTTTCAACTGTACCAACAACATGGCGGAGTATGAGGCGTGCATCATGGGTCTTCAAGCTGCGATCGACCTAAGGATCAAATTTCTAAGTGTCTTCGGAGTTTCCGCTCTTGTGATCAATCAGATCAAAGGAGAGTGGGATACGAAACATCCAAACTTGATTCCTTACAGAGAATGTGTGTTGACCCTGATCCCCCACTTCACAGAGATAACCTTTGAGCACTTTCCAAGAGAAGAGAATCAGCTGGCGGACGCGTTAGCTACAATGTCTTCTATGTTCAAGGTCAAATGGGACAATGAGGCTCCCCGGATCATCATCTGGAAACTGGACGAACCGGCATACTGTTGCGATCTTGAGACGGAATTGGTGATTGAGAAGCCTTGGTACCATGAGGTGAAGAGATATCTGGAAACTCAGGAATATCCTGAAGGTGCATCTATCAACGATAAGAAATTCCTGAGAAGGTTCGCAGCCAAATTCTTCCTTAGCAACGGCATATTATACAAGCGAAACCAGGATTCAACCTTACTGCGTTGTGTGGATAAGACTGAAGCAGAAAGGATCATGGAAGAGCTACACGAAGGGACCTTTGGTACACATTCCAGTGGACACACTATGGCTAATAAGATCCTACGGGCAGGATATTACTGGTCCACAATGGAAGCTGATTGTTACCAACATTCCAAGACATGCCACAAGTTTCAGATCTATGCAGACAAGGTGCATGTTCCTCCGGTTCCCCTGAATGTTCTGACTGCGCCTTGGCCGTTTGCAATGTGGGGCATAGACATGATTGGCGAGATTAAACCTACGACATCTAATGGACATCGCTTCATCCTAGTGGCGATTGATTACTTTACGAAGTGGGTTGAGGCAGCATCCTATGCTACGGTAACCAAGACTGTTGTGGCACGGTTCATTCGACATAACCTGATCTGTCGGTACGGTGTCCCTGAGCGGATTATTACAGACAACGGTACCAATCTAAATAAAAAGATGATTGCTGAGCTCTGCGAACAGTTCAAAATACAGCACCACAATTCTTCTCCTTACAGACCGAAGATGAATGGGGCTGTAGAAGCAGCAATTAAGAACATCAAGAAAATCGTGCAGAAGATGACAGTAACTTATAAAGATTGGCACGAGATGTTACCGCTCGCTCTGCATGGGTACCGTACCTCAGCTAGGACGTCAACCGGGGCAACTCCTTTCTCTCTGGTTTATGGCATGGAGGCAGTCTTGCCGATTGAAGTGCAAATACCTTCTCTCCGGATAATGAAGGATGCAAATCTGAACGAAGATGATTGGATCCAGACACGACTTGATCAGCTCAACCTCATTGATGAAAAAAGACTTGCTGCTATTTGTCATGGTCAGACGTATCAGAAACGGATGATCAGGGCGTTTAACAAAAAGGTCAGACCACAGGAATATCAAGTTGGGGATCTGGTAATCAAGAGAATCATCCTTCCTCAGAGTGATCCAAGGGGCAAATGGACCCCTACGTACGAAGGGCCATTTGTGGTTAAACAGGTGTTCTCAGGAGGAGCCATGATATTGACCAACATGGATGGTGACGACCTTCCTCACCCCGCCAATGCAGACATAGTAAAAAGATACTACGCGTGAAAAAAAAAGACCCGCTAGGCTGACATGCCTAGGCAAAAATTAGGGCTTCCCGTCGAACCAAAACGGTTCGGGCAAAATGAAGGGATGAAATGAAAAAAATCTGTACACCCGGCAAGTCGAAAACCTGAAAAGGCGGCTTGGGAAAAAATGGGTATCCCGGTGGACTGAAAACCCGAAAGGGCGGTCCAGGCAAAAATTAGGGATAAAAGCGTAATACTATGTCTCATTGATCACTTTGCATCCAGAATCCGGTATCTACATCAAGATCAGACGGCATCGATCAGTCAGCTTCACCTTCAACCAAGGTCATCAAGTGATGAGACGCTCGGAGTTATAAAGGCAATAGCAGAGTGAAACCCAGTGGATCATTCATTTCACACAGCTGTTTTATTTTCTTTTGTACAAAATTTGTATAAACTCTTTTGCTCGGCGGCGTTCTCTTACTAGGACGTCAGCCTCTTGTACATGAAACGCCTATTTTCAGGCCATTCAAAATCAATACAAATATACTTTTCAGTTAAACGTGCCAATTGTTTTTCTTTTTCTGTTTTGTTTTGCGAAGAACGTTCAAGGTTCAATTTGTGATATATGCATTGACAATAATTTGCTAACTCATAAATATTTGCATACGAAACAAAGGAATTAATTGCAGGCAATATTAGAAACAGGGGCAATAAAGAGGTGTCTGAGCAGTCTAATTGTTCTATCCTCCAAGGTACCAAGGTAGAATCAGCTAAAGAACATAACCAGATATCCTAATCCCCCAGAAGAGTCCAATCTAGTTCCCCGGGAAAGATGGAATTCACATCCCCAAGCATTAAGCTTATCCCCAGTAAATCCTGGAAGCTTATCCCCTCGCAAGGCACGAACGCGTCGTCCGGCTTTATTTAAAGAGTTATTTCCTTAATAGGATATAACTGGGTTATCCTCAGCCAAAAGCCACGGAAAGAGCGTCCTCGACGAAGTCTTCTTATCCCCAGCAAGTTACTATCAACAATTCAGCAAAAGCATCCCTCTCCCCACAGAGTATCGCTCCCCAGCATGGTCGCTAGAGTATTTTTCTCCCCGCAGAATCTTCCACCCGCCAAGTTTATTCCGCAACGGAGTCATCTTCTCCTACCGGTATTCTTGCAGTTATCATCCCCAGCGGAAGCAAAATCTATTCTTCAACATCCACCCAGGATATGACTTCCCGGCACCCGTCAAGGATTTACTTTCCTAGACGAAAACATACATTCATAAAACATCGCATACATCATTATAGCATGCATAGACGCATTATATCATACAAATCTCATTTATGTTGAGAACATCATGGCTCGATCCATATCATGCATTGCATATGACTGACCTTTACCTTTCAGGAAAGATGCAGTTAAATTCTCAAACATATTTCAAGACCTTCTCTAGTCCAGCTAAATCGACTCCCAACAGATTTTTCTGATAAAGACTCAGTAGAAGTCTCCCATGGTCCCCTCTCCGACGGTGAGTGAGGCGATCATTCCTTTTCAAACGGTTCCCTCTCCGACGGTGAGTGAGGCGATCATCCCTTTTCAAACGGTTCCCTCTCCAACGGTGAGTGAGGTGGTAAGTCCTTTTCAGATGTTTCCCTCTCCGACGATGAGTGTGAGGTGATAGTCTCCTATGGTTCCCTCTCCGACGGTGAGTGAGGTGGTAAGTCCTTTTCAGATGTTTCCCTCTCCGACGATGAGTGTGAGGTGATAGTCTCCTATGGTTCCCTCTCCAACGGTGAGTGAGGTGGTAAGTCCTTTTCAGAGGTTTCCCTCTCCGACGATGAGTGTGAGGTGATAGTCTCCTATGGTTCCCTCTCCGACGGTGAGTGAGGTGGTAAGTCCTTTTCAGATGTTTCCCTCTCCGACGATGAGTGTGAGGTGATAGTCTCCTATGGTTCCCTCTCCGACGGTGAGTGAGGTGGTAAGTCCTTTTCAGATGTTTCCCTCTCCGACGATGAGTGTGAGGTGATAGTCTCCTATGGTTCCCTCTCCGACGGTGAGTGAGGTGGTAAGTCCTTTTCAGATGTTTCCCTCTCCGACGGTGAGTGAGGTGATAGTCTCCTATGGTTCCCTCTCCGACGGTGAGTGAGGTGGTAAGTCCTTTTCAGATGTTTCCCTCTCCGACGATGAGTGTGAGGTGATAGTCTCCTATGGTTCCCTCTCCGACGGTGAGTGAGGTGATAATTCCTTTTCAGATGGTTCCCTCTCCGACGGTGAGTGAGGTGATAATTCCTTTTCAAATGTTTCCCTCTCCGACGGTGAGTGAGGTGATAGTCTCCTATGTTTCCCTCTCCAACGGTGAGTGAGGTGATTCCCTTTCAGATTATAATGACCTATGATTCTCTTCCCGATACTGCAAAGATGGTAACTCCAGCTAAGATTTTTCTCAACGAGCGTTGTTGAAGTTAAAATCACCCAAGGCTCTCTTACCATTCATGCTAAGGCAGTAACCATACCTGGTTCATTCATCATCTTTTGAAGCTCCAGATTCAGCTCCTGTAACCAGTCAGGACACATCTATACCAAGCATCTGAAAACCAACTCCTGCAACGTGTCAGGTACTCATGTTTCTGTTGCAGGTATGCAGGTTCTCGCTAAGGAATCTCTTACGCGATCAGCATCCAGATGGCATCTATAAGCCCATCACCCTATTCGTCAATCTCCAAATGGCATCTGTAAGCCCATTCCCATCATCACTGCTACTATGTGAGCGCAAATTTCTGGGCACTCTAGTGTTCAATCATCTTCTACCCTCGGATCACGAAAGGCACATCAGCCAATCTGCATCCTCAAGTCTAAAAAGATTGAACAGGGGCAACTGTTGTACCCCAATATTTGCCCTCCCATATTCTTCAAGAAATTGCCAAAGCCAAGTCACAAAATTCCCCAAGGGTTGCACAGTGCAAAGGTCTCCCATACAGTCAAAACTAGGGTTTGTGTTCTGATCAAGAAAATGAAGGTTCCAAAGGTCCAATCAAGTCTCATATGCCTACAAATATGGTCAAGCATCCTCATATCAAGTTTCAAGGCATTCAGCTCAAAATTGCACAGTCAAAACCCTAAGTTGCACTACAGTCAACTGTAGGGGCAAAATGGTCATTTGACAGTCAAAAGTTCAAATTTTTGGTCAACATATCATTTTGAAGCCACAAACATCATTTGATCAATGCTTGATCATGATTCTCAAAATTTGGCTCAGAAATCATCAAGATGCAAAAGTTTCCTTATTTGGACAGCTGAAAAAGTCAACTGAAATTGACCAGGGCATAACTTTCACATGGATTATCAGAAAAATCCCATCCAAAGCTCATTTTGAAGAGAAAGACATTTCCTACAACTCATCTTCATACTTCAAGTCCAAGAAATGCTCTCACAAAAAGTTATCAATTTCAACATTATAGGTCATTTTCAAAAGTCAACAAAAAAGGGACTTTAAGTCAAAGGCCATAACTTGAGATTGGTAAATCAAATTGACATGGGACCAAAGGCATTGGTTAGAGGACTCAAAGACCTTTCCAAAATGTCCAAGAACATGAGAAAAGCTTAAAAATTGAGCAAGTTATGCCTTGTGGAAGTTGGGAAATGTTTGGATATTTTGAAAAGTCAACATTGATCCAAATAACCTAAAATTGCTAATGGGCCCATTTTTCTTCCATGATTCATCATCCATGACATATGCACGACTACTTGGCCCAAAGGGAAGTATTTTCTCATTTTTTATTTATTTATTTGAATTTTTATTTATATTAATTCATTTAAATCATTTAAATATGTGAAAAATATTTAATTCACCCTAACCAATCTTTTTATACATGTTTTAGACTCAATATTTCGTGCCTAATCAAATAGGGAAAGATTTGGAGCAAATTGATCATAATTGACACAAGAACACATGGAAAAGATATGAAAAGATCCTTAAGAAAATCAAATTTCCAAAACAATGAATGCCATGGATTTGATTGGTTTTTCTTGACCTAATGCACTCACTACATATGCCTGATCATAACCCTAATGCAAATAGAGACTAAGCTGCGCAGAAGAACTAAGAACCAACTTGGAAAATTGTCAAAAAAAGTCAAAACTGAAATCATCTTTACAAGGCGATTCAAGGCATAAAAACCATTCCATTAGCTTCCTTGAAGGTTCCTGAACACATTCCAACCAAAAACATCCATTCAAACTCCAAGAATTGGTAATATGAACGCAAGCTGTATCAAGAAAATTTCATAGTCGTATATCATATTCCATGCATTCTTTGTGAAATTTAATTGTGGATTCATGTTCCTTGTGAAGTTTTGAAGCTAACCATATGCCTTAATTTGATTATTATACTGTATACACGATTTTGCCATGTTTATTTCCTAGGGTTTGCAGGATGTGAATTTGGGGATTTTGAAACGAGGAAAAATTGAGACGCAAGACTACCACCATTCAACTCAGCGCATGAAGACGATCTTGAACCACCCATCGCGCTCAATTTATGAGTGCTTGAGAGCTAGTCGCTATTTTCTAATAGCATACCTAAAACAACGCTAAAAAACCGTGGTTCAATGTTTTGTGTTTCAGGGAAAACGAAGAAGAAGACCTCGTGGCCAGCAACCATTGGTTCTTTTAAATTCCGCGCGTTTTTGAAGCACTAACCTTTGTTTTGTTTTATTATATTCGTTGATTATTAAATATACAAAGAACCCAAATGGCACGATTGGCAGGCAAACGCATTGGCAACCCTTAGGAGCTGGGTTCGATCCCAGGTCCCCACACTTTCCATATATTTTTCTTCAAAAGATATTCATGTGCAGGCATAACATTGTAGACCATGATGCACCTCTTCATCAAGCCAGCCATGCGTCCCATGGAATCAGGTCAAGGGTGCAGATCTGAAGCACACCATGAGCATAGGTCAACGCTGCAGCATGCCATCTGGAAAGTCAATAAAGGCCAGATCCTTAATGGGCTTAAAATGCTTATAATTCACCTCCATATTGGGGCCTGAACCCCCCTGGTTTGCAAATCTCTACATTTTCTTTATATTTTATTTTCAATTATTGTTTTATTTGCTTTATTGTTTTGGTTTAATTAATTATTTTTACAAAATATAAAAAATGCCTAAAAAATCAGAAAAGATAAAAACATGATAAATATTTTTATTTTAATATTTTCTTGTAAATAAATGCTTGGAAATTAATTAGTTTAAAATAGGTTGCAATTTTAATTCTTTTCACAATAAAAATATAAAAAAAACATAGAATTAGGTTTAATCAATGTTTTATTCCTTCTTTTTTTTTTGTATTTTTCTTTTTCACAATAATATTTATTTATTTTATTTATTTTTATAATCAAATTTGCATGAAAATAACTTAGGTTTAAATTAGGTCAAAGTTCAACATATTTCTTAATAAATTAAAAAATAACTAGAATTAGGGTTTGCCTTTTATTTTAATTTTAATTAATTCTTTTTCTATTAAATCTTAAAATACATAAAAATACCAAAAAAACAAAAACAATTTCTTTTCTTAAATTAATTAATTCATATAATTTTAATATTTGGCAAAAGGGTCCAACGCCCTCGTTTCGTTCTTAATTTTCTTATTTATTCGCATATTTATTTTATGTCATTTAAATAATTATGTACCTCTCCCGAAGCCTTGTAATTACTTCTCGCATTTTTCAATTCTTTTAATTTCTTTATTTTCCGTCAAATCGGGTCCTGGTTAATTTTGGCGATGTGGACCCGCGCCATTTGTAATAGCTTTAGATTTATTTTTCCTCGCAACTTTTAAATGTTAAGCAAAGCATGCAAGAATGAATGGCCTTAAATAAAAACAAGCGTAGAAAACCAATAACATGACAAGACAAATACAAATGAAAACGACACACGAATCGCACACACCACCCCTAGGGTACGCCTCACTGTTGCCTTGCCTCGAAAGGTGATCGTCGAGTAGAGGATGTCTTAGTAAGTCCTCATGATCCGGGAACCTGGCATGAGGGTAGCTTCTAAGGTGTCTTCCTATTGCTCTGGTGATCACCATGTCCCGAACCTCGAATTGACCCGAACACCTCCAACGGTGGTGCTACCTACCTCTCAATGGTGGGATGGCACTACTTTAAGGACATTTACACAGACGAATTCCTTAGGGTAGGTAGACGACTCGTGGATACTTGCTCTAATTTCAAAACAAATTCAAAAATACTTTTCACACCAACACATTTTCAAAAAGCTTTCGAAAGCAATTTTTCAAACACTCTTGAGGACTGATACAAGAGTCGAACTGGAATTTTCAAAGAAACTTTTTTTTAAACCCACAGTTGAAAAGCAAACAAACATTTTTGAAAACACAATGAGCAAGTATCTAAGAGCCCATGGATAACCATGGATAGAAAGGGTGCTAACACCTTCCCTTTCTATAATCTACCTCCCGAACCGAGAGCAATCTCTTTAAGGAATTTTTCTGTGTTTTTGTCCTTTCCATTTGGAGAAAATAAAAGACGGTGGCGACTCTTGCTTCCGCGACATTTTGCGAACCAGCGTTAAACAGTCAGTTCCAGATCCACCGATCACAGGCTGCTCGCCAGCTGAGACAGTATATGCTGACTCACACCACTCTGTTGATATCAAAGATGGATCCAATCAAGTATATCTTCGAGAAGCCTGCCTTGTCCAGAAGAATAGCAAGATGGCATATGATTTTGACTGAGTATGACATCCAATACACGACCCAAAGGGCAATAAAGGGAAGTGTGTTAGCATATTATCTGGCATATCTGGCAGTGGATGATTACCAGTTTATGAACTTTGAATTCTCAGATGAGAACACCATGTTGGTAATTGACTGTGAGACACTTGGACCGGATGAAGGACCTGAGGAAGGATCCCGATGGTCTATGTACTTTGATGGAGCTTCAAACGCTTTGGGTAATGGCATTGGCACCGTGATCATATATCCTGAAGGCTCTCATACTCCGTTCACCGTCCAACTATGTTTCAACTGCACCAACAACATGGCGGAGTATGAAGAATGCATCATGGGTCTTCGTGCAGCAATTGACCTAAGGATAAAGTTCTTAAGTGTTTTCGGAGATTCCGCTCTCGTGATCTGACAGATCAAAGGCAAGTGGGATACGAAACACCCTAATCTTATTCCTTACAAGGAGTATGTGTTGACGTTGCTTCCGCATTTCGAGGAGATAACCTTTGAACACTTCCCTAGAGAGTAGAATCAGTTGGCGGACGTGCTGGCTATGATATATTCTATGTTCAAGGTCAGATGGGACAATGAAGCTCCCCAAATTACCATTGAGAGATTGGACGAACCTGCACATTGTTGTGACATTGAGACTGAAGAGGTAGCAGACAAACCTTGGTTTCATGAGGTAAAAAGGTATCTTGAAGCTCAAGAGTACCCCGAGGGAGCATCTGTTAATGATAAAAAGTTTCTGAGGAGGTTCGCGGCGAAGTTCTTCATCAGTAATGGCATTCTTTACAAACTTAACCATGACTCAACCTTACTGCGATGTGTGGATAAGAACGAAGCAGAAAGAATTATGGAAGAGTTACATGAAGGTACTTTCGGGACTCATTCCAGTGGACATACCATGGCAAAGAAAATCCTACAGGCAGGATATTATTGGTCTACAATGGAATCAGACTATTATCAGCATTCTCGGACCTGTCATAAGTGCCAAGTCTATGCTGATAAAGTGCACATACCTCCAGTACCTTTAAACGTCTTGACAACTCTGTGGTATTTTGCAATGTGGGGCATCGATATGATCGGCGAGATCAGACCTACTGCGTCTAACGGGCATCGTTTCATCCTGGTAGCCATTGATTACTTTACGAAGTGGGTTGAAGCAGCTTCCTTTGCTACAATAACCAAGAACGTCGTGGCACGGTTCATTCGACACAATCTGATCTGTCGATATGGTGTATCAGAGAGGATCATTACTGACAATGGTAGAAATCTCAATAATAAGATGATCACTGAGCTCTGCAAGCAGTTCAAGATACAACATCACAACTCTTCTCCTTACCGGCCGAAGATGAATGGGGCTATAGAAGCGGCTAATAAGAATATCAAGAAGATTGTGCAGAAGATGACGGTGACGTATAATGATTGGCATGAGATGTTACCTTTTGCTCTTCATGGGTACCGTACCTCAGCGCGGACTTCAACAGAGGCAACACCCTATTCCTTAGTTTATGGCATGGAGGCCGTCTTGCCCGTTGAAGTTCAGATACCCTCTCTTCGGATTATGAAGGATGCATGTTTGAGCGAAGATGACTGGATTCAGACCCAGCTTGATCAGCTAAACTTAATCGACGAAAAGAGACTTACTGCTATTTGTCATGGTCAAACGTATCAAAAACGGATGATCAAGGAATTTAACAAGAAAGTCAGACGAAAAGAGTATCAAGTTGGGGACCTGGTTATCAAGCGCATTATCCTGCCACAAGGTGATCCTAGGGGAAAATGGACCCCTACTTACGAAGGGCCATTTGTGGTTAAGAACATTTTCTCAGGAGGAGCTATAATTCTAACCACCATGGATGGTGACGACCTTCCTCAGCCCTTCAATGCACACATAGTGAAAAAATACTACACATAATCAAAGACCCGCTAGGATGACTGGCCTAGGAAAAAATAAGGGCTTCCCGACGAACCAAAAGGGTTCGGGCAAAAATAAGGGATGAAAATGAAAAACAAATTGTACACCCGGTAAGTCGAAAACCTGAAAAGGCGGCTTGGGCAAAAAAGGGTATCCCGGTGGATTGAAAACCCGAAGGGGCGGTCCAGGCAAAAATTAGGGATCAAAGCGTAACACTATGTCTCATTGGATCACCTTGCAACCAGACTTCAGAATCGACTATCAAGCTCAGACGGCACTGATCAATTTGATCTACCTTCAACCAAGTAGCAAAGTGATGATATGCTCGAGGACATAAGGGAAATAGCAGAGTTGGAACCCAGTGGAATTATTCACATAGTTGATTTTCCTTGTTTTTCACAAATTGTGTAAATTCTATATGTTCGGAGGCGTTCTCTTACTAGGACATCAGCTTCTTGTACAAAAACGCCTATTTACAGGCTAACTTCAAAATCAATACAAGTCATTTTCCCAAAGAAATTTCAAACTGTGTTCCTTTTTCTGTTTTGTTTTGCAAAGAACGTCCAATGTTCAGTTTTTGATATATGCATTTGACATTGATTGTTGCTCATAAATATTTACATGCGAAATAAAAGACAATTACTTGTAATATCAGAAACAGGGGCAAACGAGAAATGTCTGAACCGTACAGTGGCTCTGTCCACTAGGTATATGGATAGACCTAACTGGAGGAAGCGATTGAAAGTACATTCATTCCCCGCAGAGTAAGAGAAAGTTAGTGGCGTTAGCTCTCCCCAGCTGAGACTCGCAACTGTGAATGAATCGGTAACTTTCTCCCCAAGCAGAATTTATCCATCATCAATACTAGACAATTATCCCCAGTGGAGTCTGAAAACCTTCCCCAACAGAGTATAAAATATACATCCCCAGTGGAGTTTGAAGAAATATCCCCAGTAGACTCCGGAAGATTATCCCCAATAGAGTCTAAAAGGGCTATCCCCAATAAGGTCGCTATTGGAAAATCGTCCCCAGCAGAGTTCCTTCCTTTCACAAAACAGGAATTCAATCCCCAACAGGTTCATTATCTCCAGCAGCGGTAGTTCATCTCCGGCTGAATTTGTCAACAGAATCCTCAACAGAGCATCTCTTCCCCAGAGTCATTTGCCTCGTCAGTTTATTCCCTAGCGGAGTTATCCTCTCCTGCAGGTTTACTCTCACTATCTCTAACGGAAGCGAAGAATTCCATTCTTTTCTCCAACAACTATCCGGGATTTATTTTCCCCAGCTAAAAACATCACATCTTCATGCATCATGACATGCATACGCATCATACGACACAATCTCATTTATTTTGAGAACATCATTGCTTGATATATATCATGCATTACATACAAGCTAACCTTTACCTTTCAGGACTATTTTCACAAAATTCAAGCTATAAAGCTTTTACATCAGTTTAATTACGGACATGCTCCTAAATTTCAACAAAGTTGTTCTCAAGTTAAATTACGGACGATGCTCATAAATCTCAACAAAGTTGTTGAATTATGGACGAGCTCCTAAATCTCAACGAAATTATTCTACCTCAGTCGAATTACAGACGAGTTCCTAAATCTCGACAGATACTTCATCAGTTGAATTAAGGACATGTTCCTAAATCTCAGCATGGCAGTTGAATTACGGATAAGCTCCTAAATCTCAGCAAAGCAGCTGAATTACGGATAAGCTCCTAAATCTCAGCATAAATACTCCCTCAGTCGAATTATGGACGAGTTCCTAAATCTCGACAGATGTTATCTCAGTTGAACTACGGACGATGTTCCTAAATCTCATCAGAGTTGTTTCTCCAGTTGAATTACAGACAGGCTCCTAAATCTCATCAAAATAGTCGAATTACAGACAAATTCCTAAATCTCGACAGATATGTTCCTCGGTTGAATTACGGACGAGTTCCTAAATTTCAGTAGAGATGGTTTCTTAGTTGAATTACAGACGAGCTCCTAAATCTCAGCGAAGTTATTTCCCCAGTTGAAGTACGGACGATGTTCCTAAATCTCGACACCTCAGTTGAATTACGGACGAGTTCCTAAATCTCGAAACCTCAGTTGAATTATAGACAAGCTCCTAAATCTCGACAAAATCAGTTGAATTATGTACTAGCTCCTAAATCTCGACAAAATCAGTTGAATTACGGACAAGCTCCTAAATCTCGACAAAACCAATTGAATTACGGACGAGCTCCTAAATCTCAGCAAATGATGTTCCCTCAGTTGAGTACGGACGATCAAAGTTCCTAAATATCAACAGAGGCGACTCACCAGCAGAGCAACGGACGACCAAAGCTCCTAAATTTCTACTTCTCTCAACAAAGATTAGATTTCTCCAGCGGAATCTTCCTCAACGGTAGGTATACAAGCTCTCGCTAAGGAATCTCTTATGAGATCGACACTCTTCCAAATGGCATCCGTAAGCCCATTCCCGGTATCGCAAGACAATTACCACTTCATGCGAGTGCAAATTTTTGGGCACTCTAGTGTTCAATCCACTTCCACCTTCGGATTACGAAAGGCACGAAAGCCAATCTGCATCCTCAGGTTTAAGAAGATTGAACAGGGGCAGCTGTTGTACCCCAAAATTTTCCCTCTCATATTTCTCAAAACATTTCAAGAAAGATCTCCAAGTTTCTCAAAGTAGCCCAAGGGTTGGCCAGACAAGCTCTCTCCTAAGGCAGTCTTCCCCAAACTAGGGTTTCATGTTGCATCAAGATCCTTGAGTCCAAGTGGTCCCAAATGCTCACCAATGCCCTAATATGTTCTCAATATCATCCATGTCAAGTTTCAAGACTTGCAGAGAAAGTTTGCTCAATCAATTGCTCAAAGGTAAAAAAATTGACTGTGTTAGGGCAAAACTCAACTGTGGCCCACATACAGTCAAAACTCAATATTTTTCGTTAACATACTCATTTTGAAGTATATTTCATCATTTGATCAAGGGTTTATCATGATTCATCAAGGATTACTCACAATTCATCAAGATTCAAAAGTTGCTAAATTAGGGTTTTGCAGGAAAAGTCAACCCAACTTTGACCAAGCATAACATTCTCATACTTTATGAGAAATGACCCATCCAAAACTCATTTTGAATAGGATGAAATTCCCTACAACCCATCTTCATATCCCAAGATCAAAATATGCACTCACAAGAAGTTATGAATTTGGACATTATAGGTCATTTTGAAAAGTCAACAAAAACACCTTTTTTGTCAAAGCTTTTAACTTGAGCATGGAATATCAAATTGAGATGAGACCAAAAGTTTTGGTTAGAGGACATCTCAAGATTTATAAAAAGTCAAATAACACCTCCAAAGAGTCAAAATGGAGGAAGTTATGAAATGTTTAAGTTGGACTTTTTTGCAAAATTGCCAAAAGTCAACTATCCCCAAAACTTTAAATTTTGCCAAATGGGCCCATTCTTTTTCAATTTTGTTGAGTTGGAATTATGGTCCACGTGCTCTAGCCTTGCCCATGTGTCCATATCATATTTTTATTAATTATTTTGATTTTTATTTGAATTAATTTGAATTAAATCAAAACAAATCAAATAAAATCACAAATATTGAAAACCAAGGATCTTTTGATTTGTTTCAGGCTCTAATTACAGCTAGCAAGGTAATGAAACTCGTATCAAGCCATGTGGGTACAAAAAGATTGCAAATGAGCCAATTTTGGAAAGCTTTAATGGAGAATCAAATCAAATATCAAAGTGATTAAAAGAGGAAGATTTGGACAGAGTTTTTTACCCTAATGCATTGTACAATACATAAGGGTCGTGTGTAGACCAAAAGAGGGGTTAGAGATCAGTTGGAGAGCAAGAATAAAATTTGCAAAAACACCAAAAAAGTGTGAGATCGAAATCAAGTCTAGAGGCAGTTTCAGGGCTTGGTGTTGATCTCAATCTCTTCCTGGCCATCTCCACAAGCGAAACCAATCAAAAGCACACGTTTTAAGACCCTCTCAAGCGCTGTAAGTCATTCACGAAGCCGCCCTGTTCTTGATTTCATATTTTGTAAATTAGGCATTGTTAACATGAGATAATTGCATATTCTTAATCTACACATCATTTGTAAGCTTTTGGTATTACTTGATTTCGTTTATCTGACCTATATTGTGATCCACCATAGTTAGGGTTTCTTGGAGTTTTTTTGGGCTTTTGTTTTCAGGTACAATTAGCCTACATAATGGCCATGGTTGTGATCAGAAGAAGGAGACGAACTCAACCATGGTCTTAGAATGCATTTCCATGTCCTATAGAAGATTTTTGAATGAGACAGGCTTGTAGCGACGGACCTTCGTCCGTAGGTATAGCCTCTGTGTTTTAGCAATGGTTCAAGGACAGGGATGATGCGTTGGCACCTCCCCATTTGTCCATTCAAATGGCGCGCGTTTTTTTTCTTCTTTTTTCTGACATATAGATTTTGTTTCACATATTATTATTGCATTATATTATACTAACAAATGAAGCAACTTGCTCTAGTGGTAGCCACATCAGCGTTCAAGGATCCAAAGGCTGGAGGTTAGGGGTTCGATCCCTGCCTCCAGTAACTTGCCATTTGATTATTTATTTTCAAGGAATCTAGTGCACATGCCAGCTTGATGACCATCATACTCCCTCACCAATCAACATGCCAGATGGCCAGATGGCCAGATCTGGTGGCCAATATTGCAAGCATACCATGGACCAGGTTAACGCCAAGGCACTGAATTAGAAAAGTCAATTGGACCTTCAGCAATTGGGCCAGCGAAATTGCTTTCTACACACCCAAAACAGGCCCATCTCATCTTTTTTTAATATTTTGTTTATTTTAGTTTCTTTATTTTATCTTATTTAATTTAGTTACTAACTAAAATTAATTTTCTTTTTTTATCAAAAAAATCACAAAAATGTTTTTTACCCAATTAAAATTCAGAATTTTATTTTTTATGAATAAATACTAATTAATTAATTAGGATGTTAATTAGGTAACGTTAATTTATTTTTGTAAATAAATAAAATCAATTAGAATTAATTAGGTTTTAACTTTAATTTAATTATTTTATTTTCTTTTTCTTAAAATATCAAAAAATCCAAAAATTTGTCATTAATTATTTTTTTCATTTAATTGATTCATTTAACAATTAATTTAGTATTTAATTTTAGGCTTAATTTCTTTTCTTAAATAAAAATAACAAAAAACCATTTTCTTTTAAAAGGGTAAAAACCCTAATTTCACATTCGATCCAATTCACTCGCGCGATTATTTTTCCTTATTCAATTATTGATGTATCTGCTCCTGACTTGTAATAGTTTTAATAGGACATTTATTTATTTTTCCGCATTTAAATTTCAAAGGGTTGTTTTTGGCGATGTAAATACTCGACGCCTTGTAATAGTTAGTTAAATTTCCGCATTTTAATTCCACAAATTATACAACTGTTAGATGTTTGGTAATAGGGTTTGCATGACAAGAATGAATGCTTAATCTTAAAATCAAATTAGATCACCCTAAACATGTGCAAAGATAAAAATAACTGAAAACGACACACTCGCACATGCGCACTCCTAGGATACACCCCACTTGGTTGCCTTCGTAAACGGTCATTGAGTATAGGTTGTTTTAGAGGTCACCCTCTTGTCTAAAAGATCATAGTTGCCTCAAAATGGTTGCCTCGGAAATTGTTGCCTCGAAGACATGATCTAAGACATTAGGGTTACCGCTAAGACGTCCTAACATTGCTTTAGTGACCGTATGTCCCTCTTTCGAATTGACCCTCAAACTCCAACGACGGTGCTACCCACTCACTAATAGTGGGATAGCATTGTCTAAAGGAAATTAGCATTGAACGATTCCTTTTTCGAGTAGGTAGATTAGTTCTTAAGTACTTGCTCATCCAAAACAAACTTTTTCACACTTACACACTTTTACAAACAAGTTTTCAAAAACACTTCATTACACTCTTAAGCAAGAGGTAAATCGAAGTTAAAAACAAAACTTTTCAAAAACCCAGAAGCACAAAGAAATTTTTTTGAAAATGATGAGCAAGTACCTAAGAGCCCGTAGATAACTACGGATAGAAAGGGTGCTAGTACCTCCCCGTACTCAGAAATATCTCAAAAAAGGAATTTTTTTGTGCTTTTTTCCTTTCCTTGTTGGATAAAATAAAAGTCGGTGGCGACTCTTGCTTACCGCGACATTTTGCGAAAAAAAAAACACAAAACGCGAACCAGAATTCAAAAAACAGTCAGTTCTTCCCACCGTATCACACTCTCCATGGTCCTAATATGTTCTCAAGACCCTCCATGTCAAATTTCAAGCATTTCATAAGAAGTTTGCTCAGTCAACTGCTCAGATGCTTGAGAATCGACCATATTAGGTCAAAAGTCAATTGTGGCCCACATACAGTCAAACTTCAAGATTTTTGGTCAACATCAACATTTTGAAGTGATATCCATCATTTTATCAAGGGTTGATCATGATTCTTCAAGTAATGCCCTAAATTCATCAAAACCCAAAAGTTGCTAAATTAGGGTTTCTTAGGAAAAGTCAACCAAACTTTGACCAAGCATAACTTCCACATACTTTATCAGAAAATTTCCATCCAAGGCTCATTTTGAAGAGGATGCAATTCCCTACAATTCATATTCATCCCACAACTTCAAAATATGCACTCATCAAAAGATATGAATTTTTACATTATAGGTCTTTTTGAAAATTCAACAAAAATACCTTTTGGGTCAAAGCTTCTTACATGAACATGGAAAACCCAATTAAAATAAGACAAAAAGGGTTGCTTTGGGGACATCCTAAGCTTTTTAAAAAGTCCAAGAACATCTCTCTAGGGTTAAAATTGGAGGAGATATGCCTTGTCAAAGTTGACCTTTTTTGCAAAATTGCCAAAAGTCAAATATGCTCAAAAGTGCATTTTTTTACCAAATGGGCCTAGGATTTCATGATTGCACCTCACTTATAACATGGTCCACGGCCCAATTACTTATCCACATATTATTTGCTTCATTTTCCAATTTATTTTGATTTTTTATTAATTAAAAATTGAACTAAATCAAATAATTGGTAAATAATATCAAAGATTTGTTTTGATATGATTTTTTGACAGGATTGCAATCAAAATATGTTGAGATATCAAGACCAAAACGAATCAGGGCTGGTTGATACAAGAAAGGGATAATTTGGCTCAATATAGCAAGTTTGCATATGGCATGGAAATCAAATCAAATCTTCCATAATTGCAAAGATACATATGGTTTTTAGAATCCTAAATCGTTCTAGCATATTAATGAACAAGTACAAGGCAAAAAAACAAGGGCTAGCAGTCGTGAAAGAGGAAGAAAAAAACTCCAAATTTTAAAAGAAAAGTGTGAATCAGTTTCAGCCATACAGGTCATCTCAAGCCATCCTAGCAGTGCCAATCGATTGCTGGAATGTTTCTGAAGCTAACTGGATCAATTACAAGTCCTTTCACGCTCTGAAACACCTTGTATAAACATCACGGTTTGCAATATTTTTGAAATTTGATTTCCATGATTTATGCACTATAAACACATTTTGATCATGTATTGCTATCTGTTATCATGTTTACAATGTTTTAGTTTGCTTTGATTGAAGTTTTAGTGCAGATATGGACATATGCCATTATTAGGGTTTGAGGTTCCAAATTAGGAATTTCATGTACAGGCCAAATTGTACCATATAAAGGTTGGATTTGTATTCAGGAGGTCATGAGCAATTGATTCATGCCATTGGTGTTAATTATTATGGCTTGTACTTAATTTTGAAAACACGCAGGGTTCTAGCTACATACATTGTCTGTAGGTAAAAGGTCTAAGCCTAAGACGACAGAGGAAGGTAGAAGAAGATAACGTGGCAGCCAACCACTGGGCTATTCAAATCAGCGCGCGCGTTTTGTCTTTTTCCAACTAATCCATTTGTTTTGTTATATTATATTGTGTTTTCATTATTTGTACAACAAAGCAGCATAGCCCAGTTGAAGAGCGCGTTGTTGGTGAGTATAAGGACCTGGGTTCGATCCCAGGTCCCCACAATTTCCTTTGTTTCATTTTTCCTTTACAAATCTTGTGTGTCTCTCATCCAAATGCCAATAATATGCCATCACCATCCAACTAATGGATGCGCCTCATATCCAGATCTAGCACTCATCACTGAAGGACCATGATGGCCCATCAAACGCCAGCACCACTGGATCAGGCGCAATAAGCTTGGGCCATCAACCTTGGGCCCAAGAGCAATTTCAGCATACACCCCCCTGGGACATTCAACAAGCAGGCCCATTTTAATTCTTTTTTTTATTCTCTTTTATTTAATTAATTTGTTTAATTATTTTTCTACAGAAAAATTAATTACTTTTGTATTAATCATAAAATCAACAAATCACAAAAAATATAGAATTAGGTTTTATTTATTTAAATTAATATTATTGAAAATAAATTAGATTAATTAGTTTCATTTAATTATTTGTTTTAATTAAAATTATTTAGACAAATTAGGTTTAATTTGCAAATTAAATTGTTTTTCTCAAACAAAAATGCACAAAAACATTTTTCTCTCAACTAGGGTTTTTAGGTTTTAATTAGCCATCGCATTTAATTCGCCGCGCGTATGTTAATTATTTTTTTAATTATTTTGTAACTTCTGATGGTTTGTAATAGTTAAACTAGGATTTCATTTACTATTTAATCCCCGATTTTAGTTATGTTATTAATTCACCTCCCCAAAGCCTTGTAATAGCTAGGTTTATTTTCTCGCACTTTTAATTTCCACAATCTTTAATTGTCTAGATGCATGGCTAATAGGATTGTATGGAAAGATGTTTGAAAAATTAAAATGGTAGATCACCTAATGTGCAAAGACTGAATTAACTGAAAAAATTCACATGCACATATTCACTCCTAGGGTTTGCCTCACTTCGGTTGCCTTCGGTAAAATAGTCATTTAAGCATAGGAGATTTTAGTGGTTGCTCTCCTGTCTAAAAGATCAAATGTCCCATTCGAATGTTGCCTCGGAAATGCTGCCCCAGAAAGATCATTAGGACTCTAGGGTTACTACTAAAGTTTCCAACCCATTGCTTAGGTGAATGTACTTGTCCCTTTCGAATGTCCCTTACTCAAACGACGAGGCTACCGACTCCTTAATAGTAGGATAGTGTTGTCTAAAGGAAACAAGAATGAACAATCCTTTTTTCGAGTAGGTAGAAATCTTAAGTACTTGCTCAAATAAAACATTTCCCACAAACACCTTTTAAAACAATTTTCAAAACCAACTTCGTCACACTCTTGAGGACTGATACAAGGGTTATCACGAAGTAAAACTTTTTCAAACAAACACATACACAAGCAATTTTAAAAAAAGATGAGCAAGTACCTAAGAGCCTATGGAAAACCATGGATAGAAAGGGTGCTAACACCTTCCCTTTCTATAATATACTCCCCGTACTCAGAAACATCTCGAAAAAAGGTTTTTATTGTTCTTTTTCCTTTTCCATGATTGGATGAAATAAAAGTCGGTGGCGAATCTTTCTTACCGCGACATTTTATGAACAAAAAATGAAAAACACAAACCAGTATTAACAGTCGGTTCTGCCACCATATCACAGAACTGGCGACTCTGTTGGGAAAATAAATAAAGTGGGGTTTACCTTAGGATCTAGGTCATTTAAAATATTTCTTTCTTGTTTATTTGCTTTATTCTTAAAAGGGTTTTACTTGGGTTACTATAGATGCTACACCCGGATCTGGGGGCACTCATTAGGTAAACAACAATAGATCGTGGAGACTGTACGGCGTAGACCGATATGGTTTAAGAGATGGTTGTGTTGGTGTGGCACTTTAGTTGGTACCAGTATCCTTCATGGGGAAACGAGGAGAATACGGGGCTGCCGCATGGTGTCGTGAAGCACTAACGGACCTTAGAACCTTAGTTGAATAAACTTGGCCATTAGAAAGTAGTGAGATAGCCGGCCTCGGTATAGAGCTAAGGATTGGTTGATACTTGATGCTACACTCATTGAGATCAGACTTTCGGGATATTTCGGTCGCAATAAAAGATTGCTTAAGCAGAGACAATGCCCGATAAAGGATGGTCAGTGATATTGAGATCCCTTAGAACCCGGTTACTTTTTAAGACAGGTTTGAAACCAACTAAACTTCAAGAGGGTATGACCTTTAACCTCATGCAAGCCTTAAACCTAAGAACTTGGTGTTATTTGTCTGTGTTTGTTATACCTGTGGTTTATCATGACATCATGCATCATAATATAGCATCCATTCTTATTGCACTAACCATTTCAAAGACCAAGGGAATTTATCTTTGTTCTGTTTTGCAGATCATGGCTTCGGTTCGTAGAAACACTATCTGAATTAGCTTTGTGAAGATACCTTCCCAACTCAAAGAGATAGTATCAAAGGTTTCTGAAACTTCTGCGTTCACTAAGAGACATGATCGGCTTCTCAACCTGGTTACTTCAAACTTTGATGGAAAGATGATGAGTGTACTCTTTCAGTTCTTTGATCCCAAGCACCACTACTTCACCTTCCCAGACTATCAGTTGAGGCCTACCATGGAAGAGTTCTCTCAGCTGTTGGACATACCCATTCTTGAACAGTTGCCCTTCATAAGTCTAGAAGAAGTTCCTAAGCCAGAAGTCATTGCCTCAGCTTTGCATTTGAAATGGGCCGACGTGGTATCCAATTGGGAAACAAGAAGCAGAGTCAAGGGTTTTCTAGCTATGTTTTTGATAGACAAGGCCCAACTATTTTGGGATGATATGGATTTTCATGCTTTTAAGGAGGTTTTGGCTCTTCTAATCTATGGGTTAGTCTTATTCCCTAATCCGGACTCATTCATATATGTGAATGCTATCAAGATCTTCTTCTCCCGCAACCATGTGCCTACCTTGCTCGGAGATATTTTGCATGCTCTCCATAATCGTACCATGAAGAGAATAAGGGTTCTTATGTGTTGCATGCCATTGCTGTCGAGGTGGTTTATTTCTCACCTCCCCAAGTCCGTACTGAAGAATGAAGAAGGTTTGGGTTGGCCGCAAAGGATAATGTCACTCGCTCACATGGATATTCTCTGGTGTTCCCGAGCTATGGAAAACACTGCTATTATTGACCGCTGCAGGGAGTACCCTAATGTCCCATTACTTGGTATCAGAGGGGGTATAACCTACTATCCTTGTTTAGCTCTGCGAAAATTTGGTTACGCACAAAGAGATGGTCCCCATGAGTTACTTATCGAGGGCAATGTATTCAACTATGAGGATGATGTTCAAGAGTATCGCCGGAGGTTCATACGAGCTTAGGGCATGGTAAAAAAATCTGGTGCCAAGGCTTTGGGGATAAAGGCTTCCATTCCTATGGAACCTTACCTCCAATGGGTACGAGCTCGCGCCCAGAAGCTTATGATGCCCTATGTGGCCGTTTTACCAGTGATTGTGGAACCTACTACTGAAGGGGGTATTCCTTACAAGGTTCTCTATCCTTATATGCCCACTGATCTTGGGGAATTACAGAGGTCTTGGATTCATTTGATGAAGGAGCAGGATACTTATAAGGATCGGTTCCATGCTCAGGAGAGGAAGGTTTTAGAGCTCACAAACAACTCCAAGAAGAAAGAGGACTCAATGCTTATCTCGGCAAAAAGAGGAAGCATCCGTGGGAATTTTGATGTCTTTTATAATTTTATATTTGTTTGTAATTGTAACGCCTAAAAGGCATCCGAACTTTGAATTCAGCAAATAAAATCTTTGTTTATTTTGGTTTACAAATTTAAATTTCCCAAAGTCTTTGAAATCATTGCATGCGCATCCCATTTATAACGTTGCATGTACAAGTACCATTACAGGTTTCTCATCTTTTTCGCTTTTATTTCAGTAGAAATGTCTTCCGAACAAAGCATCAAGGACCTTCAGGCACAAAACGCTCAGTTCCAACAAATGTTCATAAGTATGTCAAAAGGGAAGGAGGATCTGAAAGCCCCCATCCTGAAAGAGAAAAAGAAAAAGAAGAAGGCTGTCGATATTCTGAATATGGGCAGAAGGTTTGGAGAGCGGTTGAAGCAACAAGTCGATCTGACCTCGTCATCTAAGGAGGGGGAGAATCAAGAAGAAGAGAAGGACCCCAGTCCTGCAGTTTCTGACAATGATACCAACTACAATGATGAGCAATATCCTCCTGCTGAGGATAGATACAAGAAGTTGGAAGATCGTTTGAGTTTCATGGAAGTTCAGAGGATACCTGGGTTGGATTTCGAAGAATGGGGTGTCCTGCACAAAACTCCATCTCCATTCTTATGTCAGAAAGATCTAGACCCACACCGCTGATAGAAATTTGTGGTTTCATTTCTTTCAAGATAGTCTGCCAGGGACTCAGCTTGAATGGTTTTACTAGTTGGAGGGAGCCAATGTCCGAAATTGGGAAGATCTGGCTGCTGCTTTCTACAAGCAGTATCAATACAATGTCGACCTTGCTCCTACTCGTACTCAACTCCATAGTATGTCCATGGGTGCAAGTGAAGGCTTTAAAGACTATGCACAGAAGTGGAGAGACTTGGCTGGAAGGGTCCAACCCCCATTGTCTGATAGGGAGTTGGTTGATATGTTTCTAGGGACGCTATCTGGTCCAGTTTTCAATCATTTGATTGGCAGCTCATCAGTTGGTTTCACTGAGCTGATTCTAACTGGAGAAAGAGTAGAAGTTGGGATTTAAAGCAGCAAGATACAAAAGGATACCTCTTTGAGCTCAGTAAAGAAGCCTTTTGCTGGTAAGAAGGAAGTGAGTGCCATTTATAGCCCGAGGGGCCAAAACAGGGCTGAACATCGTCAGGCAGTACGTGTCGTAATGATACCTAGGCCTGCAGTTTCTCCACAATGCAACAATCAACAAAGGGTGGAAAGACCACAACGACAGTTTATCCGAATCAACATGACATTGGCTGAAGTTCTACCTCATCTATTTAGATCCAACTTGGCAACCTTGAAAGAGGTTCCCAAGAACCCAAATACTACATCTCCCCGATATAATCCAAATGCTCGGTGTGCCTATGATTCTGAGAGTCCTGGCCACGATACCAATGACTGTTGGGCTCTAAGGAATAAGGTACAAGATCTAATTGAAGCCAAGGAAATTGTGTTCGATGCTTTGGAGAATCCCAATGTCATAACTGCTCCCATGTCTAAGCACGGTCATGGAATTAATGTTGTTGATACCAACTTGTTTGTGACCTTGGTGGATGAAGTTTCTACTCCTCTCATGACTGTGAAGAAGAATTTGTTTTTGGCCATTTTATTTCCGGGTTGTGGTGAAGGTTGCCACATGTGTTTATTTCTACCTTCTGGTTGCCATTTGCTGAAGTCAGGTTTTCAACGCTTGATGGACAACAAAGAAATTTTGTTCGAGAAAACTTTGATTCCTGTTGTTCCATCTTAATAAATTGACATTATAACCATTTCCACCAATCCTTCCAAGGTCTCCTCGAGAAGACCTGTTAGGATTACATCTGCTCCAAGAATCGCTCCGCTGATAATCACTTTTCTTGGTCCTGTCCCGTATGTCTCAGACAAAGTTGTCCCCTGGAATTATGGTGCCGATGTGTACTATCATGGCATCAAACAAGATTTAAAATATGAAGAGGTTGATCCTGATATTGGTAACATTTTCGGAACCAGCAAAATCACCCGAAGTGGAAGGGTCTTCTCTCCCGAGATTTCCCCTAAGACTGTCAACAAGCCTATTGTCATTCTATCTGTTGTTCCTGCTAGTACATCAACTACTGCTCCTGTTCCTACCCCAGTTATTACCCCTGTCAGCGAATCGTTTGATACCCGTGGCAAAGAAATTATAGGTGAGCCTGCTCGGACGGAGGCGCCTAGGAAAATTGTTGTGGAGGCCTCTAAGAAAGAGATGGAGGAAATATTGAAAATAATTAAGAAGAGAGACTACAATGTGGTCGAGCAGCTGGGGCAGACCCCATCAAAGATATCCATGTTGTCTTTGTTGTTGTGTTCCCAAGCCCATGCGAAGGCTTTGATTGCATTCCTTAAGACTGCGCATGTGCCGCAGGAAACTTCACTGATCAGTTCAAAGATTGTGTGGCCAGCCTGATTGCTGATAATGGGCTGGGTTTTTCAGATGCAGACTTAACACCAAAGGGAAGGAAGCATAATGATGCTCTACATGTCTCGATTGAATGCATGGGCACCACTATGGATCATGTGTTAGTAGATATTGGGTCTTCGCTGAATGTTCTGCCAAAGAAGGCGTTGGTCCGGTTGGATTTCGAGGGTTAGACTCTAAAGCCTAGTAACATTATGGTAAGGGCTTTTGACTGGTCGAAGAGAACGGTGCACGGGGAGGTGGACATCCCTGTCAATGTAGGTTATCATACTTTTGGGTCCACCTTCTATGTGATGGATATCATGTCGTCATATTCTTGTTTGTTGGGTCATCCTTGGATCCATGAAGTTGGGGCAGTTACTTCCACGCTACACCAAATGCTAAAGTATCCGGTGAAAGGGAAGATCGTCACTGTGCGGGGTAAAGAGAAGTATATGGTGAGCCACCTCAATTCCTTCCGCTACGTAGAGATGGACGGGGAATTTATAGAAACTCCTTGTCAGAACTTCGAAGAGGTCCCTTATATCTTGGCATCAACTGAAACTACTACCACCAGTAAACCTCCACTGAAGATGGCTTCCCTCAAGGACACCAAGGTCGTGGTTAAAGAAGGTGGGTGTGCCAATTGGGGCCAGCTCCCTGATTTTACTCACAAAATTGACAAATTTGGTTTGGGCTTTACTACAGGGGCTCAAAAGGTTGTTCGACGCGCTCGAGCTAGAGGACCTCCCCTACACATCAGTAATCAGGAAATTAATGTCATTGAAGACAGCAACGAGGACTCAGACATTGACAGATGGATCTACCCAACTACCAACGGTGGACTGAGTAATTGGACGGCTAGGGACTTTATACCAGTTTCTTTTATTCTGCAGTAATTGTCTTACTTGTTTTGAGATTTGTAATAAAAAATTTAAAACTTTACGGCCTTGTGCCTTGCCCGAGGCACACTGGTTTTGTTTGTGAGGGCTGTTATTTGTCATTTCATATATCATTAATAAAGCATTGGACGTTTCTTGCATACAAATTTTGCACTCTCTGTTCTTTCTTTTCTGTTTTCACTTTATCAAAACAGCTATTCTCATACACACACTCACGTATCATAATGCATATCCATATCCACTCTGGATCCCATTGATAACAGCACTGCTATTTCCAATTAAGACTTCGAAAATCTGATCAACCAAGCCGAAGACAAAGGTGAGGATGATTGTGAGGTTCCTGGAGAACTTGCCAGACTACTACAGCTGGAAGAGAGAGCCATACAGCCTCATGAAGATCCGGTTGAGACAGTGAACTTGGGTACTGAGGAAGATAGAAAAGAGGTTAAAATAGGTGCAAATCTGGAGCTTAGCGTCAAACAGAGGTTGATATAGATGTTGCACGACTATGTTGAGATCTTCGCCTTGTCCTATGAAGACATGCCTGGTTTGGACACTGATATTATGGTACATCGCATGACGACTAAAGAAGACTGTCCTCCGGTTAAATAGAAGGTCTGCCGTATGCGTCCTGAAATGTCAGAGAAGATCAAGGCAGATGTCATGAAACAGTTCAATACAGGATTCTTGGTTGTCACTTCTTATCTGCAGTGGGTTACCAACGTCGTCTCGGTACCTATGAAGAACCGGGCAAGCCCCAAGGATGACTTCCCACTTCCCCACATTGACGTTTTGGTCGACAACACCGCGCAACACAAAATGTTTTCCTTCATGGATGGTTTCTATGGCTATAACCAATTAAGATGGCTCCTGAAGAAATGGAGAAGACAACCTTCGTTACACAGTGGGGAACCTTCTGTTACAAGGTGATGCCTTTTGGGTTGAAGGATGACGGGACAACTTATCAGCGCGCCATGGTCGGTTTATTCCATGATATGATTCACCATGAGATCGAAGTTTATGTTGATGATATGATAGCCAGGGCTCAGACTGAGGAAGAGCACCTGGACCATCTCCAAAAGTTGTTTGACATGTTAAAGATGTATAAGCTGAGGTTGAATCTGAACAAGTGCACCTTCGGGGTAAGGTCTGGTAAACATTTGGGTTTCATTGTCAGCGACAAAGGCATCGAAGTAGATCCTGCAAAAGTAAAAGTTATACAAGAAATGCCAGCTCCCCGTACAGAGAAGGAAGTTAGGGGTTTCTTGGGACACCTGAATTATATCACCAGGTTCATTTCACATTTGACTGCTACTTGTGAGCCAATCTTCAAGCTTTTGAAGAAATATCAAGTGGTAAAGTGGAATGATGAATGCCAGACCTCTTTTGAAAGAATCAAGGAATACCTTCAAGAACCACCAATTCTGATGCCTCCAGTTGAAGGAAGACCTTTAATATTATACTTGACAGTGCTAGACAATTCAATGGGGTGTGTGCTGGGGCAGCATGACGAGTCTGGTCGAAAAGAGCACGCAATATACAACCTTAGCAAAAAGTTTACCGACTGTGAGACACGGTACTCATTGCTCAAGAAAACTTGCTGCGCTTTGACATGGGCTGCTCGCCGACTGAGACAGTATATGCTGACTCACACTACCTTGTTGATATCAAAGATGGATCCGATCAAGTACATTTTCGAGAAGCCCGCACTCTCCGGAAGGATAGCAAGGTGGAAAATGATCTTAACTGAGTACGAAATACAATATACAACCCAAAAAGCAATAAAGGGGAGTGTATTGGCTGATCATTTGGCTCATCAGGCCGTAGATGACTACCAGTCCATGAATTTTGAGTTCTCGGATGAGAATATCATGTTAGTAACTGACTATGAAGAACCTGGACCAGATGAAGGACCCGAGGAGGGATCCCGATGGTCTATGTATTTTGATGGAGCCTCAAACGCACTAGGTAACGTCATTGGCGCTGTAATCATATCTCCCGAGGGCTGTCATACTCCGTTCACTGCCCGATTATGTTTCAACTGCACCTACAACATGGCGGAGTATGAGGCATGTATTATGAGCCTTCGAGCTTCTATTGACCTAAGGATCAAGTTCTTGAATGTATTCGGGGATTCCGCTTTGGTGATAAGTCAGATCAAAGGCGAGTGGGATACAAAACACCCGAATCTCATTCCTTACAAAGAGTATGTACTGACATTGTTCCCACACTTTGAGGAGGTAACCATTGAACATTTCCCACGAGAGGAGAATCAGTTAGCGGACGCGCTAGCTACCATGTCTTCCATGTTCAAGGTTATGTGGGACAATGAAGCTCCCCAAATTACCATTGAGAGGTTGGATGAACCAGCACACAGCTGTGAAATCGACACCGAAGAAGTGGCATACAAACCCTGGTTTCACGAAGGAAAAAGGTATCTCGAGACTCAAGAGTATCCTGAAGGGGCACCTATCAACGATAAAAAGTTTCAGAGAATGTTCGCTGCAAAGTTCTTCCTCAGTAATGGAATCCTCTATAAACGCAACCATGACTCCACACTACTATGATGTGTAGACAAGGGTGAAGCAGAGAGGATCATGATAGATCTACATGAAGGCACCTTCGGAATCCATTCTAGTGGACATACCATGGCTAAGAAGATCCTACGGGTAGGATATTATTGGTCCACTATGGAAGCTGATTGTTACCAGGACTCTCGAACTTGTCATAAGTTCCAAATATACACTGATAAGGTGCATGTGCCTCAGGTTCCCTTAAATGTCTTGACATCTCCGTGGCCCTTTGAAATGTGGGGCATCGACATGATCGGAGAAATCAAGCCCACTGCTTCCAATGGACATCGCTTCATCTTAGTAGCCATTGATTACTTCACGAAGTGGGTTGAGGCAGCTTCCTTTGCAATAGTAACCAAGAACTTCGTAGCGCGATTTATCCGACATAATCTGATCTGTCGATATGGTGTGCCAGAGAGAATTATCACTGATAATGGTACGAATCTCGACAACACAATGATCACCAAGCTCTGTAAACAGTTCAAGATACAGCATCATAATTCTTCTCCCTACTGGCCGAAGATGAATGGCGCTGTTGAAGTAGCTAACAAGAACATCAAGAAGATTGTACAGAAGATGAAGGTGACATACAAGGACTGGCATGAGATGTAACCATTCGCTCTTCATGGGTACTGTATCTCAGCATGGCCGTCGACAGGGGCAACACCCTACTCTCTGGTATATGGCATGGAGGCAGACCTACCCATCAAAGTCCATATACCTTCTCTCAGGATTAGGAAGGACGCAGGTTTGAACGAAGACGACTGGTTCCGAACCCGACTTGATCAGTTAAATCTAATCGATGAAAAGAGACTTACTGTTATCTGCCATGGTCAGACGTATCAAAAGCAAATGATCAAGGCCTTTAACAAGAAAGTCAGACGTCAAGAATATCAAGTCGGGGATCTAGTGATCAAACGCATCATACTGCCTCAAGGTGATCCCAGGGGAAAATGGACCCCCACGTACGAAGGGCCATTTGTGGTTAAGAATATTTTCTCGGGAGGAGCCATGATTCTAACCACCATGGATGGTGACTACCTTTCTCACCCTTTCAATGCAGACATAGTGAAAAGATACTACGCCTAATTAAAAGACCCGCTAGGTTGACTGGCCTAGGCAAAAATAAGGGCTTCCCGGCGAACCAAAAGGGTTCGGGAAAAAGTAAGGGATGAAAATGAAAAATCCGTACACCCGGCAAGTCGATAACCCGAAAGGGCGGCTTGGGCAAAAAAGGGTAACCCGGTGGACTGAAAACCCGAAAGGACGGTCCAGGAAAAAGTTAGAGATATGAAGTGTATCACTATGTCTCATTGAATCAACTTGCGACCAGACTTCGGTATCGACTATCAAGCTCGGACGACGCCAACCAATCTGATCAACCTTCGGCCAAGTAGAAAAGTGATGAGACGCTTGAAGATATAAAGGCAATAGCGGAGTTGGAACCCAATGGGGTTGTTTCACATAGCTGTTTTTCTTTTACATAAATTTGTATAGCTTCAATTTTTTTGGCGGCATTCTCTTACTAGAGCGTCAGCCTCCTTGTACAAAAACGCCTATTACAGGCCGACTTCAAAAATCAATACAAAATTATTTTCACTTCGAGTTTGTTTTTGTTTTCTGCTTTGTTTTGCAAGAACGTCCAATGACTTATTTTTTATATATGCATTTGAAAATGATTGATTCTCATAAACATTTACATAAGAAACAAAAGACAATTACTCGTAATTCAAGAAACAGGGGCAAAAACAAGAAGTGCCAAACCCTACAGTTACTCTGCCCAGCAGGTACTGGGATAGAGGCAGCTTGGGAACAAAATTATTAGTACATACACTCCCCACAGAGTAAAAGTATCCAAAGGCATTAATGTCAGCTTTCCTAAAACAGGACATAACCACCCCAACTGAGGTTCATAATCGCGGGCAAGTCAGCAAATTTCATCCCCCAAGCAAAGTTTATTTCTCCAGGTACAGAGGCCCAATCCCCGATAGAGTTCATCACTTCAGCTACAAAAACACATTTTCTAAGTTCATTCCCCACTGAGTTTATTCTTAAGCAGCATCTCCTCCCGACAGAATATTTACAAATCTCCAGCAACGGTCAGGGATTTATTTTCCCAAATGCAAGCGCACCCCGACAGCATTTCATGAACATATATCATGACATACGCATGCATATCATATACAACATAATCTCATTCATTTTGAGAACATCATCTCACCCTGCATTTCATGCATCACATATAACTAACCCCGATATCTTTCCAGGAAAAGAGGATTAGCTTCAACAAATTCAGCAGTTAAGCAAGTCACATCTGCAGACGACTAACGGAAACTTATTTCCCTAAACCAAACGGGTCAACTAATCTACACTATCGCTTTGAATTACCCTACTATCCAGGTTCCTTCCCATAAGCCCTAATATCCAGGCTTTCATTTTGAAGAAATCCTATGACCCAGGTTCCTTCTCATAGCCCTACTATCCAGGCTTTCATTTAGAAGTAACCCTACCATCCAGGTTCCTTCTCAGAACCCTACTATCCAGGCTTTCATATCGAAGTAACCCTATGATCCAGGTTCCTTCTCACAGCGCTACTATCCAGGATTTCATATCGAAGTAACCCTATCATCCATGTTCCTTCTCACAACCCTACTATCCAGGCTTTCATATCGAAGTAACCCTACCATCCAGGTTCCTTCTCACAACCCTATTATCCAAGCTTTCATTTCAAAGTAACCCTACGACCCGGGTTCCTTCTCATAGCCCTACTATCCATGCTTTCATATCGAAGTAACCCTACGACCCAGGTTCCTTCTCACAACCCTATATCCAGGCTTTCATATCAGAGTAACCCTACCATCCAAGGTCCTTTTCACAGCCCTACTATCCAAGCTTTCATATCGAAGTAACCCTACCATCCAAGTTCCTTCTCACAGCCCTACTATCCAGGATTTCGTTTCGAAGTAACCCTATGACCCAGGTTCCTTCTTACAGCCCTACTATCCAGGCTTTCATATCGAAGTAACCCTACGACCCAGGTTCCTTCTCACAGCCATACTATCCAGGATTTCATATCAGAGTAACCCTACGACCCAGGTTCCTTCTTACAGCCCTACTATCCAGGCTTTCATTTCGGAGTAACCCTATAACCCAGGTTCCTTCTCACAGCCCTACTATCTAGGCTTTCATATCGAAGAAACCCTACGACCAAGGTTCCTTCTCACAGCCTTACTATCCAGGCTTTCATTTCAAAGTAATGCTACGAACCAGGTTCCTTCTTACAGTCCTACTATCCAGGCTTTCATATCGAAGTAACCCTCCGACCCAGGTTCCTTCTCACAGCCTTACTATCCAGGCTTTCACATCGAAGTAACCCTACGACCCAGGTTCCTTCTCACAGCCCTATCATCCATGCTTTCATATCGAAGTAACCCTACAACCCAGGTTCCTTCTCACAGCCATACTATCCAGGCTTTCATATCGAAGAAACCTTACGACCCAGGTTCCTTCTCACAGCCCTACTATCCAGGCTTTCATTTCAAAGTAACGCTATGAACCAGGTTCCTTCTCACAGTCCTACTATCCAGGCTTTCATATCGAAGTAACCCTCCGACCCATGTTTCTTCTTACAGCCCTACTATCCAATCTTTCATATCGAAGTAACCCTACGACCCAGGTTCCTTCTCACAGCCCTATCATCCAGGCTTTCATATCGAAGTAACCCTACGACCCATGTTCCTTCTCACAACCCTACTATCCAGGATTTCATTTAGAAGTAACCCTACTATCCAGGTTCCTTCTCATAGCCCTACTATCCAGGCTTTCATGTCGAAGTAACCCTACGACCCAGGTTCCTTCTTACAACCCTACTATCCTGGTTTTTATATCTAAGTAACCCTACTATCCAGGTTCCTTCTCACAGCCCTACTATCCTGGATTTTACATCGAAAAAACCCTATGATCCAGGTTCCTTCCCACAAGCCCTACTATCCAGGATTTCATATCGAAATAACCCTACTATCCAGGTTCCTTCTCACAGCCCTACTATCAAGGGTTTCATTTCAAAGTTACCCTACTATCCAGGTTCCTTTTCACAGCCCTATTATCCAGGCTTTCATTTCGAAGTAACCCTACTATCCAGGTTCCTTCTCACAGCCCTACTATCCAGGCTTTCATATCGAAGTAACCCTACTATCCAGGTTCCTTCTCACAGCCCTGCAATCCAGGCTTTCATATCAAAGTAACCCTACTATCCAGGTTCCTTCTCACAACCCTACTATCCAGGCTTTCATATCGAAGTAACCCTACTATCCAGGTTCCTTCTCACAGCCGTACTATCCAGACTTTGATTTCGAAGTAACCCTACTATCCAGGTTCCTTCTCATAACCTTACCATCCAGGTTTCTTTTCTCTTACCTCCAGATAGCAGTCCACAACACGGTAAAACCTGGACCTGACCAGTTTCGATCAATTTCACCTTTCCCCAGTAAGTCGCGATGTAGCCTATACACTGACCAGATATGTAGTGCACCTCCGGAGTTAATTCCCAAGTAGAATAACGAACAAATGAAGCTCATAAAATTCTATTTCTCCTAAGGAAGATACCAACGTTACTCAACAGATTCCTCCTCGATGACAGGAGCAGGGACTCTTATCAAAGGAATATCTCAGGAAATCAACATCCTCTAGATGGCATCTTTAAGCTCATCTCCGACGATACTCCGTCACATCTTGGATGGCATATTTAAGCCCATCTTCGACAATTCTCTAGAAACTTCCAAATGGCATCGATAAGCCCATTCCCGATATCACAAATCAAGTATCACTTCTTGCGAGTGCAAATTTTTGGGCACTCTAGTGTTCAATCATCTTCCACCTTCAGATCACGAAAGGCAGACGAGCCAATCTACATCCTCAGGTTTAAGAAGATTGAACAGGGGCAGTTGTTGTACCCCAAAATTTGCCCTCTCATTTTACTCAACACATTCCCACTGAGATCCTTAACTTGCTCAAGGATGCCCAACAGTTGACCAGACAAACTCTCTCCTAAGGCAATGTGTCTCAAATTAGGGTTTCCATTTTCATCAAGATAGGTGGACTCCAAAGACCTCATATTCTCTCCATGGTCCCAATATGTTCTCAATACCCTCCATGTCAAATTTTAATCACTACACAAGAAGTTTTCTCAGTCAACTACTCAGATGCTTGAGAATTGACTGTATTAGGTCAAAAGTCAATTGTTGCCCACATACAGTCAAACTTCAATATTTTTGGTCAACATCAATATTTTGAAGTTATATCCATCATTTTATCAAGGGTTGATCATGATTCTTCAAGGAATTCCCTAAATTCATCAAAACCCAAAAGTTGCTAAATTAGGGTTTCTTAGGAAAAGTCAACCAAACTTTGACCAAGCATAACTTTCACATACTTTATAAAAAATTTTCCATCCTAGGCTCATTTTGAAGAGGATGAAATTCCCTACAATCCATCTTCATCTCACAAGTTCAAAATATGCACTCATTAAAAGATATGAATTTCTACATTATAGGTCTTTTTGAAAAGTCAACAAAAATACCTTTTGGTTCAAAGCCTCTTACATGAACATGGAAGACCCAATTGAAATGAGACCAAAAGGGTTGCTTAGGGGACATCCTAAGATTTCTAAAAAGTCCAAGAAAATCTCTCTAGGGTTAAACTTGGAGGAGATATGCCTTGTCAAAGTTGACCTTTTTTACAAAATTGCCAAAAGTCAAATATGCTCAAAAGTGCATTTTTTTTACCAAATGGGCCTAGCATTTCATGATTGCACCTCAATTATAACATGGTACATGACCCAACTACTTATCCACATGTTATTTGCTTCATTTTCCAATTTATTTTGATTTTTTATTAATTAAAAATTTAATTAAATCAAATAATTGGTAAATAATATCAAAGATCTGTTTTGATATGATTTTTTGACAGGATTACAATCAAAATATGCTGAGATATCAAGACCAAAACGAATCAGGGCTGATTGATACAAGAAAGGTATAATTTGGCTCAATCTAGAAAGTTTGCATATGGCATGGAAATCAAATCAAATCTTCCATAATTGCAAAGATACATATGGTTTTTAGAACCCTAAATCGTTCTAGCATATATAATGAACAAGTACAAGGAAAAAAAACAAGTGTTGGCAGTCGTGAAAGAGGAAGAAAAAAACTCCAAATTTTAAAAGAAAAGTGTGAATCGGTTTCAGTCATACAGGCCAACTCAAGCCATCCTAGCAGTGCCAATCGATTGTTGGAACGTTTCTGAAGCTAACTGGATCAATTACAAGTCCTTTTACACTCCGCAACACCTTGTATGAACATCATGGTTTGCAATATTTTTGAAATTCAATTTCCATGATTTATGCACTATAAACACATTTTGATCATGTATTGCTGTTTGTTATCATGTTTACAATGTTTTAGCTTGCTTTGATTGAAGTTTGAGTGTAGATATGGACATATGCCATTATTAGGGTTTGAGGTTCCAAATTAGGAATTTCATGTACAGGCCAAATTGGACCTTATAAAGGGCGGATTTGTATTCAGGAGATCATGAGCAATTGATTCATGCCCTTGGTGTTAATTATTATGGCTTGTACTTAATTTTGAAAACACGCAGGGTTCTAGCTACAGACATCATCTGTAGGTAAAAGGTCTAAGCCTAAGACGACGGAGGAAGGTAGAAGAAGATAACGTGGCAGCCAACCACTGGGCTATTCAAATCAGCGCATGCGTTTTGTCTTTTTATCACTAATCCATTTGTTTTGTTATATTATATTGTTTTTTCATTATTTGTACAACAAAGCAGCATAGCCTAGTGGAAGAGCGCATTGTTGGTGAGTATAAGGACCTGGGTTCGATCCCAGGTCCCCACAATTTCCCTTGTTTCATTTTTCCTTTACAAATCCTATGTGTCTCTCATCCAAATGCCCATCATATGCCATCACCATCCAACCAATGGATGCGCCTCATATCCAGATCCAACACTCATCACTGAAGGACCATGATGGACCATCAAACGCCAGCACCACTGGATCACGCGCAATAAGCTTGGGCCATCAACCTTAGGCCCAAGACCAATTTTAGCATACACCCCCTGGGACATTCAGCAAGCAGGCCCATTTTAATTCTTTTTTTTATTTTCTTTTATTTGTTTAATTTGTTTAATTATTTTTCTATAGAAAAAATAATTACTTTTTTATTAATCATAAAATCAACAAATCACAAAAAATATAGAATTAGGTTTTATTTATTTAAATTAATATTATTGAAAATAAATTAGATTAATTAGTTTTATTTGATTATTTGTTTTAATTAAAATTAATTAGACAAATTAGGTTTAATTTGCAAATTAAATTGTTTTCTCAAACAAAATTGCACAAAAACATTTTTCTCTCAACTAGGGTTTTTAGGTTATAATTAGCCCTCGCATTTAATTCGCCGCGCACATGTTAATTATTTTTTTTATTATTTTGTAACTGCTGATGGTTTGTAATAGTAAAACTAGGATTTCATTTACCGTTTAATCCCTGATTTTTGGTTATGTAATTAATCCCCCTCCTCGAAGCCTTGTAATAGTTAGGTTTATTTTCTCGCACTTTTAATTTCCGCAATCTTTAACTGTCTAGATGCATGGCTAATAGGATTGTGTGGAAAGATGTTTGAAAAATTAAAACGGTAGATCACCTAATGTGCAAAGACTGAATTAACTGAAAAAATTCACATGCACATATTCAATCCTAGGGTTTGCCTCACTTTGGTTTCCTTCGGTAAAATAGTCATTTAAGCATAGGAGATTTTAGTGGTTGTCCTCCTGTCTGAAAGATCAAATGTCGCATTCGAATGTTGCCTCGGAAATGCTGCCCCGGAAAGTTCTTTAGGACTCTATGGTTACTACTAAAGTTTCCAACCCATTGCTTAAGTGATTGTACTTATCCCTTTCGAATGTCCCTTACTCCAACGACGGGGCTACCTACTCCTTAATAGTAGGATAGTGTTGTCTAAAGGAAACGAGAATGAATAATCCTTTTTTCGAGTAGGTAGAAATTTTAAGTACTTGCTAACATAAAACTTTTCCCACAAATACCTTTTAAAACAATTTTCAAAAACAACTGCATCACACTCTTAAGGAAAGATACAAGGGTTATCACGAAGTAAAACTTTTTCAAACAAACACATACACAAGCAATTTAAAAAAAAAATATAAGCAAGTACCTAAGAGTTCGTGGAAAACCACGGATAGAAATGGTGCTAACACCTTCCCTTTCTATAATCTACCCCCCGTACTCAGAAACATCTTGAAAACAAGTTTTTTCTGTTCTTTTTCCTTTTCCATGATTGGATGAAATAAAAGTCGGTGGTGACTCTTGCTTACCGCGACATTTTGCAAACAAAAAACGCAAAACGCAAACCAGTATTAACAGTCGATTCTGCCACTGTATCACAGACGACCATTGGATGGTTTCTATGTAAGAAGAATTAAACTAATTCTAAAGAAGTTAAGTTTGGGAACTAGTACCAAGGCCGAATAGAAAACATATCATTGGAACTAGATGGGTATTCAAAAACAAAGTCGGTAAGAATGGAATAATTGTTTGGAACCAAGCAATATTGGCCGCACAAGGATACAATCAAGAAGAAGGAATTGATTTTGAATAAACTTTTGCTCCGGTTGCAAGGATAGGAGAAATTATATTATTATTGGCTTACGCTTGTTCTATGAATTTTCAGCTTTTCCTAATGGATGTCTGTTGTACCCCAATTTTTTCCCTTTCTTTTCTAAGGACATTTCTCACAAATATTTTCAAAAGCTCAAGTTTGCACAAGTACAATTGGATTTTTAATGCCCCATATAGTTTCCATTGGGCTTTCAAGAATCAGGTTGAATAGGAAATTGTCGAAAGGGAAAAGCGGATAAAAAAGGTGTACAGATGCACTTAACTATGTCAAATTCAAAATCTAGTTCAGGTTGTTCGAACCACATGACTGATCGAAAGGGTTGGTTGGAATATTTTTGACAAGTCGAAGAAGAGAAAGCTTTCTTCGATCCCCTAGCTTCGACTGGGCAATGGCTTCTTCGAGCAACTTGCTTCAATCCACCTACTTGCTTCAATCCAAAAGCTTCGACTGGGCAATGGCCTCTTCGAGCAACCTGCTTCGATCCACCTCCTTGCTTAAATCCACAAGCTTCGACTGGGCAATGACTTCTTCGAGCAACTTGCTTCGATCCATGAGGATAGTTGGTTGTGGAATTTGAAGTTGTGGCATTTGAACTTTCAACCACTTAAACAACTGATTACTCAAGATATGGTTACTCGTATTCCAACTCTTAAGATGCCTGAAAAAACTTTTTGAAGTTTGTTTAGTAGCAAAGCTATCTAGAAATTCTTTTATTTCGACTATGCCAATGAGGTCATCTTGCATACTCAAAGTGGTACATTCAGATGAATGTGGTCCATTCGAAGAACATGCAATTGGTGGAAACAAATATTGTTGTGTCTGTTGATGAGTTTGGTCGAAGGTTGTGGATCTATGTGATCAAAGCAAAAGGACGAAGTAAGTGGTACATTCAGATGAATGTGGTCCATTCGAAGAACACATAATTGGTGGAAACAAATATTGTTTTGTTTGTTGATGATTTTGGTCGAAGGTTGTGGATCTATGTGATCAAAATGAAAGGATGAAGTAAGTGGTACATTTAGATGAATGTGGTCCATTCGAAGAACACATAATTGGTGGAAACAAATATTTTTTTGTCTGTCGATGAGTTTAGTCGAAGGTTGTTGATCTATGTGATCAAAACGAAAGGATGATGTAAGTTGTACATTTAGATGAATGTGGTCCATTCGAAGAACACATAATTGGTGGAAACAAATATTGTTTTGTCTGTTAATGAGTTTGGTCGAAGGTTGTGGATCTATGTGATCAAAACCAAAGGACAAAGTAAGTTATACATTCAGATGAATGTGGTCCATTCGAAGAACTTACAATTGGTGGAAACAAATATTATTTTGTCTGTTGATGAGTTTGGTCGAAGGCTGTGGATCTATGTGATCAAAAGCAAACTAGTTCCATGCTACAAACAATGTTGTCCAGACTACTGCTGAACAAAGTCCTGTATCCTGCCAAACCCATGCTTGTTGTATTGTCCATATAACAGCCTAAAACAATGTCAAAAGATATTCATTGTACTGCTATGAAACAGCCATGCACCAAGCTCCCACAACACTCCAAAACTGCTGCAAAACAGTCCTGCTATGCTGCTCCTAAACCAGCCCATGCCTGCATCATCTTAGTCCCATATTTGCACCAAATTAGCATATACGAGTTGCACCTCAAAATCTATGAAAAGAGCATACCCAAAGAGTTCAAATTTTATTTGTTTTCCCCCCAAAACCCCAGCAAGACTCTTCTACAAA
Source organism: Vicia faba (assembly GCA_948472305.1). NCBI lineage: Eukaryota > Viridiplantae > Streptophyta > Magnoliopsida > Fabales > Fabaceae > Vicia > Vicia faba. The sequence goes on along the minus strand of OX451736.1, from coordinate 73,538,220 downwards.
TAGGCTCTTTCACAACACACAAAGGGGGACTTTTAGCAAGAAAAAAGGAGAAGAAAAGAAAAAAAAGAGAGAGGAGAGAACACGAATGTTGAAACCTTAAAACAATCTTAAACTCAGAACCAAAAAAACACAACACCTTTGTTCTTTTATTTCGAACCCAAGAAAATTCAAGGAAGCAACTCAAGTTCGAAACACAAGTTCCAGCTTCAAGGTAAGTCTTCTTGACTTTAAACCCTTCATTTCAAGCATCATTGATGATTCATCTTCGAAGATAACATGTAATAATCATTTCCTTCGAACCTACCCCTTTATTTGTTTTCCTTTCTTGTCAATTATAGGTTAAGAACTAACCTGTACAGACCATAAAATAATGTTTGAGCAAAAAAATTACAGCATGGTTCGACACAAAGCCTTAGGCTTCGACACTTACTGCTTTACATGCCAAAACAGAAGGGAAAAAGGGTGTGTGATTCGACACATAAAATTATTCTTCGATTTGGAATTACAGGGTCGAAAGAAGGATATGTTTCGATGCATATAAGCATGCTTCGACACAGGTTTCGACACATGATGTCGAAAGACTTATTTTTTTCTCTTTTTTAGCGCTGTTTTTTTACATATTTCATATATTTGCTTCATAGCTATTCAATATGGTTTGTAATAGATAATTAGGTTTAATTTCTTGCAATCCCCATTTATACATTTTTATCCCCCATCCCCCAAATGATGTAATAGCGTAGAACATTTATTTTCCGCAATTTTATCGCTTTCATATATGTTGGTAATTAGGGTGTGTATGGAAAGATAAAAAATCAACCTTAGAAAATCCTAATCCAAGACAAGACAATGCATGAAAAATAAACACTTGCACACGTACACCTCTAGGGTTAACTTCACTTGTTGCCTTGAGAAAAATAGTCATGATGTGCATGTGAGCCATCTTAGCAAAAATAATCAAAATATAAGATCATAGTCCCTCGATGACGCTATGAATGTTTACTTACAAACGATCTTAGTCCCTTAAGAGAAATGCTAAGATATCTCACAATATTGCCATTCATGACTATACGATGACCCACGTCTGTCCCCTTCACATCCAACAATAGGACCTCTTACCAATCAATGGTAAGATAGAAACATCTAAAGGAGGAGGAAAAGAATATAGACCTTTTGAGTAGGTAGGACGCTCGTAGTTGCTTGCTCGCAAAATTAAATCATTTCCACACATACACTTTCAAAACATATTTCAAAAACAAACATCACTTTGAACTATTTTCAAAACCAACACTTTGTAAAATTCTTATAGAGATGAGAATCATTACAAAGTTTTCCAAAGCAAAGGAGTTTTCAAAATATTTTCAAACTTGCACCCATCACAAACACTTTTTCAAACAAAGAAAATTTTAAAGTGATCTAGCAAGCAACTAAGAGCCCGTAGATAACTACGGATGAAAAGGATGCTAATACATTCCCTTTTCATAATCTACCCCCTGAACTCAAGAAAATATCTTAAAGGTCTTTCCTGTTCTTTTCACCCTTTCCTTGTTGGATAAAAGAAAACTCGGTGGCGACTCTTGCTATCCGCAATAATTGCGATAAAACGCAAAACACCCAAGTTCGTTCTGCCACCGTATTACAATATCAAGAGCGCATCCTTGAATGGATACATAAATGAAGAAGCCTATGTCAAACAAACTACTTGTTTTGAAGACTTCAAGAATCCTTCACACATCTTCAAGTTGAAAAAGGCACTTTATGGCTTAAATCAAGCACTAAGGGTATGATACGATAGACTAATCAATTTCTTATGTGAAAAAGGTTTTGAAAAAGGAAAAGTGGATAAAACTTTATTCATTAAGAAGATCAAGAATCACACATTACTTTTCCAAGTCTATGTCGATGATATGATCTTTGGATCAACCAACAAAGACCTTTGTAAAACATTTCATCAATAATGCAAGGAGAATTCGAAATTTCCATCATGGGAAAATTGAACTAATTTCTTGGACTTCAAATTAAGAAACTTACAACGGGCGCATTCATTTATCAATAAAAATATTGCAATGAGTTGTTAAAGAAATTTGAAATGGATAATTGTAAACATATCTCCACTTTAATGGGTTTCAGAACATACGTGGATCTTGATGAAGCCAGTGTTTCCATAAACACTTCAAAGTATCGAGGAATGATTGGTTCACTTTTGTACTTAACGGCAAGTTGACCCGACATTATGTTTTGTGTTTGTCTATGGGCTCATTTTCAAGCCAATCCTAAGGAATCACATCTTGCTATAGTCAAGCGTATAATGAAGTATCTCAAGGGAAATACGAATGCCGACCTATTGTATGCGAAAGGTAGTATGTGTTCTTTGCTTGGTTATTCTGACGCAGATTATGCAGAATGTAAACTGATAGGAAAATAACTAGCGGCACTTTCCATATTCTTGGCAATGCTCTAGTATAATGTTCATGCAAGAAGCAAGCATGTGTGGTTCTTAGCAAGACTGAAGCAGAATACATTGCTACCGGGAAGTTGTTGTGCACAAATCTTATGGTTGAAACAACAATTACGTGAATATGGAATTGATCTTGGATGCATCCCGCTAAAAATGTCACAACACAAGGGCTATTAACATCACAAAGAACCAAATAATTCACTCTCGTACAAAGCATATTGATATTAGACATGACTTTCTTTAGGATCATGTGAAAAAACGACGACGTTGAAATTTCATTTGTTGATACTCATCAACTAGCTGACATCTTTACCAATCCTTTGGCAAAATATCCTTTCGAAGGGAACTCTGCATATTGGATGAACATGATGTATAGTCATATCTTAAGAATCAGAATCATTCATAAAAGGTGCACGTAGTACTTTTCATTAAATTTTATTTTCAAGTTTTTCTCACTTCATCTCACATTCGAAATGAATGATATTATATATATATATATATATATATATATATATATATATATTTATATATATATATATATTATATATAGTATATATATATATATATAAATATATATATATTATAAATATATATATATATATATATATATATATATTATATATATATATTATATATATATATATATATGCATAAATGATATGTTATTGAAGTATTAAATAGGTGATGAATATATTTGTATATGTTTAGATGATCTTTGGAATATGTCTGGACCGAACTGCATAAAAAAATTTTAAATATTTTCTGTCAGTAACCGGTCACCATCAGTCAGTAACTAGTTACCACGAAAACAGAACTGAAATATACTTTCTAGGCACCTTCGGTAGCCGTTTACCCAGTTCCTATAACCGGTTACCACGTACAGATTTTTTATTTTTTTATTTTTTTTAAATGGCATTTATGAGTCAAAATTTCATACTCCCTCCATTTTTTGTCTTCTTGGATTTTGAGAAGTCTCAAAAGTTGGATTTATATCTTACCTCATTTTGTTCCCTTCCAAATCTATAATATCAAAAATTCAATTCCCTCCTAAATCATATTTTCCAAATTTTCTATTCCCTCCAAAATCTCTATATATATATTCATTATCTCTACACACTCCTCACAACAAAATCTTCACTTCTCCAAAATTCATTCTTTCAATAACCCTTCGCCCTCAAAGAATTTTTCAACCTTTGTCATGGGTTTATCCAAAAGAGGAAGATGCAAGGGAAAATATATAGTCAAATCATCCCTAAGTGAATAAGAATCCAACCTTCTCATTGCTTTTCGTTACCTTCCTCTCACCCTGATCTCATCTCCGAATGTGGTTTCATATTACCCCCAATTTGGTTTGTGAATTTTATGCGAGATTTGAAATTTGTGTCGGTGGAATCCTCACCGTAAAGTTCAAGGGAAGAGTATTGATATGTAAATATTTCAACTTGGTGAATGCTTAGGTGTTCCAAGCTCTGGACAGTTCATCAAACATGGTTGCACCATTGATGATGATGATGATTATAATCGTAACCGCTACTACTTCAACATTTCTCGTCTTTCTGAGAAGGAAACCTTGGATAAGAAAAAGGAAGCAAGGTCCTCCTCCAACCGGCTGATTTTGTACTCTTCCAAACTCTCTGTAAGTGATATAATTCTTCATTATTTCATTGCTTACATTTTTCTCCATAAAAATTCTAATCACTCTCGAATAATTGATGTTGAAATGGAAGTTTTGTATGCAATTAAGAATAATTTTCAAGTGAATTGGGCATACTTGTTTATGAATTTTATGGAACATCAAAAATATTTATCTAGTGGTTTACCTTATGCTCATCGGATAACAAAGATACTTAAGCATGCTAAAATTATCCTCCAAGGCAAAATAGTAAACAAGATGACCTCAAAAGACTATGAAATTTGTGTTTCAGAAGAAAACAAGAATATGGGAATTTTCAAGGATAAAGATGGCCTTTTCAAGAATAGAGATAAAGGTTAATCTTTTTCTCTTGCTCAAGATATCCCTCAACCTCCTCCACCTATTTATGAAGGTCCTGTCTCAAATGAAATGTTCTATCACAAAATCTTCTCTATGGAAAATTTCATGATTTCTGAATTTCGTGACATCCGTCAAGAATTGTCAGCCCTTTAGACACCAATTCAAGAGGAATCTATGATGAGTATGATGAGGATTATGACCATAATGCCTAAGTATTTCTAAATATTTTGAGTTTATTGCTCTTGTTTTTCAATTATGTCTTTGATTTCCTGTCACATTTTCATTTTCATACCATTTTTACTATGTAATAGCAAAGACTTTATGTCTCTTATGGTTCAGTATGTAGTTTTATTTCATGTGTTAAGTATGCTATCTTTTCTTAAATTATGTGTATTTTTATTCTTTTCCTCATCCTTTTTGATATTGACAAAGTGGAGAAGATATTGCATTTGCTTGTGTTTAGTGGTGCAGAATTATTTCTCCGGGTTTTATAAACATACTCTTCGAATCATAAGGCTATATACATGGGCATAAATCAACCTTAGGGGGGAAGTAATTCCACCATGATACTCATGCAAGCAACATTCAACACACCTTGATGCACAAGCAACAGCATATGTCAAATTGGTTGTCTATATAAAAAAGGGGGAGAATGTGAATGCATGCACCCCATCAATGTGTTTTGATGAAGACCACCATGGAATCCATATAAAGAAATATCAAGGATGTGTAAAAGAATCTCTTCAATATATATATATATATATATATATATATATATATATATATATATATATATATATATATATATATATATATATATATATATATATATATATATATATATATATATATATATATATATATATATATATATATATATATATATATATATATATATATATATATATATATATATATATATATATATATATATATATATATATATATATATATATATATATATATATATATATATATATATATATATATATGTATATATATATATATATAAAACTTTAAAGATCAAGTTATGAAGACTTCTCAAGTGTACAAGCAAGTTTTAAAGACGAAGAATTTTGAAGATTCATCATCATTACATAGATACAAGTATTAATAAGAAGTCTAAGTATGTCCAAGTGCTCAAAATATGTCTAAATATCTTGCATACATGTTTCATGAATATAAGTTCATTACCATTTCATTTCCAAGCTTTTCTAAAACTGATTTTTCACTTTCAAAACAGTGGTAAACGGTTATTGGGTTGAGTTGCTGGCTACAAATCTTTTAATTATTTCTGAAAAATTATTTTTGTTCAGTGGTAACCAGTTACTGCTTCTGGTAACTAGCTACTTCTTCACATTTTTAAAAAATCTGAACGTTACAAAGTCTGGGTAACCGGTTACTGCTTACCTGTAACCAGCTACCATTGATACACTATTTATAAAAACAATTATGTTATGATGGATGTTGGATGGAAAATTTTGGGCATGAACCATTTCACTCTTTTATGCATTTAGATTCTTTTTAAAGGGTGCATTAAATGTATAAATATCATTTTCATTTCTGGTATAAAACATAACACATCATTCTAAAACTTTCAATTCAATTTTTCTACAAAACTTCAAACTTAGAAAAATATGAATTTGCATGAAACTTTGAAACTCAACTTTCATACTCATCATAGTTTCTGCATAAAGTGAGCACTTAAAAATATCATCAAATTCCTATTGATTCTTACCATAGTTCTTGATAACTATAGTGTTAATCAAGATTGTTGAAAATTGTAAAAATTCAGAATTCATTATTATTTCCCTTGCTGTCCAGGATTATTGGAAGTAAGTGTGTGCATTGAAGAGGATTGTTCTTCCTGCACTTAGTGTTCAGGTCTTAAAGGTTTTAAGAGCTTTTGATCTCCCTATAGGTTATATAGTAAGCATCACAATTGGTGTGAATAGGTTATCATTCAACTATAGTGAAATTAGTTTCATGTTGAAAGGGGATTTAAGTACCTTCGAAGTGTGATGGGATCCAGGATATATATGGTGTCATTTATTTTTCTTCCATTTACCGCTTTAATAACCTTCATTAGAACCATAAAAATAATCCTAACTACATAAAGATTTGAGAATTTCCAAATCATCTAATTCACCCCCCCCCCCCCCATCTCTTAGGCACACTAATAAGTTACATTCTCGAGAAGTGAGTACCTGATTTCGCAATCAGTAAATTTCTTGTTGAGGTAGTAAATTACATGCTCTTTTCCACCCGTTTCATCATGTTGTCCTAATACACATCCCATTGAACCTTCAAGCACTTTTAAGTACATGATGAGTGGTCTTCCAAGAACTGATGGCATCAAGATTGGTGGCTCTTGTAAATATTGCTTTATTGTCTCAAAGGCTATCTGAAAATCACCATTCCACACCATTGTCTGATATTTTATAAGTCATTTGAATATAGACTCGCATGTAGCAGTTAGGTGCGATATGAACCTCGAAATGTAGTTCAATCATCCTAAGAAACCACAAACCTCTTTTTCTGTTCTTGGAGCTGGCATTTCTTGTATGGAATTTACCTTTTTGGGATCCACCTCAATACCATGCCGACTTACAATAAAACCCAAAAACTTTCCCGACCTGACACCAAATGTACACTTGTTCGGATTCAACCTCAGTTTAAACATTCACAAACGTTCGAATAATTTTTGTAAATGTGTGATGTGATACTCCTTTGTATGATATTTGGAAATCATATCATCTACATATATCTCAACTTCTTTGTGGATCATATCATGAAATAGTGTGACCATAAATCGTTGATAAGTTGCCCCTGCAGTCTTTAGACCGAAAGGCATGACCTTGTAACAGAAAGTGCCCCAAGGAGTCATGAAATTAGTCTTTTCCATATCCTCGAGTGTCATTTTGATCTGATTATAACCTGAGAACCAATACATGAATGAAAATACCGAAGCTTGAGCTATATTATCCACTAAAACATCTATGTGAGGTAACGCGAAATCGTCTTTGGGACATTCTTTGTTCAGATCCTGATAATCTACACACATGCGTACTTTGTCTTCCTTCTTGGGCACTGGCACAATGTTAGCTATCCAAGGTGGGTAATCTACCACTGCTAAAACTCTGCATCAAATTATGTAAGGACTTCTTCTCGAATCTTGCTAGACATGTCTAGACGAGTTCTTCTGAGCTTCTGTCTAACTGGAGAACAACCTTCCATGAGAGTTAGTATATGTACCATAATATTCGTATCTAATCCTGGCATATCTCTGTAAGACCAGGAAAATATATCCATATATTAATGTAACAACTTGATCAGTCTTTTTTTGATGCTTTCCTCCAATGTTGTCTTTAGCTTGATCTCTTTCAGATCTTCCTCTATGCCAAGGTTGATGGTCTCAATTGATTCTTGGTATGGTTGTATACTATAAACTTTTTTCTCTAATTCCCTTTCCAATTCTTCGGAGAGTTCAAGATCTTCATCATCTTCCTCTTCCGCTTGGTTGATGGGTACATCAAAATTATATTGGATAGCAACAATAACATTATCGGTGATTTTGAGCAGTGATCTGCACATTTATCATGTTTTGGTGCAACTTTAGTATGTGAATTTGAAAATGCATATGAAGAAAAGTATGGCCACTTTAAAACATAAGAGACAAATGCAAGAGAAAGACAGGGATCTCAATTGAATGTGAAATATAACTCTTATTAATTAAAAATATTATTTGAAATAAATCGGGGGACCCTTACAAGCTACCCCTATGCCTCGGGCTTGACATAGGTTCTTTAAAAAACAAGAAAGCTTACTTTAGAAAGAAAAAGATCTCTAGAATCTCCACGGTTGTCCAATTCTTGATTTATTCGCTTGGAGCACATTCACAGATGAAGTTATATGATCTTTTGGTGCTACTTTTGTTATATATCATTGTCATTTGTCCACATGCTTTATCCCTCGGTTGATTAAGGTTTCCTGTATGGGAGGAAATTTCCCCTTGTCTTTTATAGTAGCCTTTGATGATTCGTAGCCCAAACCAAAACAATTTTTCTTCTCTAGTATCTCCACCAGTTTACCCCAACCTTTTCAGGTACCATCTTCCACAGCTGTTTGTAAATCTCTCCACGAAGTCACAGTAGGTTTCTTGATTTTCTGCACCGGTAGGGTTACCATTGAAGCAACCTCTAAGACTTGGAATGGTCTTGATATGTACTCTTCATCCATAGTGATATATCTATAGGACTCTATGTGACTTACAAAGATGTCCTCTTCACCTTCAATTATAACCAATCTTCCTTCAACGAAGAACTTCAATTTCTGATGTATAATTGAAGTAATAACCCCCGCTGCATGAATCCAAGGTCGTCTGAGAAAACATGTATATGTTGGTTCTATATCCATTACCCAAAAGGTAATATAAAACATAGTGGACTGATCTTGACAGGAAGATCCACTTCTCCAAATATTGAACTTTGAGAACCGTCGAAATCTTTAACTATCATAGAACTTGGCCTTATAGAAACACCATCTAGCGTTAACTTCATCAAGCTAGATTTTGGTAACATATTAAGGGAAGAACTAGTATCGGTGAGTACCCTGGACAAGTTAGTTATACCTATCTGAATGGAAATGTGCAACTCCTTGTTGTTAGCTCTATCTTATGGAGGCAAATCACTGTTATTGAAGCCTATGACATTTTCAAAATGATTCACTATAATCTCTTTTGCAGCATGAGCAGAACTTAGAACCTTCATTAGAGAGTCTCGGTGCGCTTCATAATTGAGGAGCAACGAAAGTATTGAAATCTTAGAAAGGGTTTGGTGTAGTTGATCCACCACCCTATAATCACTCATCTTAATTATTTTCAAGAATTATTCCACCTCTTGGTCGGCAAAATCCTTGCTTGGATATTCTTGTTCTTAATCATAGCATCAATCCTTTTTTGTGGTTCGAACCATAAATTCGTCCACTGCAAGTCATGTCCCCTGTTCCAACTATATTTGTGATCGCAGGTCATTGACTTGTCGATGGCTCACATTATTTCTTTAAACCATTGACATAGATAGTAGAATCATAACTCCATGATACTGCTTTGTTACTTTCGTAAGGAGTGGAAGATGGCCTCCTAATCACCATTGTAGTCTTTGGAATTAGGGATATTTTTAGAGTCTGTCGTGGTATCATTATTGGTGCTTCTATTGACTCTCCCAAAGGAATAATAAGAGTTTTCTTAGCAGGACTAGGTCCTTGGCCAGAAATTACCAGCTACGTATTCTTCTTTAGGGTATTGCCCAAATTGGACTATCCCTAAATCTGTTAATTTCTGTAGTGTATTCTCAAAAGCCTCATTATGTTCTAAGAGGAACCCGCATTCAAACAAATATCCTTTCAAAAGGTTTATCAAAGCCTTTGCTTGTTTGGCTGCCCCAAAGCCAGTTACAACTTTAATTGCATTCATAGTTTGCCCGCCATGCAGAGGCATGTGATATGTCTTGATGTCTGGCTTGTCACAAGTGATATCTTGGGAATCCAAAAAATCTTGAACCTTATGCCTAAAGGCCCAAATTGTTTCTATGGTATGCCCTATAGAATTGGCGTGATATTCACACCTGGAATTTGCATCATACTTTGGGGGGAGTTCCTCAATTGGAGGAGCTAATGGCTTATATTCCACCAAAGATGCTTTGAGTAAATGCTGCAGTAATTGACTGTGAGGCATGGGGAGAGGATCAAATATTCTTAGAGGCCTTTCAAACTTGTTTTGTTGTTGTTCACATGAATTACCAATAGATGTTGTGCCCTTGGATGGGATTCCATAACATTAATTTCTCCTTCCTTCTTTTTGGATAAGTTAGGGACATGTCTCTTTGAATTGTAAGGGGTACTAGATGACGCCCCTTGTATCTTTCCATTCTTTATGCCTGCATCAATCCTTTCACCAATAGTTACCAAATCAAAAAATATGGAAGAGACGCTTCCTACCATCTTATCATAATACAACCCTTGTAAAGTACCCATGAACATATCGACCAATTCTTTCTCCAAGAGTGGTTATTGCACACGAGCTTCCATTTCCCTCCACCTTTACGCATACTCTTTGAATGGCTCATATTTATTCTGAGATAAGTTTTGGAACTGCATACGGTTAGGCACCATGTATAAATTGTACTTGTACTGTCTCAGAAAAGCACTGGCAAGATCTGCCCATGTTTGGATATGAATTTCATCCAATTTCATGTACCAATCTAGAGATACCCCACTCGAACTGTCTTGGAAACAATGGATCATCAACTTCTGATCTTGAGAATAGATATGCATTTTTGTGCAATACATGTGTATATGGTTTCTTGGGAATGTGTGTCCCTTATATTTTACAAAGTCAGGTACTTTGAATTTTGGAGGGATCACCACATCCGAAACTAGACCCATTTCAAGAGCATCGACGTCGAAAACATCGTAACCCTCCATAGCCTTCAACCTTTCTTCATGATCTTTATATTGATTGAGCACCAAGGCATTCTCAACCATGTTAGGTTGGTGTATCTGAGTAACACCTTCCAAATCAAGGTATCCATATTGTAGGTCTATATAATTGTCCATATTGTTGACCAGAATCTGCAAATTATGGGATGCCCCTACCTTCGGTGGAGGTGGGACAAACCCTTCAGTATCAGCTTGTCTGGCCTCTTTTTAAGCTATGGTTGACTTTAAAGGTCCTGATTATGGCTCTCTTCTCTCGATGCACCAATATTTTGGGCTACTTCTTCAAAGGCTTCCCTAAGAATCTGTTATTGCCTTTTGATGATTTTATTTAAGGCTAACAGAACTCGACTCATGTCTCCTTTCATCGAGTTAATATTGCCCTTCACTTTCTCCAAATCTTCCTTGAAGGAAGATTGATTCTCTTTGATATGTTCCATCACTTTCTTTAGATGGGCTCTTGTTTGGTATGGTGGCCAGAGAGGCGGTGCTTTCTTACCAATGGTTTTACTGGAGAACTATTTTGAAAAAATGATAAGTTTTTGCATGAAGTATGAAATGTGATGCTTGCGAATGCATGGATACATATGAGTATGCTAAAAAATGTTTAATTGTTGTCTTACTCACTTGGATTTTCTTTCATATTTTTTATATATATTTTTTCTTAGGTTTTTAATTTTATTGGTGGGGATCTAAAAATAAATACACAATCGAGATATGAAAATAAAACACTTTTATTGAAATAAAAATTGTCCTCATAAGGGAATACAATTCAGATATTGAAAAATATTCAAACCAAAACATCAAAATTTAATTGCTGAAAGAAATGACAAAGGGAAAAACATCCATCTTCTGAGTGTGCTTGGGGATATCTTCTCTGAAACCATCAACCATTTTCCTACAAAGCTTGAGGAAGTCTTCAACATATTTCGGGAGAGGGACCATTACATTTTCCGCATCTCTCAAACTTCTAGGGATGTCACCAATGAGATTGTTGGCTAAGAAGGCGAGTCTTGCATGCTTGTCTTTGTAAAATCGATATTCCTGGTAGAGGTCCAGAATTATCTTGTGGTTATCCTTTCCTGCTTTGGCGATTTTTGGATGCTGCTCTTCCCAATATAAATTTTTAACCGTCATCTATGTATAGAGTCTCCTTTGTATGACGGAATTCTTTCGGAGGTCTTCTAACTCAGGACAAACTTGCTCATATTCATCAGCCTTTTGGGCAAGCATTCTTTCTACCCTTATCCTCTTGAGACGTTCTCCTACGTCCGATTCTAGGATATCTTGGAGTCTCGTAGTAATATATTATATTTGATCTTATTGATCAAGAGAAGCTTGTGCCAAACTTTGAATTTGAGCCGTCAAGTTCTCTTCCATCTCCTTTATGTCTTGTATCACCTTTTCATACCACTTACTTAGCTTTCCAATTCCCCTAGAAGCATCCTCCAAACATTGGTTGTGGGAACCCAAGTTGAAGTTAGCACTCAACAATTCTTCAGTCAAATGTTTCTGCTTAAGACTCTCCTTTTCAAATTCTTCACGTTCTTTCTGAATTTGTTGGTCTTTTAACTCAAGCTCGTGTTGCATCTGTCTTTTTTCCTTTGCAAGGTTATGAAGGCTAAGCTCTAATTCCTCTTTCTCTTTTTGAGATTGATCCAAGGACTTCTTCATGTTGTCTATCTCTTTTAGAGACATAGAAAGAGGGTCTTGGACATCTGGCTTGTACTCAGGATCAATGTCAAATGGTAGTTTAACAACTTTCACCCTATCCAAAACCCATTGAGTGTAAGGTTACCTCTCCACAGAAATTCTCGATAATTTTTTCCCATGTCGTGAATGATCAATTGTTGAATTTTTTCATTGGAGGTTTTATCCTCCAAAGGGTACCCAAGTTGTCGTAAAGCCAAAGTAGGGTTATAATTTATTCAACCACATGACCAAATAAACGAAACATTTGGAAAATCTCCGCAGTTATAAATGATATCTCCAATGTTTAGCTTCCAAGCATACCATAACACATAATCAATGGTAAGAGACCTTAATTTTTGAGGCCATTCATATTGTGTCAAGATTTATACATGTAGTCCTCCTTATAAATGTGATTCATAAACCAATAATATAGAAGAAAGATACAACAGTTCAACGTACCCATCCCCTTTTCGTAACGAGTGTGAAAAGCATAGTAAATATGAGAAAGTAAAGCATGAGTTGGGTATGCATTCAAAGCTTTCGCGCCCAAAAACACACTAATACATGCAAGGTCAATATAGTCCAAAGTCCACGGAAACAGAATTACACCAAAGACCAGTAGTCCTAAACAATCAACACAAGACTCCCATTCTTTCTTATTAGCAAAAGAAAAGGCTTTAGCCTCCAAACATTGTCTTTTAATCCCTTGTACATCCCTTTCTTTTTTGTAATTAAGTGATAACTCGGGATAAGAAATCCTTAAACCTTTTGCTAAGCCCTTAACGTCAATTGTCTGTCTAATTCCCACATAAGCTTTTTCTTTAGAAAAATTTAAGAATCTATCAAATTCTTCCAAAGTCGGCACTAGTTGAAAGTTTTGAAAGGTAAAACACCTCAACGGAGGATCGTAGAACTGAACCAAGGAAGATATAGCATCCAATTGTACATCCACTTTTGTCAGCTCAAGGGTATCCCCATAACGGCGAACACACATGTTCAAAGCTTTTTCAGACAATTTTCCTTTGATGATCTTGATCTTCGTCATATATGGCTTGACAAAACTAACAAGGACAAGTTGTTTCCCTCTAGCATCCATTTTTAAGATACTCACTAAAACCTTTTATTACTATTTTTTAATCCTGTGAATCAGACAAAAAAAATGAAAAATAATGAACATTTGAAATTCAAGATGTATGAATGCATGATGACGCAACATAGTGACAGAATTTATGAAAAGTATCCTTAGTTGGTAGGTGCCTAGTTTTGGCGTACAGATATTCTACCCTCCCCATAAGGTGGTTTCCTTAAGGGTATCATGGATAACACTAGAGGGAAAGGCACAAGGGCCTCCCTTAAGTGGAGCCTCTTTGTAGACCGAAACTTACGTCTCTAAGGTCATAAAAGCTCTCACCATGAGATTTTGGTTTAAGGTTATACAAAAAGTCATAGGTTTCATTCCAAAGTCATACCCCTCAAGAGAATACCTCTTGGGACATATTTCTTTTTTGGAATTCCATCGACTCTAGGTGAAGACGTCACAAAAACTCATAGTGTTGTACCCCAAAATTTTCCCTCCCATATTTCTCAATACATTTCAAGTAAGGTCTTCAAATTGCCCAAGGAAGTCCAAGAGTTCACCAGACAAACTCTCTCCTAAAGGCAGTCTACCTCAAATTAGGGTTTCATTTTGCATCAAGATGTTTGATTCCAAAGGGTCCCAAATTCTCACTATTGTCCTAATATGTTCTTAAGATCATCCATGTCAAGTTTCAAGCCTTGCAGAGGAAGTTTGCTCAGTCAATTGCTCAAAGGCCTGAAAGTCGACTGTGTTAGGGCAAAAGTCAATTGTTGCCCACATACAGTCAAACTTCAATATTTTTGGTCAACATACTCATTCTGAAGTATTATTCATCATTTGATCAAGGGTTGATCATGATTCCTCAAGGATTGCTCACAATTCATCAAAACCCAAAAGTTACTAAATTAGGGTTTTATAGGAAAAGTCAACTCAAATTTGACCAAGCATAACTTTCTCATAATTTATCAGAAATGACCAATCCAAAGCTCATTTTGAAGAGTATGTAATTCCCTACAATTCATCTTCAGCTCCCAAGTTCAAAATATGCACTCACAAGAAGATATCAATTTGGACATTATAGGTCATTTTGAAAAGTTAACACAAACACCTTTTGGGTCAAAGCTTCTTACCTGAACATGGAAGATCCAATTGATATGAAACCGAATAGGTTGCTTAGGGGACATCCTAAGCTTTCTAAAAAGTCAAAGAACACCCTCATAAGGTTAAAATTGAGAGAGATATGCATTGTCAAAGTTGGATAATTTTTGAAAAAATGCATGAAGCAAATATTGACCAAACTTGGATTTTTTCCAAATGGGCCTATCTTTTCAAGTTTGAATCTCATTCCTAACATGGTCCACGACCTCTAAGCCCACCCATACATTTTTATACTATTTATGCTATTTATTTTGATATTTTATTCATTAAAATTCAGAATTAAATAAATAAATAATATAAATAATGTAAATTTTGATGTGAATCCATTTTGGGAAAGTTTTATGCTGGTTTATGTCAATTGATTTCGTGCAATAACCCATCAAATAAGTCCATGTTCATCCACATGTGAAAATGGCATAAAATCATCAAATATGGCATTTTTTTCAAATCTTGATCATGGTCTTAAAACACAACATTATGAGGGAGATTCTTTCCATGCTTTCTTGTCTCCTCATTATCCTCTATAAATATAAATCCATACAAGCTTGAAAGGGACGAAATTCATCTCTAAAAAGCTCTCAAAAGGCTCTTCAAAAAGCTCTCCAAAAGCTCTCCAAAAATCAAAGAATTGGTGCAAGTCATATCTCGAGGTTCCGGTCTCTCTCAATTGACATCAAGCCTCAAACCATCCTCTTGAAGTCCTCATCAGTCTTACAAGGCCCAAGAGCAATCCATCACACGCCTAGCACGTCCCAATTTAACAATACCGGTTTGATAAAATTTTAAACTTCGAATCTCTAATTTTAATCACATTTTATCGTATGCTAACATTTGTTTGAGTTTATATAGAACAATTATGGATGGTTGAATCATAGGTTCCACGCAAGAATCAAAAAACACCATATTTAGAGCATGAATCTTTCGAAGATTCGGGCCTAAGGATTTCTGATGATTGCACCCCCTTTTTACTTTTGCTACTAGGCCCATCTTTATTTTCTTGTTTTATTCATTTCATTTATTTCTTTTAATCCCTTTTTTATTTATTTTTATCAATAAACAAATATAAAAATCACATAAAAATAGATTTAGGATTTTTTCTTAATTAAATTTTAATTTTGGTAAATTAATTAACTAAACACTTTAACTTTTTTTTAAGATTAAAATTAATAGAAATTAGGTTTAATTTCATTTTAATTCATTTTCCTTTTCGTAACAAATACCAAAAAAACATAGAATTAATTTCTTTTATTTAAATTTCATGTTTCTTTAAAAATTATCTTTTTTAAATATAGATCTAGATCAATTATTTTTTAACTTAAACCATTTTTATAAATTAAAACAAAAAACAACAAAAAGATTTTTTTATATCTTAGGATTTTTAGACGTCTTTTCAAATTTGCACGTTATTATTCTTTCGCACTTCATTTTATTATTGTAAATGTATATTGGGATGTAATAGATGATTAGTAGGACTTTTACTGCTTTTATTTATTTTTTCCCCCAGTTTCGGATATGTACATAATCCCCCTCCCCGAAGCCTTGTAATAGCTAGGTTTTATATTTCTGCACATTTAAATTACTGTAATTATTAACTGCTATATGTGTATGACTAATAGGATTGTATGGCAAGAATAATCAAACATTAGCAAACTTAACACAAGACTAAAATAACTGAACATAACACACCTTGCACATATGCACCCTTAGGGTATACCTCACTTGGTTGCCTCGGAAAATAATGGTCATGTCCCTCGAACGTAGGGATACCTTTAGCAAAGGCCCTCGGTTAAAATCATCATAAAGATCATGGTCCCTCGATGTCCCTCGAAGTTGCCTACGGTATATGATCTTGTCCCTCGATGTTTCCTACGAATATATAATGACAGTCCCTTCAAAATGCTAAGGTATCCCTACATGTTGCCTTCAATGATAATTACGTCCCTTTCGAATTGACCCTTATAACTCCAACGACGGTGCTTCCTATTTCTCAAATAAGTAGGATAGGGCTGTCTAAAGGACACGAGCATAGAACAATTCTTTTTTCGAGTAGGTAGATGCTAGTAGGTACTTGCTCAAAATAAACTTTCTCGCACTTACACTCTTTTCAAACAAGGTTTTCAAAAACACTTTGTAACACTCTTGAAGACAGAAGCAAGAGTTAAAACAAAGTCAAACAAAACTTTTCAAAACACACAAACATGAAAGCAATTTTAAAATGATGAGCTAGTACCTAAGAGCCCATGGAAAACCATGGATAGAAAGGGTGTTAACACCTTCCCTTTCTATAATCTACCGTACTCAAAATATCGGAAAAGGACTTTTTCTGTGCTTTTTTCCTTTCCAGTTGGATAAAATAAGAGTCGGTGGCGACTCTTGCTTACCGCGACATTTTGCAAACACAAAACGCAAAACACAAACCAGTATTAAACAGTCGGTTCTGTCACCGTATCACACATAGGGATGATATATCCCCTTGGCCAATAGACGAACCTTCTTTCTAAGATTTTTGAAAATATATTTGTTTGAAATAAAATCCCGCCAACAAATGATAAAAAGATAATAACAATATAATAATAAACAAAAGTAAATAAATAAATAAAGAAAATATTGATAAATACCAAAAATAAGAAAAACCCTAAAAACCCTAAAACCAAAAGGAAAGACTTCTAAACCCTAGGGTTGAGTCCCTAGCAGAGTCACCAGTTATAATAACCGGCTGAAAGTTATAGATTCGCCACCATTAATTTTTAACCTAAGAAAGCGAATATAACGGATAACCCTAATTTGATCAGAAATTCTAAGTTGTTGACTCACTTTAGACAAAGGGAATGTGTTAGACACCCTTCATCTACATTTTTCACAAGGATACTAGGGTTTAGGTTAAAGGTTTAGGAATAGGATTTTAAATTTTAATTAGGGGAAGTCGGCAAGATTTTAAATCGTATGCCTACATATCCTCTTATGAGGAATCAGAGTCAGAATTCGTAGTTCGTAGTTGTTTGGTTAGTTTTTTTATGCACTATGGAAATATCTTGAATTCTCCTTGAACCAAGTCTGGGTTTGTGAATTCCGGAATTGTAGACGTAAGTTACAGTCGATAAAAGAAGTTCCCATAATCCTTTTTTGAAAATAAATATATAAGTTTTAATTAAGTTATTAAAATATTTAAATGAAAAAATATTTAATGCAAATAATTAGGGTTAATATTTTATAAAATAATTTTGATTAGTAAATAACGATTTTAATTATTACAAATATATTAAATATTTTTTTATTAAATTTTAGTAATTATGCAAAAACACACTTAATGCAAAATGTTTAAAATATGACAATTAAATAAATTAAATAAAAATAGAAAAAATAAAATTAATAAAATTAATAAAATAAGATAAATAAAATTAATTAAATTAAGTGTGGGGGTGTAGATATCAAAATCAGGGTTGTATTGGAAAAATATTTAGGCCCAAAAGAAAATCTGAGCCCAAATAGTCGGGGGTGGATTTTGTGTTGAGTAGCAAAAACTAGGGGGTGTGAATATTAGAGCCCAAATCAAGATATTGGATTTGTCCCAATTGCGCAGGAGGTGCAAATTTTAGTTTCATAGTAATTCCAGGGGGTCTGGATAGTAACGGGCTTGAGCCCAATAGTCTGTTTTTGATCAAATTTATAAGGGAGTGTGAATACAGTCAGGCCAGTAAAAAATAAAAGCACATGGTGGTGTGTTTAACAATTGGGCTCGGCCCAAAAATGGAACAAGGAGGTCCGTTTGGATCCTGTGTGGGGGAGCACTTGGGTTACAGTGGATGCGCAATTCTGAGGGGGTTTGATTAGAATCAGAGGCGTGTGATTGAAAGTGCGTAATAAGGGTGTTACACTGGAACACATAGGGTGTTTATAAAAATGGACAATAGAGCATGTGGCTCATTTTCCTACCTTCTTTCTCTCTCTTCGCTTTTCTCCAAACAGAAACCAAATTTTAGATTACTTCTCTCTAGGAGATCGAAATCGCCCCACCGGCTGGAAATTGCTTCCACCGGTGGCTCAACCCTTACTGTTGTAGGACCAACACTTATCCCAGATTTCTGGTTGAAGTTCAACCGAAGTCTTTAAATATTCATCCAAGCCAATGTAGATCTTCATCTGGGTTCTCAGAAACCCTGACAACTTCATCCGACCCTTATGAACCCTAGGCTAACCCTAAGAACCCTATGGCAAAACCCTTAGAACCCTAACCCTAAGAACATGAACCCTATGAACCCTAAGATTTTTCCAAAAACCCCAAAATTAAACACAAATTGCAAAGATTCAATAATTATAATCCTAAGCTAAGTGAACCAGATTACCTCTCCTGTAGTGATTCTTCTTGTGTTAGTCTTTTTCTGGTTTTCTGATTCTCCCTTCTAATCTCCTTTTTCTTGTTTTATAGGTGCATAGAATGATGGTGCGATGATGGTGATGGCTTAAAGATGACGACGGTATAGCTCAGATATAGGGTTTCAGAAATTGAAACCCAAATCCCTCTTCTCTTTCTTCTTAATCTCTTCTTTTTCTCTGTAAATTTTTTTCTCCCCTTCGTTCTTAGATATTAGGGGTTTATATAGGGTTTTTAGATTATATTAATTAGGAATTATTGTTTGATTTGTCATTACAATCTTTATATTGATTGTTTGATTGAATTTATTTTAGGAATTTTAGATCTGATTTATTTGTCAATTGATTTAGATTGTAAATTTGGACGATTTTGTCTTTATTATGAGATTTGATTTATTTTAATTGATTCGTTTTTTTTTGTTTAATTCGTACAGTAATTCTTTTTCTGGGCTTTTCGTGCTTCTAGGTAACTTAGTGAAGAAGATGAACGCCGCCGCTGAGTTTGATTAGGGCAAACAAAAAAAACCCTATTTTTGACTTTTGTCAAAATTAGTTTGACTGTTCTGATTAATTAAGAATTAATAATACCTAATTAACCTTAAATAAGTAATTACCCTAGTCAAACTAAGTTTAAAAAAAGTTACACGGACCCTAATAAAAAATTAAAACGGGCATATCATTTCAAAAATCAATTGGGCCAACAAAACCTCTTATCTATTGGGCTAGCAAATCTCCAAAATGCACAAGAAGCAAATGGGCATTCAGAAACAAAATGATATGGGGCTATCTGATCATTCAAAAACGTGCACCCTCCTTCTTTTATAAAAACGATACAAAAACCTTAACGTGTCATCAGACTTTGATGGCCCACTTGTAACAACACACCCTCTTGTATAACAATGCACCCCCTCATCTCTTTATCTAAAAACGAAAAGTATATGGGCCATCAGCATAATGAGCCTTTAAAAATGAAACAAAAAGTTCTGAAAACGTACAACCCTTCTTTGTTATAAAATATGAGAAAAAACTTAATGGGCCATCAGATTTTGATGGCCCACTTGCAACGCCATACCCATTTTATAAAAATGTACCTATTCTTTTAGCCTTTAAAGTTGGCTTTATAACTTAATGGGCCATCAGATTTTGATGCTCCATTTTGGAGCAATACCCCCATCTTATGAATTTAAACCCCCGTTAGATTAACAAATAAGCAATTTGAACAAATATGGTTAAAGATCTAGAAAAAAAAATAGTAACCGAATATGAATATTTTATGGGGAAAATTTGGGGTATGACAACCAAACCCCTGGCTTTGAAAACAAAAAACATCCAGAATATGTTTATAAACTTAAGAAATCGTTATATGCTCTAAAATAAGCTCCAAAAGCTTGGTATGAAATATGAAATTCTGATTTGTCAAATTTACGTTGATGATATTATATTTGGATCTACTAAAGCCTCGTTGGGAAAAGAATTTGCTAAGACTATGCAGGCAGAATTTGAAATGAGTCTGATGGGAGAACTCGTGTTCTTTCTGGGAATTCAAATTAATCAAACTCCAGAAGGAAACTTTATACATCAAATCAAATATGTTAAAGAACTTCTGGTGAAATTTGACATGTCAGAAAGTAAGCCATCAAAAACTCCAATGCATCTTGCATGTATTCTGGAAAAGGATGAGGTAAGTAAGAAAGTAGAATAGAAGCTCTACAAAGGTATGATTGCTTTTATCCTTTATTTAACGGCTTCAAGACCCGATATTCTCTACAATGTTTGCCTATGTGCTAGATTCCAATCAGATCCCAGAAAATCTCACTTAACAACATTAAGCGAATTTTCAGGAATCTAAAAGGTACTACTAATCTTGGTCGGTGTTATAGAAAACCCAGAGAATATAAATTAATAGGATAATGTGATGTGGAATTTACTGGAGATATAATATAAAGAAAAAGTACTTTTGGAAGCTACCAGTTTCTGGGAGACAACTTAATATCCTGGTCCAGTAAAAGATAATCCACCATTGCATTATCAACTGCTGAAGTTGAATATATAGTTGCAGCTGGATGAAGTACTCAGATGCTCTAGATGAAAAGTCAGCTTGAAGATTATCATATATACGATAACATTCCTATCCTCTGTGATAATACTTCTGCTATTTGTCTTTCTAAAAATCCTATTTTACACTCTATAGCTAAACATATAGAAATTAAACACCATTTCATTAGGGACTATACTCAGAAGGGAATTCTTTTCTTAAAATTTATAGATACAGACCATCAATGGACTGACATATTTACAAAACCCCTTGTTGAAGATAAATTTAATTTTATTCTTAAAATATTAGTATTGAATTATGTCCAGAATGAAAATTCTATTTCTGTATGCTTAACTCTCAGAATGTTCTAATTTTTTTGTGAACATCTGGGTAATAGTTCTTCAAAAGTGAGAAGAAAAATCGACTCAGAAACAATCTAGAAGATATGAACGTATAACCAAAACGTTTCCTTTCAAGATAGAATCATGCAGTTCACCACGTTAACATCTGTCAATCTTAAATGTTAAGTCATCATCAGAGAAAGAACAAGTGTTCACACTCTGATTGATCAAACGGTTGAGTTCATGCATTGAGGCGCGAGTCATAAGTAATTGTTTCAAATATCTTCGCAATCTCCCTAGTCAGAAGTCATTTAAAGCTTTTAATCATTATGTTTATTAATTTTTTATTACAATTAATTTCATGTTTATTTTCTTTCCGTTGGCTATTTATTCACCTCTCTCACAATCACTTTTCACCACATCTTTCACTCACTAAATTGCTTTTCCCCTCTTTTCTTCCAAAACCCTAAGATTTGTAAACAATGGTTTTCCTCTTCTCATCATCAAAAATATTCTCAAGATCCTGCTTCTCAGACCACCATCCATGTTTCATCCTCCGTTCATATTGAAGAAAACTACGTTGAACCAGAAAGGACTCTCACCACTCTTGTCGATAATCTTGAAGTTCTCTGTGAACTTATGGTTGATTTCAAAAGTATGCAAAAAATTGGTATGATCTTGTTCCTGATGTAGAGTTTCAAGGATGGACTAGATTCTTTGATAGGTTAATTGGTCCAGCCTTTCCAAAACTTATCAAAGAGTTTTGGATTCATGCAAAAGTATCAAATCTGCAAGTTAGCTTGTCTGTAATGAGGAAAAAATAGTCATCACTGAGAGTCTCATCACAACACTCATTGGGCATGATGGAACTGGAGTAAAGTGTATTGATATGGCAGAAAAAGGATTGGATCTGAACAAAGTTTCTCAGGAGATTTTTAATTTTGGACAGCCCCCAACAAAATCAAAGACCTGTAAAATTATCTCTGATTCTGAGCTAGAATCATTTTGGGGTGTATCAACCATAGGAAAACAACAACTTCTCCAGATTAAATACACATTGATCAATAATATCTACTGTATTTAATTGCAACCAAGGTAAAAATCAACCTCCATCATCTTCTATTTAATCATCTGAAGACCATTGTCAAAGAAACAAGAGAAGAAGACAAATCCAAAAGAGATTGGATTCCTCTGGGAAGGCTGATCTTAGATATTCTGTCAGAAAACAAGATGATAAAACATCTGAGTGAAGCTCATCAAGTTAGTGAGCTGGAAACCTATGTTGGAAAGACCTTCAATGCCAAAAACCTCAAGAAGACGAAGATCATTGATACAATCAAGAAGGACCCAACAGGCTTAGTGAAGTATGTTATCTCCATAAGAAGAATTCCTCTAGATGACTTTCCTCTCTTTTCCCAGATGGATTCATCTCCTGAGATAGTTCTTAGATATCTGAAGGCCTGCAAAAGTGATGGGACAACTCCACATGTAAATATTCAAGATCTTCAGAAACAACCACTAGAAGTTTCTCCCAGAAAGTCAAAGAAAAGAAAAGTTGCTGGTGAAGGAACTTCTCCCAAAGCTCCTAAGACTGCTAAAAAGAAAGGTACATCTTCTCTGATTTTTGTTATTGAATCACTACTTTTAACAACATCTGAAAATTTTTCTCCAACACCTTCTGAACATAATTTACAACAAACCTTTGATGAGTTTAACTCTATAATCAATCCAACCACAACCATTAATCAAAATTTAATCAATTCACCTTCTACCAATATTGCTCAAACTCAGGCAAAACTCACACAAGTTCTATCTGATATTGGTCAATATGATTCACTATTTGATGCTCCCCAACCATAAAATCCAAATACTATTTCTGAACAATTTCCTGAAACCGTTTAAATACGAAGCATAACCTACCCTCTCAATGCTACCCAACCACCACATATCATCACCACTCCATCATAGAACTTTGCATTTCAGTATTCCCTCTCTATATGAATCAACACCACCAAACACTCCTATTATCATTTCCGACTCTCCAGAGTTTACAAGTCCCATAGATCTAACAGAAGATCCTCTATGAACTGTAATTTATCAACAAGCTTTGAACAAACTCGTCAACTTCTCTCATAAAATAGCCATTACAAAACCAAAACCATCCAAAACAAATGTTGGTAAATCATTGTTGGTTTTTTAGACATAAATGCATAATGGGTTAACTCTCAGAAGTAGGCTTGCTTCAATAATTTTAATCCAGCTGCCTCTATCTACCTCTGGACTCATTTCAGAAAATGGTTTAATTATGAATCTCTCAAGATAAAGGATCTCAGCTACGAGCTTGCTTAACAGAACTTTTGTGATCAGTTGAACATATTCAAGGTTGAAGTGCTAAAGCTATGGGTAAGGAAACCTCTTCTTCATCTGGACAACACTCCCTGAGAATTCTCACACAAACCAGAAACTCGAGAACCATCTCCTGAACCTTAACCTCTAGTCATCTTTCAAGATAAATGAAAATCTGTTGAAGAATCTTCTGTGAGAGTAATTGCTGAGGAAATAGTTCCTGCTGGAGAAATGGATCCAACTTCTCTTATGCTGAAAATTTTGGGGGAATTGAAGAAAGAGAATGAAGCTGTTAGAGAAAGGTTGGATAAACAAGATGAAACCAACAAAGAGGTTAAGGGAATGTTGGGCAAGCAAGAAGAACACAACAATCATATCAAAGGTCTTCTGGAAGCATTGTTCACACGTCTTCCACCTACACAACCTTAGATCTGGTTTTTTGTTTCTTTTGTTATGTTTTCTTTTTGCTTAACTTCTGTTTGTTTTTTTTCTCATTGTTTTCCGTCTGTTTTTAAATGCATAACTTTTTGCTCTGATTACGTGTTTTTTTTCTTTATGATTTATGATAAAAAAAGGGGGAGAAAGTGAGATATTTTGATATAAACAGTTTTGGACTAAGTCTTACACATTTCTAATAAAGTAACTTCTATTTTAAATGTTTCTGAAATCTAACATGGAAAGTATCACTCTAAACTGGTGGTATGCTTTACATGCCTTCAACATAGGCTTCTAAGAACTTCCATCATATGCTCTGACCAAACATCTTCAAGGAAGTATCTATTCTTTTTAATTCTATCTGAGTATTCAACTCAGGGGGAGATTCTGAAATTTTTATCTTCTGAATTATAAATTGTTCATCAAAATATGTAAGTTTTGTCATCATCAAAAAGGGGGAGATTGTTAGAATATAGTTTGGTTCTACATCTAATTATTAGTTTTGATGATAACAAATACATAATTATTGTGAAGAACCATTATGCACTTTAATCATTTTATTGAATTTACAGAGAAGTTCTGATGAAAGCAAGAATGTTAATGACGTGAAAAATCATATAAGGCTCTAAAGAAGTAGAACTTATAAAAAGCTCTGAAGCGAAGCTAAAACAACACGCAAGAAAAAGAAGTGTTGATGCTAAAACTTATGATGCACCAAGCTGTTGTGCAAACTCTGATATATAAAGCTATAAAATAACAAAGAAGCATCTAACATTCTATTTTCAAGCAATCAAGCTCCAGATACTCTAAGGCGGCATAGATCTGACATCACATTAATAGCACTTATAAAGTAACGACTGGAAAACTTTATGGCTGGAACAAGATATGTATTTTTGGAAATAAAATCAAATCACAAATCAATAACCTTCCAAAATCAGAAGATTATGTCTCCAACGGTTTCATGATAGTTGCATATATAAAGAGATCTATGGGTGAAAAAACAACAACTCACGCATACCAACAAGAGCGATTAAAACATTCCCATATTTCTTATCTCTTGAAATATTCCTTGTGCTAAATTTTTGTAAACATCACAGTTGAGATAAAACTTGTTAGAAGAAAATTCAAACACATTGTATAATTATTTAGAATTGTTAATCCTTGAGAAACCAAGATTTGGTTTGATCTCAAGAAGACGTTGATAGTTTTCTTTGTGAATTGTAATCATTTTTTATTAGTGGATTAAGATCTCGATTGAGAGAGGCCAAATCACCTTGGAGGTTGGACTGAAGTAGTTTTGATTTCAAAACGAACTACGATAACCAACGTGTTTTTGAGCCTTATTTTTTGAAAACCCAATTTAAACCCCTTTTCTTGTGTTCTTCTATCCTTCACATACTTCATCACGCTCATACATTATAACTTTGGAATCCAATGATGATCAGCAATTCTCACCCCCATGATCTTAAATATAGATTTCTTTCATGAAGCTACAACCACCTGAGATGATGTTCCAACATCTTTTCCAACATCAATCTCAGTCATATGGATTTCATCTTTAACTATGGTTCTGGAGACAACACCATAGTAATCCATACAACACTCTTGAAGGAACCACGAGAGAATCAACCATCATTTGTTGATCATCCTTCAAGATCAGATCACTAATAGCCGCAAAAACTGTATATAGCACACCTCAATGAGCTTTTCTTCATAAGCATAATTTCCAGATCTTCTGTCAAACTCTGAGGTGATAAATGACTTCCTTCTGCACCTAAAGAGGAGATTCTCTCTAGCAAGTAGATCACAATATACAAGGCTTTGTATGATCATCAACCCTTTAAACAGACTGTCCATGAGCACCTCTCTTTTTCCCAATTCTTCTGAACAGTTCATCATGATTGTAAGTTAATCTTCCAGAATATTAACTTACCTTGATTGGTGCATATCCATTGCATACAACCCCTAGAGTGTCTCGTCCACTTTAGTAGAACAAGAGTTCAATGATCTCATATACTTGATAGGGATATCAAGTTTGAGTAAACAACCTACATCCTATTTGAGAGAAACACTAGTCAAACAAGTTGAGACAAATAAATTCTCAACACAAAGATGTCAAGACATTACATCTGACTTCTCAAGAACCTCCAACAATTGCTATGAACACTTTGAGAATCATACATTATCTTCCTGAATAACAGTACAACATGTGGTTAATGCACACCCACGTAACTCTCTCAACAAGATTCCATAAATCTGGTTCCTTTGATCAGAAGGATCTTCCAGAAGTTAGAGAGAATATCCTTCACATATGAACATGGACTTCATATATACAAACAACTGGTTGAGATAATATATTTCTCCAAGGCACTTAAGCTCAGCCTCTCAACTTCCTACTTGCTTAACTCAGAAATAAACTGAACCAAGAAGTAGACAATACCATTAATCAACCCACCAATATAAGATGTGTTTTCTGGATAAAACATCTTAAATATAAGCCTGAATGCCTCCTCTTACATATTAGGAGTAGGTTCCAAACACATGTGATCAACACATATTTTTTGACACCCAGAGCATCTATTTTGCAACAGGAGTCTGCGCACCTGCTGACATGATGTCCCAACATCTGGTAGGACACCAGTTCCCTTCTTCTGGAACACAAAACTGAGCTTGGTTCTAAAGTCATTACTGCTTCCATAAAATCAAAACATCCCTTGATCATCTTCAAAGTCTTAAAAGAAATCCAAGCTATAGCTACACCAACAACAGCAAGACTCAGAGTCACTTTCCTAATTAGGTCAAAAGTTAGGAAGACTCTTTTAGAAACCAAAATAAATGGCCATATCCTATCTTCAATGATATATCAAATAAATGACAAGTTTCTTGAAAAATACATCAACCACATACTAAAGTGCATTTATGAGTGTACTTGAGAAATAAAACACAAGTATCGTTGGCCACTTTTCACAGAAGGTTGAAACAGTCTTGCATATATCCTATCACCATAGGATAAACCAGCTAAGGAGATCAAACACTAATGTTCTTCCAAGAAGCAACCAGGGTTACACCAGATACCATGCAGCGAAACAACCAACAAAACTCCTCAACATCCTTCAGGCATCACAAAAAAGTCCTTTCACACAAGCACCACACTCCAGGTGCTAACAAAACACAACATCTCTCCACCAAAGCTACAAGCCTGAAAACAAAAAACAGGTCCAAAACACACCCTATCATGAACATTCCACCCTTCACTTCTAGGGACCACTCAAACAACAATATGAACTATCCAAGTTTAAACAGCTTTTGAGTAGATACCTCCTTCCTTGCCCATGACCAGAATGTATCATCTCAGGATCTCACCCAGAATAGAACAGGGTTCCTGCTCTGATACCAATTGAAATTCTAGTATGACAGAACTCAGATGTCCTATGACATGTCGAGACATCTGATATGACTTAAACATTACAGAAAGGTAAAAATAACTAAAACCATTATTGGAAAGCATAAACAACACACATGAATTGTTAACCTAGTTCAGAACAACATTCCTACTCTGGGGGCTTCCAAGTCAGGGATAAAGTCCACTATAATAATATCAATTCATAGACCCTAAAAAAACATATCAGTTTACAGTCTTCTAACTTAATCACTACCCGTGCTAACTTTCTATCTAAGACTTCCCTAGATATGAGGCCCTCCTCAATCCCTCATCAATCACTTACAATGATTCGACAAACAGGAAGACACACTTCCATGATGATAAAACAGAATACACACTTCCATGACAATACCTAGCAAAGACTCTTGACTAAGAATACAACTTGGAGTTGGTTACAAGCTTCCTCCAAGAAAAATACTCAACTCATTACCTATAAAGGCTTCTGAGTGAGAACAGAAACCAACTCTCCAAGAAAGTGGCACAAAGACCAAGCCCTAAACTTCTACATATTGGATCTGTGTCTTTTCTAGGTTGAAAAGAATTCTATTTATAACCTATAACAAACTGAATTTGGGCCTTTAATCATAACTAAGAATCTATTATAATTCTGCAGAAAATTATGCTACAAAATATGTCTTCAATCAAATCTTCCTAAATTATCTCCATATTTAGAAAGTTAATATTATTCAAAATTCTTCTTGAACTTAAAATCATTGCCACATAATATTGCATAATATTCCTATAATATTCTGCATTTGTTATAACAGAATCCAACTATTCAGCTTTACTCAGGCATGATGTTGTATGACTTGCATATGATATCTTATCTGACATGTTACTCCAGTTGTTGAAACACTTCAACTCAACATGTCCCAACATAAAATAGGATGTCTTGCTTAACAAGTTCTTATTAGAAAGTAATCACATCCTATTTAACATATTGCTGCTATATTTGTTTTATTAAAATTAATGCCAATCCTATAAATAGAGAACTTACAAGAACCTTAAAACTGAGATTTTACAGAAGATGTTCAAGAACTTACATCTAAAGATTTTATACAAGTTTAGCATGAAACATTTACAAAGTAATTTCATATGAGAATCACACTCTTTTATATATTAGATTAAAGCACAACATCAATTACAACAAAAATCTCACAAAGTTTTTATGGTCTTTCGACACTACGATAACCTTCGTGAAAAGAAAATAGAAAAATAGAGAGAGTAAAAGAAACATATAAGGATTTCTATTCATAATTTTTGTGTAAATGAAATGAGGAGAAACCTCCTTTATATAGCGAAAAATTTGGATAAAAATGGAAATAATCTATTGGCCATTTTAATGACATAATACGCAAACCCTTGTCTAAAAAAGCAAGCCATAAAACAACAATATGGTTTAAATGATTTAGAGCTTTTATAATAAATTAAGATATCATTTACCTTGCTATAATAGATTGGACCATGTACTTAATTGTTTAGGAGGTATTAAAACTTTACCAATTGATTAGAATTTTTTCTTGATCAATTCCATACAAGTCTTGATAAGTTTTCAAGAAGTTTTATGAAACAAAAAAGGGTTTTGAAAAAAAATTAATGTTTGTGTAATTTTATTAATACTCCAATACTTACTATTGACCTTTTACATTTTACCTTATTACTTTAAGATGCAAAGCACAGGATCAGGCAAGCTTTCATACTTTCACAACTTCAGATCTTTAAGTTATCTTGCTTGATACAACAATGACTTGACACTTCAACTGGAACTTGAATCTTACGACGGATGTGGCTTAATATATCTTCTTGATAAGGCACCTTCATCAAAATATTTAATTTAATTTTGGAACTGAATCCATCTGTCGCATATAACACTTAACATCCACAAGTCATTTGACTTATATAGTTTTGTCTTCAAACTTGTTGCTTCATTAGCTGCCATCATCCAAACCATTTGATGGGCATTACCTGTAAGCACATAGATCAACAATTACAAAATTTTACCACCAGTTTAATGAATTTGAACTTCTCCATAAAATCAAAAGCCTTCCAACCTTGAACCAAATAACTAGACAAGCAAGAAAGAATTACCTCAAAAAATTTGCAGTGAGACAACCAATGATTATTAAATAAAAAAGGTTTAGGCCTCTACAATTAATTATAATAATTGAGAATGACAAGTAAATGATCAAAAACATCTCTAGTAAGGGCCCATTGAGATATCACCCTAAATTATCCCACCACCTACTAAAAACAAGAATCATATCCAACCTACTAGAAACACCACCATTAGGATGAAACAAAGTAAACTTCCCACCTAAGAGTGGAAGATCAATCAACTCCATATGAAAAATAAAGTTGGTAAAAGCCAAACAATCAATATTCTCTGAGGAACTAGAAGGACCTCGACATCATAAACTTTCTCCTAGAAAGAAAAGAAGGTGAAATTCACCCAAAGCACACCAAGTTCCCCCTTCTAGATTTTACTTGCGCAAATATAGATATGAAGATATAACCTATTTATCATCCAAGAGACTCTTACATTAAACATTTATAACAACAACAAAAATAGTCTTAAAAGTTCCTCATTGCAAATAAACACTAATAGAATCAAGATCTGTGAAAGAGAAATGGACCTACCCTATGAACTACGCCTAATAGAGAGAAGACCACCACTAGTGGCAATAGACATAGTGAAACTTCAATCACATGATGGATTACCCCACAAGGAGAACTCACGAGCTTCAAAAACATCATTCAACTTAGTGTCTTGAATGGCCACAAAGTTTAAATAATTAGACAAAATAAGCTCCCTCACTTTATTTTTATCAACCCTCCCTTCCATGCATATATCCTTAAAGGAAAGATTAACATCAAGGATAGGCCCTAGACGATTGAACATAATTCATCTTCATATCTCTAGTTTTTAAAGCTATTAGCTTCCCCACCTTTGTCAGATCACTCTAATGGTAAGTAAGACTAACTATTTTGCTAGCTACTGAAATCTAGTTGTTATCCCACTCTATTAATTACCAAAGGCACCTGATAAGGACAACATCGAGAACAAGAAACGTGAAAAAATTAGAGTAGAAACATCGTCTAAACATGCTGCTAAAGAAAATCCCTATGAAAGCAAGCTTTCCTCTAGAATAAACATATGAACACTATTATGTAAATTAAAACCCATAGTAGTACGACATTTAACAATGCTTGAGTCTAGAAGTGAAATGGAAAGAAAAGTAGATATTTAATCCAAAATAAGTACCAAGATCGAGTCAGACACTCAATCCTCGTTAGATGAAGCTATAGAAAGGAGAGATAATATCAAAGAAGCATCTTCCTGACCAAAAGTATCACTAACATGTAAAGTAGATAAAGATGAAAGTTAAAAACCAATAAGAGAAGGGTAGATAATGTAACCTCAAAAAAATAAGTATTCTTTATACAACAATTACATTAAACTAGTATGTGAGATTCTACTTACTACTTTTGAGTGTACTTTACTTGTAGATCTCTCTCTCTCTCTCTCTCTCTCTATATATATATATATATATATATATATATATATATATATATATATATATATATAGAGAGAGAGAGAGAGAGAGAGAGAGAGTGATCTACAAGTAAAGTACACTCAAAAGTAGTAAGTAGAATCCCACGTACTAGTTTGATGTAATTGTTGTATAAAGAATATTTGTTTTTTTGAGGTTACATTATCTACCCTTCTCCTATCAGTTTTTAACTTTCATCTTTATCTATGTTACATGTTAGTGATACCTTTGGTCAGGAAGATGCTTCTTTGATATTATCTCTCCTTTCTTTAGTTTCATCTAACAAGGATTGAGTGTCTGACTCGATCTCAATATTTATTTTGGATTAAATGTCTACTTTTCTTTTCACTCCACTTCTAGACTTAAGTATTATTAAATCACGTACTACTATAAGTTTTAATTTGCATAATAGTGTTCATATGCCTATTCTAGAGGAAAATTTGCGTTCATAGGGATTTTCTTTAACAATATGTTTAGACGATGTTTCTACTCCAATTTTAAATAATGAATGAAATATATAATTAGATTCTAAGTCTTATGATATGACATGGTTCGTCTTTAAGCCCACAACAAATAGTTAATTAATATATACATTAATATAAATAATTTACTTTAATTCATGTTTTTAAAATGGTATGTTTATGTCTTATCACTCTTTAATAACTCATTGAGATAGTATATCTCATCTCACGCTATTGTTTATTTTTTAGGTTTTAGTTCATTAGAGAGTCTAAAAGAAACTTCTCTTTTGTTTAATGAAATATTTAAAATTTAATCACAAACGAAGTATAGAGTTAGAGATTATTAAATAAAGGATAACGTTAACATGTGTCCTAAAGGCATATGTCATATGTTCTAAAGATACATGTTAAGAATTAAATAAAATTTTATCTTAGAAATTGTATATTAAATTTATTACAAATGTATAATTAATTTTATTTTTATTTTATTCAAAACAAATTTTTTAATTATAGATTTTTTAACATGTGATTTAAGGGCACATGTTACCATTACTCTTAAAAAAATTGTTTGAAGAATAATAACCTCTAATTTTAAAGTTTTGATAATAACAATATGATTGAGAATATTTGGTACTCTAATGTATTTGATTCCCCATTCATAACAATTTCAAATTATTTAACGAAAAATGAAATGATCATTTGCATCAAATAAAAAAATCATATATACCTAGATGGTAATATGATCATCTTCTCCTAGATAAAGTGATGATTATTTATGCCAAAATCAACAAGTTATCCATCTATACCTCAAGAAAAACATGATCATATGTACTCATACAAACATAATTATACTCACTCGATGAAAAGTGATCAAATGTGCCCAGATAATTAATTACCTATTGTGTTAAGTCATCATTTGTTCAATCCACAAAACAATAGTCTCTCAACAATCACATCATAACGGTTGCGTCAAGACAACAAATTAAAGGATAAGATTGTTCCATTTCTAACAGACAAATAATTGGAAACATGATTGACAAATTAAATACTTAAGTCCTATATAGAAAGCAAACAAATCTATTATCTATCTATAAAAATCATAGTCTCTGGAAATTACCACAACACCACAGCTGAAAAAATTCATTATTGGTCTATTGTATTGGGGTAAAATTGGAAACTCCAAAATATCTTGCACCACATTGATTTGAATCTGATGTGGCACTCCTACAATTTTTCACCACATTTTAAATTTTTTTTTTCAAATACTCTTTGATATTGTTTTATTTTTTTTCATATACCCTTTCCCATAATAATAGCCGCCTTATTCACTCTCCACATTATTTTTCTTTCTCGATGGAAACCAGTAATCAATGTAGGTTTCTCAAAGGTTTCAAGCAATACTTCTCTGCATATAACAAGGTAATAATGTTCATCTTCTACTGCTTTAATGATGTCATCCCTTTAATGCAAAAATTTTATCTCCCAATACCTAATGAGTGCATCGACAACGTCGATTCTTGGATTTTGAAGGTTATTGCTTTCAATTTTAGGTATTTCCTGTTAACTTTTCCCGTGTATAAATGTAACCTAATTCTTCTCCAATTTTTCATATCCATCGAATCCTTCTCTTTGGTATTTCAAAATTCTGCAATGGCCTCTGTAAGATGCGACTACGTTACTGAAATCACTCCTGCAAAGGAATCCTGGGATGTTGTTGTTCAAGTTATTCGCTTATGGTTTGTGTCAAACATGAATTCGAAGCAAAAATATTATGTGATGGAAATGGTTCTAATGGGTGAAAAGGTTGTTGATGTTGCTTCGCTTTTAAATACTTTGCATATTATTTTCTATGAATTTATTCTAATCTTTCATCATTTCTAATGGATAGGATGACAACATTCAGGCTTCTGTTAAAAAAAAATTGATGTCTCGGTTTGATAATAAGATTCGTGAGGGTATTGTTTATAATTTTAAATATTTTGGTGTGGCTGCTAATACTGGAGTGTATAGGAGCAAAAAACACCAGTTCAAGTTGAATTTGTAGAATCCCACTGTGGTTACAGAAGTTGGTGCTGACTGATAACATGCTTACTCATTTGTATCTTTCCCAGAGATAGTTGGGAAAATTGACATGGACTACTTGATTGGTAAGTATCATTTACTTTAAAACTTCCATTTTCTTAGAAACATGTATTCTGAGTTTTCAATTTTTATTATCTGAAATTTTTGTTTTTGATCAATAAGATGGTAATGTGTTATGTCCTATTTATGTAATAGATGTTGTGGCTATTTTGTCTGATGTTGGACGTGAAAGGGTATATGAAAGGAATGGTGTAACTACTAAGTTTAAGGTCATTTAATTGCAGTCTAATGGGTAAGCTATTTTTAAATGTTATAAAACTTATATACTTTTATGTGTCATTTATGTATAACTTGCGAGTTTAGCGGTTTCGTACTTTTTTCTAATTGTAGTATGAAGCTTGAATGTACACTATTTGGGCCATATGTTGATGAGCTTGATGCATTCCTCCAATCGGGTAACAGCGAGATTGTTGTTGTGCTTGCTCAATATCTCAAAGTTAAAATCTATAATGGAAAAATCCAGATGCAGAATGCAATGAGCAGCAAATCTATTATATTGCAGATTAAAAATAAATCTCAGAAAGTTATGGCTTATCATTTATAGAACAATTTCGATTTGAGTTGATATCTCGAGCTATGGCTTATATTTTTTTTGTTATATAATTTCAGGTGACAATGATCTTTCCATTAAAAGACCAACAATACTTCGCGAATGTTTCACAAAATTATGTAGCCATTTGGAAGTCTCTTGGAATTTTTATCGATGAAGAAGGTAAAGTAATCGACGAGTTTGTTTTTGTTTAGGGCAACCCCTACCCCTTGCCAGGATATTGATTCTTCTAATGAGTTGAAACAACTTAAATTAGAAATGTCCCAAATGATTGAACTTGGAAACTGAATTTCAAATTATATTTTTATTGCTATTATATTTTCCTAATAAATCCCACATATTATACTATTTTTTAAAAATAAAGAACCAATTCAATTTATTGTGCAGGCAGCGTGAGAAACCCAACCATGGGGAATACTAATTCATTATTCCTTGCCATTCATTGTGCCTCTCTTCCTCTTCCCCATGTCAAACCATTATGCCTCTCTTAATCAGAATTCAAATTCAAATGGAACACCAAAAGTTTTTCACTCTTCCTTCAATCCTTCCCCAACAGAGATTGGGACGTTGGCGTCGATGTTGTGGAGATATCAAAAAGCAATAGCAGGTATCAAAAAGCATCAAAATTTCGAATTTTTAATGGTCTCTTTTTAATATATCCATCTATATGCTTTTGTTCTATATGATTAATCTGGTGAAATTGAGAAATAAATATACTGTGTGTGCAGGCTTCAACTCTACATTGCGGCTTGGAAATGTACACTGCAGATACTTTCTGGTTTCAGCTTCATGTAACCTTTCCATTTACTAATTGCTCTTACCTTCTTTAGGTTGGAAAACGAAGGGATGTTGGTTTAAACCATATTGCGCAATTTGAAGGGAAAGTAGTGGGTGGTATTGGAGAGCAAGTGGTTAGCAGGGATATTACAGGCTAGAACATTGTTGTATTAATTATTAACTGCAATTTTTTTTTTGTTGTTTTTGTTTTGGTTACAGGGTGTAGAGTGTGATTATAGGCACAATGAGATTGTGAGGCTTAACCCGAGGGATTGCTGGTACTGGTTATCGGTGAATTGTCTTAATCTGACTTGTGCTTTTCGACATCCTGTGAGTTCTTCATTACTGAAACTTTGAATATGTGGATTGGAATGAGTGAAACTTTGATGTAAATGTTGACTTAATTTGTGTATTTCAGGTTAATGTTTACCGATGACTTGAGTTCGGCTACGGCGCGATAATGTGGCTGAATTAGTGCATCTGTCAAATACTGTTAATGTTTCTTCGCTTCAACTCACGAAGTTTCTGCTCTTGAACAAATTCTGGTCATTGGTTTTGTTTCGAAATGGTACTCAATTGCTAAAGCTTTCCTTTAAATTTTATCTTTTGTAATGATAACTTAAGTGTTGATTTCACATTTCATGCAGCTTATCCCAGTATCTGGCTTCTGTGAAGATGGTAGGTTACTTGAAGGTAAATTTATTTTTTGTAATGATAACTTAAGGGTTGATTTCACATTTCATGCAGCTTTATCCCAGTTAGAGAAAAATTTGACAGCAACTACAGCTTCACATAACTATGAGCAGATGATGCCAGCTGCTGATGCCTCAGGTGTTTTGTGCTGGTGTGATACAGGACACTCCAAAATCCATTTCTTAGATTTTAAAATATATTTGCAACATTCTACTGAACCAAAATGGTGTGGACTAATGGCATTTCAACAATCTGTCAATTGCTGTTATGGGATAGTGTTCTAAACAGCTGAGACTTTTGTTGCAGCAGGTAAGTAACATGAAATGGAAGCTGATTGTAAAATGTTTGGTTTACAGGTGAATTTGCGTGAAATATAATATAATGTCTATGTCGAAATCTGTTTTTTATCCATTTGTTATGACATCTCTCTGCAGGCAGCAATTGCAATTGCACAGAGACTTCGTACCGCGAGCGTTTTCTTGCAAGTATCCTAACCAAGTAAGTCTATATTCATATATCATTCTATTCAAATTAATGTTTATAGTTCTAGCTTCTGATGAAATACTAATATATTTTAACGTGCTGTGTTCAGGTTTCATTTGATTTGGTAGAAAAGTACCCAGAGGATTGATTTGGTAGAAAATTACCCAGAGGATTATAATGGTTTTAGAGAGAATGCATTATTTCAAGACTATCATCGACTTATATCTATCAGAACTGCAATGGCAGCCTTCATGGAATAAGTAAGAGGTGGTAGACCCAAATTCGAGCCACAAATAATAGTCATTACTCCTGGAGCAGCTGCTGCTAATGAACTCTTAACCTTCATGGAATAAGTATATATGATGAATAATTTGTATACTTATCTTTTTATTGTAGTTTTGTAGGTTTGATAAAGATTTAAGGTGGAAAACTGGTGTAAAGATAGTGCCAATTCACTGCAACAGTTCTAACAATTTCGAGGACGTATAATGGATGGCAGGTTTGGTGCAAATCAAAGGAAAAGTTTCAGACGTGTTAGGAATTGTTCTTACTGTTATTTCATAAATCTGCAATGGCCGCTGCAAGGCGAGACTATATTACTGAAATAACTCCTGCAAAAGAATCATGGGATGTTGTTGTTCGAGTGGTTCGGTTACGGTTTGTGCCTGACATGAATTCAAAGCAAAAGTATTATTCTATGGAATAAATCTCTTGAGAAATCGAGTTTTGTTTCAGTTCAATATTTGATTTACGTTTTCTGTTTACAATTGGTTGTGTTTTGGAATTCTTGCATATTTACGGGTTCTATTACAGTTGATTGTGATTCGATTTCGGTGCAGATTTTAGTTTGAATTAAAATTAAAGCGAGTATACAGCATTATAAAGCTAAGTTGGATGAGCACTTACCAGTTGAAATGAAGAAAAATGCAGACTAAGTTGGATGAGCGCTTACCAGTTGAAATGAAGAAAAATACTGGCTAAGTTGGATGAGCGCTTACCAGTTGAATGAAGAAAAATACAGATTTTGTCTTCGCTAGCAAAATGTTCAATGAAATGTCCCAACTGGATTCTTTCCTCTTTTTGTTTCAGTTTTGATTTTTTTTTTATGTTGTGATGTTATGTTGCTGATGATTATGTTCAAATGAGAAGAAGTTTTGATTTTTCTGCTTTTGTTTCAATGAAAATAACTTACTATGCTTGAGTTGCACTAACTATGTGGGATGTCTTACTATTTTAGTGTAAGGTTGTTTATGTGTTGTGTCTTTTATTCATTGTGGCTGCACACTAGATGCTTTGTTATCAACTGTGGAAGTAATATTATTATGCATTGTTATGTTTTAGCAGGATGCAAGTATGAAAAAAATACTGGTATGAGAGACAAAAGTATGAAAAAAATAATATTTGTACAAAGTTGGAGGCATGGAGAATATTAATGAAGAGTATAAGCAATACTGGGAGACCAACATGTTCCTCCAAGCCCAAGAACTTAGGCAACAGTATCAATAAACTCTCTTAATTCAATTATAGTTACAATTAGTGAAATTAAATTAATTAGAGTAATCAATTGAGATGTGGTGGCAGTTGGGGATTGGAAGAAACATTTTCAGGATATTGTGATTCAAGCTCTTCTGATGGTGCAACTTCATCTAAGACCATTGTTTCTGAAAAGAATAAAAGGAAGAAACTCAATGAAAGACTCTTTGCTCTTAAAGCAGTGGTCCTCAACATTACCAAGGTAAACTTCACTAATTCATTCTGGTTGTCCCTAAATTAATATTAATCATGGTTCAAACTAATTAATATGATGAGTGGTGACATGTTTTTTCTTATTTTAGATGGACAAGGCTTCGATTAGTAAAGATGCAATTGAGTACATGCATCACTTGCATGAACAAGAGAATAACATTGAAGCTGAGGTATTGGAACTTGAATTGGTAT